>CM030364.1:220176675-220776675 GCA_017893485.1 Hemerocallis citrina
CCGAACACCTGGCGCCACGTGAATGCCTTCTTGCTGCAGTGCCGCAACGCCGAGGTCAAGCCAGACATAACGATCCTTCGGAGCATGTATCGGATTCACCGGATGCACAAGACCGAGCATCGCTACTACCTGTCACCCCGAAAAGGCGTTAGGCTCATAGAGAATCCGGACTCGATTAAAGGTTGGAAGGAGAAGTTCTTTTTGTTGAGGGAGCCCTCGATGCTGAACATTCGGACTTGGTGGAAAGTAGAGGTGCCGAAGTTTGCAAGGGCCGACCCGGAACTGACAGTGGCCGAGGCGGAAGTGGCGGCGAAGATCATTGCTCTCCCAATGTTGAGCTGGAGGGAAATGACCGAGGAGGTGCTACACGGGTCGGGCCTTAGTCCGATCGACCCGAGTATGCTCCTGACATCTTGTAGTATTTTTTTTTAAAGTTTCTTGCTCGTTTTTCTAACTTGCTGTTAGTTTTGTTGTTTGGAACAGAAGCGCCGAAGATGGACTTCATGGGGATGATGAACGAGTGAGGCAAAGTTGCTGACGGAAGGAAGAGGAAGAGGCCGAGCACGACGGCTTCATCCGGCCGACCATCTAAGGTTCCTTCAGCAGTTGCTCCGTCTACTGTTGTTCCTGAGGCCCCCTCGCCAGTGGTGGTCGTCTCCGCCGACCCTCCGGCTCCTGCCACGGCCGGTGAGGCCTTCAACGTTTCGGCGGTGCTGTCGCTCAAGGCTCCGCCGCTGACCACTCAGGCCGAGGTGATCTTGACCGAGCAGCATAAGAAGCTGTTCGTCCCCGATTGGTGAGTGAAGAACCATGACGGCTTCCTCGGGGACTCGCAGATGTGCATGCAAGCCGTCAAGCACTTGGCAACCCCAAAGGATCGAGCCGCACTGAAGGCGGGGACGAATGGCGATGACACCTACGAAGTCGCTCGGTCGCTTGTGTCGGTAAGCTTCGCATTTATTGTTTTTGAGAATTTCTAAGTCCGCCGTTTGGCTTTTACTTTGTTCTTACTCTCTCTTTCCTTCGGTAGGCCACTTGTCACTTCGGCCACCTCATCCAAGAGTTCGCCGAATAGGAGAGGGAGTTGAAGGCCGCCAGCGACAAGGACAGGGCGGAGAAGGCGAGGGCAGTTCGGCAGCTTGAGGCAGAGTAGAGACGCTCGGACGGATTGGTGGTTCGGGTCGCCGACCTCGAGGCGGACCTGGAGCGAGTTAAGGGGCGGCTCGCCGATAAGGTTGCCAAAGTCGCCAACGTTGCCGAGGATTTGGCGGCTTCTGCGAAGGCACTAGAGGAGGCGAAGGCAGAGAAGGATGCCGCGGCGGCGAAGATAAGGGCGGAGGTTGAAGCCGAGGCGAAGGCACACATGGCTTCTAACATGGAGAAGTCCTACGAAAGGACACTCGACCATGTCCAGGATCGCGTCCCCGGCTTCCAGAGAATTGGATATAGGCTGTGGCCCGGGGCCACGGTAGAGGGCGAAGAAGAGGAGGGCGAAGAGGAGAAAGGCGACGAGGAGGAGGGCGAAGTGCTGGTCGTCCCTGAGACTGTGGCCGACGCCTAAGCTGGGGCAATGGGGGGCGATGGGCTGTCTAGCGAGGCGCCGCCGCAGGTGGACCCTTGATCCCCTCGTCGTTTGTATTTTTGTTTTTCTTCTTTTAGAATGTAATGCCTTTTTGCAGACTGGCCACCGCTTCTTTGTTATGAATGAAAATTTTGTTTTGAATTTATCTAAGTGTTTGGCTTGGATTTTAGTCTTTCAATGTGATGCTCTCGTCTTTTAGATCGTAGAACACACACCGGTTACCGCAGCCGCTCGGTGCCGTGCCAAACTATTTAAGCAGTCTCGCGAGGCTCGCCTCAAGAGCGAGATCAAGCTGATCAGGAGAGTGTCGCTCAATGTGGAGAAGAAGAACAGAAAGCTGCTGGCCGAGGTACACCACTTGCGGATAGTCGAGGAGGAGCTCTTAGCGAAGGAAGAAGAGCTGACCTCGGTGCTGGCCGAGCGAGACGAGCTCGCGAAGAAGGTCGTGCAGCTGCAGAGGGCCACGGTCAACAAGAGCATCGAGGTGACCCATTTGCATCGCATTATATCTGATAGTGCTGAGTACCTAGGTTCGGAAAAACTCCCTCAATTCAAGATACTAGTTAAGGACGACACTTTGAAAAATAGGATCGTTGAGCTCGAGGAGAAAGTGGCTCGTCTGAAGCCTCAGCCCGTGAGGACTAACGTCCGCAGCACCTCGTGCACTCGCGAGGAGAGCGAGCGAGGGATCTCCTTTTACGAGCTCGCAACTCGAGCTCCCATCGTTGGTCAGACTGCGGCCGATGCCCAAAGCGGTGTAGCTGTTAGCTCGAGCGGAGCCTCGGTCGGAGCCACTGTTAGAGTTAGTGGCGAAGAGGCGTTCCAGTTCGTCGGCCTAGAGACGAGCTCGGAGATGAAGCGACGAAAACCCCGAGTGTCTCTGAATCGGAATGTCTCCATTCCGAGGAGGCGCTGAACAAATTGTACAGGGCTTTTGATTTCTTGCATCGTCTTTTTTCTTGTAACTTCTTGCCTTGTAGATTTATCAAGTTGTTTTAATGAAATCGAAGTTCGTCTGCTCATTGTTGTGTCGTACAACTCTTTGCCTTGTAAATTTATCAAGTTGTTTTAATGAAACCGAAATTCGTTTGCTCATGGTTGTGCCATAGAACTCTTGCCTTACCTGTAGAACTTCAGCTCTTGCTCGGGGTATATCGAGGCAACCTTGCACTTCGGTAGTGTGGTAGCTCGGATTTCAGACTCGAGCCACGTGGCTCAATTTGGACGGCCGATCACGATCATGGCACGAATCACAAGGCGGGAGGCTCGAGTTTTGAGAAAATGCAATCTTGTCGTTTTGTGGATACGTGGCACAATCTGATCCGTTCATCATGTTCTAGCACGCATTTTGAGACGATCCAACGGCAAAATTGGTTTGGCAAAATTTTTCTCCATATGTGGATGTCAGTTCCTCGTCCGCTCGGTTTGGGATACTGAGGGAGCGCAGTCGAGCCGAGCGTTGGACTCCGAACTCGTCGTTAGCACATGACTCAATCTGGACGGCCGATCACGATCATGGCACGAATCACGAGGCAGGAGGCTCGAGTTTCGAGAAAATGCTATCTTGTCGTTTTGTGGATACGTGGCACGATCTGATCCGTTCATCATGTTCTAGCATGCATTTTGAGACGATCCAACAGCGAAATTGGTTCGGCGGAATTTTTCTCCATATGTGGTCAGTTCCTTGTTCGCTCGGTTCGGGATACTGAGGGAGTGTAGTCGAGCCGAGCATTAGACTCCGAATTTGCCGTTAGAGTTGTTCAACGGTTGTGGGAGTAGTTCCGAATGGCAAACTACTTCTAGCTCGCTTAAGAGCGAGCTTGCGAAGTAGAATCGAGCCAAGTGTTGGACTCCGAACCATCGTTAGAGTTGTTCAACGGTTGCGGGAGCAGTTCCGAATGGCGAACTACTTCTAGCTCGCTTAAGAGCGAGCTTGCAAAGTAGAATCGAGCCAATTGTTGGACTCCGAACCATCGTTAGAGTTGTTCAACGGTTGCGGGAGCAGTTCCGAATGGCTAACTACTTCTAGCTCGCTTGAGAGCGAGCTTGCGAAGTAGAATCGAGCCAAGTGTTGGACTCCGAACCATCATGAGAGTTGTTCAACGGTTGTGGGAGCAGTTCCAAATGGCGAACTACTTCTAGCTCGCTTAAGAGCGAGCTTGCGAAGTAGAATCGAGCCAAGTGTTGGACTCCGAACCATCGTTAGAGTTGTTCAACGGTTGTGGGAGCAGTTCCGAATGGCGAACTACTTCTAGCTCGCTTAAGAGCGAGCTTGCAAAGTAGAATCGAGCCAAGTGTTGGACTTCGAACCATCGTTAGAGTTGTTCAACGGTTGCGGGAGCAGTTCCGAATGGCGAACTACTTCTAGCTCGCTTGAGAGCGAGCTTGCGAAGTAGAATCGAGCCAAGTGTTGGACTCCGAACCATCATTAGAGTTGTTCAACGGTTGTGGGAGCAGTTCCAAATGGCGAACTACTTCTAGCTCGCTTAAGAGCGAGCTTGCGAAGTAGAATCGAGCCAAGTGTTGGACTCCAAACCATCGTTATAGTTGTTCAACGGTTGTGGGAGCAGTTCCGAATGGCGAACTACTTCTAGCTCGCTTGAGAGCGAGCTTGCAAAGTAGAATCGAGCCAAGTGTTGGACTCCGAATCATCATTAGGGTTGTTCAACGGTTGTGGGAGCAGTTTCGAATGGCGAACTACTTCTAGCTCGCTTGAGAGCAAGCTTACGAAGTAGAATCGAGCCAAGTGTTGGACTCCGAACCATCGTTAGAGTGAAGAGCAAAGAGCAGAGAGATATGAGCATTAGCACAAGTAAATATGAAAAAACTTTCTTTATTGAAGACTATTAGTCGGCTGCTTCTGAGTTGCGAGCCGTTATTACATATGAGAAATAAAGAGGGAAGACACAGGGGAAAGGAGAGGAACGGTTCGACATCTCGGAATACTTAGAGAGGCGCTGGGGCACTTTCTTGGTATTTCCAAAGATGGTCGGCATTTTAGGTCCTAGGGATTTCTCTGCCCTCGAGGTCTTCGAGACGATAAGCTCCAGGCCGAACAACTTTCGTGATCTTATAGGGTCCCTCCCAATTTGGTGCTAGCTTACTCTTCTGACTAGGGAAGGAGACAGCTAGCTTTCTGAGGACTAAGTCCCCTTCTTTGAGATCGGTAGGTCGGACTTTCTTATTATATGCTAACTCGATCCTCCTCCGATGGCTCTGTTGGCAGATTGACGCTCTTTCCCTTAGCTCGTCTATCAGGTCTAAGTTTGCCCGAAGGTCTCTGGCGTTCTGCTTTTCGTTGTAGGCTACAAGGCGAGGAGAAGGTATTCCGACTTCAAGAGGGATCACAGCCTCGGACCCATAGGTGAGGTTGAATGGGGACTCTCCTGTGGGGGTCCATTTCGTGGTGCGGTAGTTCCACAGCACGTTGGGGAGCTGATCGACCCATAAACCTTTGGAGCACTTATTCAACCTCTTCTTAATACCGGAGAGAATCTGCCGGTTAGCATTTTTCACTTGGCCATTCGACTGCGGATGGGAGACGGAGGAAAAATGTTGCTGGACGGCAAGGTCTTCACACAGAGTTCGGAATGCAGCCCCAGTAAATTGGGTTCCGTTGTCTGTTATGAGGACTCGAGGGACACCGAATCGGCAGATGACGTTCTTCCAGAAGAACTGAAGTACCTTGTTCTCGGTGATCGTGGCCAGGGGCTTGGCCTCTATCCACTTCGAGAAGTAGTCGATCGCTACGACTAAGAACTTGAATTGGCCCGTAGCTGGAGGGAACGGCCCTAGTAAATCCATCCCCCACATTGCGAAAGGGACAGGACTTGATAGGGAGGTGAGCTGAGCTTGTGGGAGGCAACGAATGTTCGAATGCTTCTGACAAGAGTCGCATTGCCGAACATGTCGCTCGGCATCTTGGAGGAGAGTAGGAAGAAAGTAACCGTAATTCAATACCTTCTGAGCTAGTGACCTGGACCCTGAATGTGCCCCGCCGATGCCTTCGTGGAGCTCCTGTAAGGCGTAGTCGGCTTGTTCTGGGGAGAGGCATCTCAAGTACGGCCTGCCATCCACCTGCGAGAAGGAGCGTTTGTACAAGATCCCCTCGACTAGGGTGTACCGCTCTGCTCTGGTTCTTATTTGGCGAGCTTCCTTAGGGTCTTCAGGGAGGAGCCTGTCCCTTAGGAATTCCACCAAAGGTTTCATCCAGTTATCTTGCAGTAGGACCGGCAGCGACTCTACCGAGTCGAGAGTTTCGTCTTCTATACTTGGTTTCAAGAGAACCTCGATCAAGACGGTCTGCTCAAGACCTTGTAGGGAGGAGGAGGCTAGCTTTGAGAGGGCGTCGGCCTGGGAATTCTCTTCTCGGGGGATCCGCTTGATGAGCGCTTCTTCGAATTGGGCCATGAGAGCTTGGACTTTAGCAAGATACTTCGCCATCCGATCGTCTCGTGCCTCGTACTCGCCCAAGACTTGATTTACCACCAGTTGAGAGTCACTAAAGATCAGAGGCACTGTGCCCCTGCCTTTCGGGCCATTCCGAGATCGGCGATTAGCGCCTCATACTCTGCTTCGTTGTTTGAGGCCTTGAAATTGATGCGGAGGGCGTACTGGAGGACGAAATCATCTGGGCCTGCCAAAATGACCCCAGCTCCGCTACCCTCATTGCAAGAGGAACCGTCCACGAAAACTGACCAGATAGGAGGTCCGTTCGTCGCCTGGCTGACCTCGGGAATGGTGCTCTCGACGATGAATTCTGCTAAGGCTTGAGCCTTGATCGCAGTCTGGGGCTAGTATGAGATGTCGTGCTGGCTTAGCTTGATGGACCATTTCATGAGGTGGCCGGAGGTCTCAGGTTTGTGGAGGACCTGCTTCAGCGGTTGGTCAGTAAGGACGACCACCGAATGGGACTGGAAGTAGGGGCGAAGCTTTCTCGCCGCCATGATCAGGGCGTATGCCATCTTTTCTATCTTTGGGTAGTGAAGCTCGGCATCCCGAAGTACCTTGCTCACATAGTAGATGGGATTTTGAGCCCGGTCTTCTTCCCTTACTAAAACGGCACTAAGGGTCTGCTCGGAAGTAGCCAAGTAGAGGTATAGGGTTTCGCCTGGAACGGGCTTGCTGAGTAGAGGAGGCTTGAAGAGATAAGCCTTCAGCTGGTCGAATGACTCCTGTTGCTGCTAACCCCATTCGAAACCTTTAGCCCCCCTGAGGGCCTTGAAGAAGGGGAGGCACTTCTCCCTGGACTTCGAGAGAAAACGTCCTATAGCGGCTAGGCGGCCTGTTAGCCTCTGAACTTCCTTAACATTCTTGGGAGAGGCCATGTCTAATATGGCCTTGATTTTCTCAGGATTAGCTTCGATTCCTCGTTGGCTGACCATGAAGCCGAGAAACTTTCCCGACGAGACTCTGAACGCACACTTGTTCGGATTGAGACTCATGTCATGCTTTCTCAGTACATCGAATGCCTCCTGTAGGTCGGTCACATGATCGGCCCCTCGGATGCTTTTTACAAGCATGTCGTCGACATACACTTTCATATTACGACCTATCTGGCTCTGAAAGACTTTGTTAACAAGGCGCTGGTAAGTGGCACCAGCGTTCTTCAATCCGAAGGGCATCACCCTATAGCAGTAGAGGCCCTGGTCGGTAATAAAGGAAGTCTTCGGGATGTCCGGGGGGAACATTCGGATTTGGTTGTAGCCGGAGAAAGCGTCCATGAAGCTGAGGAGCTCATGGCCCGAAGTGGCATCGATGAGGTAACGGGTCTTTGGGACATGCCTTGTTCAGATTAGTGAAGTCGATACATATCCTCCAGGTTCCATTCGACTTCTTTACCATGACCACATTTGAAAGCCATTCCTGGTAGTTAACCTCCTGTATGAACCGAGCCTTTAGAAGCTTGTCTACCTCTTCTTTAATGGCTTGCTGTCACTAGGGAGCGAACTAGCGCCTCTTCTGTTGGACCGGTTTGGACCCCGGTTCAACACTGAGGTGGTGGACCAAAAGCTCCTCGGAGATCCCCGACTTGTCGGTGGCGGACTAGGCAAAAAGGTTGCGGTTCCTTCGAATGCACTGCACTATGTCGGAGCACAGGGCAGACGGGAGGGTCTTGCTAATGAAGAACTTTCGGCTCGAATCCTCCTCCGAGAAGAGCACCTCCTCCAATTCGTCCACCGGCTCGAACGTTGGTCGAATGCTCTCCTGGGGGATCTCCAAAGTTTCGAGGGAGAGGACCGGACCCCCAGTGGAAGTCATGTAGCACTTCCGGGCCATCTCTTGACTGCCCTTGACCTCCCCCACTCCTGCCTGGGTAGGGAATTTCATCTTCAGGTGGTATGCCGAAGGAACGGCTTCTAGGGCAGCTAGGCCGGATCGGCCCAGGATGACATTGTACGCAGCTGGGACATCAACGACCACAAAGTCCATCGCTCTGTTCGGGTGGTAGGAGTTTTGCCAGCAGTTACGTCGAGGGTGATTACCCCTTCAATAGTTACTGGCACTCCCGTGAACCCGTGGAGAGTGTAACCGGCCGATTTGAGACGGTCCCGGGATAGCTGAAGACCTCGGAAGGCTGAGAGGAAGAGTATATTCACGGAGCTTCCGTTGTCTACTAGGATCCTCTGCACTTTGAAGTTTGCCATATGAAGGTCAATAACAAGTGCGTCACAATGGGGGGTCCTGACCCCCTCGAGATCTTCATCTGAGAACGTCACTGGGACGCCGAGGCCTTTGGGGGGGCGCCGTGAACCGAATTGACCTCTCGGACGAATGCCTTTCGAGAGGAGTTGGAAGAGCCTCCCATGGGGCCTCCATGGATAAGGTGCAGAATGTGCTCTTCCTCGAAATCAGGGGTTTCATCACGTCGCTCGGAACGCTTGTTAGCCCCCCGAGGCGGAGGAGTGGATCGATCGGTTCGATCATTTGTTCTCACAAATTTGGCCAACTGCCCCCTCTGGATGAGGGCCTCTATCTCGTTCTTCAGCGCCCGACAATCGTTGGTGTCGTGGCCATGATCCCAGTGGTAACGGCAGCACTTTTCCTTGTTCCTCTTCTTGGCTGGGGTGTTCATCCTCGGAGCAGGAGATATGACCCCCTCCTTCTCAACTTCCATTAGAATGGTGGAGACATTGGTAGTGAGAGGAGTAAACTTCTCGAACCTGGGGGGAGGGCGGCACTGACCGCTATTGTCCTTCTGAAACTTCTTGGCCCCTTCCTCTTCAGTTGTCTTTCTTTTTGTCCCGGAGGTAGATCCTCCAAAGTCCGGGAGATATTCGGCTTCCTCAGCCCGAATATACTTTTCGCACCTAAGAAGGAGGTCGGCAAAGTTATGCGGGGGCTTTTTAGCAAGGGACGAGCGAAGGTTAGAATTGAGGACGTTGGATTGGAATGCGACAGCTGCAACTGATTGATCGAGGGAGGCGATGGATCTGACCTCTGCAGTAAACCTCCTCACATAGTCCCTCAACTTTTCTCCCCTCTCCTGACGGAGGTGGAGCAATGAGATGTTGGTCTTCTCCGTGCATTTACTACTCACGAAGTGGGTTATGAAGAGGGTTTCGAACTGCTCGAAAGAGAAAATGGAAGAGGGGGCGAAGCGGGAGTACCATTCCCGAGCCGAACCCTTAAGAGTGGCGGGGAAGGTTTTGCAAAGCAAGGCATCGGAAGCTTGGTGGATAAGCATGAGGGTCTTGAAGCTTTCGACGTGGTCAACAGGGTCCGACTCCCCCGAGTAAGTTTCAAACTGTGGAGGCTTGAATCCTCTTGGGATAGGAGCCTCCATGATGGTCCTGGAGAAGGGAGGTCTGCTGGGACGGACAGTCCTTCCTCTCAACTCTTCCTCCTTGTCCATCCAGCCGATGCGCCTCTCCATCTCGTGGATACGGCGGTAGAGAGCATCGTCCCTCCGGTGATAGTCGAACGAGCCTCTGGACCCGTCTTCATAGGAGGGGGAGCGGGGACTACGGCGACGATAGCCCTGAAAGCAGCGAGGACTAGGATTGTGTTGTTGGTGACTAGGAGCCGGAGGGGGAGTTACGGATCGATGGCGAGGACTTGGGACCCGTGGGGGTGTAGGAACCCTTTAGGCATTATTGTTGTTGGGCCGGACGTTGAGAGCTTGCAATACCGTTGCTTGGAATTGCTGGAACTCGGCACGAGTGATGGGTGCCTCATCGTTCCTTGAATATTGCTGACCAGCAGGGGAATGGGGTCTTCTCCTATGATGCTCGGGGGACTCTCTCCGCCCCCTTCGATTAGGGGACCTTCTGCAATCTCGGTGATGAGGAGATCGCTCACCCGGATGTTGTTGGCGGGAGACTCCCTCTCAGGCCCGCTTCTCATCCAGGCGGCAGCGAAGATCCTCATCCTTCTGCCGATTAAGAACGGTGTTGCGAAGGTCGGAAACTCGAGTATTGTGAGAGGCCATAGAATCCGAAGAGGCATTGTGGATGGAGACGTGGTCCGGATGGAGAGGTTATTTCTGCGGGTTGGGACGCGAGACCCCTGCACCGGCATTTTGAGGACCGAGGGGACCATTAGGAGGTTGTTGATTTTGAAGAGGAGGCTGGTCCTCAGCTTGAGGCAGAAGTTGCCCCTGCTGCTGAGAGGGTTGGATGGGGACTTCCTGTTGCTGATCGGGGTTGGGTCCACGGTTGGACCCCCTGAATCTTACCTTTCTAGGCGGCATGGCTAGAGAAGATCTGACCAACGGGAAGAGGGGAGGCTGCTATTCATTTTTTCTCACAGACGGCGCCAATCTGTTACCGCTAAATCTGGTGTGGGGGCAAACAGATAATATTTGTGGATTCTTGAAAAACTTGAATAGCAAACCTGAAACCTATTCCGCCGAAGTTTGACCGTTGACTCCCGCCGTTCACCTGCAAAAAGTGCGAGACACCGGGGTTGATCCCGATGACGCACCCTCCGACGCTCAAGTCAGTAATCAAGAATGATTATGAAAGAGCATAAATTGGCAAAAGATTGATTACCTCTTAATGGAGATGGACGGGGGGGGTATTTATAGGCGCCTTAGGGATCAGATTAGGAATGTAATCTCTATGATCTGATAAGGAATAAAATCCTCGTAATCAGATAAGGAATGTGATCCCCAATTCCCGGTGAAAGGATAGATACGAATCAGGGCCATTGATTTGGCTAAATCAGAGACCCCAATTCTATCCTGCTGGACTGGGTTCGTTTCGGGGTGGAACCCGTACCCAGTTGAGGTGGATCTGTTCGCAGGTTATTGGATCTTTGGAGAGGAGATCCAGTACCCTTCTCAGACCCGGTTGTAAGTAAAATTACCGTTTTACCCCTGGGCTTCAAGATTTGTGCCCGATTTGGACGGTTCTGATTTAACCCCATTTTTAGCCATATCATGAACGAAGAGGACTTGCATCAGATGGTCGAGCTGGATGTCATGGCTAACAAGAAAAGGTCCATCCTCCCTAGCGAGAAAGGATCGGTGCTGCGACGTCATTAATGAGTTGTTTGTACCTTTACTCTCTTGCGGACTGACCACCGACTTTGTAACCCCCCCCCCCCCCCTTTTTATATGAATAAAATTTCCCTCTGTTCTCCTTCTTTCTCTTTGTTTGATTGTCGGGTGTTGTTGGGTTGGGGCTAGGGAGACGATATCTCGTTTATGTAGTTACGCCTTGGTGTTTATGCGTGGATGATCGCCACATATATTCTCATGTCACTTCTTTCACGATAATCAAGGAAACTGTATGCCTTGGAAGTTGAAGCGTTGACCGCTTGAAAGCATATTTAATGAGGTGGTTAGCTGAGTTGCCTATAAAATCTCTTGGCTTCAAAGTTATTTGTTCCAAAAAGTGAATGTATCCTTGATGAAGGTTTCGGAAGGTGACTTGAGTCCTCGAAGGCTCGCAGTGCTAAGGCCTTGTCTTAGCTTGCCTGACTCAGATTTCAAGATCTATAACAATTTCTACCGATCCTTAAGGAATTCTTTCTTCCGTGTATGTGCTCGAATTAGGGGTTTGGTCGCAATTTTCCAGTCGGACGTTCGTGCTTTTTCATCACCGAGCCGAGGGGGACTTCGAGCGGAATCTTGTCGAAGTTCGTCACTCGCGACTCGGATTGCAAGATCTGATGCTTCCGATTGGGGGCCGAGTCCTGGGGATGCGGAGTTACCTATATTAGAGGGTTCTTCATCCTTCTATTGAGATTTTCTTAGCTGGACTGGAAGAAGGGACGAAGGTTCGGGCCATTTTGGCTTCAACTTTCACCCTCCCTCAGGGATTCCCAAGGGGTTTCATCATCACCACTTTCCATCGGTATGATGTCTCCTCTGTGGTGAGGGGCATGACCGAGTTGTGGCGGCAAGGGAGACTGGCAAGCTGAGAGGGACCTAATGCCTTTTCATGAATGCTTCTTTTCTTCGTAATGGAGTCCAAAGGTTGACTACCGAGATGCCCTCACCTTCTTCTTCTCCTCAATGCGTGGGGAGTAGCTAATGTTTTGCGGTATAAAGTGAATATCGATTTAGGTTTTTTTGTCAGTGTTTTGTATGCCTTTTGCGGACTGGCTACCGCCTTTGTGATCACCTTTCGATCAATAATGTTTATCTTTTTCAGTAGATTTACTTGTTTTTGTTATGATCACCTTTTGATCGATAATGTTGAATTCTAGAGAGTGGAGATATCCGCGTTAAGTTCGGGGTCGGGGTGATTCCTGGGCTCTAAATGGCAGAGAATTCCCCACAAAACTTAGAGTCGAGGTACTCTTTCCGATATTTAGACTTAGCAGTGAGAATCGTGTAAGGCTCAGAGTTGAGGTGCTCTGTCGAGGCACTCTTTCCGAGGTTTAGACATAGCAATGAGAACCGCGTAAGACTCAGAGTCGAGGTTCTCTGTCGAGTAACTCTTTTGGAGATTTAGACTTAGCAGTGAGAATTGCATAAGACTCATAGTCGAGATGCTCAGTTGAGGCACTCTTTCCTAGGTTTAGACTTAGCAGTGAGAACTACGTAAGACAAAGAGTTGAGGTGCTCTGTTGAGGCACTCCTTCCGAGGTTTAGAATTAGCAATGAGAACCGCGTAAGACTCAGATTCCTGCTCTGTCGAGACACTCTTTTCGAGGTTTAGACTTAGCAGTGAGTACTGCATAAGACTTAGAGTCGAGGTGCTCTGTTGAGGCACTCTTTCCGAGGTTTAAACTTAGCAGTGAGAACCGCGTAAGACTCAGAGTTGAGGTGCTCTGTTGGGGCACTCCTTCTGAGGTTTAGACTTAGCAGTGAAAACTGCGTACGACTCAGACTCGAGGTGCTCTATTGAGGCACTCTTTCTGAGGTTTAGACGTAGCAATGAGAACTGCATAAGACTTAGAGTCAAGGTGCTCTATTGGGGCACTCCTTTAGACTTAGCAGTAAGAACTGCATAAGGCTCAGAGTCGAGGTGCTCTGTCAAGTCACTCATTCTGAGGTTTAGACTTAGCAGTGAGAACTGCACAAGACTCAGAGTCGAGGTGCGCTATTGAGGTCCTCTTTCCAAGGTTTAGACTTAGCAGTGAGAACTGCATAAGACTCAGAGTCAAGGTGTTCTGTCTAAGTACTCTTTCCGAGGTTTAGACTTAGCAGTGAGAACCGCACAAAACTAAGTCTAGGTGCTCTATTGAGTCACTCTTTTTGAGGTTTAGATCTTGTTTTGAAAATGAGTAGGCAAAGAGTGATTGACGAAGCAGAAAAAAACTTTATTCAGTGGCCACTGAAAACTGGCATTTATTACATTTGCCTTGATGCAAGTTTGACTCGTTTTAAGGACTTTCATAGAAAATAATCATGTGTTCCGCATTCCAAGTTATCTTGACTGTCTTTCCCCACAGGTCTTCAAGCCGGTAGGTCCCAAGACAAACCACTCTGGAGATCAACTGCATCGAGGGGCAGGACGGCCACACCCATTGTGGCCATGTAGCAGGTTTGGGCAGCCTACTGGTTACCCCAGACAACGTCTACCCCATGTTCGGTGGGGAACTTCATCTTCATGTGGTATGCTGAGGGTACCGTCTGGAAGGATGCAAGGCTGGGCCGACTGAGGATGACGTTGTAAGCGGCTTGAACATTCACCACCATGAAGTTCATGGTTTCGGTTTGGGAATTCGAAGCTTGCCCGGCAGTGATGTCGAGGGTCACGATTCCCTCGATCTGGACGGGGGCTCATGAGAACCTATGGAGCATGTACCCTGCTACTTTTAGCCTTTCCCTAGGGAGTTTTAGAGCTTTGAAGGCTGCCAGGAACATGATGTTTACTGAGATCTCATTGTCCACAAGGACCCAGCGAACCTCGTGGTTGATTAATCCCAGGCTGATGATGAGGGCATCGCAATGTGGGAGTCGGACAGATAAGGAAATAAAATTAGACAAAGAGGAACCAAATACCCCCAAACTTAAGATTTTGCTTGTCCTCGAGCAAAAAGTAAAACCATGAATGAAAGCATAATAATCAATAATAGGCTCAACTCATCACACTAAGAGATCCCATCATGTAAACATCAAAATTTCAATTTAATTAGAATATAAACAATAGAAAATAAAGAAAAAACAAGCATACCCAATTTCTCCAGTGCAATTATTCATTCATAATTCCACACCCAATCATATTTTTCATGCAATTAATGTAATTATAGTATGTAACAACTTCATCTATGATTTCCCTTTCTCACTACTACAAACCGAGTAGCAAACTAAAGTTTTTTTTCTTCTGTAAGTTTTCACTTGCTTTTTGACGCGAATGGAAACATTTTTGATGAATTCACCTGGTTACTCAACAAGTCACAAACTTAGAGTGCTTTGTATACTCATATTTCAAGTTGCCGTTTGACGTAAAAGTAAACATTTGTGATGAATACCCCTAGTTACTAAGCAGCTCAAAATATTGGAGTAGATAGACTTTATTCATTCAATTATTTGATCATTATCACTCTATTTACTTAAACTCTGTCTAAAGGGGATAATCACAAGAAAAAACATCACATTTTTCTTTTATGTATAATCACATGACTGTCACAATTGTGCAAGGAATTTTGAAACTCAATAATCCTAAAGTAAATAAGTATGCTTAATCTTGCTTTATAAGATATTGTCTATCCTAAAAAAAATTATTTCAAAGTTTTAGCACAATAAAGAACTAAAAATTGTAATGGTGAGCCCAACTGAAATTCCTTTTGTTTTTTTTTTCTTTCAAATATATATATATAAAATATTTAACCTTACCCCCAAACTTGAATATCACATTGTCCTCAATGGGAAAGGAAAAAAGAAAAACAAAAAGAATGCAAAAAGTTCAAAATTTCTCCCCTGATTCGTCTTGAAATTCTGCACGAGCGACGTTCAGTGGTTCAGCGATATCTGGAGCTGTGGTGTCCAAATGGCTTGATTCTTTTTGTGCTCGAAAGATAAGACAATTTCCTACAATCTCTTTTTAAAGAATTTTTCCAAATTCTGACTCCATCCTGCTCAAAAACAGCCATCAATGTAGGTGTAGAAAATAGCTCCGCTTGGCGACTTCTAAACTTATTCAATCTTACAAAATAAAATCAAAAATTATAATTATAATAAACTAAAAGAAAAATAAAATGTAAATTCAGTAAAAGAAAACATGGATTGCCTCCCAAGAAGCGCTAAGTTTAAAGTCTTCAGCCAGACATGGTGGCTGATATGGTTATGTAATGCCAAGATACAACAACATACGAGCCTCTTTTCCAATAATTCTCTTTATATGTGGATTAGAATTTTTCTGTGCATCCGTCAAGCTTGATGGTAGCGGCTTGAATTTCAGTCGTTTCTTTCTTGAAGGTGGAGTCTTTGATATCCCCACCTCCTTGAATGTCAGCTGAGAAGAAAAATTAATAGATGGTGCAACTTGAACGTATTCCAAAATCTTTTCTTTCTCAGATTCAATAGTTGCTGAATTTGTTGGACATACTTCGATTGGTAACTTTTCAACTTCAGCCTTATATTTCTCGTCCACAATTAAATCAGTTTCACTTACTTAAAAATATGACTGTTCTTCGGTAGGGAACTTAATAGATTTAAAGACATTAAAAGTTACTTGCTCGTGCTGCATTTGTTCCTCGACAATTGGTTCGTACTCTTCTTTCTTTTCAACCACATTTTGTTCGCCATTTTCTTCTTGTGGTTGCTCAATTTTCCTCCCACTTCTTAGTGTTATTGCTTTGACATGCTCCGTGGGATTGGTCACGGTGTTGCGGAGTAAGTTTCCTGCTATTCTCTCTGTAAAAATATTTGAAATCTGACCAATTTGAGCCTCAAGATTGTGAATTGAAGTCGTATTATTTTGTATTGCCAAATCTGTCTTCTGCAAGTATTGTTTTGTCTTTTGCATGTATTGCATGAACATATCTTCAAGTGTCGGCTTCTTTTCTTGTTGTTGAGAATTTTGTTGTGGTCTAGCTCCTCCTTTATTATTGTTCCCAATAAAATTGGGGGTGTTTCTCCATTCTTGATGATACGTGTTCGAATAAAGATTGTTTTGATGTTGAAAATTGGACACGTAATTTGCTTGATAGGAATTTGGTTGAGCAAATGGATTTCCCACTTGGCAATCTGTACTTGAATGATTTCCTGCACAAAGATCACAAATGAT
This sequence comes from Hemerocallis citrina, assembly GCA_017893485.1. Lineage (NCBI taxonomy): Eukaryota > Viridiplantae > Streptophyta > Magnoliopsida > Asparagales > Asphodelaceae > Hemerocallis > Hemerocallis citrina. The sequence continues at coordinate 220,192,885 of CM030364.1, forward strand.
ATTAGTTTGAATAGCATTAACATTCATATTACCTATTTGTTTAGATAAAATATCAATATTTGCAGTTAAAGTAGCAATAGGATCAAGTTCAAAAACTCCAGCCACTTTTCTTGGCATTGTACTCTCTAAAGACCACTGATAATTATTAGATGTCATCTGTTCTAAAAAGTTCATAGGCTGCTTCATGACTTTTGCTCATTAGTGCACTTCCAGCTGCTGCGTCAACCATATATCGATTTGTAACTCCCAAACCATTATAGAATATTTGAATTTGCAGCCATTTCGGTAGTTCATGATGAGGAGACTTTCAATAACTCTTTGTACCTCTCCCATGCATCATACAAAGACTTGGTCTCAAATTGAATGAATGTGGTAATATCATTTCTTAGCTTCGCTGTCTTTGCCAACGGAAAATACTTAGCAAGAAATTTTTGTGCAAGTCCCTCCCAAGTAGTAATACTACCGGGTGATAGAAAATTTAGCCAAGCCTTTGCCTTATCTCTTAATGAAAAAGGAAAGAGTCTCAATCTGATTGCATCATCTAATACTCCATTGTGCTTAAAAGTGTCGTAAATTTCTACAAAGTTTACAATGTGAACATAAGGATCCTCGTGCGATAGTCCTCAAATTGAACAGTCTGTTGAATCATTTGAATAATTGTCGGTTTGATCTCAAAATTGTTAGCTTCAATAACCGGCATCTTTATGTTTGATGTTGCTCCATGAATTAAGGGCATAGCATAATCTCCCAAAGCTCTGTTTTTCTCATTGTTTGCCATGATAATGGACTTGTATGTCCTGAAATATAAGTATTAAAAAAACAGAAAAAACTTAAAAAAACAAAAAAATAAAAGTCAAAAGAAAATAAAGAGATAAAATAATTTTTTTAAAAAAAATCCAAACTAGTAATAATCTAGTAATTTTTAATATCAATAAAAGAACAAATAGTCCCCGGTAACGGCGCCAAAAACTTGATGCGAATTTTTGCAAGTGTACAAAATCACAACAAGTAGTATAGTTAAGTGAAAAGAGTGTCAAACCCACAAGGACTAATTTATTTATTGAGTACCGAAATTACTAGATTGACTACTATTTGGAAAATCGAAATTCAATAAAGAAAGCAACTAAATTAAGTTAATCTAAAGAACTAACTAAATTAATTAAAAAGGAGTGGAGTCTGAAATTTTGTTGTTTATTAATTGCAAAATTAATTCTAGGGCTTTTTGATTTCAACCTAGTTAATCATAGACAATTCATAATTCCAAGTGAATAAAGAACGTATTTTTCCAAGTTGTAGACCAAAATCCCTAAGTATTCATTGCTTTCTCTCGAACAATACCAAAAATACATCCAACTAACAGTTTGTCATATTTCATGCAAAATTTAATTAATTGAATACTCATTAAGTTCTGTGGATTTCTTAACGGTCACATCACTTGCGGTAAATCATTTCTAATTTCGCTCAATCAATGGTGTTTAATTTTATAAATCTAAATCACAAATTACCTCTCGGTCTCTCGATGATCCAATAAATCATACAAAAATTGGTCAAACAATTGTAAGCATTAAACACAAAAATCAAACACACAACCATGGAAAAATAGAAAAAATTAATATGGAATTAAAATTGTGTTATCAAAACTTGACTACATCGAAGCCTTAAAAAAATAAAATTTAGTTCATAATAGAATTGCAATTAACAAATACTGTCTTGGATTGCATTATAAAATTAGACAAAGAGAAGAGATACAGGAAGAACAATTTGGTATAAAAAAATTTGCAAACCGAGAAGCCTCGAATTGCATTCCCAAAGTCAAATCCCCTCTCTGTTTTGCCTAGAAAAACGTGCCGCAATAATTAGCAAAGCCAGGTCAGCACTGGCTTCTTTGTTCGTCGTATTGAAGCACACGCACAACTGCACAGTCAGCACTATGCTAACGTCACCGCTGTCTCTCTGTGTCTTCGTCGCTAACGTCTTCCTCGAGTAATGCGCCGCCACGTCACACCTCGAGCCACGAGCTGCCCTGCTGCTTTGCTGTCGTCTTCGTCTTTGAACAAAACGTGAGCTCTGTTGTGCTTTTGCCTTTTTTTTAATTTATTATTATATAGTCAGCCATCTTCTCGTATTCTCTTGGGTTGCCTGCGTCTTCTCTTGATTGCTCTTCTATTTATAGGAGTAGGAAACACGAAGATTAGGGTTTATTTTTGCAGAAAACTCCTCTTCTTCATTTATTTATTTCCTTATGTGATTTGCTCTTTATTTCTTGCTTCCTTTTTCTTCTCTTTCTCTTCTTGAAACACGTGCTACACACACAAAATAAATTTGAAATTAGGATTTAAAAATAAAAAATAAAGTTAATTAGTTTAAATTAATTAAACTAACTAATTATCATATTAGCTCAATTAAAACCCTTTTTAAATTGTTTATTACACTTTCACCTATATTGGCAATTTAAAATTTATATTTTTCTTTTCACAGGGCCAAATTGAAAATTTTAAAATTCAACAAAACAATAAAAATTAATAAATCATTCTGTTTGTTTTGTTTGTTGATTTTTACCAAAAATCTTCACCTTTTTCCATCAAAAATCTTTTTCCTTCAAAAATAATTAATTAACTGAAATATATGGAAATAAGATGAATTATAAACAATATAGACAAATACAAGTAATTTTTATAGGTAAATGAGTATAGATAAATATATAAAAATTAGACACATCAGACACCCTCGAGATCTTCGTTGGAAAACGAGACCGATAGCCCCTGCCCCTTGGGCGTGGTTGATGGTGGACCGCGTTGACCTCTCGCATGAAAGCCTTGCGGGAGGTGTTCGAGTCTCCTCCCATCAGTCCACCATGGACACATTGGAGAATGGCTAGCCCATCGGCTCTCTCTGGCCCGGGATCCATTTCCGGAGGCTTGTCCACCCTTTGAGGAAAGGAGGCTCACCCAGTGTTCTGAGTGAGCTCGGCCAGGTAGCCTCTCTGTATGAGTACTTCGATTTCTTACTTGAGAGCTCGTGGTCGTGGTCCCGGTGGAACCGACAGTAGAACCTTCGGTCCTTTCTCTTGGTGTTGTTGTTGGACGGTGGGGCACATTTGACCATCCCTTTGTCATTAATTTCCATGAGGATGGCCGAAACACCTGCAATGGGTGGGGTGAATTTCTGAAACAGAGGAACTAGAGGCGAACGCCTTTGACCGGTAGGGTCTTTTTGTGATTTTTTTGAGGCATCGGGTTCATCAGTCTTCCTTTTCCCCTTTGCTGGGGTCTCCTTCCCATCGCTAGGATGTAGAGCCGCTTCGGTTCAGATGTATTTCTCGACCCTATGGAGGAGGTCGGGAAAATCGAGGGGAGGTTTATTGGTGACGGAGGCCTTTAGCTGGTCATGGCGGACATTTTACCGGAACGCTGCTGAGGCAACTCCGGCATCAAGGGAGGAGATTGCCCTGGCTTCTGTCGTGAATCTTTGGACGAAGGCCCGGAGGGACTCTCTATCCTTCTGTTTTAGGTCCAGAAGGGAATCACTCGTCTTCTCCGCCTTGCAACTAGTCACGCAGTGTGCAAGGAAACTTTCTTCGAGCTAATCAAAAGAGAAAATTGAGCCAGAGGCGAGCTTCAAATACCATTCCTGAGTCGGGCCATGTACAGTGGCTGGGAATGCGCGACACAGGAGAGGATCCGAGGCACTGTGAATCATCATGAGGGTTTTTAACCCCTCTATGTGATCAACAGGATCTGTCTCTCCGTTGTATGTCTTGAACTGTGGAGATTTGAAGTTTCTCGAAATAGGGGTGTCGAGGATTCGGGCAGAGAAAGGGGTCTGGATGACTGACGACTCTGACTAAGTTTTTCTCCGTTCTTGCCTATTTGAGCGAGGCGGTCTTCCATCTCTTGAAGATGTCTTCGGACATCGTCCTGCCCATTCCCAAATCTAGTCGACCCATGGGACTTTTCTTCCACGATTTTCTTGATTTGTACCTCATCTGGACGCCATTCGTCCCGAACTCTTCAGCAGAGTACCCTTAGGACTTCATCCTGGAACTCGGCATGAGTGACATGACCCTCTCCGCTGTAGTCGTTAGGATGTTGGCGATCCCATGGAGAGGGACTATGCCGTTGATCTCGGCCTGAGGACAGATGGACACTGCAGCTCGGTGTTGGGTTTGACGGCCCAGCTTCACCTCTCAATTGACTGAGCCGGTTTTGGAGGTCCCCCTGGCAGGAACGGTTGCTGATGATGTTCCAGAGGTCATCCACCGCGGGTCGCTCGACCTACCTTGCGGTAGAGCGGGAGGCACTCGAAGCGGATCCCAAAGGAATCTCAACCCGCCGCCTCCATGACTTTTGGGTGTTCGGGGGACTATGGGTTGGTGGGGGAGGAGGGAGCGAAGGTCCCACGGCACTGGTCCTCTTAGCTTTGGGGGCCATGAGAGCGAGTTGCTTCAGATTAGAACTCGAGTCGGGAGTAGGATCGATCGGCGGTTTTCCATAGACTACGACAATCTGTTGCGGTCTTTTTTTTTGCGGTATGGGAACAACAGATAATGTGAGTTCTAGTATTCGAGAAACTGCAGTAATCCTACCATTTGTTTTGGATCCGAAGGAATATCGAACGAGTCTATTGATGGGTGGCCACCTCGTGGACCTGCAAAATAAAGTCTCTAACCTTATCGTCGATGTTGCACTTATAGGTTAGGGGAGAAAAACCGTTACGAGAAGATCCACTGACGGTATTGGAATCCTCTTTCTTTCGGATCTGGCAATGATTAGATCCCTGATTTTTTGGGATGTGGTTACGACATAATCGATGGGGCGTCTGATGCAAACGGCGAGTGAATCACCCGGGCACATCAATGGGCCAGCGGAAGGCCCGTGGAGCTATCTGACCTGGGTCAGCAGTGGAGTTGACATTGAGTCCGATTTGTTGCTTTGCGATTCGTGCCAGAATCATTGGTGGAGGTCAGTCACGATTTTTCCCATTTCAAAATGCACAAGAACATAAGGGGTATTGATGCACAATTTTTTATATAACGACGCCTATTTCCCACAACTTAGCCAACTACCTAAGAGTAGGTTGAGACAAAGAGGAGTGGTAATATCATGAACTAATTGCTCAGATCGCGAGCAAATATGGATCACACACCACTAAATTCGATGGTCAATTTTTTGTGAATTTCCGGAATGTTTGAAGAAAAAAAATCATGATTTTTCGCTTTCGGCCTCCAATGACAATTTAGTCTTATAAAAGAGCTGATAACAAGCAAACTCATCTAAGTTCTATTATACAGAAAAAACTCCAAATATTTAGAGGATCAAATATCTATTAAGTATAAATCATGAAAGTATACACTTACTACATTCTCCTAAAATCTTCAATATTATAAAACTTTCAAAGCCCATATCCAATATATAGGATCTTATTTTCCCATCTTTTACACATGACTTTCACTATATTCTATATATCTCCCCTAGAGTCCGATGTTCAAATTAAATGGAAGCAAAGTATGGGATATTCACCGAAACTGATATAGTAAGTATCTGATATGGCTAAAAACAAGGTTAAATCGGGACCGTTCGACGCAGGGCACGAATCTTAAAGCCATCAAGGGCAAATGGTAATTTTACTTACTAACAGGTCCGAATCAGGAGCTGGGTCTCTATCCACAACCCGATAGCCCTGAAAACGGATCCGTTCTACTAGGGTACGGGTCCGAACCCGTGAGAGACCCAGTCAACAGGATAAAAGAGAATCCAGATTCATGCTTATCCTTAACTGCGATCTTAACCACTTCTATCCATCTACATTGGGAAGTAGGGATTTGATCTTATCCTGAAGGAGATCTCCATGGCGACTATAAAAACCTCCCTACCTCATACTGTAAAAGGTGATCACTCTTTGTGCACTCAAGCTCTTTCCCTTTACTTTTTCTGGTATTGACAAGAACGTCGGAGGGTTCGTCACCGGGATCTATCCCGGTGTTTCGAACGTTTGTGCAGGTCAGCGGGAGCACAATGGAGTCAACTCATCAAAAGGGAAGAAGGGAGATTCAGCCTGTTCGAGTTCCTCACGAACCTACAAATCTCATCTATTGGCCCCACACCAGAATCCAACGGCAACAGATTGGCACCGTCTGTGGGAACTACTCGACAAGCAACCCCACCTTCCTCCTCCAGCCAAAGCCACTCCTAGCCATGCCTCCCAAGAGGAAGCCCGCAACATCCAACCGAAGAACAACCTCTTCTCATCCTCCTCCTCCTTCTCCTCCGGAGGATCTCTCTCCACCCGGTCAGTAGACCCTGCAGCTCGAGCAACCAGCTCCCTAGTCCATTCAGCAGCCTATAGGGTCCCAGGCATACGTGGAGGAGCCCTCTAGGCAAAGCCGCCACAAGCAACCCGTGTATCAGGTTCGGGTGTCCATCCACAATGCCTCCACGGATTCTATGGCCTCCCATAGTCCTCTTACCCCAAAAGATCTGCGGGACGTGCTCAACAATCGGCAAACCGAGCCAGGGCCCGATCTTTGAACTCAACTGGAGGAGAGGCGGACCCGTGAGGCGTACCCTCGCTGGGAGCACACAAGGGATCGGTCGCCATGCCGATCAGACTGCAGGGGGTCTAACTCCCCCCGGAGACGGAGCGACTCCCCCAGCATTGCCCAAGGCAAAGCCGCTCCCCTTCTGGTCGTCCTGCAGCTCGAGTCGACCGCGAGCAGGAGGCCCCCGTCACGAGGGCGGAGTTCCAGCAATTTTAGGAGGCAGTCCTTCGGGCGTGCCACGCCGCCCCCAATAATGGCCCTCGGGCACCCAGCCCTCGACCAGCTCCTCGTCATCCTCGCCGCTCCCGAAGTCCTAGACCGGTTCTGAGCAATCATCGCCACTCCCGGAGTCCCAGGCCAGCTCTGAGCCATCGCCGCCCTTCTCCCGATCACCGTCGCCGCTCCCGAAGTCCGCATCCTACTCCGAGTCACCCCCGTCGTTCAGTTAGTCCACCACCTACTCTGAGCCATCGCCGGTGCAGCCTCAGCCCCCCTCGACATGAGGATGAGTCTCGGGGCTCAGCGAGAAAAGACTGAATGGAGGACACGGTCTACCGCCGTCTCCACGAGATGGAGAGGCGCCTCGGCCAGCTTGATAGAGACGAAGAGCGACGGTCAAGGGACTTCTGTCCAAGCAGGCCCCCATTTTCCCGCACCATCATGGAGGCCCCAGTCCCCGACAATTTCAAGCCTCCACACTTCGAGACCTACACTGGGGAGACAGATCCTGCGGATCACATTGAGAGTTTCAAAACTCTAATGATGATCCATTATGCATTCGACGCCCTCCTCTGCAAGACCTTTCCAGCCACACTCAAAGGGCCGGCACGGGAGTGGTATTCCCGACTTGCCCCGGCATCTATCTTCTCCTTCCACCAATTCGAGGGAATTTTCCTCATGCACTTCGTGAGCAGTCGCCGCACGGAGAAGACGAGCGCCTCCCTGTTGTTCCTCAGCCAAAAGAAGGGCAAAAGGTTGAGGGATTACGTTAAGCACTTCACTGCCGAGGCCAGATCCATCGCCTCCTTGGAACCTTCGGTGGCCACGGTCGCCTTCCAGTCCAATATCCTCAATGCAAATCTCAGGGTGTCCCTCGCCAAGAAGTCCCCTCGGGACTTCTCAGAGCTCCTACTCCGGAGCGAGAAGTACATCCGAGCGGCAGAAGCTATCCACCGCCCCACCTTTGAGGGGTCGACTTCCGGGAATAAGCGGAAGGGCGCAGAAGGAGCTAAGAAGCTCCAAAAGGACAATGGGGGTCAGCATCGTCCTCTCCCCTGCTTCAAGAAATTCACTCTGCTAACTGCGAGTGTATCCGCCATCTTAATGGAGATCGGGAACGAAGGTCTCCTGCCGCCACCTCCAAATATGAACACCTCCGGAAAGAAGAGAAACCAAGAGAAGTGGTGTCGTTTCCACCGGGACCACGGGCACGACACCGATGATTGTCGGGCCTTGAAGGATGAAATCGAGGCCCTCATCCAGAGAATGCAGCTCACCCAGTTTGTAAGGAGGGACCGAGCCGATCCGCCTCCGTCGCCTAGGGGGCTAACAGGCGAATTGAGCAGCGCACAGAGACTCCGGATGCCGAAGTAGAGGGCATCTTGTACCTGATACACGGAGGCCCAATGGGGGAGATTCCAACTCCTCCCTAAAAGCCTTCGTAAGGGAGGTTAACTCCGTGTAGAGCCATCCTCCCCCAAAAGGCCTAGGAGTCCCGGTGAGGTTCTCCGATAGGGACCTGGAGGGCATCTGCACGCCCCACTGCGATACCCTCGTCATCAATCTTCGAATGGCGAACTTCGATGTTCTTCAAATCTTGGTGGATAACGGCAGCTCCGTCAACATCCTTTTCTTAGAGGCATTCAAGGGCCTCCAGCTGTCGAGGGATCGGCTCAAGCCCGCAGGCTACACTCTCCACGGGTTCACTGGGGTCCCGATTACGATTGAAGGAGTTATAACCCTCGACGTAACGGCTGGAAAAGCCCACATGGAGCCAATGGACTTCATGGTGGTTGACGTCAAGGCCGCCTATAATGGTATCCTGGGTAGACCAGTTTGGCCGCGCTTCAAGCCATCCCTTCAGCCTACCACATGAAGATGAAATTCCCCACACCCTCAAGAGTGGGAGAAGTGAGGGGAAGCCAAGAGGCGGCTCGGAAGTGTTATATGACCTCGATGGGGGTCCGGTTCTCTCTTCGGAAGTGCTCAAACTTCTCCAGGAAGGCGGTCAAACTATTTTCGAGCTCGCGGACGAATTGCATGAAGTGGCCTTCTTCGAAGAAGACACCACTAAGACGTTCCGCGTCAGCAAGGCTCTCTCCCTCTCCATTAAGCAAGATATCTCCCAGTGCATAGGGGAGAACCGCGACCTCTTTGCTTGGACTGCAGCCGATATGCTCGGGATCTCAGAGGAGCTCTCAATGCACCGACTAAGCATCACCACTGGGGTCAAGCCTGTCCAACAGAAGAGACGAAAATTCGCTCCCGAGCGACAATGGGGGATCAAAGTGAAGGTCGGGAAGCTTCTCAATGCCCGATTTATCTAGGAGGTAAACTACCCTGAGTGGCTCTCCAATGTGGTGATGGTGAAGCAGGCTAATGAGAGCTGGAGGATATGCATTGACTTTACCAACCTCAATAAGGCGTGCCCGAAGGATCCTTTTTCTCTTCCCAGCATCGACACCCTGATCGATGCGACCTCTGGGCATGAGCTCCTCAGTTTTATGGATGCCTTCTCAAGATACAACCAGATTCGGATGTTCCCTTCCGACATTCCGAAGACCTCATTCGTGACGGACCAAGGCCTCTATTACTACCGTGTTATGCCATTCGGCTTGAAAAATGCGGGAGCTACCTATCAGCACCTTGTGAACAGGGTCTTCCGAGACCAGATTGGCCGAAACATGGAGGTCTACATCGACGACATGTTGGTCAAGAGCACCCGAAGGCAGGAGCACACTCTCGACCTTCAAGAAGCCTTCGGGGTGCTCAGGAGGCACAATATGAGACTAAACCTGAACAAGTGTACGTTCGGTGTCTCATCGGGCAAATTCTTGGGGTTTATGGTCAGCCAGAGGGGAATAAAGGCCAACCCCAAAAAGATCCAAGCCATTCTCAAAATGGCTCCCCCCTCCAACGCCAAAGAAGTACAGAGGCTCACGGGGTGCCTCGTCGCGATTGTGCTGTAACACCCCGAATTCCAAATACAACTGAATTCGAGATTCCACGGGATCTTTACGCTTCTTTCGTACAATTTTATAAGGAATTTAAAACTTTTCACTTTACATTAGAGTTACATAGAATCTTTACACTTTACATTTCAATGCGGAAGCAAATTACAACATTATTATATAAAAGTACAATGATATTTGAATAATCTCTAAGCAGCAGTTCTCCTTTAATCTTTATCAGACCATTTTCTCTGCATACAAAACTATAGGTATGTCAGTTTATTCAACCGACAGAAATTATATACGGCCATCCTCTCTATGCTGGAAACAGTATAACGATTCTCATTTCTTAACAAAATCACAAACTTGTTCACAAAACAAAGCTAAAGGGGACTATCCTATTGATGTCGTGTCGTGCTGTGCACTTAGTCCTTAATGCAGTTGTTATGTTATATAACACTAATGCGCACTTGTTCGGATTCTATGCATCCCATACTACATAGGTCCGAGAGCAAGTCCTTAATCGTACTTCATCTTATAGGGTTCAATCCCTTGGCATGACTTAAACTACTACGGTAACTACGGTAAGCATCCTAGATGTCTTATGATCTACGAACCCATGTCCAGGCAGTTTGGAGGGAAATCTCACGCACTGACATGACGCATCAAGCAGACAAACTATGGACAATTCAGCCTCCGCCATGGAACAATGGCACCACCCGTAGCCACCAAAACACCCCACAAGCGTTGCCACCGGGACGATAATTCTGGAGTAGTGCTCACGCCATGTCATGACACATCAAGCAGGCAGTCTGTGAATCACTCTCATACCGCCAATTCGATGGCCCTCATACTCGTGTTTTTCTCTTACTTTCATCACATCTTCACTATGTATCTAATCCTTAGTTTATTAGAATCATGAACAAAATCAATTCTCTAGAGTTAGCCTTTTCACTATACCGGTCTTAATTCTTTATTCAACATGACCCAAATCTTGGTCTTTTCATTTCAAATTTCATTTCAATTTATTTCCTTTCCAATGCCGGTATGAGGCATAGCTACACTCTAGTTCTCAATTTCAATTCACAATTACACAGGAATCAAGTATTTCAAACTCATAAGTTCATTTTTCATGATTACATCAGGATTTCATTGTCATGTTCATAGCATTCATAATCGTAAAACCTTTCATAATTTTAATAGAACAATTCACCTCACTTCATATACAATTTCGTGCAAGGACAAATAAAATTTACTTTTCTAAATTGTCACATCCAGTCTTCATTCATCTCTTTCAACAGTATACACAAAGCAAAATTAGAATCTGGGATGTTGAAAAAGAGCCTGGATAGTCAGCTCAAAACATAGCCAGTCGACTGTTCAGCAAAAGAAAAATATTCAAGAAAATGTTCGAAATAGTCGACTGCTACCCATGACGACTGGCTGTTCTGCAGTGTTTAAACTCTAAAATACAAATTTCGGGGCAGTCGACTGTTACTCAGACCAGTCGGCTGTTATGCAAGGTTTTAAACTCAAAAATACAAATTGCGGAGCAGTCGACTGTTACTCAGACCAATCGGCTGTTCTGCAGGGTCTTAAAACTCGAAGGATTTTTATAATCAGGTCAATCGACTACTACCTATATTCGGTCGACTGATCAGTATTAAAATTTAAAGTATGGAAACGTTTCTTCTTCCCTTTCGATTAGTACACAACATTTTAGTTAAGCTACAATATATTCATTTATCAACATGAACATGTAACTTTATTTGACTACCATCACCACAAGCATGGTTTGCTAATTAATGTAGGGATTCTTACGACTAGTATTTTCCACACAACCACGACTCCAAAGAAAACGTATTTTCCCATAATCATCATTTTTTCTACAGAGATAAACATTTATCCCAATTCAGTATGCTAGATTAAAATAACATGACATTAATCATACCACTTCATTAATTTCCCCTATTTATTTCATACAATTATACTTGTGTTCCATTTTCATTTTAATCATAATATTAATGAGGAGCAATATAATGGCATTCATTTATTCTTGCATAATTAGCACAAAACTTGGCATGGTCTCTAATTTAGAAATCATGAGAAACACCCACCTTTTTGAAGAAACAAAGAGAAATCCCTTAGAGCTTCCTAGATTGCGATGCACGCCTCATCCTCCTTGCTCCTTGCCAAAACCGAAGCTTCAAGTTGGGGTTGAATAGCCGGCCTCCAAGGGAACACTCACACTAGAAGCTACTCAATCTTTTTCTTCCCAAAATTCTCAATCTTTTCTCACTCTAATCTTTTCTCTCTTTAACAAATTTTCTATTGTACTAAGATGAGAAGAAGCTATGGGGTATTTATACATAATTTTGAAGTAGATTGGAGAGCTAGGATTCAATGGATGGTTATAGAATGGGGGGTTAGGATGAGAGTAGGAGTTATAGTAACTACCCACATACTAGGTAACCACCCATGTACACAAACCACTCCTATGCACAATCCGGCCCTACTTTGTGTGCAATGCACACTACGTGCTCCGCACGTGCCACCTAGTACCCTTAATTAAAAGTTTGTACAATTTTAATAAATTAAATTGTTCACATTTTGTCTCTTCATGACAAGTGTGATTATTTAATTAATTTATTAAATTGGTGGGCTTCATAAGTAGTGGACTTAGGTTATGGGCCAAACAACAAAATAGTAATAAATTAAAGTGGGCTAAAACAATTAATTAGTGTTTTAGGCTTTTTTAGAAAATTAAGCTTTTTAGGAAAATAAAGGAAAGGAAAAATAATTGTTCATACTATCAAAAGAGATTTTGTATATAAAAATAAATAAATAATATACATATGAAATTTTCACGTGCACAACACGTGAAAGTCAATATTTTATTAGAAAGAAAATTTAGGGTATTACATGGGCGATTCCTCTCCAAGTCCGGGGAGAAGTGCCTCCTCTTCTTCAAGGCCCTCAGGGGGGCTAAAGGCTTCGAATCGAGACAGCAGCAACAGGAGTCCTTCGACAAGCTCAAGGAATATTTAGCTAACCCCCCGCTCCTGAGCAAGCCAGCACCAGGGGAGGTCCCCTACCTCTATCTCGCAGTTTTGGAGCAGACGCTCAGCATGGTCATTGTGAGGGAAGAGGATAAGACACAGAAGCCCATCTATTATGTGAGTAGGGTGCTCTGCAATGCCGAACTTCGTTATCCAAAGTTGGAGAAGATGGCTCTCGCCCTGGTCATGGCAGCCCGAAAGCTCCGCCCCTACTTCCAATCCCATTCAGTGGTCATAATCCCATTCAGGAGTCCTAAGGGTCATAATGCTATTTGGGTGATTGTCGACCGTTTGACGAAGAGTGCTCACTTTATTCCCTTTCGTGTCGGTCAGTCTACTGAGAACCTAGCTGAGAGGTATATGCAAGAGATTGTTAGACTTCATGGGGTTCCAGTCAGTATTGTATCTGACAGGGATACGAGATTCAGATCTCAATTCTGGGAGAGTCTTCACAACAGTTTGGGGAGCAAACTAAAGTACAGTACAGCTTTTCTTTCGCAGACTGATGAACAGTCAGAGTGGACTATTCAGATTCTTGAGGACATGTTGAGGTCCTGTATGCTTCAGTTTGGTGAATCTTGGGAGGAGCATTTGCATCTCGTAGAGTTTTCGTACAATAACACCTTTCAAGTCAGTATTAAACCTACTCCGTTCGAGGCACTCTATGGGCGGAAGTGCAGATCGCTAGTGTACTGGGATGACATTGGTGAGAGGAAGTTGTTAGGTCCAGAGTTGATCACCAAGATAATGGATGTTGTGGTTCAGATCAGGAAGCACTTGCAGGCAGCTCAGGATAGGCAGAAGCGATTGGTTGATGTCCATCGGAGGGCTTTGGAGTTTGTTGTTGGCAACCTTGTTTTCCTTAAGGTATTGTCGTGGCGCAGTGTCATTCGGTTCGATGGTGGGGGCAAGCTTAGCCCGAGGTTTATTGGACCGTTTGAGATTTTGGAGTGAGTAGGCAAGGTGGCCTATCGTCTTACTTTACCGTCAGCTTTATCAGGAGTGAATGATGTTTTCCATGTCTCACAACTCAGGAGATATATCCGAGATGAGAGCCACGTGATCGACTATTCTGACTTGACCGTTCGGCCGAATTTCACTTGTGAGATTCCGCCAGTTGCTATTATGGATCGGCGAGAGAAAGTGTTTAAAAACAAGGTCATCAAGTTGGTTCGTGTTGCTTGGAATCCTCATTCACCTGGTGAGTCGACTTGGGAGCTGGAGGAGAAAATTCAGCAGAAGTTTCCTCATTTATTCGGGTAGTTTTGTTTTGTTCTTTTGGTTGTTTTGGGGTTAGCCTATGTATCTTCTTTTTGAATTTCAATGACGAAATTCTTCTTGTTGGATGGGTAGGATTGTAACCCCTGTTTTTCGTTTTATGTATTTTTTAGTGTAGTTTTCATGTTGGTATATTTTCTCTCTTTGTATTTCTCTTGTATTTTCTGAACCCTATATTGGAGTTTGTTTTCAATATATATTCATTTATTTCATTTTGAGCTCCTTGTGTTGGTTTTTTGTTCGTCTTTTGTTCCGTTTTTGTCTATTATTGTTCTTTCTTTCATTTGGTTCTTGTCCTCTTTATTTTGTGCTCTTGGGTGCTTATGGTGGTGTTGGTTGCTCAACCTATTTCTCAATCCTATTGTTTGATCCCTAATAGATTTACCAAAGCTAAATTAAACTCAGTCCTATTTTGAATCATTTTCAATTAATCCATATCAATACCCATAAAACAATCCTATTACTACTCCTAATCTACCCACAACCCATTAACCCAACTCCTTAACCCTAATCCTATATATATAAACCCCTCTCACAAACCCTAACCCTAACACCTAAACCCTAGCACCCCGGCCCCTCTCTCTTCCCTTGGCGGCTTCACACCGAGACCCCCTATCCCGGACAGCACACCCAGGCCGACAATCTCTCCCGACTGCATCTCCATCCCGAGCTCACCCCCATCCCGATCCCCACTTCCATCTGACCACCACACCATATTACCCCTCTCCGATCTTCTCTCCCTCCTTGTCGACCAACTTCCAAGCCTCGAGTCGCCGCAAAGTTCACATCTCTCTTTTATGGGTTTTCTCTTCTCTTACTTTGAGAAGCGTGCCGTGTGTTCGTGCGTTTGTTCGTGGGTTCGTTGCTCATGAATCGTGGATCTCTTGTTCGTGGATTTTGGTTAGTTGCCCGGGAATCCGTCCCGTTTTTCTTGATTTTTATCGTTCTTCATCTCCGATTAAGGCAAGTAACTTGTACTCCAATTCCTTTATTTGGTACAAGTCAAAAATACCACCTATAGTGTAGTTGGGTCTAGAGACGAATCTTGTTTGTGTTATTCTTGATGGATTTTGTCTCTATTGTGCAAACTTGACCATAGTTGCCTCACGACACAATATTGACATGAATTAACTTAGGTTTTACCCGTTCTTGATTTGATCAGGCATGTGAGACTTCTTGTGAGAATTTGGATATTTGTTGAGAACCTTGTGATAGACATGATTTAGATATGTCAATAACCCTAATTCATGATGTTTGGACACTTGGTAGACTCGATTTCATATTTGTTTGTGCTTTGAACAAGTTTTGTATGATATATGTTGAGTTGTTGTTAGAAGGAAAAATCTGTATTTTGTCGCTGATCTGTTTTGTTTGCTGTTTTGGACTGTCCTGAAGTCAGTAACTTAATTTCGGTATAAAATATGTGTTTTAGAGAAATTCGTCTATTTTAAAACCCCTCTGACCTTGCTCGATTTCATTTTCGTATGAGTGAGTTATGACTGTTTTACTGCAGAGGTGTCGATCTTTTCCAGATTTCATTTCCTGTTGGTTTTGATAACTAAATGAATTTGATACTTGTGCCACACATATTATTTTGATCCAAAACTTTGGTCATTGTTAATTTATCTAGTTAGGGATTACCCAGAATTTTGGTGGATTTTATTAGTGAGTTTTATGTGTTGTTTCATGCTCGTTTATGAAAACTATACTTGTCATATTTTGCTCGTTGTTCTGTAAAGAATTGTGTTTTCACCTTGATTCCTTTTACAGAATGGAAAATGCTTGTGAAATATGAAAGTTAGTTTATTATATCTATTTTCATCTCCCTTTGGCGGATTTTGATTTCGTTTCATGGCTTGCGAGATACTTCAATTTTCGTACAGCAGTGTTGGGAATTCCAGATTTGCCAAAGTACCGATTCTTGATGTGCTCTTATTTTTTATGACTAAACTAATTCTACTGGAATATTATGAAACTTTATATTTTGATTCTGGACATATATGGGAATACCCCAGATTTTTCCTAAAATTTATTACGATGATTTCTTGCTGTTTTTCTGTACTTGAATATAATTTTCTGATTTCTGGCTGAACGTATTTCCTGGTTTAGATTCAGTTTTGAGTTGTGATGTTGTGAATTACTATATGACTTATTTATATTCGCTGGATTTTTGTGGAAGTCTATTTTCTAAATCCTTTGACGGATCCAGATTTAGATGTTTTTGGTAGCGGGAATCACTGTTTTTGTGCAACTCTATCTTGCTATCCTGAATTAAAAAACTAGTTGTTTTACCCTGTTATGTGTTATCTTGTACCTGTACTTGTTAATCTTGCACCCTGAACCTGATACATGTTTATATCCTGTTATCCTTTCTTTGTTTTGCGACACATACATGCATGCCTAATTATAATAATAAATAACCAAGTCGGGGTTAAGGGAAAGATCTAGTAGTAAAAAATATAAAAATGTTTACTTATAAAAGGACCTGTGTCCTGCCTGCCTGTTACGTGTTTATGACTACATAATTCACGATCCTGTTACCTGTACCTGACTGCATGCTTCCCTATAGAAAGATGTACTCGGAAGATAACCACTAGATTATGCCTGTTTCCTGTACCTAATTGCATACTTCCATATAGGAGGTGTATTCGGAAAAGAACCACTAGGTTCTACCTGTTCCTATTATTCCTGTTATCCTGAAATCTGAGTACACTGCCCTATGGACTCCACTATGAAATCTAAAGCGAAACTGTTTGTTGTAGCAACCATGTAGTAAAAGCTGGGATGCATGAAGTGCTACCTAGATAGTAATGTAACAAGACTTGACATGACATAATCTGATTTCCTGTATCTGTTGCCTGTATACCTATTACCTGATACCTGTTACATGATTACCTATTTACCTGTTCACCTGTTTACCTATTACCTGTATACCTGTTACATGTTAACCTGTTTACCTGTTTACTTGACACTTGATACATGTTACCTGTACTTATTAGTATACCATGCTACTTGTTTCTATTTTCCTGATTCATGTTTGATATTATATTTCTGTTGACACACTTATACCATGCTATGCTTGTTACTTAGAATTATCTATCCCCTGTACTTGTATCCTACATTATAAGTGGCCCGTAACTTACAATTTACGGGTACTTGTTTTCTTTTTCCTTCTCCTATAAATTTACTAATTGCAGATCAGGATGGTCGACTGCCAGATGGTATTGGCGAGATGATGTATTAGTACTGGATTTTCTGCTTTATTACTATTATTCTTTGTTGCTTGAACTTGAATAAAATGTACTTGATGACTTGGATATTTATTTGTATTTGGGCGATGAGTCCCAGGATATTTAACTTGTCCAGATTCTGATTTATTTTAGATTTATATATTTTTGGTTTCAAGTAAATTCCTGTTGGTATCTTGTTTCAATTATGCATGTCTGGTTGTATCTTTTGCTTCCGACTCTGATTATTCCTGTGATATATTGTAAAGATTCCTGAACAGCTTATGGATGATGAAAATCATTCGCTGGGCGTTAAGTGCTCGTATTCCGTATTTTTGGAAAGCAAGGTGTGACATTAGTATTCAGCTCACTTGTATTCCGGTCATTTATTGTGACAACTTAGGTGCCACGCATCTTAGTGCTAATCCGATTTTCCATTCCCGCATGAAGCATATCGCACTTGCCTATAACTTCATTCGTGAACAAGTTCAAAATGGTACTCTTCGTGTCACTCATGTCCCAATGGGCGACCAACTAGCAGATTTTCTTACGAAGCCGTTGGCTCGATCTCGGTTTGAAATGTTCATATCCAAGATTAGCCTATTCGATCGGGCGTCCAACTTGAGGGACCATGATGAAGATAAAGCCAAGACAAAGTCTTGCTATTATCTCCTAGGTTATTGTAACAATATTCTAGTTGTTAATATCTTTAGTTAGGATATTGATTTCTTTGTTATTCTACTGTATCTCTTAAGCTAAGTTTGTTAAGCTGAGATTATCTTCCAGCTTTCCTTGTATTATATATACTTGTACTACTCATTAATAAAACATAACTTTTCCAAAACCTTCTCAGTCCCCTCCAGTGTGTTCCTCATCGTCGTTCCCTCAAGTGTCCTCCCCGCCCTTGCCCGCCATCTATTTTTCCCTCTCTCTAGCTCTCAAACCTAACCCCTTCACTACAAAGCCCACCCTTGTCTCCTCCGGTGATCTCCACCCTCATCCCCTCCGGCATGCTCCTTGTCGTCGTCTATTTCTCTTGCTCTCAAATCCTAGGTATGAATATTTCTAACTTTTAATAAATTTTGTATTTATTAATAAAATTGTTTGGGATTGTGTGATGAATAATCAGGGATTGTGGAGTATTTTGCGATTTGAGAATGTGGACTAATTAGGATTTGTTAATTTGTGAATTTGTTAATTTGTTAATTATGGTTTGTAGTATTTGTTAATTCTGGTACTAAGAAACTAGGTTGTTGTTTTGTGCATACTGGTGGAAATTGATATTAAATGCTAGCCACTTACTTGTGTATCATAACTGTTTGATATAATGCATGTGTTATTTCTATTTTCTTTATCAAAAAAATATGATGATGTTCTTCTCTTTCTTATTTTAGAGATAGATTACTAATGTATGTAGAATTTACTTGTGGATTGGATTATTTTGACCTTCACTTTTGTTGAATGCATGGCATTGCACATGCATGTCTTTGTTCATTCTATGAGGCTTATGATTTTTATTTTTATTTTTTCACCTTTTATAAAATACTCTTGATATAGTCCCACCTTTTTTAAATGTGTATGCTAAAATTGTTAAGTTTTATTGCAGATATGTTGATATGACTTAGCATCTTATTATGAATGAATTCAATTTAAAGCTTTAAGGGTGAGTTCAAATATTTTCATGCTTACAACTTATATGGTGCTGAAACTATATGTTTTGGGAGTTAATTAGTGAATAATTGACGAGTAGTTGAAGTTATTTACTTGGATGTATTAGTTGTTTCCTATAGTGATATGGTTGATAAGAATATAGTTATATGTATACATATTCCCTAAGAGACAGTTCTCATTCATCGTGAGGGTTTCTTTAGGTTTTCTATAAATTATTGTGCGAACAGAAACAATGTGGTACATAAATTAGTCGAAACATCGATATTTGTTTTGTCCTTCTAGATAATCTCCATGATGTTCTATGCTATTGGATTGCCTTTCCATTACACTCACCGGATTGGATCTTTCTTGGGCAATCGAATTAATGAGATAGTTGTCATTAAAATTTAAAATTATGAGATTTAATTTCCAGTTTGAGTGATATTATTCAAATAGATAAAAACTGGATGAGTAAGTCACGATTATCGAAGGAGTATCGGGTGGTGTAAAAGATTATTATCTTCACCAGAAAAAAATTTCATGATCCCAACTTGCTCTTGTGTCCATGTCATCGGTACGTAAACTGTCATTTGAAGACCTATGACGAAGTCCATACACATTTGGTGATCAATGGTTTCTGACAAGGGTACACACAGTGTTTTTGCCATGGAGAACAAGCTCCGGCAATTCCGGTTGGACCGTTTGTCTTAGAAGATGAAGACGAGCCCTTGTTGAACGACGACTTAAGTGTTGCTGATGAGAAGCAAGCTTTAGTGCGAGATGTTTTTGGAATTCATAACAATCAAGAACACATGAACAACCCAACAACCCAAGCTCATGTTAATCAGCCTAGGGGGGGTGAATAGGGTGATTGTGCGGAATTTAAAAAAATTAGAATTAAGTTGCAAAGTAAATGAGAAGAGATAGAAAAAGCAAACACATTAAGCACAAGTGACGCAGCGATATAACGTGGTTCGACCCCCAGGTCTACGTCCACACCACCTAATTGTAGCAATTCTCTGCCACAAGCGTTCCACTATACTCAAACCCTTGTACAGTGATTCTTGGATTCAGGCCGAGAGACCTATTACATCCACAGGACTTCTAAGACAAGCCCCGTCAATCTCACTGAAGTGGAAGAAAAGAAAAACTCAAGATCCTTAATGATCCTGACTGAAGAAAACAAATAAGTATCACACACACTCGGATTGATTGTTGATTTGATTAGTTCAGAAAATTTTTCTCAGAGCAATAGGTGAAGAATACACAGTGGGTTCGTCCAAATATATAGACTTAGGAAGTGTATCTCTCAAAAATAGAAACGATACATTCCAAAAAAGAAATCTGCACAAGGTACGGTCGACCGCAAAAAAGGACAGTCGACCGTTCATCTTTAAATCAAAAAGTCGAAAGATGAATGGTCGACTGACTCATCATTTTAACATCGATGAGCAGTCGACTGTGGTGCGGTCGATCGACAATGTAGTACAGTCGACCGCAATCGTGCTGATGCTGACGAAACCACTTTATATTCTTACCATATACTAATCAATCAATAATCAATCAAATAAATAAAAAATCTCACATATATGGAATAACAAAAACTGATCTTGATGGCTTTCTTGGGCACTAATCAACATGTGCTCTTTTTGAATGACTTCTTCTTTTGCTTGATTTTGTAATCTTTCTTTATTGCTTTCCTTCTTTGCTTATTTTTGAATCTTTTTGAATCTCTTATTGACTTTATTCATTCCTGAAAATCTAAACATCCTAATTGAAACTTATTAGTATTTATAAGCACGTTTTGTGCACACCAAACTAGGAGTCAACAATCTTCCCCTATTGGTGTGAACAAAACATGCCTTTGAATGTTGAAAATAAAGAATAAAGTATATAAATACTCCCTCTTAATTCAATACTTCCTGTATCAAAGATTTTCATAGATGAAAAGCATTTAAGAGAGATTTTCATTTATTTTTAGTAAAAACATTCAAAAAAAATCTCCCCCTTTTTGGAACACACCAAGAGGGGGCAAAAAAAATAGCATAAACAAAGTGTATAACATACTCCCCCTAAATCCATGCATGAAAAAAGATAAATGAACATACATTAAGCAAAACAAGAGAATATTTCGGGGAATATAACATTTTTGAAAACATAAGGAAAATCTACTTAAATGAAACTGTTGATCGCGAGACTCTTTGATATACAGTGAGAGTTCTTCATGGTATCATAGATTTGAGATTTTCCTAATACAAATGCATGACATAGAGCAAAAGATGAAGAAGAATGAATTTCAAGAAATCCGAAATCATAGAAGACCGTAAATAGATTTCTCTTAAAACAAACAAATAAATATTAAAAAATGAACAAACGGTGAAAGAACCGGTCAACCCGATTAGTCGACCGAAAACCAAATGAATTCACAGTTAAGAAAAAAAACAAACCACCTGAGAGTGAACCGGTCGACCGAACAGTCGACCGCAAATCCTGAAACCTAATTTTGAGAGCAAACAAAAAACCCGAGAGCGAACCGGTCGACCGCCCAGTCGACTGTACACCATCACAGGTGAACAGTGACCAAAATCGCAATTTAAGCAGAAATATCAATAGTGTTCAATTCTCCCTTTAAAAAATGAAATTGTTTTTCATCTAAAGGCTTAGTAAAGACATCAGCAAGTTGAGAATCAGTGGAAACATAGAAAATAGTCTTTGATAAAGTGATACTGAATATCTATGTGTTTTGTGCGACTATGTTGATCGGAATTTTTAGTCATATCAACAGTTCTAGTGTTATTGCATTTAATCAGAATGTGACCAAAGAATACCTTGTAATCCTCTAAAGTGTTTTTCATCCATAATACCTGCGCACAGCAGGATCCGGCGGCAATATATTCAGCTTCGGCATTGGAGAGAGTTACAGAGTTCTGCTTCTTGGATACCCATGAGACAAGGCAATTGCCCAAGAAGTGACATGTGCCGCTAGTACTTTTTCTTTCTGTTAAGCTGCTGGCATAGTCTGCATCAGAGTACCCTACAAGAGAAAAAATTCTATTTTTTGGGTATCAAAGTCCAGTATTTGGTGTGCCTTTAAGATATTGAATGATACGCTTAACAGAAACCAAATGCAATTCTTTGGGACACGATTGAAAACATGCACATAAACAAACACTAAACATGATATCTGAACAAGATGCACTAATATAAAGCAAACTGCCAATCATACCATGATTGGTAGAAATATCAACATTATTACTAGATTCATCCTTGGAAAGCTTAGTGGTAGTTGCCATAGGTGTTTTGTAAACATTTGCATTCTCAATACCAAACTTTTTGACTAGTTTCATTGCATATTTGGATTGATTTATAAAGATGCCATCCTTTCTTTGTGGTATTTGAAGTCCAAGAAAATAAGTTAGTTCACCCATCATACTCATTCGAACTCATCCTGCATTTGCTTAGTGAATTCCTTGCAAAGATTTTCATTAGTAGAGCCAAATATAATATCATCAACATAAATTTGAACAATTAAAATATCTTTAGAAACATATTTTATAAATAGTGTAGTGTCTACTTTTCCTTTAGAGAAGCCTATGTGAATTAGAAACGAACTTAGTCGTTCATATCAAGCACGATGGGCTTGCTTCAAACCATACAAAGCTTTATCAAGATGGAATACATGATTTGGGTGTGTAGGATCAGTGAATCCTGGTGGTTGTGCAATATAAACTTCTTCGAAAATAAAACCATTTAAGAAAGCACTTTTGACATCCATTTGAAAAAGAGTAAAGTCCATATAAGAAGCAAAAGCAAGTAAAATGTGAATGGCTTCAAGCCGTGCAACATGTGCAAAAGTTTCATCAAAATCAACACCTTTTTGTTGGTTATAACCTTGTGCAACAAGTCGAGCCTTATTTCTAGTAATAATGCATGATTCATCTAACTTGTTCCTAAACACCTACTTAGTTCCAAGTATGGTCCTATTGTGAGGTCTAGGCACAAGTCTCCATACTTGATTCCTTTCGAATTGATTAAACTCTTCTTGCATTGCAATGATCCAGTCATTATCTGGCAAGACCTCCTTAATATTCTTAGATTCAAGTAAAGAGACGAAAGCGGAAAAACACATGAAATTTTGAGCTTGTGTTCGAGTAGTTACCCCTTTCGACATATCGCTTCGTATAAGATTTGGTGGATGGCTAGATATAATTTTCCATGCGGGGCGCCTTTCATTGGTGGAAAGTTGATGTTGTATATGATCGTCTTCTATGACATCAATTTGTTGTGGACGCATTTCTTCTATTTTGGATTTGGATGCATCTTCATCTTGAGAAGGCTTATGATATTTAGAATCCATATTTGGTTCTTGGTCAATGGATATCTGTTTCTTTTCAACACGAACACCTGTATCATTATCATCAACAACATGCAATATTTCTTTGGTGTACGGATTAATTTCATCAAATATAACATCAATGGATTCTTGAATGGTGCATCTTCTTTTATTAAATACACGATATGTCTAGCTACTTAAGGAATTTCCTAAAAATACGACTTCATTGCTTTTACGATCAAACTTTCCCAAGTTATCAAGAGTATTTAAAATAAACACATTACACCCAAAGATGCGAAAGTAACTTAAGTTAGGAATTTTGCCAAAGTATAATTCAAAAGGCATTTTCTCAAGATATTTCCAAATGATTACTTAGTTAATTTTATAATATGTTGTATTGACAGCCTCTGCCCAAAATGACTTAGGTAAATCTTTTTTCACTAAGCATGGTTCGGGCCATTTCTTGAAGAGAACATTTTTTTCTTTCAACAACCCTATTTTGTTAGGGAGTGCGAGGACATGCAAACTAATGTTTTATTCCCTTTCTGTCACAAAATGATGTGAAGATTTTATTTTGAAATTCTCCACCATGATCACTACGAATAATAACAATGGTGAGGTTTTACTCATTTTCCACTCTACGACAGAATTTTTGAAAAACATACAGTGTGTCATCTTTTTGTAACAAAAAGCCAACCCAAGTGAATCTACTATAATCATCGAAAATTACAAAAGCATACAGTGCACCTCCATTACTACGTGTTCGTGATGATCCAAATAGATCCATGTGCAAGTTCAAGGGGTCTAAAGTTGATACCATTTTCTTTGACTTGTGAGAACTTTTAGTTTGCTTACCGAACTGACACGACTCACAAGTTTTATCTTTCTCAAATTTGATTTTGAGAATCCACCTCACAAGATCCTTGATTACAAGTTTGTTGAGATTATCCATGGTTGTGTGTCCAAGCCGATGCCATAACTAGCCATCCTCATTTCTAGCGACAAAGCACCTCATATTATCCTGTGTTAATTCATTAGGGTTTATGACATATACATTGTTACATTTGTTAGCGAGAAGTAAATATGATTTATTGCTATCTAGCACAGTGCATACATTTTTATCAAAAGTAACGGTATAACCTTTGTCACATAGTTGGCTGATGCTCAGTAAATTGTGTTTCTAACCTCTTACCAATAGAACATCCTCAATGGAGCATGAAGAACCAAAGTTTATTTTACCTTTATCGATGGTTTGAACAGTGCTATTATCTCCAAAGATGATGTCCTTCCCTCTTGTCCTCGATAGTGATGCAAAGTATTTATTATCACCTGTCATATGGTTTGAGCATCTACTATCAAGGTACCACCGATCTTTAGTCTTGATACGTTGAGGTACCTACATTAAGATTAGTAGGTATAATTTTGGGTGCTCAAATTTGTTTTGAACCTGCATTTACATTCTTTCTTACCCAAAAAAATTTAGTATTTCTTTTTAACGAGAAATTATAGGAAATATGCCATAGTCTACAGCAGTAGTGACATGTGATACGACTACGCCTTGGGTCATGCACACTTGCATAGTTTTGTGTTGATTTGTGATAATGTTGGTGACTGTGTATGTGTGTATGACATGATGATTTAGATTTTTGATGGTGTATTGGCTCTTCATAACCAAGCCCTTGATTATCATGATAAGATCTTAAATTCTTTGTAATAAGGTAACTGGGCCCTTCATATTTTTCAACAATTTTTTCAAGCTCAATTACTCTTTTACAATGTCTTTTTCTAGTCATCTCATCGTCTTTTGTGTTCCAATGAAGAGTGTCTAGTGTAGCATCAAGTATTATATTTTGTTCAAGAGCTTCATTACAACTTTCCACTACCTCATCAAATTTTCTTTTGCATTCCTTTAAATCATCATTGAGTTTAGCAATATAAACAGATTTCTCATTAATTTCTCTTATGTTTTTATTATGTGTTGCTAAGGATTCCTGAATTTATTGTTTTAAAAACCCATTTTCCTCTAGCAACACATCATGATCTTTTCTAAATGACTCGAATTTTTTCATATTCAAAGAATTTTTATTTTCCAGTTTTTGATTTTTAACGATGCAAGAGTCATGTGATTTATTAGCAATTTGTTTATATTGTCTTAATTCACGATGCAATTTCTTAGCATAATCTTTTAATCCATTACACATGTCTACTAAATCATCGTAAGTGGGTTCTTCAATTACCTCTTCTTGAGATGGTGATTGCACCATACCATTCCCAAGAGCCATAAAACCAACATTGTTGTGATCTTGCTCATTTTCGCTTGAATCTGAGTCTAGCCATGTTGCCTTCAATGCCTTCTGCCAGTATCTTTTGGTTTCGATCATCTCTATCTTGTATGTCTTCAGTTTTCCTTAAAAGGTTTAGTAATCGAATCCCTCAACCTCAAGGGTCTCCCTCATTGCGGCAGTTTTTACATTGCATTCCGGCGTGAGACAACTTATGAGTTTTCTGACCTTTCGGTCATCATCCAACCCCTTACCTAAGCTTTCAAGCTCATGTGCAATAATTTCGACACGGGCAAGCATTTGATCTACGTTCTCTCCTGGAAACATACGAAAAATATCAAACTTATAAAAACATAAATTTACTTTAGCTTTTACCTCAAAAGCGGTTCCCTCATGCTGTTTCAGCATCTTGTTCCAAATTTCGTATGTCGTCTTGCAATTTTGCCCGCATTGCATTAATTCTTCATTGTTCAATCCTGCATAAAGAGCCGTCATAGCTTTGGAATTTTTGGTTTTTAGTGCTAGCTCTGCTTTTGAGAAAGCCTTCTATCCATCGCTGACCGGAATATCTGTTTTGTTTATGCACACATTCCATACTTCTTCTCCAAGCATCTATAAGAAATGAGACATAAGAACTTTCCAACCATCATAGTATTTTCCATCAAAATATGGTGAGCGTGTTAGACTTGTCCCATTGGAGATGAATGGCTCTGAAGAGTACAAGTTTTCGGGAGGAGGGATTTTGGCTATTGGACCTTTTGCTTAAGCTTTTAAGCTTTTAGTAAGCACCTCACTCTGATGTCACTGTTAATCACCCTAGAGGGGTGAATAGGGTAATTGTGCAGAATTAAAAAAAATTAAGTTGCAAAGTAAATGAGAAGAGATAGAAAAAGAAAACACAGCAAGCACAAGTGAAGCAGCGATATAACGTGGTTCGACCCCAGGTCAACGTCCACACCACCTCCTTGTAGCGATTCTCCACCACAAGCGTTCCACTATACTCAAACCCTTGTACAGTGATTCTCGGATTCAGGCCGAGAGACCTATTACACCTATAGGACTTCTAAGACAAGCCCTGTCAATCTCACCGAAGTGGAAGAAAAGAAAATATCAAGTTCCTTAATGATTCTGACTGAAGAAAACAAATAAGTATCACACAAACACGGATTGATTGTTGAATTGATTAGTTCAGAAGATTTTTGTCAATGCAATAAGTGAAGAATACACAGTGGGTTTATCCAAATATATAGACTTAGGAAGTGTATCCCTCAAAAATTGAAACGATACATTCCAAAAAAGAAATCTGCACAAGGTACGGTCGACCGCAAAAAGGGACAGTAGACCGTTCATCTTTTAATCGAAAAGTCGAAAGATGAATGGTTGACTGTCTCATCATTTTAACTGCGATGAGTGGTCGACTGTGGTGCAGTCGACCGACAGTGTAATACAGTCGACCACAATCGTGCTGATGCTGACGAAACCACTTTATATTCTTACCATATACTAATCAATCAATAATCAATCAAATACATATAAAATCTAACATATATGGAATAACAAAAACTGATCTTGATGGCTTGGGCACTAATTAACATGTGCTCTTTTTGAATGACTTCTTCTTTTGCTTTATTTTGTAATCTTTCTTTATTGATTTCCTTCTTTGTTTATTTTTGAATCTCTTTGAATCTTTTATTGACTTTATTCATTGCTGAAAATCTGAACATCTTAATTGAAACTTATTAGTATTTGTAAGCACGTTTTTTGCACACCAAACTAAGAGACAACAGCTCATACTGAGTCAACATAAACATTAGACACTGGTGGTGGAGTGGAGGAGGAAAGACAAGACATTGAAGTTAATAAAGAATACGAAGCTTTTTACTAAATTGATGGGAGATAATAGTACACCTTTGTATCATGATTGCACAAAATTTTTGAAGTTCTCATTCTCGTTAGACTATTTCATATCAAAACTTTAAACGGTTTCATCATGTTACTTCAGTTGTTGGTTGAAGTTTTTCCTGAAATCTGTATTCCACATTCATTTCATATAACCAAACAATTTCTCAAGACTTTCGATCTATAGTATGAGAAAATTTTAGCTTGCTCATTTGACTGTATGCTATTCAGGGGGATAAGGAAAGACTCGAGAACTGTAGTATGTTGAATATAATCACCTACTTTCATTACCTGATTTACCTAATTTTCTTTTTTTTTCTTATCCCATCTCTTACTACTACATTGACAAATATTTTTATAGTAGCATACTGCACCTATATTAATAATAGAAATAACCATAAAGACACTTGCATATAATTAATATTTTTTTGTACAATTTGTGACTTACACAGTTCCAACATAGAGTTTCAAATGATTCAAGTCGGGCCAATACAAAGAAAAGAAGCGAGCATGATGAAAGCAACATCAACATAAGGCGGCGTATGCAGTAAAAAAAATGGGAATTGTGTCAATGTTTTTTTCTTTTTTTTTTCTTTTTTTTTGTGCTTGAACTATTTTGTGTTAGAAAATAGAACTTGTGGTAACATTTTTGTAATCGAGCAATATATAGCGTAATTTTGTTGGCAACTGTAGGCAATGCAAGAAACACTAGAGGGGGGGTGAATAGTGTTGTATAAAAAATAATTGCGGAATTAAAAGTTATCTTCTGTCCAGTCGATTGTAAAAAAGATATCAGTCAACTGGGACGTCAGAGTAAAAGAGTATTTTTGAGACTATTCTGATAAGTCGACTTAAATAGGAAAGACAGTCGACTTGCCAGAAGAGTTTTTAAGACGATTGTTATATCAGTCTGATCAGTCGACTTAGGTTGGAGATCCAGTCGACTTACCAGAAAGATTTCGAGTAAACTGAAATGCAAGTAATAAAAAGAGTTCAAAGAGATACAACTACAGAGATACCAATCACAGAGTACACACGATGTATCCTGCTTCGGTCCTTCCGGCCTACATCCATTCCCCAAACAACACACTTGAGATTTTTCACTATTCTTGAAAATGTACAAGAATAACCTACGGCGTTAGACAACAACCTTGTCCAACCCGTAGTCCTCTCTCACCACTAGAGAGAGCAAACCCACTCTTCCATCAAGAGTGAAAAACTGACTCTACATCCTAGAGTCCTACTCTACAACCGAGAGAAACCACTCTCACAACTGAGAGTAAAAGAAAACAATAAAGATGTTTACAATCAACCTATAGCCTTGTAGTGTTTGTGATTTTGCAAGTGGCTATTCGGTCAACTTCTGAATTCAGTCCAAAACGAATTCGCTGTTATGCTGGACTGAAATCAAAGAACCAAGACTTAGAGATTAGAGTGCTTTATATGAAAAAAAATTCTCTTGAAAGCAAAAATACTTAAACTATTCTCAAAAATTCTTGGAACCTTTTCATGGTGATTCTAAGGCTCTATTTATAGAGTAGAATCCCTGGACGTTGTAGAAACAGTTCCTACAACTATTTAACAACGGATATAATTTTTTAAATTTGAAAATACAAGTTTTGAAATTAGTAAACTATCGAAACGACTTGAACAGTCGACTGGCCAGAGTTTGAAGAAGATCAGACAGTTTTGTACAGATTCAGTCGACTAGTCCTTAACGGCAGTCGACTGGTACTCAACAGCTGATCTAGTTCAAGCTGTTTTGTCCTTTAGATTTTGTAAAACACACAGTTATAAAATTATATGTGAGTGTGTGTGTGTGACAAGGCTGTACATCAATCTAAGACTCAAAAAAGAGAAAAATTACATTTGTTTTTATAAGATACAAAATATAAGACATTTAAGCTTTGGTCTTGATTTGAGTCTTGAGTCTGGAGTGAAGCTTTAGCCATTGTCTTTGTATGAAGCTTTGCTTGATCATTCTTCAGCTTTAGAACATTGTGACTTGCTTGATCAATTTGCTTTGAGGCCTTTGTGTATCATACATGATAAACTTTGATACAACCTGCAATATATGAGAAATAGCACAACAAACTTTGCATTGTGTTGTAATCATCAAAATCAAGAATCAACATTCTCCCCCTTTTTGATGATGACAACACAATAGCTTATAATAATGGAAATAGATATTACACATGCTCCCCCTATCAAATGTACAACATGCATAGGTTTAAAAAGCATGCACAAAGATATGCTACTCAACATGCATAGGTTTAAAAAACATGCACAAAGATATGCTACTCAAAACAAAACAACACATAACAAAGCAACACATACTAGTTCTTTTTCTCCCCCTTTGTCATCAACAAAAACAAAAACAAAATAGGAGGGAAAAAATATATAGCAATGCAAGAGAACAAAAGATAACAAAAAAAGCCAAATTTTAGACATAGAATAAAACTAAACCAAGTTTATACATGGAAACTTAAAAGACAAAGTTCAAAAGATTACATAAAAGTAGAAAATACATTAAAATTGAAAAAGCAGCTAATCAATCTTCTTCATCTTCATCTTGGCCACCATGAGATGGAGGAGGAAACTGAGTGATGAACAGGTGGGTAAGATGAGAAACATTCATCTCAATAACATCTTGAAGATCCATGAGGTAATTGACAGCATGATAAATACTGCGAGGATCATGATAAATTTGCTCTAGGACGAGAGGAACTAGAGGCTGAAGATGGATGGGCTAAAGAAGCTAAAGGGACAGGAGGGGAAGTGCTAGAAGGAGACCTAGGTGGAGAAGAGAGAAGCTTCATGCATGCTAAACTTGCACGATCAAAAGACTCATAGTGCTTTACTACATTTATCTCAACATCGAGATCAACGCCATAAGCACAAAAGACGTGAGTAAGAAAGGCACCAAAAGGAAGAAGTGAAGTATAAGCCTTATGAAGCCTAGAGAAGATGACACGACCCCAATTGATATTAATTTTGCTGAATATTGCAAAAATAGCTTGTTGCAACTCCATGGAATACTGATCATAACTCCCTGTTTTGGGAATAATATTATATGATAGTATGCTTGCAACGAGCTTAGCAATAGGGGTAATGGACCTATTGGACATAGGAGGCCCATGATTTGGAAAATAAATTTTAGACAAAGTGGAGGCATCATTCATCTCACCATCTCCTAAATCAATCCCTTCATCATCCAAACCCAAAATGAGATTGATTCTTTCGGATGTGAGTTTCATCTTTTTATTTTTGACAGAAGTATAAACAAAAATCTCACTACCATCATCCGATTGAACAACTCTCATATTTGTATAAAACAAATAGATGAGTTGAGGGTAGTAGTAAGGTTGATTTACTAAGGACAAAAACTCATATAATCCACATTGTTGAAACAATGGGATGAGAGTAAACATATCAAGATCGGGAAAATTGACAAACCGACCCGGAAAAATCATAATGGAATACATAATGTACCATTTTTCAACAAGGTCATGACTTCTAAGATATTGTAGATAGTCTCGGAAAGATTGCTCACCCTCTACATGAGAGGTTTTAGATCTCTTTGGAGCCTTGAATAAAAACTACACAAACAAAAAGAAGGAAGGAAGTAAACCAACAAAGAGACTCTAGAAGAATCAAAAGAGCTTCAGGTGGACTTGAACACCACAAGAAATCAGAGGAGTTGGAGCTTCAAATGACTGGAAATCGACAGCAGCAGCAACAGCAGCAGTAACACCAGTCGACTTATCTTCTTCAGAACTGGGAGACAAGGATAAGGTAAAAGTGAAAGAAAGCGGGTAGGTTTAGGGGTTTTTTTTACACAGGAATGTATGGCTAAGATCGAGGAAAGGGATAGCAACGGCTCAGATATGGTCAAAGAACAGTAAAAAAGTGAACAGTCGCCTCAAAAGATGTGCCAAAATTCAAATTGGAAGAAAGTTGATTCGCGACAGTCGACTGGTCTTAGAGGGCAGTCAACTTAGTCCAGAGCAAAATAAAAAAAACGAACATAGCACTAATACAACTGGTCAGTCGACTGGGTACTGTGCACAGTCGACTGTCCAGAGCATAAAACTCAGACAAAAACTTAGAAAAATATAGATACTTGGCAGTCGACTGAAAAATACTTGTAAGTCGACTTACCAGAGAAAAATTCAAGAAACATCATGAAAACTACAAATCCCTAGTTCTCTCCGTAAGGTGATAAATATGTCTTCCTTAAGTGGTTTAGTAAAAATATCTGCTACTTGTTTATCAGTAGAAATAAAGTCTAAAAAAATATCTCCCTTTAAAACATGATCACGTAGAAAATGATGTCGAATATCAATATGTTTCGTACGTGAGTGTTGAAC
This sequence comes from Hemerocallis citrina, assembly GCA_017893485.1. Taxonomy (NCBI): domain Eukaryota; kingdom Viridiplantae; phylum Streptophyta; class Magnoliopsida; order Asparagales; family Asphodelaceae; genus Hemerocallis; species Hemerocallis citrina. Next base: position 220,224,691 of record CM030364.1, read on the forward strand.
CGGATTTTTAGATAAGTTAATGGCACTAATATTGTCACACATTATAGCAGGTTTTTAAATGAAATACCATAGTCTAATAGGGTTTGTTTCATCTACAAAATTTGGGCACAAACCAAACTTACAACGATATATTCAGTTTCTGTAGTAGATAGAGATACCGAATTTTGCTTCTTACTGCACCAAGAGTGTAACACCCCGAATTCTAAATCTAACTAAATTCGAAGTTCCACAGGATCTTTACACTTCTCTTCGTACAATTTTACAAGAAAATTTAAACTTTACTTTACATCAGAGTTACAATTACATTTACACTTTAAATAGCGGAAGCAATTTACAACATTTACATAAATAAATGTACAACACTTGAAATATTCTTTACGTTGCTTGCATACTTTACTCTTTGTCAATACCTTTACCCTGCATAAAGACTGTGGGCACGTCAGTTCATTCAACTGACGAAATATTATACCTGGCCATCCTCTCTATGCCGAAACAGTATAACGATTCTCAATACTTAACAAACTACAAACTTGTTCACAAACAAAGCTAAGGGGACTATCCTATTGATGTCGTGTCGTGACTGTGCGCCCAGTCCTTAATACAATTCATTATTATTATTATTAGATGACACTAATGCGCACTTGTTCGGATTCTATGCATCCCATACTACATAGGTCCGAGAGCAAGCCCTTAATCGTTCTTCAACTTGTAGGGTTCGATCCCTCGCCATGACTTAATCTACTACTGTAACTACGGTAAGTATCCTAGATGTCCTATGAGTTACGAACCCATGTCCAGACAGTCTGGAGGGGAATCACACGTCGTGACATGACGCATCATGCAAAGCCTATGGTTAATTCACCCTCCGTCGTGGACCATGGCATCACCCGTAGTTAATCAAACATCCCACAAGCGTCGCCACGATCCTGATAATTTCGGAGTAGTGTCCACGCCAAGACTTGACTCATCAAGTAGGCAACCTATGAATCACTCTCACACCGTAGACTCGAGACGCTCATACTTGTGTTTTTCTCTTACTTTCATCACGTCTTCTCTATTGTTTGGTCCTTAATTGTATGAATCATGAACAAAAACCAATTTTTAGGGTTAACTCTTTCCTCTATATCGGTCTTAACCATCAATCAACGCATTTGACCCAAACCTGGCCATTCACACCAAATATCATATCAACATTTCTTTTATTGCCGGTATGAGGCTTAGCTACTCCCTAGTTCTTAATTTCAACTCATAATCACAACATCGAGTTCTTTCATACTCATAAGTTCTCTTTCATGATTAACAAAATTCTCATTCCATGTTCATAGCATTCATGTATTCGTATTCGTAATATCTTTCATAACTTATCGAACATTCACTTTTAATTTCATGTACACTATCATGCATAACCAAATAAATTCAAATTTCCCAACTAGTCACATTCAACAATTTGTGTTTTCCAGATAATTCTCTTAATCTTATTTTAAAATCCATACTAATTCCACCAGTCCATACTTTTATTTCACAAGTCACAATTTCTCATTTCTAAGTCTCATTTCGAATTTCTTCAAACAACTCATTTATTTTCTTTCTCAAAATTAAACAAGTCCTTTCTTGAAAATAGTCCCATATTTTCAATTACATTTCATCAAAATTTATAAAAAATTTATTTCATAAAGTCTAAATAATTATAGGAATTTTCCCATATTTTTTTCTAAATTTTTAATTTATCTTTAAAACTCAAAATATTAATTATTCCTCAAAAAAAACACTTTTTAAACTAAGCCCACACCCGGATTCGAACCCACAACCAGCGGCAATAAAGGCACCATCTGAGACCACTGCGCCAAACCACAGAGGCGATTTGATTTGGGTTTTAACCGACATGGGTTAACTTTTGGCGTTCGGGATTTTTTTAACAAAAATAAAAAACAAAGCTCCTACTCGGAATCGAACCCGAGACCATAGACAACCCACCCCCGCACTATAGCGACTGAAACACCTTCCGACCGAATGGTCTAAGTGGCCAGATTGTCATAATTTGAGTTGGGTCATTTATAACTCAGTTCTCTGTTCATTTCTTTCACCACTTCTCAAAACGATTTTGTTTCTTTTTCTTCTCTTTTGGACTCAAAACTTTTCAGATTTTAATCTCTATGAAATTACAGTAAACCAGTAATTTTAAAACCATTATTTTCATAATAAAAATGCATTTTTTGGTCTTATTTCATGTTCTATGTCCATAGTTTCGACATTGAGAACGATCTATATTTCTACATAATTCAAGAATTAGATTTTCACAAGACAACTTATTTCTTTGGTCTTTTACTCATTAATCAACCTACAATATTTTTAGGATACCAATTCTCATTTTTCTACATTAGTATAACTTCAATTCAAACAAACAATTATCCATGTTGCATTTAATTAATTATTTGTCTCACAAGCACAAAATCTCCTTAAAGCATAACTCATAAACATATAGCATGGTAAGATGATAATTTCTAACACTTTAATTCTCAATTTAGCAATCATTTATCAGTCATTCTCTATTTTATCATTTCATCTCAAAACAATCATAAGTCCAAATCACTTAGTTTTCTCTTAGTAGCAATTTATTCCTAGCATGGTAACTAGATTGGAAGCATGAAAAACACCCACCTTATTTGGAGAGAAAATTCACAAAAGTCCTAGGGAAAACTCCTAGAATGCACAAAAGGGCCTTCTCCTCCTAGTGTTTGATGAGTCCAAGCTTTGCTCCTTGGTGTTTGCCGCAAGCTCCTTGCTCCTAGGATAGATTGGTCGGCCTCCTCTTGATGGAACACACACAAGCACACTCAATTATTTTTTAGAACTCACTCAACTCTCACTCTTTTGCTTACTAATGTATTTCTTTCTCTTATGATAAAGAATAGGTGCAAGAATAGCTAATGAAAAGGGGGTATTTATACAAAATTCTAGTAAAAATAAAGGGCTAGGATTAAATCAAATGGTTTAGGATCAAGGGCTTGGATGAAATAGGGAGTTGCTATAACTTTCCATGATGCAAATAACCACCTCTCCACCTCATCCACTCTCCCTCTCTCTTGATTCTATCCAGCCACACCCAAAGGGGTGTGTTTTGCACACCCTAGTGCAAACACGTATTATCTAGTGCCCCCCCCCCCCCCCCCCTCCCTTATAAATTTGTTCATGCGACAAATTTAATTTTTCATAAAATGAGTCTACACTACAAGTTAGACCATTTCAAAAGAGAATTAAAGTAAATGGGCTCACTAATTGACCAAATTAATCGTGAGCTCAAAATAATTAGATAATTAATAAATATAGTGGGCTTAAAAAGGACAATTAGGCCTAGATTTAAATTAGGCTTTTAAAGAGAATAATTTTAGAAAAATAAAGAGAACAATTGCTATATAAAAATATTTTATACGAGAAATTATACAAACGAAATCATACGTGCACCATACGTAAAATCACAAAATCTTATAAATCAAATCTAGGGTGTTACAAAGAGACTAGTGAATGTCCCACTAGTGCTCTTGCGATCAGTTTTACTACCGGCAAAATCTGCATCACTATATGACAAAAGTTGAAAGTTATCGGTACTGGATAAAATAGACCATATTCAGACGTGCCTTTAAGGTATCTTAAAATACGTTTCAGAGCTTTTAAGTGAGACTCTTTAGGACTTGACTGATATCTAGCACACAAACATACACTAAACATAATGTCCGGTCTACTAGCAGTTATATATATGAGTGAGTCAATTATACCTTGATAGAGTTTTTGATCGACACTCTTACCTAATTCATCTTTGTCAAGGGTAGTAGTAGTAGCCATAGGTGTGGTCTTACTACTCGTGCTATTCATGTTAAACCGTTTGAGTAATTCCTTAGCATATTTTCCTTGATTAATAAATATGTCATTATGTGACTGCTTAAATTGTAGTCCAAGAAAATAATTGAGTTCACCCATGTGACTCATCTCAAACTCGTTTTTCATGGTGTTAGCAAACTCTTGACATAGATTACTATTAGTAGAACCAAAAGTATGTCATCTACATATATTTGTATGGTCAAAATATCGGTCTTAATTCTCCTAATAAACAAAGTAGTATCTACTTTACCTATTTCAAAACCCATTTCTAAAAGAAAAGTCTTCAATCGATCATACCAAGCACGAGGTGCTTGTTTAAGACCATATAAAGCCTTTTTTTTCAATTTAAAAACGTGGTTTGGAAATTGTTCATGTTCGAAACCTGGTGGTTGCTTAACATAAACATCTTTCTTTATAAACTCATTAAGAAAAACACTTTTAACATCCATTCGAAAAAATGTAAAATTCATAAAACAAGCAAAAGATAATAAGATACGAATTGATTCTAATCTAGCAACAGGAGCATATGTTTCATCAAAATCTATGTCTTCTTCTTGATTATACCCTTGAGCAACTAGTCTAGCTTTGTTCCTAACAACTTGTCCTGATTCATCTAACTTATTCTTGAATACCCATTTGGTACCAATTATTGTATGATCAGGAGGTCGTGGAACTAAATCCCATACATCATTCCTTATAAATTGGTTTAACTCATCTTGCATGGCATTCATCCAAAACTCATTCTCACAAGCTTCTTGTATATTCTTCGGCTCAAAATCCGACAAGAAAGATGTGTGAGAGAACATGTTAACATGTGACCTTGTCTGAATACCATGTGAAATGTCACCAATTATTAAGTCATGAGGATGATCTCTAACTTCAACAAAAGATTTTGGTAAAGTTGGAGACATCACAACAGGATCAGTCAACTTGACCAATCCATCAGTCGACTGATTTACAGCAGTTCATCCTAATAATTGGTAAAGAATCGGACCTAATAATTTGTTGGAGTTCAGTTGGTATAACAGTTCGGACGGTCCACGGTCGGACCATTTCTCGAGTCGGACTCGGATGGACGACGGACCGTCCTGTTATTTTTACACCCCTACACATGACCGCCCTGCAGATCAAAATAATATTTGAAAAGAGCACAGTTTTTTAAAGATTCAAGGGCAACATATTCCCTATCATCATCTTCTTTCTCTTCTTCTTTTTTATTATTATTATTATTATTATTATGATCCTTACTTTCAAAGGATGAAAAAAGCTGCCCTGCTAAGCACAAGCACAACTATGTTACTATAACCCATATAAAAACACTTCGAATTTTTGGATCCCTTCCACTCTTTTTCTATATATATTTCTCTCTTTGTTGCATTTTGATTAATTTGACTTCCAAAAACTATTCACTCCAAAATACAAAATCACACCTAAATAATTCACAAATTAATGCTCTCACCCATCCCCAAATGATAACTATGGATTTCCATTATTTATTTGAAATTAAAATATATATATATAAATAAATAAAAACTTTTTCAAAACCCTCAACTCTCTAAGTACTCCCTCCCTATATTAACCCCGGCCCCCTCCCTCTCTCATTATCCCTCCTCCTCCTCCTTCACTCCTCTAACACTATCTAATGACCATGACCATGACCCCACAACTCGTCCCCCTTCAACTCCCCAAACAGTTGTCGTCCTCCTTGTCCTCCTCCTCCTCCTCCATCATCCTGGAAACCCTCTCCCTCTTCCACCTCTCTTTCCCCATTGCCCTCACTGCCTTGCTCCTCTACTCTCGCTCCGTCATCTCAATGCTCTTCTTGGGTTCCCTCGGCGACCTCCCCTTAGCTGCAGGCTCCCTCGCCATCGCTTTCGCTAACATCTCCGGCTACTCCCTCCTCTCCGGCCTCTCCCTAGGCATGGAGCCCCTCTGCTCCCAGTCATTCGGTGCCAACCACCCCAAGCTACTCCTCCTCACCCTCTATCGCTCCATTATCTTCCTCCTCTGTTGCTCCTTACCCATCTCCATCACCTGGCTCAACATGTCCAACATCTTGACCAAACTCTTTGGTCAGGACGACCAACAAATTGTCGACATGGCCCAAACATACCTCCTCTTTTGTCTACCTGATCTTCTCTCTTTTTCCTTCCTACATCCCATCAGAATTTATCTACGCTCGCAGGGGATTACTCGCCCACTCACCGTAACCACTTTCGTCTCTGCTCTTCTGCACCTCCCCCTCAATTTCATTTTTATCGATTTTTTTGATTTCGGTGTCGCCGGCGTAGCTGCCGCATCCGCTGCATCCAATTTCGCGCTGCTGGTGCTTCTGCTGGGTTACCTGCACAAGAGGGACACCTGGCATGTGGGACCCACTAAGGAGTGTCTGTCCGGATGGGGCCCCCTTGCCCGGCTGGCGGCGCCGAGCTGCGTGTCCGTTTGTCTGGAGTGGTGGTGGTACGAGTTTATGATTATTCTGTGCGGGTTGCTACCCGACCCGAAACCCGCTATTGCGTCGATGGGGATTTTGATCCAGACCACTGCATTGATTTACGTGTTCCCCTCGTCTCTCGGGTTCGGGGTTTCGACGCGCGTCGGGAACGAGCTGGGTGCGAACCGACCCGATAAGGCGAGGAATTCGGCTAATGTAGCGGTTCTGATTGGCGGGTTGACGGGTTTTGTGGCAATGGGATTCGCTACCATTATGAGAAACGAATGGGGGAAAATGTTCACGAATGATGAGGAGATCCTACGGCTGACGGCGGCCGCACTGCCGATCGTAGGGCTGTGCGAGCTCGGGAACTCTCCGCAAACCGTTGGATGCGGGGTGTTGAGGGGGACCGCGAGGCCGGCGCACGCGGCGCACATTAACTTTGGCGCATTTTATCTGGTGGGAATGCCGGTTGGAGCGTTTATAGGGTTCGGGTTGCGGGTCGGATTTTGCGGGTTCTGGGTCGGTTTGTTGGCGGCGCAGGTTAGTTGCGCGGGGTTGATGCTGTACAAGGTGGGGACCACGGATTGGGAGGCGCAGGCGAGGAGGGCGCAGGTGCTGACGTGTGCAGGGGGTGGAGGGGAGGGTGCGGAGCACGTAACGGGGGGTGATGACGTGGATGATGGAAGGAAAGGGGAGAAGTGTTATGAGCCGTTGGTATCTATCAAGGTGTTGGAGATCGAGAGGTGAGAAGTGGCTTTAAGATTTGTGAATGGTTGATGAGGGTGATAGAACTTTAATTAAGTTAACCATTGGATATTGGTGACGTTTATATTTGTTAATTTGATTAAGAGATTTTGGTTTCATGGGTGTACTTAAAACTGGGTTTACGTAAATTTTACTGTGTAAACATTGGAAGATATCTCTAATCTCTCTTGTGGTTTCTCCCTTCCTTTTTATATTTTCTTGAATTACAAAATGGGTTAATTCGCTTATCTGTTTTGCTATTTGATCATATCTTGTCGGCTTCTCTGAAAATATGTCTTCCTTCGAAGATACATATATATGAGTTATTTTTACTATGAGAACCTTTAAGAAATGAAGTATAATCAAACTATTTTGTAGTTGTGCAATAATTCTTATTGAGCCAATGATCTTATTATTTGCTCTTTCAGATAGTTTATATATATAAATTTATATGTTGTACTTACTTCTAATAAAGAAATCCCACAATAAATAAATAAATAAATAAATGCATTATCACATTGTAATCTATACTCAAAGTGTAATGATACATCTACTATCAAATCTACTACTTTTCTTTTTACTATCTTATGTGGTACACTACTATTGAATGTTTCTACCACCTACTCTACAATAACCTTCTCTAATAATGTACCACCTAAGATAGTAAAGAAAAATACAGTAAATTTGGTAGTAGTTGTAGCATTACCCTACTTTAAATATGTGAAGAAAATTGTATAAGAAATATATATATATAGGTGGAGAGAAAAAGAAAGGAGAATGGGCATGTAAATTGTACCAAGTAAACATTGAAAGAAATTTCTTTTGTCACTTCTCCTTGTATTTTTTGTTACTATTTTTTTACAATTTCTTACTTCTTGCTAAAGAAAATTCTAGTAGAAAATTGAAATAACCTAAATACCCACATTGAGCAAATTCCTTCCATGATTTGCCATGTGACTCTTGTTCACTTCATCGAACAATTTAACTTACTATAAGTGATATGGCTAGAAATAGAGTCAAATTGGGACCATTCAAATCGATTACAAATCTCAAAGCTCTCACGGGTAAAACAGTAATTTTCACTACAAACGGGTCCGAAAATAGGAACAGTGTATTTTTCAAGCCCAATAATCCAAAAACGGGTCTGCCTTACTGGGTTAGGGTGACAGCCCATTATATATAAATCCAGATAATTTAAAGAGTGATTTGTATTCATGATTATCCCTAAGAGATGCTTTAAATCAAACATCTTATCATGAAGGAATTTAAACTCTATTTCTTATCCAAAAACACCGAAAAGTATAGATAAATGATTATCTCAAAACTGGTCCCAAAGGCGACTATAGATACCCCCTACCCCGTCAGAATCAGGTAATCAGTATTTTTTCTACACAAAAATTCTTTCATAATCTTTCAGATTACTGACTTGAGCATCAGAGGGTTCGTCGTCGGGATCAATCTCGGTGTTTCAAACTTTTTGCAGGTCAGCAGCATCATTCAGAACGGTCAACATCGGTAAGTAGTAAAAAAAGTTATCTTTTATTGGTTCCAAAAGAATTCACAAATCATTCCAAAAGAATTCACAAATCATTTGTTTGCTCCCACACCAAAATTAGCAGCAGCAGATTGGCGTCGTCTGTGGAAAACAGAAAAAGCAATCCAACCATACTCGCCGGTAAAAGTAGTTTTCAGCCATCCAAAGGAAAAAGGGAAGGTGGCGGCGTCAAGCCGAAGAGCCACCCCTCTTAAAGAATTCACAAATCATTTGTTTGCTCCCACACCAAAATTAGCAGGAACAGATTGGCGCCGTCTATGAGAAACAGAAAAATCAATCCAACCATACTCGCCAGTAAAAGTAGTTTTCAGCCATGTCTCCAAAGGAAAAATGGAAGGTGGCGGTGTCAAGCCGAAGAGCCACCCCTCTTCCTCCTCCAACTCCACTTGAGGATGTTCCCCCTCAACAAGATCAACGAGTTCAGCAGCCTCAACCTGAACAGCCGTCTCCCCAACAGGCTCGCCCCATGTCCAGAGGGGCTGTGTTGGGGGGCTCCCGTCAAAGCCGTCAAAAACAGCCTCCTCTCCTTGACCATGTCTCGATCCACAATCCTTCCACCGACTCGATGGCCTCGCATAGTCCTCACGGGTCAAGAGACCTTCGTCAAGTCATCGTTAACCGTCAACAAGGGGTCGGCCTCCGAAGCCGCTTGAATGAGAGGCAATCCCGCGATGAGATCCATCATCCAAAACACCAGAGAAGTCAGAGGAGACCTTCTCCTCGAAGGCCGAGATCCAGAAGGCCTGCCTCCCCAAGGGGTGAAGGGGATCCCCCCCCCCCCCGTCGACAGCGAAGAAGTCACACCACTGCGAGCCGATCAGTGCCCAGGGTTCACCATGATGGAGGGACACCAGTCACCTAGGCAGAATTCTGAAATTTCAAAGAAGACATCCGACGAACCCTTGACATCGCTCTAAATCACGACTAACAAGCACACAGCCCTCACCATGCCACCAATCATGAAGGAGAGTCTCGAGGGTCGACTAGATATAACCAGAGGGATGACTTAGTTCATCGCCGCCTTCGAAAGATGGAGAGACGCATCAACAAGATCAACCTCGAAGAAGGTCAACAGACCAAGAACTTCCGCCTGAGCATACCCCCCTTCTCCAAGACCATCATGGAAGCCTGTGTCCCCAAAACCTTCAAGCCGCCTCTTTTTGAAACCTACAACCGGGAGTCTAACCCGGCTGATCATATTGAGAGTTTTAAAACCTTCATGATGATCCATTAAGCCTCGGACATGCTACTCTGTAAGGTCTTCCCAGCAACGTTGAGGGGACCAGTGAGAGAATGGTACTCCCCGTTTATCTCCAGCCTCCATCTTCTCATTTGACCTGTTTGAGGAGCTCTTCATCACCCACTTTGTTAGCAGCTGTCGAGTCGAGAAAACAAGTGAATCCTTGCTAGCCCTCAGCCAAAGAAAATGTGAATACCTAAGAGATTATGTTCGGCGCTTTACTGCCGAAGCTCGGTTTATTGCCTCTCTCTCGACCAATCAGTAGCCTCTGCAGCATTCAGACACAACATCAGTAACGCCGACCTCAAGGCATCCCTTGCCAAGAAGCCTCCTCGGGATTTCTCAGAACAACTGGTTAAGAATGAGAAGTACATCCGAGCTAAAGAGGCTATCAACCCCACTAGTAAAAAAGAGCCATCTTCCGAGAACAAACAAAAAAGTGCAAACCAAGAAGGATCTCAGAAATTCCAGAAAGACGACAATGGTCAGCGTCGCTCTGCTCCTCGTTTTGAGAAATTCACCCCATTCAATGTCAGTATATCAGCAGTTCTCATAGAGGTAGATAAGGAAAGGCTACTCCGCGCTATCCCTATAATGAATACCCCCGCGAAGAGGAGGAACATAGACAAGTGGTGCCGCTTTCATAGGAACCACGGCCACGACATGAACGATTGTCGGGCTGTTAAGGAGGAGATCAAAGAACACATACAGCGGGGGCACCTAGTCAAGTTCGTTAGAAAGGACAGGGCCGATCCTCCACCACTCCGAGGAGCTAACAAACCAACTGAAAGGTCCGCTGAGTCCCAAGAATCCGAACCTGGGGCCATCCTCCACCTCATCCATGGAGGTCCAATGGAGGGAGAATCAAACTCCTCCTGAAATGCCTTCATCCGAGAGGTGAGTTCGGTCCAGAGCTTTCCCCCGACGAAGAGCTCTGGAGTCTCGGTGACATTCTCAAATAGAGACCTGGAAGGCATCCGAACGCCCTACTATGACGCGCTCGTAATTAATCTCCACATGGCCAACTATGAGGTGCACCAAATCCTAGTCGACAACGGCAGCTCCATCAATATCCTCTTCCTGGAAGCTTTCTAAGGCCTCGAGCTTTCTCAAGATTGTCTCAAAGCCTGCCGGAAACATGCTCCACGGGTTCTCTGGGGTTCCAGTCTCAATCGAATGAATAGTCACTCTTGATGTGACTACAGGAAAAATCCCGACAACCCGGGCAGAGGCAAAGGACTTCATGGTCATCGATGTGAAGGCCGCTTACAATGTCATCCTAGACCGACCAGGCCTAGTAGTACTTCATGCCGAACCCTCAGCCTTTCACATGAAAATGAAGTTCCCGACCTCAGCTGGAGTAGGGGAAGTTAAAGGAAACCAAGAGACAGCTCGGAGGTGCTACACAACTACAATGGGGGGCTTGGTCCTCCCACTTGAAGCATTAGAGCCTCCCCAACGGAACAGTCAAGTTCTTCCCAAACTAGTTGATGAACTTAAGGAGATCCCCCTCTTTTGGGAAGATAGACTTGGAATACCACGAGGGTGCCTAACACCCTTTCATAGAAGTAAGTTTTCAGTTTTCAATAAGGCCGCCACTTGCAATACGGCCAAAGCATGTAATAACGGCTTGTCCCCCTCAAGGCAGCCACTTAATTTGTTTCAATAAAACTTAGCTTTTTTCTTATAAAGATCATTTCATCGGCCTTATGTCTATCTCCCCGAGTCACATCTACGATTGTTAAACAGTAAGTTCGGAGTCCAGCTTGTCCCCCAGGGCTACTCCTGCAACTTGCTAGGCTCAAAAGACGAGTTTGGAGTCCAACACTTGGTTTGATGCTACTTTAGTCGCTTGCGAACAAGCAAGTGTAGAGTGGCTCACCATTCGGAATTGCTCATAAAACTCGTTAACCCCCTCAAACAATAAGTTCGGTGTCCAACACTTGGTTCGACGCCGCTTTAGTCGCTTGCAAACAAGCTAGTGCGGAGTGGCTCACCATTCAAAATTGCTCCTACAACTAGTTGGAGAATCTTAAAGAACTGGTTCGGAGATCACAATCATGGTTCAAAACCGCCCTCACAACTTGCAAGTATGCAAGTGCGAGGCTCAAAAATGACCATTCAAACACTCCTACAATTGGCCACAATAAGAGTACAACTGTACAAGCTATCCAATCGTCTACTAAACTCACCTCCAAGTGACCCTCTTCTTTCGCAACGAGTTCGGAGCTCAACTCAGCCCTAGAGTTGCTCCTCAAACTCGCCTCTCGGACGGCTTTCTTCTAGAGCCCGGCAATACTCTTCATCTCGCTCACCTCCCAAACGGCTCTTCCCTTGAGTCCGGTGGTGCTCTTCATCCTGCTCGCCTTCCGAGCGGCCTTCTTCCATAACGAGTTCGGACCTCAACTCACCCCTAGAGTGGCTCCTCCAACTCGCCTCCCGAATGGCTCTCTCCTAAAGCCTGGTGATGCTCTCCATTCTGCTCGCCTCCCGAGTGGCCTTCTTCCAAACGAGTTCGGAGCTCAATTCACCCCTAGAGTTGCCCCTCAAACTCGCCTCTCAAATGGCTCTCTCCTAGAGCCTGGTGATGCTCTTCATTCCGATCGCCACCCAAAGGCCCTTCTCACCTCCCGAGCAGCCTTCTTCCAAACGAGTTCAGAGCTCAACTCACCCCTAGAGTTGCTCCTCAAACTCGCCTCCCAAACGGCTCTCTCTTAGAGCCCAGTGATGCTCTTCATCTTGCTCTCCTCCCAAGCGGCCTTCTTTCACAATGAGTTCGGAGCTCAACTCACCCCTAGAGTGGCTCCTCAAATTCACCTCCCGAGCGGCTCTCTTCTAGAGCCCGGCGATGCTCTTCATCTCGCTCACCTCCTAAACAGCTCTTCCTTTGAGCCCGGTGATGCTCTTCGTTCTGCTTGCCTTCCGAGCGGCCTTCTTCCAAACGACTTCGAAGCTCAACTCACCCCTAGAGTTGCTTCTCAAACTTGCCTCACGAACGGCTCTCTCCAAGAGACTGGTGATACTCTTCGTTCCGCTTGCCTTCCGAGTAGCCTTCTTCCAAACGAGTTCGGAGCTCAACTAGCCCCTAGAAGTTGCTTCTCAAATTCACATCCCGACAGCTCTCTCCTAGAGCCTGGTGATACTCTTCATTCCGCTCGCCTCCCAAGCGAACTTCTTATCCACGATGTGTTCGGAGCTCAACTTACCCCTAGAGTTGCTCCTCAAACTCGCATCTCGAATGACTCTCTCCTAGCCTGGTGATGCTCTTCATTTTGCTCGCCTCCCGAGTGGCCTTCTTATCCACGATGAGTTCGGATCTCAACTCACCCCTAGAGTTGCTCCTCAAACTCGCCTCTCAATGGCTCTCTCCTAGCCTAGTGATGATCTTCATTCCGCTCGCCTCCCGAGTGGCCTTCTTCCAAACGAGTTTGGAGGTCAACTCACCCCTAGAGTTGTTCCTCAAACTCGCCTCCCAAACGGCACTCTCCTAGAGCCTGGTGATGCTCCTCGTTCCACTCGCCTCCTGAGTGGCCTTCTTCCAAACGAGTTTGGAGCTCAACTAATCCCTAGAATTGCTCCTCAAACTCGCCTCCCAAACAACTCTCTCCGAGGACCCGTCGATGCTCTAGCTTCCCGAGCAACCCTCTTCATCACCAACAGCAAGTTTGGAGCCTAACTCGTCTAGAAACGCTCCCCCAACTCGCCACAAGAACGGATCTTTCCAATAGACATACCAAGCTCTTCTCAACTTTATGAAGTCACAAATATTGCGGGCTTATTTTGGCCCTGAAGAAGGATGATTCTTCAACTGACTTCTGAACAGAAATTGTAGATTTTCGAGTCAGCTTTGAAACAAGGGCTCACACGCTCCAATCAGACCTTTGTATCACCGGGAAATCCAGTTACGATGTAGCTGCGCTAGGGCAAACTGAAGGGTTGACTAAGTCAATATGGGCTGGGTCAAATTTAACTAGTCAACGCCACGTGGCGCCTCCTCACAGGCCCACGTGGGTTCGATGACGCACCAGCTCAGGGCAATCCGAGCTACCCTCGATCCGACCCTATGTGAAGCGTCTGTCATTCGATCTCTTAAAAAATTGTGCCATCAAGATCAACGGCCAAGATCTGAGGAGATCCACCCCGGTCAACGGTCAATGTTGACTGGTCAACATTCGACCAGTCAACGCCATGTGTCTCCCCTCATAGGTCCATGTGGGTTCGGCGACGCACCAGCTCGGGGCGATCCCGAGCTACCCTCGATCTGACCCTGTATGAAGCGTCTCTCGTTCTACCATCAAAATCAATGACTAAGATCTGAGGAGATCCACCCCGATCAATGGCCAACACTCGTGATGGACAGCTGTGATCTGATCAAGTCAATGGTCAACTTTGACTGGTCAATAGTCAACGCTGATGTGTCAGCAGTGAAGAGTGCTACATCAGTAGCTCGGATTCAATCTGACCATGTGCCAAACCGAGCTGATGAGACGCATTTATCTTCCGATCTCCCAGTCTTCGCGTCAGATCGTAAGGGACGGCTATGATCTGATCTAGTCAATGGTCAACTTTGACTGGTCAATGGTCAACGTTGATGTCAGCAGCGTAGAGCGCCACATCAGCAGCTCGAATTCGATCCGACCATGTGCCAAACGAGCTGATGAGACTTTTACCGTCCGATCTCCCAGATCTTCGTGCCAGATCGTGATGGACAGCTGTGATCGGATCAAGGTATTTTCATTATTATTAATTTGGTTATTTAATTATTAATTCGAATTAATTATTTAAAAATTCTGAAAAATAATAAAAAAATTCGAATTAATTAATTAAAAAATTCTTAAAAAATTTATTAATTTTGGAAAAAAAATTTTATATTCCAAAAAAAGTAATTTTATTTTTAGAATAATTAATTAAAATTTTTGAAATTTAATTATTAAAATTCAGAAATTGGATAAAAATTTTGAAAAAAAATGATTAAAAATTGAAAGAAAAAAATTCAAAAAATCTAGAAAAATCACAAAAAAATCTAGAAAATTCTAGAAATAATTCTAGGTATTTTACAAACTCAGAAAAGCATTGTTACACTCCGAGTGAGTTTCAAACATCTCCGAGAACTCCAATAAATTCTGTAAGCCATTAAAAACCGGCGAACTACTCCTCAAAGACTGTGAAACTCAGTCTTCGGGAGTGGGGAGCTTGTGATATGGCTAGAAATGTAATGCCCCTGCCCCAGACTCAGACAATTTATACAATTTATCAGACAAATTATTTATAGTATAGTACAACTGCCCACCACAGGCTGCATCTCAAAAGGTGGTTAACTGGATTGGTGACTCTTGATCATAGGCTATATTATTTATTATTATTTTAATCAAGCTGTATTCCAGATATGGGACTAATACAACTCATTTCTCTCCTCTTTCTCCCGCGCACACAACAGCCACCCTTGGGCCCTGTGCCATGTCAGCAATGTAACCAAATAGCAGCATTGTCTTTCTCAATACCGGGTGGGCCCCCTTACTGACGTCATCATGACGTCAACGCTCAAACACAGCACGTTTTTCTGTTCTTCAACGTGTAGGCCCCCCTCCTATACCAAAATTCCATCACCACTATATATATATATAAATATATATATATATATATATATATATATATATATATATATATATATATATATATATATGAAATTATGGAGTGTTACATACACCTCCTTTAGAAATCAGCGTCCTTGCTGAGCACGGGACATGCACAATCTAGTGCAGGATCTACTTTACACCCCCTTTAGAAATCAGCGTCCTTGCTGAACACGGGACATGCACAATCTAGTACAGGATCTACTTTCTAGCAGATGTGGAGCATCTGCTCTTCTATCCTCCTGATTAATCATAATCCCAGAATCCACCGCCCGATCAGTCATAATCTCGGATTTAATTGAGCTGCCCTCCTATCTGCCCGACTAATCATAATCTCGGAATCCACCGCCCGATCAATCACAGTCCCGAATTTATATATATAAAATTACGGGGTGTTACATACATCCCCCTTTAGAAATCAGCATCCTTGCTGAGCACGGGACGTGCACAATCTAGTGCAGGATCTACTTTCTAGCTGATGTGGAGCATCTGCTCTTCTATCCTCCCGATTAATCATGATCCCAGAATCCACCGCCCGATCAGTCATAATTCCGGATTTAATTAAGATGCCTTCCTATCCGCCCAACTAATCATAATCCTGAAATCCACCACCCAATCAATCATAGTCCCGAATTTAATTGAGGGTTCACCACACTCCCGGAATCCACCGCCAGACTGGATCTATAGTCCCGGAATCCACCGCCCGACTATATAGACATGCCCCACACTCGGTGTCGAAAGTCGGCTCTGATACCATTTGTTATGCCCCTGCCCCGGACTCGGACAATTTATACAATTTATCAGACAAATTATTTATAGTATAGTACAACTGCCCACCATGCTGCCTCTCAAAAGGTTCTTAACCGGATTGGTGACTCTTGATCATAGGCTATATTATTTATTATTATTTTAATCTAGTTGTATTCCCGATATGGGACTAATACAACTCATTTATCTCCTCTTTCTCCCATGCACACAACAGCCACCCGTGGGCCCTATACTACGTCAGTAGTGCAACCAGACAGCAGCGCTGTCTTTCTCTATACCGGGTGGGACCCCCTTGCGACGTCATTAGCGCTCAAACACAACACATTTTTGCTATTCTTCAATGTGTGGGCCCCCCTCCTATACACTTTAGATTACCATAATGCCATCACCACTATATATATATATATATATATATATATATATATATATATATATATATATATATATATATATATATATATATATATAATAAAACACAAAGAAATCCATGAAGTGGCTCTCCTTCAATTTCTTCAAAAATCAAAGGCCCAGATCTAACTTCACAAAACATATTTTTCCTCCCAAAAGTTTCCCCCAAAACTAAAATTCAAATCTCCTACCCAAAACAGCTCCTATATTTATTTAATTATCTCTCTCTCTCCCTCCCTCCTTCCCTCTTCTATTCAAAAAATTAAGAACATTAAAATTTTAAAATTTTTAAAAAAATTAAAAACTAAAAAACTGAAAAAATTAAACTTTTGAAAACTTTAAAAATAATTTTAAAAAATCAAAAAAATCATATAATATGTTTTTTGCTAGACCCCCAAAAATTTATCATGTAATACATTTATTACTTCAATTAATTTGCTGGACCTCCAAAACTATTTTCTGTGAACAAACAAGATGCACCGTTCCGAAGACGTGCCATAGGCACGTGTCAACGGGCAAACCTAGTATATATATATATATATATATATATATATATATATATATATATATATATATATTTGAAATTACGGGGTGTTACAAGAAATAGAGTCAAATCGGGTACAAATCTCAAAGCTCTCAGGGGTAAAACGGTAATTTTCACTACAAACGGGTCCGAAAATGGGAACTGGATCTTTTCCAAGCACAATAACCCAAATACTGGTCTGCCTTACTGGGTTAGGGTGACGGCCCATCTCTAATATTATAATGGGAGAAGGCCTTAGTGTCATTTGTCATTTTGTCATTCTACCAACATGTGCAATGCACGTACATAACAAATATAAAAGAGATTTCCGGTTCAAATCCTCCCTACATTAGAGTTTTTTTTTTTGAAATTATTAAAACGTGCATCGCACGTGTAAATTACTAGTTATAAATAAATCCAAATAATTTTAAGAGTGAATTGTATTCCCTAAGAGACGCTTTAAACCAAACCTCTTATTATGAAGGAATTTAAACTCTATTTCTTATTCAAAAATACCGGAAAGTAGAGATAAATAATTATCTAGAAACTGGTTCCAAAGGCGACTATAAATACCCTCTACCCCCGTCAGAATCAGGTAATCATTATTTTTCTACACAAAAACTCTTTCATAATCTTTCAGATTACTGACTTGAACGTTGGAGGGTTCGTTGTCGGGATCAATCCCGGTGTTTCAAACATTTACACATCAGCAGCAGCATTGAAACTTTTTACAGATCAGCAGCAGCATTGAGAACGGGCAACATCGGCAAGTAGTAAAAATATTAGCTTTTATTGGTTTCAAAAGAATTCACAAATTATCTGTTTGCTCCCACACCAAAATTAGCAGCAACAATAAGTACAGCAGAGAAACTTTGTGAAAGAAGGTAGATCGAGGATATTTTAACTTACCCGAACAATTTTTTTCAGTGAAATGAACAATTTCTAGTTTGCACAAAACACACAAAAAAGTTTTGTGTGTTGTATTTACTCTACTTTCAGTTAAGAGACTACAAATGCATGTGTTGATTCTATGGCATAACCTAAAAAGTATACAGAGACAATTTAGGCATTCAACAAATTTCTAAAAGAACAGAATTATTTGTACCATAATGTTTCAACTTTGGTTCAGGTACCATCATCATCTTTCTCCATCTTTTGTTCACAAATGGCAATTTATTTGTCCTCTTCATCTATTTTCTCAGATCGATCAGGCGTGTTTGCTTGCATCCAATCTGTTCTCATCGCTGTAATATAAATTTCTGGACTTTGTTTGCAGGATGGTACACAGATTGGTCCCAACTCAACCAACACGAATAAGTTGAGATATTTTAGGTTGTACATCAGCACGAGATGTCAATTACAACGAAGGAAATGCTGGGATAAGAGAAGGAAACAAGGGTAGCTTTTTCCCTGAATTGATAGCGAAAAGGTTGCTTTCGGTTTGTCCCTCCAAACCTTGATGCCAGGAGACGATGTAATCACAAGAAAGAAATGTACGTGTTGAAAGAG
This sequence comes from Hemerocallis citrina, assembly GCA_017893485.1. NCBI lineage: Eukaryota > Viridiplantae > Streptophyta > Magnoliopsida > Asparagales > Asphodelaceae > Hemerocallis > Hemerocallis citrina. The sequence goes on from CM030364.1 coordinate 220,243,384, forward strand.
ATGGATGGGGAGGCAAAATTAGTCGGACAAAAAGTTGCTGGGTCCTATTTGTACACCCTTTTTACAGCATGTTTGTTGCAATAATATGAGAGAGAGAGAGAGAGAGAGAGAGAGAGAGCAATGGCATGTTGATGCCTGCTGATACTTCCCAGAGAAGTGGATTAGGAATTGTCTGTCATTCCAAAAAGTGATGTTGTCGAAACTGGACGGAGTTTGATTTTGTGTGTGAAACTGGAACGGGTCAAATTCCGGTAAAGTATGTGAGAATGTAAGTTGCCTTGCCTGTGAATCAGGCAATATCCCGTAAAGTTTTAGACTGAACGACCTGGGTTTGATCAGAACTAGGCACCGAATGGGTCAAAATCCGGTAACCGGTAAAGTATGTGAGAATGTAATTTGTGTGTGTTTTTCTTTTTTATATCTGTCAAAGCAAATTATATATTAAAATGATGCAAACTCATACTGTTTGGTTCAGGGGAGGGGAGGGGAGGGATTTTATTGGAGGGAAGGGGAGGGGAAGAAAAGGGAGGGGAGGAATTTTAATCAAGATTCTGTTTGGTTCAAATGAGGGGAGGAGAGGGAAAATAATTATCTTCTTGTTTGGTTCACAAGGAGATTGAAGGAATTTTATAATAAAATTACTTTATACCCTTATACATTTTATAACAAAACTCAATCACAAAAAAACATCAAGTGTCTAATATTTGAAGATCTGAGTTTGCTAATTTGCGACTAATTTGTTTGAGACTAATTTGCTTGTTGCTTGTTTTTTTCTTCTAAATTTGAGACTAATTTGCTTACTTACCTACAACTTTAACACTGAGATTGTCTTGGGGTCGAACCGTCCGAGAATGTATATGCCGAGGTATCCATCAGTCCTTGCAAGTACCATCAGCTAGTTCATTTGAGTTACTGTATAATTTTTCTAATTTGGTACTATGTAAGTATTAAAGTTATTTGTTATATATCACGTTTATAGATTGGTGTACGTACATGTTTTACACAAGTTCGAATCATGAATATGCTAGCTGTTGTTTAATTGCCTACAAAAATGTGTGGAATTCTTTTAAACTTTTTCGTTCATGATTTGTTCTTTATGAAGCTTTTAATTAACTCGATTGTATCCTACAAATTTAAAATTTTCCTACAGATTAATTAGTTTAACTTCTATTATGCTTTCACTGAACGTTTTTTTTTTTTTTGCAATAGATTTTCCTGACGTCTCTAACTATCAGCTGGGGATGCTATCAGATCTCTAAGTCCAGCCGATATAACCATGAGAGTGAACCAAATTATGAATGATAAGCTTGCCGCAGGTACCAGGAGCCCACTTCCATCTCCTGCGTCGACTGAATTTTTATCGAGAGAACAAGCTTCAAGAGTTCCTGAAGAATTAAGGTCTTGACTACTGTCTCAAATATCTAGTGCTCGATGGATGGAATTCCCTAATGAAATGAACTTCAGCGCTAGCCCCCAAATAAATGGACAAACGGATGAATCCAAATTCATGATCGATTATCCTTTCCAGTTTAAAAAGTCCTTGAGTGATCGATGTGAGTCGGTCCTGGATTCTTTGGATGGAAGCCTTATCAGCGAAATAGAAGGTGAAGGTGCAGTAGATCGGTTGAAGCGACAGATTGAGGTGGATAGAAAGTCCATGTGCATTCTGTACAAAGAACTGGAGGAAGAAAGAAATGCTTCAGCTATTGCTGCAAACCAAGCTATGGCAATGATAACTAGATTGCAGGAAGAGAATGCAGCAATGCGGATGGAGGCATTGCAGTATTTAAGAATGATGGAAGAACAAGCTGGGTATGATCAAGAAGCACTTCAGAAGTTGAACAATTTACTTGTTGATAGGGAGAAGGACATATAAGACCTCGAAGCTGTGATTGAGACCTACAGTAAGCAGTACGGAGGCGAACCACCTTTGATGGATAGAGCTTGTTTGCTTGTTTTTTTCTTCTAAATTTTAATTTTAATTTTTTTGAATTTAAAATGGAGTGATTACAAATTTTAATGGTGTGATTAAATGGATTTAGATCTAAAAGACAATTTAGTCCAATCACTATACAAAAATTTGATTCAATTTTTCTCCCCTCCAAATCCCCCATATTGGAGAGATCCAAAATTGACTCAGAAGGGATGCTGCACCCTTCCATTCCCCTCCCCTCCCCTCCTAAAAAATGAACCAAACAAGAAATGTTTAAAAAAATCCCTCCCCTTCATTCCCCTCCAACCAAACAGGTCCTTAGTTACAGAACTACAGATATTGAAATGCGAGAACAACCGAATATTTGTTGCCTAAGAGCATCTGTAGTCGTTTGCCATATACCCAAAATATGGAGAGAAAAAAAACAAAAAAAAGTCGTTGTAGTCGTCTGCCAAATACCCAAATTTTGGGTGTCGCATGAATAGGAGCGTGCCAAATATGGAAGACTGTTAATTAAATATGGAAGACGGCAAAAGCCAAATTATAGCTGGACGAAAGATTAAATACCGTCTGAAACGTGGGACGAAAGATAAAACACCGTCGGTTCAATTTCGTATACGACAAATTCGACAGATGATAGATAATACACCGTCCGATTAATTAAATTTAAAAAAAAAAATTACGAACGGTACATAATGTACTGTCCAAGCCAAATTTGCAAAAGCCAAATTGCCAAGGACGGAAGATAAGTCCAAGGCATTTGGCTGGTTTGCAAATTTTTATTTATTTTTTTTTACTTTGTCCCTCACTTCAATGCATATATATATATATATATATATATATATATATATATATATATATATATATATATATATATATATATATATATATATATATATATATATATATATATATATATATATATATACTAGATTTGCCCGTGGGCACGTGCCTACGGCACGTCTTCAGAACGATACAAAACACGAAAAGCCTGTAAACAGTAAAACAACAATTATGTAGCTGAAGTTTGAATAGTATGACAATAATTAGTTGTAAATAAAAACCCATGTTTCCATTAGTATATGTTGAAAAATAATTATAAATGAGGGTATAAAATCTAACTTTTTAAAACTTTATGTGTGGAGTTGAAGAGATATTTACTATTTTCAATATAACATGAAAAAAATATATTAAAATTCTAAAAAATCTAAATTTCTAAGTAAATATAGAAAGAATGGGAGAGAGATAGGGAGAGAGAGAAAGAGAGAAATATGAAAAAGTGAAGAGAGAAGAGAGAGATAGTAATAAAGTAATAAGTTTTTTAGTTTTGGGGGGAAAATTCAGGTTTTGGGGTTTGAAATTTTAGAGGAAAAATATGTTTTGTGAGGTTTGATCTAGGTCTTTGATTATAGGGGGATTAATTGTGAGCCACTTGATAGCTTTCTTTGTAATTTATTATATATATATATATATATATATATATATGTAAGACGAAAGATAATCCATATTTTTGGTTTTGACGAGTCTGATCCATATTTTGGGTTTTGACGACTACAGTGCAAATCCATTTTTCCTATTTCTATTTGCCAAATATCCAAAATATGAAAGCAAACGACTACAGATGCTCTAATGGCATAGAAATATCTGATGGCCCCAGTATAGAATAAAATAAGACCGAATCAGCCACTTTATTGGTCCTGTCCTTGTAAAATTTCAAAAGCACACGGGGAGACAAGTGACAATAACCTAACATGGTACCATTCGAATAGCCAATAATAAGCTCGACCTGTGCAAGTGTACGCTGGCTGGGGTCGCAAGACCCTATCCGATTCATCAAAAAAAAAGACCTGTGCAAGTGTACAGTCCCTCTGCACAGCACCCGATTGAATGTTTAACAAGACCTGGCTCCATCCTTTCTCTTTTACATCCCTGGTGCAGTATGCAGGAACTTGAGAATGTGCAAAGCGCTGGATTCAAGTACTTTAACCATTGGATATGCTTTGAGAAAAAAGAGTTCTCGAAACCAATAGGATTTTACCGATAGGATTTTGCAAGTTTTTAAAGCATATCCAACCGATGTACACACCACAGCGAAGCAAACTGTCCACGGAAAAAGCATTTGCAAAAACAGGCAAAAAACCACCCACAGCTACAAAAAGCAGAGCATACAGAGAACCAATCATTTAATAGCAACTTCTAAATTCCATTCAAAGGATAACGAGCAACAATAATACTCAAACCATACATAACGAGCATAGTAACTCAAAACCATAGACACAAAAAGTACGAAGGCGCCAAGCTTAGATCAGAAACTGTATTACAAGGTTCACTCAGCGGTAACAATCACAGGGGAAGAAAAGCAGAAATAGAAAAATCTAAAGCTAACCTACACCCTAAAGCTAGAAAGCCTAATCTTAAACAGAAACCAAACTCAATGACAAATATTAAACGGACCATCTTAAATACTTCCCACATAACCTGATTTGAAACATTACAAGCAATTTTTTATAAACTCCCACTCTTGCTCTCCTACTGCAATTTTCCGACTGTACAAGTACAGCACACAGCAAAGTGCCCTGTCCTCCGCCATTGCCCAATCTCTTTAAGATTGTACCGGAATCTTTCAGAATCCATGCTGGTACGCCAAAATCGATAAGTCAGTCTAGTAGAACTTACCACACAATCTGATGCGCCTCGCATTTCTTCATTTGCCCGCTACCCGATCAGCATTTTGAGTGTCTTTCGAGTGTCTGTAAAAGACTCACGCTGTTGTAGTCAGGCTCAACCTGCCACAGGCCAAATCAAACAACAAAACAGGGCAGAATAAAGATAACACAGAACAGTAGTTGAAAAATAAAATTTGAGATCAAGTAACTGCATGCCTTATCACCGGGTTCTGCACAGGTTCTGCACGCATGCCTCCCCGAGCCTTTAGAACCACACTGAGGGAATCATTTGGCTTCACAATTCAAAATCAAAACGACAAAGGTTGAAATAGGGGAATAATTTTACACATATATCTCAAATATATAGAGGGAGTTAGTACTTCCAGAACATAATTAGCTCAGTTATGCCCACCTACAAAAGTAGGTGATAGCGTGATTAATCATCAAACTGAACAATCAACTTCTTTCACTTTAATCTGCATGTCATAAAAGATCTACATATGAAAAATCGTGTATTGAAAATGTTCTACTAATGAATCAATCACACATGTGAACAGGTTCACATAAACATACTTTTAAAATACTTGATGTATGCACACTGTGATCATGAAAAGTAAAATATAACTGCATCTGATCATGGCAACTAAAATGAACCGTCCCACTCTAATGGACAACCTCACGAATTTCATCTTAGTTTTATTATCTAAAAAAAAGTTAATGATCCATCAAGGACAATACCCTTAACTTAAACCATTTAGCTGATCATAAAAAACATTTTTATGTAGCACATTAAAATATTATCATGGAGTCATACTGGACACAACCACTTCATGACACTTTAATTTGGACATGAAACCAGAATTCTTACTTGTCACCTAAACTTGGAGATTAGGACACTTCCAAAACACTTGATGAATACACTAACAATTTTCATATACTATTTCACATTTCCTTATGCTAGCAAACAATTACCAGTTATGTATTAACCAAAATTATGCATAATTGTCACATGTAAGATTATGGTCATGTCATTGTATTATACTTTTTACAAATTTATTGTGCCTTCTACGGTTCTACCCTACATGTATCGTCTTGAACCTACCCTTAATTTTTTCACTTGGAGGAACCTACCCTTGATACACTATTTAGACCTACTCAAAACACAAGTTTTCATGTATGGACCATCTATGACATGTAGATCAATGTGAATGGGGATGAACCAATCAAAATAAATTGCTTATCACCTACTTTAGACAGCAAGCATAATTAAACTAGGTATATACTGGGAGTATTAAAGCCAGTCTTATATAGCTATAAAAAGCAACAAGAGGAACTAGATGCAAGACCTCTAAATCGTCCAACACGCCATTTTCCATTACTTGCCCATTCTCCAAAAGTGTTGTTTCCAATACCGTCTCCTGTAAGCTACTGGGAACTGACAGTTCGCAGTTTATCCCCCCAGAATTCTTTGAATTATCAGTGCTCCCCACATCAGCCTCCTCTAACGAACTGCATAAATCACCAGATGGATGAATCTTGGGAACATTAGCTGAAGCTGAACGTTTATCCAATTCAGCTGAAATTGATAGCAGAGAATCAGGTGATCTGCCCACTCTGATAGAAGCTCCATTCAAACATCCCCCACTCCCAGGTTCAGGTGAGGAAAATTTTTCTCTGTCCGGACTAACTGATGCACGCTTCTCCATGTTTTGATTTCCATTATCTGCATCAATACTTCTCCTCCTTTTGACTTGCCTCTCAGATCCACCCTGGCATTTGCTATCACCATCTTCACCACCTGATCGTTCAGACCTCTGTTGCACTGCCAACTTTGACGGCCGAGGTCGTTTGTATCCTTCCGGAAACACGAAGCAGGGAATTTGCTTTCTCCGTACATGGGAAACAAAGATTTCCATCCCAGGTTTCCAGTAGTGGTACATGATAATAGAATGCCTGAACTCATCGACCGTGCCACGTATATCGAACTGCTGGCCTTCTTGAACCCTGACCCCTTGTTTTCTTTGCAAGCCCATGAAAAAGGCACAGTGAGCGCATTGTTTAGAGGTATCAACATACTCGTTCGGGTAAGGGTGGCATTGGAGCATTCCATATGTATCTCGCTCAATCTGTGAAAAATGCGCATAAAGGAAGAACAAAAAAAGAGGTGACTATCACTTCCTTTCAAACATCCACGCAATAACATAAGCACAAAGCTCAGAGGGACGCTTACAAAACCGTGTTTATCAAAATACCACTACTGCAACAAAAAAAAAAAAAAACTCACCTTAAGAGTGAGCTGCCTCAATCGGGATTCCACCCAACCCTTCCAAATACGCAAATCATCTGAATCTGCAGCAACTATGTCAACCTGAAGATAATTCTTATAGGCTTCAAAGAAAATGTAAGGTTCAAATAGAGAACTCCAGCTAGCCTTATTCAGCTCAATATCCTACAGGAAGAAGGAAAGAGTAAAAATTAAAAACTAAAAAAATATAAACAATGAAACTGTTAAAGCAAAAATCCGTAACCATGACATAGCAGTTTTACCTCACATATTTTGTTGCCATTCTGAAATTGTTCCATCATAACACGCAGTGTGCTGATGGAGACGTTATAGCTTGAGTTCATACATGGATAGGCAGGTGTAATTATAGGCATATGATGAAGACGATCTCGAGGGTTCTTCCTTGGATCCCATACAGGGAACCCTAGTTCATCATTCTCCTCAATAGCACAAAGCATTACAGGATTTGGCCAGCGCCATTGGGTATAAACCCTAAAGAACCTAGAAAGTAGCATACTAGGCACGGCATTTGGATAAAACTGACAAACATGAGCAACTAACAGTGCCCAATTAACTCCCCCAAGGAAACCAGTTACCTGACAACAAAATTCGCAAAGGGATGCATGATACATATCCAAATACAAAATTATTTTTTTTAAAAATCTCCTACAGCCCATCTTACATTTGAATAGACGCCGCGCCTCCTTGCCCAAAGCTTCAAGCATCTGAGTGTTGTTCGGAAGTTCTAAAGGAGCCAAAAAAAGGTTCAGTAATGTACTAATCTAAATATCTAATCCACATGAAGGGAAAAAAACATACAAAGAGGTCACCTCAACATTAGGGACCAGTCGAAGTATTTGGTCTGCTACTCTACACCCATTAAGACTTCTAACAGTAGGTTCATCAACATCACAAAGCACTGACTCATGAGAAATGTCCAAATCCTGCAGTGAAGTTCACTAAATTTATTATAAAAATAAAATAACACTACAAAAAGCCAATTCCTCGTGATTATAAAACAAAAAGTATACACAGTTAAACAGTAACCAAATAAATAAATAAAAACAACTATGATGTCAAGTGCAGAAGTCAATAATGTGACACTAATTCTGCTATCAGAATAATAAAGATCCTTCTCTACATGTTGGTTGGTGTGATATGTACTGAGGTAAATGGTAAAATAGGAGCAAGGCTAAACCTCAAGCTACTACAACTTAATCAAGTTGATTAATAAATTCTCATTAACAGATCTTGTGCTTGTAAACAAGGTCTAACAATACAAATAAAGCTCTGATGAGCCATCATAGTGTTAAATTGGAAGTCTAAAACTTTTAACTTCGGAAAACACTCAAATGCCAAATTGATGACATTACGTGCTCTATCTTCCAACGGGCTGCAAATGAGTATACACCGAAGAGGAAATGCCAATAAATAACTATTTGATGTGAAATTATAGATTCACATTCTTCAATAAAATTATCTTGTAACTAATATATGAATGTATGGACATAAGACAATCTATAAATTGTAAGATCAGGTCTGCTTAGTAGTGCAAATGGGTAAGGATCTGAAAGGATCCAACTACAAGAAAGATTATCTAAACATGAATATGACTGAGGCAGATACTTAACAAAATTATTGACAATATATTAAATTTAAAAGATGTGATACACATCAGAATGAACGAACTACAACAACAACAACAAAAACAAAGCTTCTTTTCCCAACTAGTTCGGTGGCTATATGAATCTTGGTTTTCCATTTTGCTCGGTTTAGCGCAATATCTTCTATAATGCCACAAGCTATCATATATTTTCTCACCGTTTCCACCCAAGTTTTGGTCTTCCCATACCCTTAACTCAACCCTCAATACTTATTAAATCACTCTTTCTAGCGGGGACACTGCTAGGTCTACATGTAATATATTCAAACAACCTGAGGCGATTCTCTCTTAATTTATCTTGTATAGGAGCTACATTTACCATGTCTCATATATGCTCTTTTCTAATTCTACCCTTTCTGGTTTTACCACACATCTATCTTAGCATCATCATCTCCACTGCACACATTTTTTAGACCTATTATTTCGTTAGTACCCAACACTCTACTCCATACATCCAGTCGACCTATAAATTTTCTTCTTTCAACTTCAAAGTTATACGTCTCACACAAAACACCACTAGCACTTCTCCACTTAAGTCACACCTTGCTTGGATCATATGCATAAAATCTATCACCATCTCTTTGTATCGGGCCTAAATATCGAAAACAGTCTCACTTAGGTATCACTTAACCATCAAGCTTCACTACTAGTACTTCCTCGTTTGTGTTCCGAATATCACTAAAATTACGCTCCATATACTCTGTTTTATTTCTGCTTTTCTAAGGCCTCTAGCTTTCAAAATTTCTCCACAATTCTAATTTAGCATTGATTCTTGTGTTAGCCTCGTTCACTAAGACGACGTCATCGGCAAAAAACATACACCAAGACACCTGATCTTGTATTCCTCGGGTCATTTCATCCATAACCAAAGCACCCTCCAATGATTGGTTGTGATCATTGTCCATTCATACAGATCCTTAATCGCCTCAATATACTGAATAGTTACTCATTTATTATTTAATTCTCACAATACTGTCTCTAGGGACTTTACCAAATATTTTTTTTCTAGATCTATAAACACCATATTTAGATCTTTCTTATTCTCCCTATTTCCTCATTACATAAATTACTTCCATTATTGACCTCCCGGGCAAAAATTCAAACTAATTCTCAAACAATATTGTTTCAAGTCTATGTTCGATCATTATCTCCCAAAGTTTCATCATATGGCTCATTAACTAATCCCTCAGTAGTTGGAGCAACTTTATATCTCCTTTATTTGTATATATAGGTGCTAAAATACTCTTTCTTCATTCATGAGAATGAACGAACTATTAAACAAAAACTGAATACTCTGGAAATCCATCTCCATGCAAAATAAATCTCGACACTGGTCCATCAAAAATAACACTTTCCATGAAATTATGACTGGATTTTGCAGGCTAATGCAGTACCTCAACAAATTCCTTTGGAATATTGATGCAAAAGTATGGCAAAAAACAATGTATGTTCAAATAAAGGGTCTTCCATGGCAGCAGTCCCTCCTAGATATTGGATTATATCCACAGCTGAGAACAGTGGGACTCAAGGCAAATATTGGATCTAATGCAATGTTGTTCTGCGGGCTTACGTTTGCACCTACCACCTAGACCTACCTAGAAATTTGCTTAAGCAAATTACCAGAAAATCGCTTCTACCTAAGAGGCCGCTATGCCTCCTTTGACTTGGAAATCTAACGTCCAAATTCATAAATGGCCGCACTCCGTCCCGCCCAAAAAACAGAAAAAGAAAATCACCCATCTACGGAAAACAAAGAACATAAACACTTACACAACCAAAAGAAACTTGCTCAACTTATTTCACGGAAACTTACTTCTGGAACTACTAAAAGTGATACACTAGCATAAAGAAGATCAATGGATATCCCACTGAATTTGAACTTCATTACAGGAACATGAGCATCTGGTACTGGCTGTAGTTCAGTAATATCTTCCATATTTGCGAAAATGTCATGCAAAATAATGAAGAAGTCCTCCTGCACATACCAACCAAAAATATTACTGCAAGTAAACCTTTTAATAAATCATGTGCCAACATAATTAGAAGGTGAACCACATTCCCAAACAAGAGACCTCTCGATTGACATAAGAAGGACCGACACAAAGAGTATCAATATCTGCTCCTGGTCCATGAACCTGCAACCAAAAAAAGAATTCCAATTCTCAGTTTTTTAGGTCATCAAACAAGTAATAAGACGACAAAATGGAGAAAATGGAGAAAATGTAAGCAATATATGAACGAAGATTATAACACCAACACCAGATAGAACAAATGAAGAAATACTCGAAAGAAAATTTAAAGGAAAATAAACAGTTCTGAGATTGAAAGAACATTGTGTTGAATCTGTTGATGTAACCATGAAAAGGAATGCTTTGGAGGTAAAAGCTGGGGCAATAATGCAAGTAAAGAGCCATCCCTACATGGTAGATACATGCATGTTTAATATGTAAGAAGAACGCAGTAGCATAGATAAAAATGTGATAGAGCAGTTTTTCAAGAAAAAATTACAAATCAACTCGTCAGATTTCCAAATTACAAACCACTTTCCAGAGCAAATTTTTCATGTTTAAAACTGCAGATGGTATGGGAAGTCAGGACCTAAATGGATGAGGAAAGAAAGGACTTCAATCAGCGGGACAAAAGAATCTATATAATTACCACGATACAAGAATAATATATCTAAAACCAACCCTAACACTAATAACAATTCACTGGAACATTTCAAGAGGCTTGTCCAGGCCTATATTGGACATAACTGCCATAAGGAGGAAAGCTGGTGCATGGTAGTATCATTGCCAAAAGATAAGGATATTAAACTGGAACTCATTATCACCTACAATGAAATGAACTCATTGGCTACCCACTACGGTGGAGGAACTCATAAGACAGTAATCAATGGAGTCATAACTCATAAGAATCACATTATGAAGTAGATCATAAGATGGACAAAGAGATTCATGGGAATCCAGACATCAACAGAAAGGATGACCCAAGGTCATCTAAGAGGCAGTCATCTGGTTTAACATTCATTTTTTTCTGCATTACTGCTCCATATAGCTATTTTTGTCATAACGGTCTCAACAATTTGGTATAAGCCTTTTTACACTCTGACGTGTATCCAAAAACACACTTTCTAAATAAGGGATGATCCTACTGATCAACCTACATATTAATCTCTACATGCATGTACATTGTATCTGTTCATCTGAGTGTATATATATATATATATATATATATGGACAACTTTTCGTACTAAATGCATAGATATGTACATATTCTAACAGGCTGACCAGACATATACATGTTTCTGTTCATATTGTTATGGCTTACAACTAAAAGAACTGTTGTAATATCAGTTTTGTGTCATGTCACATCGTGTGTCCATTACGCTTAGTAGTTCAGGCCAATACTCAAATAATAGATCAACCTGTCATTTGTTTTCCAATATGATCCAAAACAAAAGAAATTATGAATCCAAAGATATGTTTAATAGTAAGAGAAGCTTGACATGACTATCAACTGAACAGCAACATCTCAAGGAAAATTCAGTCACAGAATGCAGCAAACTCATGCTTCATTGGGTTTAATATCAGTATCAAGCTGATTTAGGTCTATCAAGCATTTGCAGTTTTGCACAAACATGCAGAAAGTACTGAACAGCTGAATTGAGCTACAAGATGCTCTAAGCTCGATATGAAATCTTCAAAGCATTCAAGAAATACAATCCAACATGATTAAGTATAATGATAAGGTCCAAACCTAGATAAAGGAATTCTAGACGTGCACAGAAAGGGGAAAAGAATGGATCCAGCAGCACAAAAAAAAGGATTCACAAAAAAGATTTTGACTATGAGAGCTTGGAGGAACCAGGACAACAGAACGAAAAGAAAAAACAGGTCTGAAAAGAAAAAACAGGTCTAACAAAATTCTGTGTACAGGTACTAGTACCCCAATAAAATTGCAATAAATGAAATCTCAGTTAATCTTTAACAAGAGTAGTGGTTGTCAACATTCCGTTCAGTCAGAAGGATATTGCATGTATCTTGATTCTTAAGCACCCGATGGATTTAATTCCTAAAAATAATAGCAATCTAAGCTCACATTTAAAAATCAAATACACTAAAGAAACAGAAAAATCTAGAGTAGGTTCCACTTTCATCAGCCATTCAAATGAAAAAGAAAACCAAGTCATTCAAACACCAAATGAGGCACTCCATATACTAAATTTATCCATTTGCTACATTCTCTAGAACCCACACAAAAAATGACTGTCAAAGATAAGTCAGGATCTTACCCCTAACCGGTACGAACCAAAAGTGAATATAACAGCGTTCGCATCCTCAACCATCTGATCACTATACCCTCTCTGCCGAGTCAACTGCTTCACCCAAGCTTTAACAACCTGAAATATTTATACTTAGACATATTCCTACGTTTTAAACAGTAATATACATGATGATGCAAGACATGGTAACAGACTCAGTTCTCATTCTTCTACGTGTTTTCCACAGTAGAACTAACAAAGGACTTAAATTCAAAATGTAAATTAGTGAAAACATTAATTAAATGATTTCCTATTCACCATGATTAATATTAAGCAAGTTCGCTTAACCACAACGCAACACAAATTGGAAAACAAAATGACTGCTTGCACAGCTATGAAGCACAGCTACGGATAACATTACGACATGATAAGAGTATGTGGACATGTGGCTTTACCAAAAATACGATGCAAGTATGTCTGTAAGTTCATTAAAAATAATATATTTTATATCATATGATTATGTCTACAAGTTAAAAAATCAAAAACCTAGTTAAAGTTCTTGCATGTCAGCAATTTAATTACAAAAGATAATTATAACTATGAATATTCGGAGACCAAAATGTAATAATTTCAAGTGTGAAAATTTTGGTTCAAACAGAACTGCATAGAAAAGTTTTGCAGTTTTTGAAGCAGATTTGCATAATTGTAAAAATTTAAAACTATATTGAACTATGGGTACTTTCTCATGTAAACAAAAGAAGATTAAAATTAAATAATAAAACTATTACTACTACTACTACTACTTCGAACATCTAGAGACCAAAATGCTATAATTTAAATATGAGAATTCTGGTTCACTTGTTGTATTCAAACAGAACTATAAGGTAAATTATTTTAACACATTTGCACAATTGTGTTTGAAAATTGTATGACTATATTAAAATTTGGATACTTTCTTGCGCAAATAAATAATTGTGTTTGAAAATATAATTAGAAATAAATAATAAAACAATTATTACTACTACTGTCACAAATAACTAGATATCAAAATATTAAAATTTGAAAGTCAAAATTTTGGGTTCACTTATTTTGTATTCAAACACAACTGTAAAGGACAAATATTTTTTACACATTTACAAAAATTGTAAAACTATATTAAACAATGGTACCCAACAAATACCAGGTACCTCAAACCTCCGGAAAGTACCAGTTCAGTTCAGTTCAGTTCAGTTCTGCCTAGTAGCACCTCTATTTCACTAGCCTTGCCAATGGAACAGTTCCAGCATAAGTCTCACTCAGCTAAAACTAGCTATTTCCTTTTTCGTGGAGAACATACCACAGAATTACCCCCCATTTCCCTTCATCTCTTACCAAATTCAAAATATAATTAACCATGTCACAAAAGGTAATAAATTAACAACCACAGCCAATTTACATAACACTCCCCCCCCCCCCCCCCCCCCCCCGCACCCGGTGGCAAAAGAAGAAAAAAAATTAACTACAGCAACAACGAATTCACAAAAAAATTCACATCAAATCTTCCCCTTCCAAGATCACATCTTCCTCAAAATTACAAATTCAACCCAACAAATCAGCCAAAAATTCGAACTTTCTTCACCTGATCGATCTGCCCTAGCACCTCCTCCCTCTTCGCCGCCTCCTCCTTGCTCTCGTACAGCCCCGCCTCCACCAAAAACTACATCCAACCAACAAAAGAAGTCAACAATCTGAACAAAAGGCAACGCTTTCATCAAATCAAACAAGACCGCATCGCATCTGACCTTCTCAAGATCCGAGCTTCGCTGCAGATCGACGTCGTTGGGCCCCGCCGTAGACAGCGGCCGCGCCACTCCGTTTTCCTTCGGCGGTGCCTGGTTCGCACTGCCCATCGCCGATCAAATCGAGAAAGAAAAGGCACTAATTTAGGATTGGAATCAGATCTGAACGCGAATCGCAAAGCAGGGAATCGCTAACCCCTGGAAAGGGGGGGGGGGCGGTGTTTTGGGGGAGAAATTGAGAGCGAGAGAGAGAGAGAGAGAGAATCACGCGGCTTTGGGAGAGAAAACCGTTCAGTATATTTTCTGGAAGAGTCGGCAGCACGTCGTTTGATGCGGTGGACCGATTATTGAACAAGATATTTATTGTTTATCAGAAGGTTTTTTTAGCAGAGGGGTACCTTGGAATAGTTTGAATTGCAACACGTGAAAAATACTAGTAACAGTAATTGGTTGGTCCTATATATATAGGAAGGTAGCAATCATAACCGTTCAACAAGTAATCAAGCTGTCATTTTAAATCATGCCCGTCCGTTTAAAATTTTAATTTTTAACTTTTTGAAGATTTCCTGAAGAGAGTTTTAATTTACAGTGGAGTCTTCTTATATCTCCAATTTCCAAAGATATTCAGGAATATGTTTTTACTATATTTTAGGGTGGGGGGTAGGTTACATTGGGATTGGTTGAATTGCAGTTTGGCTGTGATTTGGGATTTCTTTTATGGTTGTGAAACTTAGGAATTTTTTCCTTTTTTTTAAAGACACTTCTTAAAAATATTTGCTCAAAGAAGACAGTTGCTAAAGTATTTGTACTCGTAGACTCAACGACTAAACTCGTTGTTCCCAACGGCGAGTTTAGTTGCTTCATGCTCGCCATTCCCAACGGTAAGTTCAATTCAAAATTGTCAATGAAGAATCGTCGTTCCCAACGGCGAGGACACTGTCACGCCCTGCTTCCCGTTATACAGAAACACAGGCGCGTAACTGAGGTCCAGCGAATGATATAAGTGTGCCAACTCATATCATCCATAAGTTGTACAATACCAGTAAGCTCAACAACCTAATAATAATCACAAGAACAAGGGTATAATACACTAATCAATATCTGAGATACAAGAACTTACAAAATAACCCAAGAATATGCAAGCAGTAACAGTTCTTTCAGTAACCCATCGTCTGTACCTGTATAACATAACTCAAAAGAAAAATGGAAGGAGTACCCATTAGAGCAAGCTACGAGCCGTAAGTAGTATGAGCAAAATAGAAACGAGAGCAAGGTATAACAGGGAAAACAATAAGAACTGACAATTCAATTATGGATCAAGCATGAAAACGAGGAACAATATTTGTAACAAGAAGGAACAAGAACTGAACAAGTCTCAAAATATAACCATTCGGAAAACAAGGAACCATGTAATGGGAATATGTCATGTAGACGGGAATCATGTAAACATGTAGACAGGAATCATGTAAACTTGTAAACTTGTAAACTTGAATTATGTAACCTGTAGTCAGGAATCATGCACGTGCTCAGTGTAATCTTAAGTCTATCACTAATGCACATGATTATGTGTCCCATACCACAGGTTCAGATGCATACAATCAAGTGAACGTTTGGCTTCAGTGGTGATTTCTATGGATCATGTACTTGGGAAAACATGTAGACAGGAAAACATGATTCAGTTATTCAGTCATTCAGTATTCTGTATCGATGTTCAATGAAGAATATACAGTGTTCAGCCATTCAATTATTCAGTTATTCATTCAGTATTCTGTATCGATGTTCAATGAAGAATATACAGTGTTCAGCCATTCAGTCATTCAGTAATGGTAGGAAAACTGTAACACCCCGCAAAATTGGAAATGACAATTTTACCCTCATGTGTTACGCACGTATATTTTGTACCGTTACGAGTAATATCTGTAACGTGTTTCACTACGTATTTTGGATTCTGTTTATTGATATGGCTAAAAATAGGATTAAATCGGGACCGTTCAAAGCGGGTGCGAACCTTAAAGCTCTCAGGGGTAAAACGGTAATTTCACCTACAAACGGGTCTGAAATGGGAACTGGGTCTTTCTTCAAAGCCCAATAACCCATAAACGGATCTGTCCTACTGGGTATAGGTAACAACCCGTTACAAACCAACCCAGATGGATAAAGAGTAATTCAAATTTATTGTTCTCTATGAAACGGTTTAAGCCAGATGGATAAAGAGTAATTCAAATTCATAGTTATCTCTATGAAACGATTTAAACTCTATCTTATCCATAAACACCGGAAAGTATAGATTTGTCCTTATCTCGAAACAGATCCCTAAGGCGACTATAAAAACCCTTCTCCTCCCACCATAACGAGGTAATCAATATTTTTCTACATAAAGCTCTTTCATAATCGTCCTAATTACTTATAAGAGCGTCGGAGGGTGCGTCGCCGGGATCAACCCCTATCGCACTTTTTGCAGGTTCGCGGCAGCAGCAAGAAACAAGTTAACACGTTGGTGAAGGTCAACAGGTCAACAAGTTTGTCTTATTCGTTTTCTCAAGAATCCACAAATTCATCTGTTTGCTCCCATACCAAAATCAACAGCAACAAATTGGCGCCGTCTGTGGAAAACGAAAAAGCAATCCAACCTAACTTCATCAGCGAGAGTAGTTTCAAGCCATGCATCCGAAAGAGAAGGGGAAGGCAGCGGACTCCAGCCGAAGAGCCACTCTTCCTCCTCCTCCTCCTCCAGTTCAAGATGTTCTTCTTCAGCAGCCTCCTCCTCAACAGGCCCCTCCAGGGTCTCAGGGGGCTACCCAAGATATCTCCCATCGGAGTCATCCAAAGCAACATCCTCTTCCTGACCATGTCGCGGTCCTTAATCCTTCAGTTGACTCTATGGCTTCTCAAAGTCCTCCCGAGCGGGATCTTCGTCAAGTGATTATCAACCGCCAAAAGGGGGTCGACCTCCGAACTTGCCTGAATGGATGGCAAGCCCTTGGAGGAGTCCAGCAACCTGAGCACCCAGGGCTCTCGAGAGTGCGGACCCCCCGCAGACCGAGGACCAAAAGATCCCCTCCTTCGAGGAGGCGAAGAGAGTCCCCTCAACGTCATCGGCGGAGAAGTCATACTCTAGTAAGCTGAGCCACACATAGGGACCACCAAGCTGGAAGGGCACCAGTCACAAGGGCAGAGTTCCAAGATTTTCAAGAGGCCGTTCTGTGGGCCCTCAATGTCGCTCCCATCCACAAGCAACAGGCACCTAGTTCTCAACCTGCCCAAGCCATTACCACCGCACTCCTAGTCTCCTTTCGCATGGGAAAGAGTCTAGGGGCTCGGCAAAATATGACCGAAGGGAAGACTCGGTCTACCGTCGTCTCCACGAGATGGAGAGTCGCCTTGGTAGACTGGACAGAGAAGAGGAACAGCGGGCAAGGAATTTCTACCCGAGCAGACCTCCGTTCTCCCGGACCATCATGGAAGCCCCAGTCCCGGAAAACTTCAAGCCCCCTAACTTTGAGTCATACAACAGGGAGTCGGACCCCGCCGACCACATCGAGAGTTTTAAAACTCTAGTGATGATCCGCCAAGCTTCAGATGCGCTCCTTTGCAAAACCTTCCCTGCCACGCTGAAGGGGCCTGCGAGAGAATGGTACTCTCGACTCGCCCCGGCCTCCATCTTCTCGTTCGATCAGTTCGAAGGGCTCTTCCTTACTCATTTCGTGAGTAGTCGCCGGGCCAAGAAAACAAGTGTATCTTTGGTAACCCTCAACCAAAGAAAGGGTTAACGCTTATGAGATTACGTTCGGCGCTTGACTGCCGAAGCCCGATCTATTGCCTCCCTCAACCAATCCGTAGCCTCTGTGGAATTTGGGCACAACGTCACTAACGCCGACCTCAAGGCGTCCCTAGCCAAGAAGCCTCCTCGGGACTTCTCAGAACTTTTGCTTAGGAGTGAGAAGTACATCCGAATGGAAGAGGCTCTCAACCCCCCTACTCTTGAGGAATCGTCTCCCGAGAACAAACGGAGGAATACGAAAGAATAAGGGTTCCAGAAATTCCAGAGGGACGACAATGGCCAATGCCGCCAAGCTCCTCGTTTTGAGAAGTTCACCTCCCTCAATGCTAGTATATCAGCAGTTCTTATGATGGTGGACAAGAAAGGGCTACTCCGCGCTCCCCCTAGAATGAATACCCCTGGCAAGAAAAGAAACAGGAATAAGTGGTGCCGCTTTCACAGGGACCACGACCACGACACGGATGATTGTCGGGCTCTTAAAGAGGAGATCGAAGAACTCATACAGCGGGGACACCTAGCCAAGTTCGTCCGAAGAAACGAGGCCGATCTTCCACCCCGAGGAGCCTACAAGCGAACAGAGAGGTCCGCCAAGTGCTAAGAATCTGAACCTGGGGCCATCCTCCATCTTACCCATGGATTTCCAATGGGGGGAGAACCAAACTTCTCCCAAAATGCCCTCACCCTATCGTAGAATTAGGTTTTCAGTTTTCAATAAGGTCGATGCTTGAAACACGGCCAAAAGTATGTAATAATGGCTCGCCCCATTAAAGCGGCCACTTAGTTTATTTCAATAAAACTTAGTTTTTTTCTATTGAAAACTATTGCATTCTCCTCATTTCTATCTCTCTGAGTCACATCTACGACTTGCTAAATGGTAAGCTCGGAGTCCAGCTTGTCTTACAAAGCTGCTCCCACAACTTACTAACCTCAAAAGACAAGTTCCGAATCCAACACTTGGTTCGACGTTGCCTTAACCGCTTGCAAACAAGCAAGTGCGGGGCAGCTCACCATTCGGAATTGCTCCTACAACTCATTAACTCTCTTAACAACAAGTATGGAGTCCAACACTTAGTTCGACGTTGCTTTAGCCGCTTGCAAACAAGCAAGTGCCGGGCAGCTCACCATTCGGAATTGCTCTCACAACTGTTGAACCTCTTCCCAACAAGTTCAGAGCTAAAACTCTCCCCTAGAGTTGCTCCTCAAACTTGTCTTCCAAACGGCTCTCTTCTAGAGCCAAGCTCTCTGCTCCGCTCGCCTCCAGGGCGAACCTCTTCCCAACAAGTTCAGAGCTAAAAATCTCACCTAAAGTTGCTCCTCAAACTTGTCTCTCAAATGGTTCTCTCCTAGAGCCAAGCTCTCCGCTCCGCTCGCTTCCAGGGCGGACCCCTTCCCAACAAGTTTAGAGCTAAAACTCTCCCGTAGAGTTGCTCCTTAAACTTGTCTCCCAAACGGCTCTCTTCGAGAGCCACGCTCTTCGCTCCGCTCGCCTCCAGGGCGGACCTCTTCTCAACAAGTTCAGAGCCAAAACTCTTCCCTAGAGTTGCTCCTCAAACTCGTCTCCCAAATGGCTTTCTCCTAGAGCCAAGCTCTCCGCTTCGCTCGCCTCTAGAGCGGACCTCTTCTCAACGAGTTCGGAGCACAGCTCTCTCCTAGAGTTGCTCCTTAAACTCGTCTCCCAAACGACTCTCTCCTAGAGCCAAGCTCTTCGCCCCGCTCACCTCTAAAGCGGACCTCTTCTCAACGAGTTCGGAGCATAACTCTCTCCTAGAGTTGCTCCTCAAACTCGTCTCCAAACAGCCCCCTCCTAGAGCCTAGTGATGCTCTTCACTCTGCTCTCCTCCCGAGCGGCCTTCTTCTCAACGGGTTCGGAGCTCAACTCTCCCCTAGAGTTGCTCCTCAAACCCGTCGCCAAGAATGGATCTTCCCAAGAGTCATACAAAGCTCAACTCAACCGTTCACCAGATAGTGCCTATTGTTCGCCACATTCGCCACGTTCGCCACGTTCGCCAGCACGCGCTGAACAGACGTGTTTCCGAACGAAAAATGGGCAAAATACTGTTGACCAGTCAACACCTTAAGAGCCACGTGTCGCTCGCCTATCGTTCGCCAGCACGCACCGAACAGACGTGTTTTCGAACGAAAAATGGGCAAAACATTGTTGACCAGTCAACGGCTTAAGCGCCACGTGTCGCCCGCCTATCGTTTGCCAGCACGCGCCGATCAGACGTGTTTCCGAACGAAAAATGGGCAAAACACTGTTGACCAGTCAACGGCTTAAGATCCACGTGTCGCTCGCCTATCGTTCGCCACATTTGCCATGATCGCTAGCACGCGCCGAACAAATGCGGATCCGAACGAAAAATGAGAGAAAAACTCTACCTCAAACTCCGCGCTCAGAACAAGATCTACGACCCAAATTCGCCAAACAAACAGAAAATAAAAAGTAAGATTAAAAGGAATTAACGGGTCGGACTCGTTATGGACCATATTTATTGAGGGAAATATGGCACAACAACCCGCCAAAACCAAAAACGGAATGGAGCTGCTTCTTCAACCTCCGACGCTCTACTTCGAACCCACTATCTCTTCGTCGAGCGACACTCCTCCTTGTCGAAGATGCTCGATGAGTCCTCTGTCGACCTCCACCTCTAGTCGCAGAGCTCCAAAACCCATCCTATGCCGAGCTCAAGCTCCCCCTCCACTTCCACAACATCGAGCTCCATCTTCAACCTTGATCCCCGACCAAGTCGTCTAGCTCTGCCTCCGAGCTCCGACCTCCTCGCCTCGTTCGCCAAGCTCACCCAACATCTCAACTGTTGAGCCCCCACATCGAAGAGCTCCTTCGCGGAACATCTCCTCGTTCGCCGAGCTCGCCCAACTCCCCACGTCTCCAAGCTCCACTGTCAAGTTCCAGTGCAGAGCTTCGAGCTCTCCTTTGCAGAGCTCCATCTCCGACCTCCACTTCGCGAACACCAATCGCAACCGAACCCACTCTCAAGCTCCAGTGCAAAGCTCAAGCATCTCGAGCTCCTCCTCCTTCGTCGACCTCCAAGCTCGACACCACACTACTATCACCGAGCTCCGATGTCAAAGCTCAAGCCCTTGTGCTGAAGTCCTCATCTTCTTTATCGAGCATCGAACCCATTGTCAGGCTCCTCCCCCCTCGCGATCTCTTCTCCTCGCCGAGCTCGCACGACGGCCAAGCTGCAACCGTTGAGCCCCGAAGCTCCAACCGATCGCTCACCACGTTCGGCCTCACCTTGTTCTCCTTGCTCGCCCAACTCCCTCGTCTCTCGTTTGCCGAGATTGCCGAACGACCCTCGTCACTCGTTCGCTGAGATCGCCAAACTCCTCTTCATTCGTTGAGCTCTCCACTGTCCCGAGCTCAGGCTTCGTCGTGGAGATCCCTCATCGCCATGAGCGTTGAGCCCCTACTTATCGAGCTTTGGTGACTCAAAGAAGTCAAAGACGAAGAAAGAGGAAGAAGGGCGAAGGCAGGAAGAGGTCGAAGACGAAGAAAGAGGAAGAAAGGCGAAGGTGGGAAGAAGAAAGAAAGAAAAGAAGAAAAAAAGTCAACGTCCCCATTGACCGCGCCCATTCGCAAACAGAGCGTGTCCCGAACGGAAAAAGGGAAAAATTTTGTCTCCTCGTGATGCGCGTTCCCTGATCTTGATCAACGCACAGGATTGCGCCACGTGTACAGGTAATTAAGTTATTTAATTATTTAAAAATTTTGAAAAATTATTTTAAAATTGAAAAAATTAATTAAAAATTCTAAAAATAATTATTAATTCGGAAAAATAATTTTAAATTCTGAAAATAATAATTATTAAGTTCGAACAATTAATTAAATTTTTCGATAATTAATTATTTAATTCAGAAATTGAATAAAAAATTCAAAGAAAAATGATTAAAAATCACAAAAAATCTAGAAAAATCTGAGAATAATTTTGAGCATTTTACAAGCTTAGATTGACACCGTTACACCTCGAGCAAGATCCTAACTCCTTTAAGAACTCCGATAAAATCTCGTACGCCATTAAAACAACAAAACTACTCATCAAAGACTATAGAACTCAGTCTCTAGGAGTGGGGGGCTCATGATATGGCTAAAAATATGATTAAATTGGGGTCGTTCAAATTGGGTGCGAATCTTAAAGCTCTCAGGGGTAAAACAGTAATTTCACCTGCAAACGGGTCTGAAATGAGAACTGGATCTTTCTTCAAAGCCCAATAACCCATAAACAGATCCGTCTTACAGGGTATGAGTAACAACCCGTTACAAACCAACTCAAATGGAGAAAGAGTAATTCAAATTCATAGTTATCTCTATGAAACGATTTAAACTCAATCTTATCCATAAATACCAGGAAGTAGAGATTTGTCCTTATCTCGAAACAGATCCCTAAGGCGACTATAAAAACCCCTCTCTCCCTACCATAACGAGGTAATCAATATTTTTCTACATAAAGCTCTTTCATAATTTTCTGATTACTGACAAGAGCGTCGGAGGGTGCGTCGCCGGGATCCACCCCGGTGTATCGCACTTTTGGCAGTTTCGCAAAAGTAGCAAGAAATAAGTCAATACGTTGGTGAAGGTCAACGGGTCAACAGGTTTACCGTATTCATTTTCTCAAGAATCTACAAATTCATCTGTTTGCACCCACACCAAAATTAGCAGCAACATTATGCATTTGCCGTCTTCTCAAATTTTATTTTATCTTATTTGAGACAACTCAATTATAAAATTTTAATCTCTGTATTTTTACGTGCGTTATACGTGTCATCGCATGTATCGATTACGTATTTTTCCACCGCTACGTATAATATTTTCTCTATGTTTCAATTATTTATTTAATGACGTGTCTGAATTCGTTTTATGAATAGAAATTCATTTTTATCTTCTTTTTTATTAAAAAAATTTATACGTGTGGTGCACGTGTTTTTAATATATGTATTGATTACATTATCGAATGTGTACATTAAATATATTATCATATATTGTATTTCAGTTATTTTTAAATATTTTTCCGTTGATAAAGCCGATCTCGTATTTTGATATTTTACATGCGACGCACGTGTTTTTGGTGTACGCATTTAGGCGTATTCTTTTTCAAAATGAAATTTTATGAAGTGTGTGTGTGTGTCTATTTTATTCATGCATAAAAACTATAATTTTTAATTAAACTAATTTTATATGTATATTATATATATAAACGTATGTTTTAAATTAAATTAATTTTGTGTGGTGTACACAAGCACGTGCACACGCACGTGCATTGTGCACACCTAAAGGGTTGATGTGTGAACGTGGATGACCTTTTGACTTAGTATGGGGATGTGGAGCTTATGGGGAGAGAGAGTAGGAGTTGTGGGCTAATAACCACCTAATCACCTATTAATACAACCTTAAGACCATCATTCTTTCACATATCCTTAATAAAAAATAAAAATAAAAAATATCTGAAGAGTAAGAAGGCAGAACTCGGGTTTACTATAAAAAAAATTGGCATAGGAGGCTTTCGGGTGACTTGGTGTTATGCTTTTCGGTGGTGATTTTGGCTCCTCTTTTATGGATTTTTTGAGTTTTATGTAAAGGGATTTGCTTCTACTACTCGGTAGATGTTTCTTAAATTCTTTCTAATTTAAGAGTATGATGCATGGTAGTTGATACAAGGTTTAATTGTTAAATTTTGATTAGTGTGGTAAATGTAGATCGCCTAATCTTACTTTAATTGCATCATGATTTTGTGCTTCAAATAAATGGCTAGAGCGTGGGTGTTTCTATATGCTTTCTAAATTGTAGTTTAATTGTGTTTTTAGGAAATTCATTCTATAATGGTAGATGTGAATTGCTTAATTTACTCTCTAAAAATTTGATGTGATGTACGTTGTAAGAAAAAACTAAAAATTTGTGATTGATGGAAAAAATGCATGTTAGATGAAAATTTTATGAAGTACGTTGTAAGTGAAATTAAAGTATGTGAAATTAGAAATTTACATTGTGCAAGATAGTAGATAGAATGCCATGAAAAAATCTAATTTTTGTATAAGAAGATTTTTAGGAAAATTGTGAAAAGAAACTAAAATTTTGCTTGATTAGAATGGATATTGAAATGTTGGGGAAAATTCTCATCATGTTAATTGCCATTAAAAAAAGAAAAAGAATCCTAAGCATGTGTAGTAGAATAATACTTTACAATTTAGTGAACGCTTATGGCGTTAGGAATGTTCTTAATTTTGTTATATATCTTTAAATTGCGGAAAAATTGCGTTGATACATGAACAATCAGTAAATATTTGTTATTGTACTTTTGAAGTGTGTGGTATGAGTAAATAAAATTGGCGTAATGAATTGAAGTTCGGTTGATTGTTATGTTTTAAATAAATGAATTGGGCTGAGACTGGATACTTAAGGAAATTAAATGAACTTCCTTTCAGTTAGTCACTCTTGGACTTCTGATCTTCGGGTGTGCTTTGGGTCTGTTACTGTAGCTAGGCGGAGGGGTTGATCTTGGGTTCGAGTCTTGTAGACGCTCTGTTTTTATCAAATTTGATTTTTTTTCCCAAAGTATAGTGCAACACATACAAAAAGAAATTAACTGAACTTTTACCGCTAGTCGCCTATGGACTTTCCAGTCTTCATGTGTAGATTTAGGCGGTTACTGTAGCATAGCGGATGTCTTGGGTTTGAAACCCTGTAGACTCTTTTAATTCCTTTTTTGATATTTTTGATTATTTAAGAGTTTTAAGAGCAATAAAAATTGGAGAAAAATTCTATTATTCCTCTGAAATTATTTAGACTTTATAAAAAAACATTTCCGCAATATTTCGATATATTTGTGAGAATTAGAAGTGTTTTTATAATAAAACTATGGAATGAAGAACTTGATAATTTTTCTTAAAATGTGGCTTTGAAAAATGAAAATTTTGGAATGCAATTAGATCTCTACTCGATGAGATTTTATTATTATTAACATTTGATTAAGATTATTTGAATTATACACAATGTTATAAGTGATTAAATTGATAAAAGAAGTTGAATTGAATTATTCCATATTATGAGATTATAAGGAAAAGATTCTCTTTGAGAAAGAGATTTATGAATAAATAAATTGAAATGTTATTTTGAGATTGAATGTAACATATTGTTGACTCTCTAGAATGAGATAGTTGTTGGAATCTACAGGCTAGGTGAGATCCTAGTGACCGGCAATATTTATTAATGAGATCTGAGAGCTAACCAGTATGGGTTGAGCATCTCTTGAGAAGTAGCCAGTGTGGGCTGACCGTCGCTTTTGTTTGGTTTAAGTCCGGTAGGGTCAGCCAGCTCTATATTGTGATTCTAAAACAAACTAAAAACTTAAGGACAGACACTATAGTGGAAATATGATGAAAGTAAGAGAAAAACACAAGTATGAGGACCTCGGATTCATGGTGTGAGAGTGTTCACAGGCTGTCTACATGATGCGTCATGTCATGACGTGGATACATCTCCGAAATTATCGAGATCGTGGCGACGCTTGTAGGGTGCTTGGTGACTACGTAGTGCCATCATTCCATGACGAAGGCGAATTGTCCATAGGTTGTCTGCATGATGCGTCATGTCATGACGTGGGATTCCCCTCCAGGCTGTCTGGACATGGGCTCGTAACTCATAAAACATCTAGGATACTTACCGTAGTTACTATAGAAGTTAAACTCATAACGAGGGATTCAACCCTACAAGATGAAGAACGATTAAGGGCTTGCCCTCGGATTTATGTAGAATAGAATGCATAAGTTCGAACAAGTGTGAATTAGTGTCATTTAATACAAATAATTGCATTAAGGTTAAGTGCACAAGCACACGCGACATCAATAGGATAATCCTTATATAGCTTTGTTTGTGATCAAGTTTGTGTTTGCTAAAGTATTAAAAAATCGTTATACTTTCGGCATAGCGAGGATGGCCGTGTATAATATTTCATCGGTTGTAAGCAACTGACGTGCCCACAGTTTCATATGCAGGACTTGGAATTTACAAGAAGATATAATGATGAATTTGATGCGGATGATTACTTAAATGCTAAAGTTGTTACAATTGTACATTTAACATTGTTGTATTTTATTTTCCGCTGTGTTGATGTAAAACTCTGATGTAAAAAAAAGTTTTAAATTCCTTGTAAAATTTCACGAAGTGAAGTGTAAAGATCCTGTGGAATTTCAAATTCAGACTTATTTAGAATTCGGGGTGTTACAGAAACCAAGAGCTCCCTTCCGAGAACAGTCCCCTATATTACCCACTATTAGGTCGTTCCCTTATTACCCCGGCTTTTCATTCTTTTAATGTGATTTAGTCGTATACATGTAATCGGTATACAGGAAGTCGGTATAATCAGTGAAATAGCTGCAATAATAACCATGCAGTACATGATATAAAGTCATTCAATCTATCTACTGCATCAATTCAATTATTAAATACGAAAAATAACAAGTTTATATTTTAAAAACATAAATATACAATTCTGGATAGCACAACGTTGTTGTACAAAACTCGCTTTCTCGTTGCTACAGGAAAGCGAATCAGGTTCTGTCGGGGGTTCTAGAAACTAGACTCCCTGCCGGTTTCAACGCATATTTACATGATACATTTTAATAACAGAAACTAGGTCTACCAGCCATGTCTTCATGGATTTACTGTTCAGGCAGCAGATCAAGGTCAACTTCTTATATATAGAAATTAACTTTAAAATCATTTAAAAATCTTACAAAAATTATAAATTGATTCATAATCAGGTATAGTGACATGTTGATAAATATCAAGTCCTAATTCCCCCATGAACATGACATTTTAATTTGTGAAACATGTCGATGTGCTATAAATAACACTCTGGAATGTGTAGACCTAGCAGTACGAAAACCATGATAACTCATTATCTAAAACTCGAAATTTGAATCCGTTGAATGTTCCAGATACTAGATTCACCGAGCTACGAATCTCATGTACATTGTTCTAATTAATTTGAATATTAACTAGGCCCAAATTTAGCTACAAGTCAGAGTAAACAGCAGGGCAGAAACATATAAATCGTTTTTTATGATCTTTTGATGGGCATCGAATCACAGAGGCAAATAGATTGATTCGATTCAATATATAACGACTGATTTAACTATGGAAAGATTGTAAAGCATGATAATACGATGGTTCAATCAATTGAAACTTATAAAAAACATTATTTTTTTCATGAACATGGATGGTAACGAGGTTCAATTACGATAATCAAATATAACTACTAATTGCGGGAGATCAAATAAAATGCTTGTACAAAACAATAAAGTGTACAAGATACTTGCCTTATAGATGACGACTATTCCGACGGTGGCACCACACGTGCAACCCACAGAATGGCGAGCAGCACGGTAATGCAAGGTACAACAACAATCATAGCAAGAGAAACAACAACAACAGTAAGGGACACAGCAAGAATGGCGCAACAACCGAACACTACAACAGCAACAAGAAGCATCAGCAACTGGGGGGCATCAGCAACAACAACAAGACAACGACAACAATAGCAAGATAGCGACATGATCGTGATGGTCGCAGGTAGCGAGCAAGGCGAGAACAGCAGCGATTGGGGTAGTTGGTATCGGAGGACAACAGCAATTGCGGTGAAGGTGGAGACGAGGTGGATGGCGAGCTGGTGGCAGCAAGGAAGGTGATCGGGGTGCAGTGCTGGAGGTGCAGTCGGTGGAGTTGGCGAGGGGGTTGCGGCTGTAGTCGATGGGGGTGGCGAGGCGACTTTGGTGGTCAATGGGGGTCGAGCGTTCCGTGAGCGGCGATGAGGAGAGGGCCACAGTGGTCGTTGGCCTGGTGCAGTGAGAGGATGAGGTGGAGCGGTCGACGTGGGCTGGCGATGAGGGTAGCAGCAGAGAGAGACGAAGTGGAGGTCGGGGCTTCGACGGTAGAGTTCGGGAGGGTTGCAGCGGAGACCGTGGAGGAGCTCGGGAGGTTGCTGAAGGGAATGAAGGCAGGGGAGAGGCTGATGGTGGTGGTTGTGGGATTTGTAAGAGGGGATACGGGGATGATGAGGAGGGTTGCAGTCGAGGTGCAAGCGGTGGCTTATGGTCGTTGGGTGTCGCAGTGGGTGAGCGGAGGTCGGGGTTGCTGCGACTGGTGGTTGCGCGGTTGATGAGGATGACGAGACGATAGTGGAGCAGCAATGGTGGGAGGAGAAGAAGGGAGATGGTGCTACGGCAGCGTACATTGAGGCTGCGAGGCGCTCGGGATGTAGTCGGCAATGGAAGGAGGGAGATGACAGGAGGCAATAATGGTGGCAACGAGAAGGAACAGATGTGGAGCTGTAAGTTGTTGTCAAGGAAGGTGATCGAGGTTGTGGCGCGGTGGATGAGAGGCAGCCATGGCAGTGGCAATGGTGGCCCTCGAGCAGGAGGCGAGCGGCGAAGAGGTGAGGGCTTTTGGGTTTCGGGATGCAGAAGATAAAAAAGAAGAAAAGAGAAGATTAGGGAGAGAGGAGAGAGAGAGTGGGGGTTAATTAGAGGGTGATTAGGGTGGTTAGTAGATAATGGGAAAGATTAAAGGAGAGATTATTGGGAATTGCTGTTAGTGGAGTTTTAATAGGGGTAGTGGAGAGATTAAGGAGAGTGGAATTGTGTGTGCAGTTGAGAGTTCGGGTAGGGGTTTGGAATAAGGTAGTGGGTTTGGGTTTTATATAAAATTAGATTTGGGCTTGAATTGGGCTTCACAAAAATAAATTAATAAGATAAAATAATTATAGTATGGAGTTAATATTTGTTTAGGGCTTGGGTTTAATCTTGGGCTTCACACGAAATTAAAATAATCAATAAAATAATATGATAGTATGGATTAAAATTGGGCTTCAAATAAATCAAAACAATATTTATAAGATGTGGGAAACATGACTTGGTTTAGGCTTCAAAATAAATAAATAAAAAGAAAAAACATGATTATAGTCTGGAATATGAATTTGAGTTTTAAATAAATATTAAGATGAGTTTCAATTGGAGATTCAAAAGGAATTTAAATGCAAAAGAAAGAATTATATGAAAACTGAAATACAAGAATATAAGGAAAAGAAAGAAAAGAATGTAAATCCGTATAATCGGAAATGGGGATTACACTCGCTATTGGGAACAGCGAGTTTAGTTCAAAATTTTGAAAGAAGACTCGCCATTTCAATGGTGAGGACATTTAAACTAGACTAACTGTTGGGAACAGCAAGGATGTATGAAATTTCACAGAGACCGAAACATTCAGTTGGACTTAGTGAATTTTTGAAAAAAAACTCCATAACAATTTTTTTAAATTAAATTCGTCATTCCCAACAGCGAGTCTAGTGTAAATGTCATCGTCGTTGGGAAGAGCGAGTCTTCATTGAAAAATGAACTAAACTCGTTGTTCCCAACACTGAGTCCTGTATAAATGTTCTCGCCATTGGGAACATCGAGTCTTCATTGAAATTTTTTGAACTGAACTCGTCATTGGGAACAGTGAGTTTCTTTAAAAAAGTGTACGGCGAACAGCAGCGGAGGTGTGAAGGGCGAACGACATATTATTTTTGTCTTGTATCCTACATTAATAAGTGTGGTTTTGGACAATTATTTAAATATGAATAATGATATTACTTTTTAAATAATACAGTGAAGAAAAACAAAACTAAAGAATACATATTGAGATAAATAACCGTAGGGATCAACTCGAAAGAAATTATAATAGAATAACACATTTAACATACCTGATGAAATGAAAAACTGTGACTTCTCTCAATATAATTGAAAATCTCTCACTATCTTTGAATCTTTACACCTAATGTTGCAAACAAATAGTTAAAAATGTGTCAACAATACCAATTTCTTGATTATTGAATATCAGCGACGGATAATATTAACTTCTTATATTAACTTTCGCTCCCAAATCCACAGAAATAATCAGGACGACGTGGGAAAATAAGAAAGAGGGAAAGTAAAGGAAACTACCTTGTTTTGAATCTCCATGGGCAAATTGGAGTAAAAAACAATTACTTTTCTTCTATTAAAGTATAGTTGTTAACACCTAAAAGACAAAATTGAATTATAGAATAAAAGTGAATCATAATCTAAAAAAATAAAGAGAAGTTTTGACTGATGTAGAATAAAGAGAATTATAAACAAACCATAAACAAACTGATAAAGCTACAAATATATTGATCAAGTTTATAATCAAACCATGCATTCTATACTAACTATAAACAAACTGATAAAGACGGTTAAAGCTCCAAAGATGCAAACCACAACTACTTTAGTTATATAAGTAGGAAAAAAAAAACTTGATTATTGATATTTGATTATCATGGATAATGTTAACACCAACATTATAAAGAGTTGATAAAGTGTACAATTTTTATTATTTTTTTTCTTGTGTTTGTTTTTAATGTTAAAATTATCTTTACTATAAAAAATGAATTTAAATTACATCCATAACGATTCCGATTAAACATATCCTCAATGATTTTATGTAAATGTTGAGAGAAATTGTTTTATCATGTATGTTCCGAAAAAGAATAGTCGCGGATAACATCGTTGACTGATGTAGAATAAAGAGAATTATAAACAAACTATAATCAAACTAATAAAGCTATAAATATATCAATCAAGTTTGTATATAATCAAACCATGCATTTTATACTAACTATAAACAAACTGATAAAGTCTGTTAAAGCTCCAAAGATGCAAACCGCGGCTACTTTATTTCTCTAAGTAGAACAAAAACAACAAACTTGATTATTGATATTTGATTATCATAGATAATGTTAACACCAACATTATAAAGAATTGATAAAGTGTACTTTTAAAAAAAAAAAAAAAAATTCATTTTCTTCTTTTGTGATGTTAAAATCATCTTTACTATAAAAAATGAATTTAAATTACATCCATAACTATCCTGATTAAACATATCCTCAATAATATTATGTAAATATTGAGAAAATTTGTTTTTATCATGTATATGTTTCGAAAAAGAATAGTCACAGATAACATCGTTGACTGATATAGAATAAAGAAAATTATAAACAAACTATAATCAAACTGATAAAGCTATAAATATATCGATCAAGGTTATAATCAAACAATGCATTTTATACTAACTATAAACAAATTGATAAAGACTGTTAAAGCACCAAAGATGCAAACCGCATCTACTTTATTTCTCTAAGTAGAACAAAAACAACAAACTTGATTATTGATATTTGATTATCATAGATAATGTTAACATCAACATTATAAAGAGTTGATAAAGTGTACATTTTTTTTTAAATTTTGTTTCCTTGTGTTCTTTTGTGATGTTAAAATCATCTTTACTATAAAAAATAAATTTAAATTACATCCATAACGATTCCGATTAAACATATCCTCAATAATTTTATGTAAATATTGAAAGAAATTGTTTTATCATGTACATGTTTTAAAAAAGAATAGTCGCAGATAATATCGTCGATGTTTTTATGTAAAGTTTGAGAGAAAAAAATATTGCAATCATTTCCTGTCCTAATTTGAAACATATAAATGATTAAAGCATATACCATACAAAATAGTATGCAGTTGATCAACACAAAAGTATAACCTATATATAAGTGAGACGATCGATCAAGTTTATAATCAATCCATGCATTCTATGCTAACTATAAACAAATAGATAAAGACGGTTAAAGGCGCAAGTTCACAAAATTGAAGATGAAGTTTAAGATTCTTTCAAAATCTGAGGCCACATTTTTATTTCTTACCCAAAATTTCTTCAGGTTGCAAGATACACATCACATGTTTGTTGAATTTACCGGACCTAAAAAGTTCTTGATCAAGATATAGATAGCTCTACAGTGCTCTACAACCAACTCAGGGTTCAGTTGTAATGTTTTGAAACTTTTCAAAAATTAGTATATTAAGTGCCCAGTATTGAAATTTATTCAATTATTCAATCTTATTAAGTGCCATAAGAGAGGATCTCACAAAATTCGGCGAGGATGTGAAGGGCGAACGACGAACGGCAGTGGAGTTGCGAAGGGGTAGTGCGAACGGGGAATGGTGGTGGAGTTGTGAAGGGTTGACGGCGATCGACGTTGGAGTGGGCGTGCGAACGGCTAATAGCGGCGGAGTTGAGAATGGGGAACGACGAATGGCGGTGGCGGTGGAGTTGCGAAGGAAAAGGGCGTACGACGAACAACGGTGGAGTTGCGAAGGGCCAACGGCGATCGACGGCGTAGTGGACATGTGAACGACAAACGGCGACGGAGTTGAGAATGGGGAAGGTGATTGGCAGTGGAGTGGGCCTGCGAGCGACGAATGTCGGCGGAGTTGTGAAAGGTGTACGGCGAACGGCAACGAAGGTGTGAACGGCGAACGACGACGGTTATTTTTTGGGGGGAGGAAGGGTTGGGGGGAGGGATCTAGGAAGATGAACAGTTGTGTATGTGTGTTTTTTATTTTTTGGGGGTAAGTTAAAGGTGTGGTGTACACGTGTTATAGTAGTATGGATTTGTACTTTTGCTCTCCTTTCTCTATTTTAAAATAGAGAAAGGAGAGAGGGGATATACCTATTTGCTTAAGATATCTCTAATCTCAAATATTATAATGGGAAACGGCCTTAGTGTCATTTGTCAATCTACCAACACGTTCATCGCACGTGCATAACTAATATGAAGGAGGTCTCAGGTTAGAGTCCTCACTATTTCAGATTTTTGACTTAATTTTTTTATATATATTGAACATGCACCACATGTGTAAATACTATCCATCTATCTATCTATAATATAATATATTTACAACTATTTAATGGAAAAAATTTGTCACAAATAAATAATTTTTAATATTTTTTGTCATAAAAGAAATATCACTTTTGTCACCAAACAAACATGTGCATTTCATGTGCAACTCAAAATCTATTTTCCAACACATGCATATACACATCAATATTTTTTCTTCTTAATTTTTAAAAATTACGTATATCGTCCGTTCAGCTCTATTTTTTAAAAATTAAAGCATTTATCGCATGCGCTAATTATTGTTGATTTACGTATATCGTATGTTTAACTCTAACTCTTCATCAAAACGTGTATTGCACGTGAAAAATACTAGTAGTAAGCAAAGAGGTGAAACCCCCCCCCCCCCCCCCCCCCGCCCCTTTCCTTTTTTTAATAATTTTTTGCCTACAAGCAGTTTTCAACTTCAAACAATTTTTTGTTTAATCATGTGCTAATGAACTTCTATCATGTGCCGCTATATGATTTCATTTTCCGGTTCTTTCCTTAATTTGTTTTTGAGGGCTAATTCTTGGGGGGGTTAAATAAAAACCCTTCATTTCTTCAATGAAATTCATTAATGGCTCTTTCAGGAAGAGATGATGTAACCTAAAGCAGTTAAAAGTAGACCACTGGAATTCTTCACAACTTGATTTAGATGGAACATGGAAAAATAGATGACTCTAATTTTGACAATCGTTATAAATCCACTCAAAAGTGACTTCAACTTAAGTCAAATCTATGTATGAGAAATTCTAAAGAAAAACTCAAGAAGCACATGATATATATAGTATAAAATTCAAGATGTCACCTGAATGTTACTTATGTAATACGAGCCGTCAAATTCGAGAAGATTATGCAGATTACAAAATGCAGAAAAAACAACTAATATTTGACTAGTAAATTACACGTGCATTGCACATCTTAATAAATATAGTTATTTTAAACTAAAAATTCAGACGGAGTGTGAGTTTCAACCTAAAATCTCTTTTATAATAGTTAGGCACGTGCAGTGCATGCATTGATAGATTTACGAATGACACTAAGACATTCTTCCATTATAATATTAGATATTAGAGATTAGAAATTGTTTGTTTGTTTGGTGATAAAAAAACAAATGCTTGTTTGTTTGACAACTCTCCCATTAATATAGTAGAAATTATATATTATATTATAGATAGATAGATAGTAATTTATACATATGAAGCACATTTAATATATTAAAATTTTAAAGTAAAAATATGATATAGTGAGGACTCGAACGTAAGACCTCCTTCATATTAGTTATGTACGTACAACGCACGCATTGATAAATTCATAAATGACACTAAAGCATTCTCTTATTATAATATTAGAGATTTACATAAGTTAGATGTACACAATAATAACCTATATATTAAAATTTTCATTTGCTCTTACCTAAAAAAACGTGTACATTAACAATGAGATAAAAATATCTTCAAAATTATAACAAAAACTTATGCACCAAAGTTATTTTTCATCTACATCATGCATATTTGTCACTTAGTCGGTGGAGAAATATCTCGATCCAACGGCTGCGATTTGATGCCTTATCATAAAATATATTTTTTGATTTTGTACTTTATGTTTCACCTTTTTTATTCTCATTTTTGTCCTCGGAGAATTTGACTAGGCACGGAGGTTAGTGAATGGAAGTGACTATATTCTGTGTATCATTATTTCATGGCAGGTTTGTAATTTATGGGAAGTATATGGGTTGGTTTTGGGGTTTCCAAAATGACCTACTTTTTAAAAGTATTTACAACACTGACCCACTTTCGAAACTATTTAAACTATATGGGTTGTTTTGGGATTCTTTCCAAAAATGACCCAACTAGGGATGACATTCGGGTCGAATGGGCCGGACCAAGCTGGACCCACCCGGGTTGGATGTTGACTTGGGCGGGTTCGGACCGGGCCGGGCCGGGTCAAAAAGTGGAAATGGCGACTCGCCCAACCCGTGAACTCTTGCGGGTCCAACCCGGGTCGGGTCACGTGTTAAACCGTTTAGATATGTTTTTTTTTAAAAACTTAAAATAATAATAATAATAATAATAAACATTAAAAATCGTAATAATAATAATAAGATTGAAAGAGTGAAATTGCCAAAAAATATTGAAATATTATTCATATGATTTTAAGTTAATAAGTTATACAAGTTTCACAATTTCTAATGAAATAAAGAATTCAATTCACAAATTTATTTTATACACTAACATATTTCTTATATACAATTTCAATTTACTTCAATTTTTCTAATTTGAAATAACAAGCATAGATATAATACAATTTTTTAATCTATTTACAATTGTCTTCAAGTTGATGGCCTTCAATTTGTTGTTGTTGACTTGTTGTTGTTGGTCTTGAATTCTTCATTTTGGTTGCTATTGTTGTTGTTGTTGTTGTTGTTGTTCTTCCGGCGAGTTGCTCCCACTTGTGGACGTAGATAATGCTTTTCCTTGTGTTCTATCTTCAGCTTTCAGCCAGTCTTCTGTGCAAACGAGCATCTTTAACATGTCGGGCTTCAAGCAATTCCTGTAATCAGTTAGAACCCTGCCACTTGAAGAAAATGTACTCTTAGAAGCAACTGTAGAGACAGGAGGAGTTAGTAAATCTTTAGCCATATATGACAGAATACTATAAGTGTGTTCATGGTCTTTCTACCATTGTAAAATATCTAGTGAAGAAGAAGAAGACTCATAATCTTGTTGGTTATACCAATTTAATTCATTTGGTTGATTAGTCCTAGGTTTTTTGGATTGAATTTGTGCAAGTAAATTAAATGTTCTATCATCAAATTTACTCTTACCCTTACCTTTGGAACTACCAGAAGAAGAACTAATTACAGAAGTTGTACTAATAGAAGCAAAAGATCGATCATAATAATCATACAAGTTATTTAATGTAGATTCAAATCTAACTAAAAAAGAAGCGCAATCAATTTTTATTTCTATTTCTTCATTTTCTCTAAGTAATAAAAAAAAAATTATTTAAAATTTTCAAACACTTCGTACCTTCTAATTTGATACTAGGATCTATGACGGTAGCAACACAAATCAACATAGGAGGAGGATAAAAATACTTCAAAAATTTTTTGTATGCAGGTTTTATAATATCACCAACAAAAGTATTATTTAACATTTCGTTAAATATTTGCATCATACTAACTATTGAAATAAAAATGCTACTAGAAGTAGATTCATATGTTTTTAAAAATTTTAAAGTTGCGGTTTTAAAGTAGATTCATATGGAAAAATTTTCAACAAAGATTTGACATAAAACCAATTGGTGGGAGTCATTTCAAAATTTGGCATATTTTTTGCGATACAAAAATCATTTATAACTGCTTTATAGTCGGTAACAACATGTAGTAAATCAAAAGTAGAGTTCCATCGGTGTTTAACATCCTTTGGAAATCTTCTAAAAGGTACATTTGAAATCCTACACCAATTTTTCCATTCTTGAAATACGCTGGGACTTAATGCAATAAAATGTATACAATTTCTAATTTTAAGTATATATGGATCGGCTATTTTTAATGCATCTTGAACACATAAATTTAAAATATGACATGCACATCTAATATGAAAAATATTGTCAGATGGAGGGTTTAATGCAGATTTTAAAGTAGTAATTGCTGCATTATTGTTAGATGCATTATCAAACCTAATACACATAATTTTATCGCGAATATGAAAAACATCACAAATTTCTAAAATACAATTTGCTATTTCAGCGCCACTATGGGGATACAGCAACGCGGCAAGTGATATAATTCTTTTTTGAAGAATCCAACCATTGTCGATCTAATGACAGGTTATTCCCATCGTTGGAATATTGTTGATACCCGTCCAACAATCCGAAGTTAAACTAACTCTACAAGTTAAACTCCATAAAATTGCAATCAAAGCGTCCTTCATTTCATTGTACACTTTAAAACAATCCAATTTGCAAGTATTTCTCGGGATTCTTCTAAAATGAGGGTTTAAAGACGTTTGATTAAAATTTTCCAAGTCCCTACTCTCGGGATAAGAAAATGGTAACTCTTCCTAATCGGGCCATTTCCCGACGAACAAGATCGGGATCATAAGGGTGGCTATCAACTAGACCGGTCCTAGGGTTGATTTTTTGTTGGCCGGATAGGTCAACAAGAAGGTCTTTATGATTATGTTGGATGTATCTACTAAGTATCGGTGTCATCACCCCTCTTGAATTTGTATGTCTTAGAACATGTTTTACAAACTTTCAACCCTATACCCAGAGTTTCTTCATCCGGGATAAAATCGTAAAATTTATGCCAATCACTACTTTCTCCTATACTTTTCCTACCACTACGGGGTTGTGTGGTTTCGGTTGGTTGTTGTTGTTGTTCTTCTTCTTCTAATTGTATGTCTCCTACAACCTCATCGTGTGTACCCCATTGTTGGATAGGAGGATCATGGTATTTTTCGGTGGGCTCACTAATTGGGACAATTGGTCGCCTACGGGAAGTGCCGGTGGAATCTTGTCCACTTTGGCTACGACCGCTACCTCGTGATCTATACATAATGTAGTAATGTATGTAAAAAATAAAACTACACAATGTAGGAGCGATGAGTTATAAAAAAAATCTAGAAAACAAGAAGGTTGAGATAAAGAAGATCAAAAAACCAACAAACGGTTAAGATACGAAAAATTATAACTACAAAAAAAATAAAATAAGAAGAAGAGATATATTAAATTTTGATACCGTTCACCGTGGATACACGTATATAAAAAAATCCGTGAAAATAAGAATAGATGTAGAAGTAAAATTCCTCAAATCCGGAATTGAAGAGTTGGGGAGAGCTTGTAGGAGAGTTGAAGACTTGATCACTTGGAGTTGGATGAGAGTTGAAGAGTTGAAGACGTTGTTGAATTTTGATTTCGATACGATCGGAATTTGATCGTGTATATGCCTTGAACACTTGTTTATTCAATACTTCAATTGTTCACAAATTGCTTAGAAATAAGTAATAATAGTAGAGAGTAAGAGAGTAAGGTATGATTTTTTTGATGGGGGTTTTTTTTTTTTTTGGGGGGGGGGGGGTAATTATAGGCTAAAAATTAAAAAAAAAAACCCCAAAAAAAAGCAAAACGACTCTAAAAGTCGTTGCTGCTCTCTGGTGAACAGTGCCCAACGGCACGCTGACCCGCGGGTCAACGTTCGGCCCGTGGCGGGTCGAACGTTTGACCCATTCGGGTCAAATGGTTTGCAACCCGCGGGTCGACCCGTGGGTTGGCGGGCGGGTTGGGGTAATTTTAACGGGTTCGGCGGGTTCGATTCGGTATTTTGGCGACCTGGGTCGACCCGTTACTGTTAATGGTTTGACTAGAACCCGAACCGCCGTTTCACGGGCTGGGTTATACGGGCGGGTCGGCGGTTGACCCGGTCCACTTGCCATCCCTTGACCCAACTTTTTAAAGTATTTACCAAACTAACTCACTTTCGAAACTATTTATCAAATTGACCTACTCGCTATCTGAGATAGTGAATCTAGTTCAAATGAACTCGCTCTCAGATAGTGAGTGTAGTTCTATAATTTTCTCCAACATTTGAAATTTTTTGAACATACAATTTCTACCTAAAATGTATACAACTACACTCGCTATCTAAGATAGCGAGTTCATTTGAACTAGACTCACTATCTCAGATAGCAGGTATGATTGTACTCATTTTTTCAGAGAAATTTTGAAGATAAAATGTATACAAGTTCAAATGAACTCGCTATCTCAGATAACGAGTGTAGTTGTACTCATTTTTTAGAGAAAATTTGAACATGAAATGTATACAACTACTATTTCAAGTGAACTCGCTATCTCAGATAGTGAGTGTAGGTCGATACATTCCAGGTAGAAATTGCATGTTTAAAATTTCTCTAAAAAATGAGTACAACTAAGAACGAGTTCAGTTGAACTAGACTTGCTATCTGAGATAGCGAGTGTAGTTATATACATTTCAGGTAGAAATTGCATGTTTAAAATTTTCCATAAAAATAAGTACAGCTACACTTGCTATATATGATAGCGATATCAATTGAATTAGACTCGTTATCTGAGATAGTGAGTATAGTTATATACATTTTAGATAAAAATTGCATATTCAATTTTTTTAAAAAATAAGTACAATTAAACTCGCTATCTGATATAGCGTGTTCATTTGAACTAGACGTGCTATCTCACGTAACAAGTAGATCAATTCTATAAATAGTTTCCAAAGTGGGTTAGTTTGGTAAATACTTTAAAAAATGGGTCATTATGAAAAACAATTCTTGGTTTTGTTTGTCAGATTTGGAAAATGAGTAGGTCAACGATTGTGTAGACTTTTTGCCACGTGGTGGGCCCTCTAACAATATTGTGTAGTGTATTACGTGGTGGTTACAAAGGATTGAACGCATTCCACTATTGGGTGACCCCATTTGACTACACTCACATACTTTGTACACATACATACAAACTAGTATTACCATATGTAAATTGTACGGTCTAAAATAGTTTTTAGCGATTCATGAAATTATATGGAACAAAAAAAAAAGGAATGCCCTCAACTATTTCAATCATAATATAATTAAAATATTAAAAATCTATAAATCAACCGCTTCACACATCCAAATCAACCAACATAATTCTATAATTATATTCAATTTAAAGGTAAGAAAAAAAGTCGAATAATTACCGAAGTTGAGATGTGGCTCTTCTCAGACTCCTTGATGTACTCCGCTATCTACTTCTTGACCGTGAGCTTTTCATCTGCATTCCCTCTTAATCAAGCATTCCCTCTCAAATTATATAAAATCAACATGAGAAATACATGGAGGGAACAAAATTAATCATTAGCTATATCAAAAGATGACCAAAGTATAGATTACCAATTCACGTTTCCAAACCAACATCATTCTATATTTTCTATTCAGTTTAAAGGAAACACTAAATTCTCGATGTGTGTAACTTTTCAACAATTTCAGTACCAAATATAGGTAAACCATAGGTCCCTAAATTTAGAGATACCAAAAAATAGGTATTTTCTAAAATCACTTGCAATCTTGTCAACTTCCTTCATTCTAAAGCTTGCTTGCAAAGACTCATATTGTCTACAAAGTTCTTCAATATTTACCTCCAATTGTTCTATATTACTACTTATTTGTGCATCTACAAAATGATCAAAGCATCAAACACACATACAATACTTCAATTCACCAAAACTTTTCAAATAAAACAAAAATGTAGAAAATATGATATTTACCCTCTACCATTCAAAAACTAAAACCACCACTTTTCATTTCCTACAAAAGGTAAAAAAAATCCCATTTACCATATATAGCCACAATTCTTGAAATTTATACTTACATAGAGTAAAAAACTCTACAAAATTATTTAATTTCAAATAGCAATGCAACTAACATAAACACACATGAAAATAGAAACCATTTAAAAATCATATTGCATAAAGTTTCCCAAGACTTAATTTCCCTCCAATTCTATAACAATCACGTGTTTCAATCACAATAAATTTTAAACCCTAAACCCTAAAAATCAAATCAAACACAGAAAAACAATTAATAAAAAAATTTCTGCGAAATTTGAAGAAAAATAAAAGACTCACCGAATTGTGTTCCAAGTAAGTATCTCAGTAGTCGCAATAGTACCTACAAAAATCACAAACACAATAATTTTAAACCAAAACAAAACTGAAAAAAAATTAGATTCTTTCTAATAGAAATTTTGATCTTTGGTTTGA
Organism: Hemerocallis citrina; assembly: GCA_017893485.1. NCBI lineage: Eukaryota > Viridiplantae > Streptophyta > Magnoliopsida > Asparagales > Asphodelaceae > Hemerocallis > Hemerocallis citrina. The sequence continues at coordinate 220,284,322 of CM030364.1, forward strand.
TTATAAAAAGAAATGTGAGATCTTTGGATCATTACCTCGGCATAGTTGCCTAAATTGGACGAAGAAATCAGATTCGAAATCGGACGGGTTTTATGAATGTGGAATAAGAAGATGATGAGATAATCAGTTTTTGAAAGTGGATGAGAAGAGTATGATGAGAAAATGAGGGGTTTTACTCTCTCATTCTTATTTATTTAATCTAATTTTTCTATACGCGCTGAGCATGTGTTAGGGGCAACTTTTGCTCTCCTTCTCTATTTCAAAATATAGAAAGAAGATAGAGGGTAGGCCTATTAGCTTAAAATATAGTATAATACATACACGAAGATCAACAATAAATTCTATTAAAATTATGGTGTTAGAGCATTTGTAGTCATTTAATCCTAAATTTTAGGTATTTGACATATGGAAAATGAAATTTTGGGTCTGAGCTGCAGTTGTTCTAACTCAAATTTTGGGTTTTCATAATTTAAAATCGACAAATGAAAGATAATGTCTCGTGCCAAAAAAAAAAAAAAAAGAAATTGAACGGACGATGTATGATTTCTCGTCTGTTGATTTTTTTTTAATTTGTGGGATGGGGAATCATTTATCGTCCCAAATATTTTTTTTTAAAAAATCGATAGGATGGGAAATTATTTTCCCGTCTAATCGATTTTAAAAAAAAAATTGGGACGGAAAATGATTCCTCGTCCAATATTTTTTATAATAAAGAAAACCCAGCGAGTGACAAAAGATCAAAGATGATCTTTCATCTGATTGAACGGACAAAAGATCAGCTTTCGTCGGCTATTTTTTCAAATTCTTATATCTTCTTTCAATATAGCAAATCACTGTTCGCCTAAAATCCAAAATTTGAGTATATAGCCAACGACTACAACAAAAATTTTCATATTTTTTGAAAATTTTTGCATTTAAGCCAACGACTACATATGCTCTTACTTCTGTCAATTTTATTTTCTTATTATGCTGGTTCGAAAAATAATATAATCTCTATTTAAACACATTGACATTACAGCTATAAATGAAAATGTTAACAATGTTAATATTGATATGAAGAAGGAAGTTACATTCCATACAATTAAGCGAATAAGAAAAGGATTCATGGTCAACTTTGCAGAAAATTGGAATGTCAAGGCCATCTTAAAAAAGCCGACATCGATGATATTTGAATGTGGTACTCCATGTTGCCTTAGATTATATGGGGAGAACGACAAGTTTTGTAATAAAGATGAGGTATGAGAGCATCAAAGATGAGGTATTATATAATGTTGCTGAAAGGAGGAGATTTTTCGTAAGTGAGAGGTGTTGCTTCTTTTTAATGTGTGGGAGCAAACAGATGTTGTGAATTCTTTTAGAAACAATAAAAAGAACCGATCTTTAGTTTTTGTCGATATTGACTATATCTAACTGATCTTGATTCCTGGATCTGACTCGTTTGAACCGTTGGATCTTATCTGGATGGTGACAATTGCTCTGATTGACCTGCAAAAGTCTGAAACACCGGGGTTGGCCTCGACGACAGACCCTCTGATGCTCAAGTAGAACTCTAGAAAAATATAAAAGTTTTTAGCAACCAAATACTGATTACTTGGTTCTTGTAGAGGATGGGGTGTTTATAGTCACTTTGGGGGCCAATTTCAATATATTGATTTATCTCTACTTCCCGGTATTTTGATAGAGTTGATTATTCTCTTCTTCATGAAGAGATAGGGTCGGTTACCCTTCTCTTGGGAAGAGATAATGTTGGTTGATGTAGCACCCTGGATCCCCGTTACCGGACATCCATGATACTCACCAGAATCTTTGCCTTCAAATGCATCTCAACACAGTAATAACACAGAAATTTAAAAAAAAACTTTTTATTGCCAATGAGTCATTACATCGTTAATTACAACCAATATCTTGTTCTTAGACAAGGAGTACAAATTACATCCACTCATTACAACTTATTACAAATATTTACAAACTCCACTTGTAAAGCTATCAGCTGCCGCTCAGAATGGTAATCGACTGATTACTACCGAACTTCGCTGAGTGGCCCATCGGCTCCCCTGGGACTTGCTAGCCATGACCCTATGACTAGATGTAGTATATCACATGCCTGACTCTAATGCAAGCAAGATTTTGAAAACGAATGTATCCCATACTACATACGCCCCCAAATCTAGCCGTCTTTCTCCACAGTTTAGGGATTCAAACCTTCGCCATACACCTTACTCTTGTACTCAACCTGTTCCCAATAGATTGTCCGTACCCAAGGAGGTTGCAGTTGGTCGGTCTAGTTCTGCCACTGCAGTACCTAAGTGGTGGTCGTGTTTGGCACTCAGTACCCGCGTACGAACCTCTTCAGAAAGCCGCATTGAATTAGGTTGCAAGACCGTGTAATTCGTGTGTTCACCCCTAACCCGGGCAATGGACTGATGTATGTATGTTCACCCCTAACCCGGGCAATGAACTTGATATATAAAAACCCACGTGCATAGGAACGTGATGGCCTCGAGGATCAAATCTCCCCATCCTCCCGTTCCTTACTCCGCAAACTTTGGGAATCAACAGATCGAGTTACTAGCCGAGGACTCAATCATGAGTGCCGAAAACGTATCCCTATGATAGGAAGGTACAACACCGACTATAGTCTACTAGTACTAATGCAATTACCAAACCCCTAATGCATTACTCTAATCCCATCCTCACTCTAATCACTTTGGGTAAACGATAAGATTGCTTCCAAAAACTTGCCTATCGATCCCTGGCCCTGGCGATACTAGTTTGGTTTGCTACTTTCTCGGGCTTAGAATTGTCCAGCGCCATGGCCTACATTCAGCCCTAATCCGGGCAATGAATGTATGTGTTCACCTCTAACCCGGGCAATGAAATTAAATTGATGGCACGGCTCGGATATCCTCCTCTTCGGTGAAAGTTCACAACTTAAGATCGATAGATGCAGGGTATCACCTTATTCTAGTGACTAACTCGAGTCACACACCTACTATGGGAGTCAACAAAACCAACAATAGATACCAAACGTCCCAAGACAAGAGTTATTAACTCTAATAGTACACAGGGGAACAAGTCCTCACAACAACAGATACCAAACGTCCCTAGACAAGAGTTATTAACTCTAATAGTACACAGGGGAACAAGTCTTCACAACACCTAGTCAAAACCCAAGACTAAGCAACCTGCGGTGTTTCTGTCCGAAACATAAAAAGGTCATAACTTCCTCGATACAACTCCAATTGGGGTGTACAAGCCCAATCCAAACAGGTAAGAACCTAGGATACAACTTTCTAGTTGATCATAACTTCAAATTCCATCATTTAAGTCTTCAAAATGGCCTCTCAAGCCTCAGCCTGTGTATTTCCTGTACACGGGCTGCACCTTACCGGTAGCATAAAACACTGCTCGCTCATTAGAATGCTACAAACCCAAGTTCTATGGAAATGTGTGGATGTCATCTACAGTCCTCTAGTTGGTCATAAGTTCAAAATATGCCATTGGATCTCCTTAAAACACACATTACTCACAAGTGTACCAAGTCATACACTAAGACTTCCTCAACCAGAGCACTAAGCTCAAATCCTAGTCTCTGTCCAGTATTGCAAAAATCATATTAAATCAACCACTTACTGGAAACGCCTCAAATAGGTCTTGTTGGAAAGGTCTTGATGTCTATTACAATTCTCTAAGGAAACACTTCCTCAACATTTGCTCGTAAGGAGCCTCAAATGTGTCATCTCTACAGGATGTCTAATCTGACTGAATCCAGCACAGTACGTGCTATAAAAATAATCATAAATCTTATACTCATCCAATAGTCACAAAATTTACAGTAAAGAAACTAGACTTCATAAAAAACAAAATGCAAAAGATTTAATGTCCAAATTACAAGTATACACTGAGTTCTTCATGTTTCAATTAAGCACAAAAATCATCATGTTCTTCAGTTACAGCTCTAGCTACTGTTGATAGATTAATTTTCTTATATGCCTGTAACTTCATCCAAATATTTTCTTGATTTGTCTGTAGTGTCTAGATACAAGTGGAAATACAAGGTAAAAATTTCAAATTAATATCTTACTCTAATGAATTATTAAAAATCCAACAATCTCAGGCATCATAGTAACCAATTTCTGCTACTGCCTTACGGCACTGTTCCACAAATAAATTTTATTAAAATACCAAACAATCTTAGAAAAATTTGAAATAATTCATGAATCATCTAGACATATAAAGGAACAATCTGTACAAATTTCATGATTATATTCCATGTGGTTTGCTCTCGAAAAAATCTAGAAAATAGCATACAGATCAAGATTCCAGTTCTAGTTTCTGATTTCAACTTCCGATCTTCTTAAACATTCATTCTAACTCTTACTACTTCACATGCATGCAAGAAATCAATAAAGAAACAAAAATAAAGGTTTAGAGAAACTCCTCACCCTGAGTTGATTGTGGAGTAGATGGTAGCTTTGAGCTTCACTTCCTCAAGAATCACTCCAAGAGCTCCTTCTTCAATCTTTCTTCCTTTCTCTCCTTCTCTTCTTTTCTTCGGTTTGAGCTCTGAAATTTTCAGAACATGGGAGAAGAATGAAGGGTTTTTTAGTGGAAAAGAGTAAGGAAAGAGAGGGAAAAGAGGGGGGGTCGGACTATAGGGTACTAGGGATAGGGTTTAGGGTGATTTTGGGTGAGAAACCATGGTCTCTAGCTAATGATTTTGGGGTACAATGGATTGGCTGTCCTATTTAGTTCTTAAATGGGTTCTTAGATGTGAGATGAGAGGTTTATCGAGTGTATGCAATATATACCCATCGTAGTATCATACAATATTATATTTGCATAGGTGTCGTACCAAAACTAGTGTTTATACCAGTATCAGTCCTCCTCATTCTTGTGCATCTTCTAGAACGCAACCATCCTCATGAACTGCCCCGCAGACCTAACCGCACACCAACGATAGAAAAATTAAACAAAATATTGCAATCATGTGCACGCATACACACAATACACACACACACACACACACACATATATATATATATAAGTATCGTACAATCCATGATATTACAGTTGAAAAGATAGAAGTGGTTGTGGAGATGGAGTTATGACTCATATCTTGTAAAGGGATATGATTTTTGAACTGTTGCTTATAGATAATTAGGAGTTTAAATCATTTTTCTTTGTAGATAATTATGAACTCCTTTCATGTTAGGGCGCTATGACAACCCAGTATGACAAATCCGTTTTGGGCAGTGTTACTGCTTTTTTTTAGTGTGGGAGTAAATATATGACGTAGATTCTTTTAAGGAACAATCAAGAACTAATCTTTTGACTTTCGACGGTGTTGACTACCTTTGACTGCAATTGACTTCTCGATTTGACTCGTTTGCGTCGTTGGATCTGATTGTGCGGTGAAAGTCGCCTCTGCTGACCTGCAAAAAATCTAAAACACCGGGATTGATCATGAAAACCGACCCTCCGATGCTCAAGTTAGAAATCAAGAAGATTATGTGGGAGCTTTTTGTGGAAAAAATATTGATTACCATTTCTAGTGGTGGTATGGGGTATTTATAGTCGTTTTAGTCAATTTCAAGATAATGATTTATCTCTACTTTCCGGTGTTTTCGAATTGAATCAGTTATATCTTCTTCATGAAGAGATAAGAGTAGTTGAGGGGATTGAGTTCAAACTCTCCTCATAATAAGAGATATGGTTTTTAAACCATCTCTTATGGATAATTATGAGTTTAAGTCACATTTAAATAATGTGGACTCATTTAAATTGGGCTGTTATGACAACCAAGTAATACAAATATGTTTCTTGGGTTCTTGGGCCTAAAAGAGGCACAGTTCCACTTTTTATGAACCTGTTTATAGTGAAATTACCGTTTTGCCCATAAGAGCTTTAAGATTCGTGTTCGATTTGGATGGTCCCGGTTTAGTTCTATTTTTACCTATGTCATGTGCCCCCCACTTCCGAAGACTATGTTGCACAGCATTTGAGGAGTAGTTCGTCCGTTTTTAATGGTTTACAGAACATATTGGAGTTTTCGGGGACATTTAAATATTGCCCGAGGTGTAACGGTGTTATTCTGAGTTTGTAAAATACTCAGAATTAATATTATAAATTTCTGGATATTTTGAGAATTTTCCAATTTTTCTGAATTTTTTCCAGTTTTTAATTATTTTTAGAATTTTTTATTTAATTTTCGTATTTTAATAATTATTTTAAAATTTTTTAATTAATTATTCTAAATTAATGAATAATTTTTCAAATTCTGAAATATTTTTGCAAATTAATAAAAATTTTATAGAATTTTTAATTATTTTCAATTTTTTTAAATAATTAATTTAATTTATTAATTAAATAAAAGAATTAATTAAATACCCGAGGATGTGGCGAAATCTGAAACGTTGATCATGGCGGGCGCGAAAATCATGAAGATCGAGCGGCTAGGGCATGTTAACCAGTCAACGCAAAACGCTCCATTTTAGATCGGGGGGATGTTTGCTCGGCGCGCACTGCTGAATCACTTTGATGCTTCGGCTAATCGACACGTGTCCTTCGACCGTTGACCGTGAACATGATTTAACTCCAACTTCGATCGGGGACACGTTTGTTCGGCACATGGTTCCGAACTACTTCGATGATTCGGCTGCATAACACGTGTCTCATTGACCGCTGACTAGTTAACAGATTTTCCTTCATTTTTTTATAGGGGACACGTTTGTTAGGCGCGTGCCACCGAACGTTAGGGATGGTTCGGCTATGCGCCATGTGTCCCGTTTAACCGTTGATCGCTCAACAAGTTTTGCTTCATTTTTTGATCGGGGACACGTTTGTTCAGCATGCCCCACCAAACATTAGTGATGGTTTGGTTGGGTGCCACGTGTCCCGTTGACCGGTCAACGGGGTTTGCTCAATTTTTTTTTATCAAGGACACGTTTATTCACTGTGCGCACCGAACGTTAGTGATGGTTCGGCAAGACACCACGTGTCCCGTTCACCGTTGACCATTTGACTAGTCAACGAGATTTGTCGTTTGACCTATCCGACCGTTAGACTCCCCTGACTTTTGGGCTTCCCCATCTGTTGGGGGCCCATTATTTTCGGGAGACCAACCGTCACTTCCCCCTTATATTAAACCCTCTCCCCCTCTACACTTCTTCCCTATTCTTTATTTTTCTTATCCTCAAAATTTTTATTTTCGGCGAGGTTGTCAGAGCGCTCCGGTGGTTGTTTTCTTTTTTCGGCGAACTTTTTGACTGTAGCAGTCACTTCGAAGGTAAATATATGTATTATTTATCAAGATTTCTAGGGTTTCTTCGGGATACGAGACCTCCCTTTCTAGCTATGTTGGAGATCAACCATCATCACCGCCTTCTAGAGCAGACAAGTGGAAGAGAGTGGCAGAGTTGGTTGTTGTTAACACGATTTTAGATAGACAGAGAAGAGTGGGGGAGTTAGGTAGGCTTCCTAGCACATTGTTGCATCTTGGTGGCATTCGAGATTACTCCGCCGATCTATTGGGGCAAGTTGAGCATGAGATGGCGCCACTATATGAAGATAATGAGCCTCGTAAGCATTCGAAGGTGGACGATATATCTTCGATGCTTATGGAGGAGGACCTAGGTAGTATACGGGAGTACTTTATGATTCCGAGGGAGTTCGTTCTTGTGTTGCCGGGCCCTGGTGTTAGAGCTTGTTTACCGACCATTCCTGATATGTGCTTCTTCCCGTTTGATGCTTTTCTTGTAGGGCTCCGTCTTCCCCTTCCCCCGTTTGTGAGTGAGGTTTTGAGGTGATACTCTTTGAGTCTCATTCAGTACATGCCGAATATATGGAGTCATGTGAATGGCTTCGTGTTGCATTGCCAATCAGCGAGGATTGAGCTGCGACTAAACGTGTTGAGGATGCTCTATAAGATCCACCAAAAGAACAAGTCAGAGTTCAGGTACTATCTCACTCATCGTCTGGGGGTGAAGCTGACTGACAACCGTGACTTGATCAAGTATTGATTTTGAGTCCCGAGGAGGATGAGATGGTTAGAGTTCTTTTAGATCGGCCAGCTCTGAGTTAGAGAGCGGTCACTGAGGAGTTTTTATTCAGGGAGGATCTCAGTCCGGTCAACCCTAGTACGCATCTTTATTTTTTCTTTGCACTTGACTTTTGCTTTCGTAGTTGTCTCTTCTTTTCTTTTCTAAACACTTGGTGTTTTGTTCGACAGGAGTAGTCAGCATGGATTTTGACACGATCATTGCCAAATGCACAGGGTTGAGTTGCAAAGCCCCTGAGGAGAAGAAGAGAAAGAGGGCGGCCACTAGACCTACGGTGGCGAAGGTTGTGAAGCGACCGGCAAGTGTCGCCCCAGTGGTGAACTTAGAGTCTCCACTTGCTTCTTCGACTGCCCTAACTGTCGATGGATTTTCCTTAGCTATGTCTCTCGCACTCTAGGCTCCTCCCCTTACTGCGATGGCTGAGGCGATCCTTACAGAAGAGCACAAGAATATCTTCATTTCAGATTGGCTGGTCAGGAAGCACGATGGTTTCCTTAGGGATTCGGCGAGTTGTATGTTGGCAATTCACCGCCTCGCGACTCCCAAGGACAGAACTGCGATGGCTGCAGGGTCAGTTGGCAACTCCGCCTTGGAGATAGCCAAGGCCAATATGGCCGTATGCTTTTATAATTTTCTTTCTGCATTATACTTTTTATGAAGTGATAGCAGTTGTTTCCTCTTCGTGACTTTGAATCATTTTCTTCTTGCAGTTGACTTGTCACTTTAGCTACTTGTTGAAATAGGTAATGGATCAGGAGAAGGAGCTGAAGGCGGAGAGTGATAGGTCCAGAGCAGAGCGAGCGAAGACCGCTAAGGAGTTGGAGGCGGCAATGCACCTGGCGTTGATCTAGGCAATGCAAATTGCATTACTGGAGGCGGCCTTAGACAAGGATAAGGAGCTGGTGGCCATGGAGAGGGAGCAGGCAACCAAGGAGACGGAGAGTGCCGCGAAGGAGAGAGAGGTCGCTGTGGCGTAGGGAAAGCCCAATGCGGAGGGTTACTTGGCCTTGAACATAGGGAAAGCGTATGCTAGGGCTCTTCAACATGTTAGGGCGCGAGTCCCCCACTTTGATAATTTAGGGTACTCCTTGTACGATGCAGTCCCTACTGCAGAGGAGGAAAAGGAAGAGGACATTGTAGCGGATCCCTTTACCGTGATTGTACAAAGTTCAGAGGCGGCTGAGGAAACTGGTGGTGAGTCTTCCCCTCCCGTGGGGCTGTCGACTAAGGTGGATCCTTGAATCCTCTCTTAGCTTGTTGTTTTTACTTTATTTCTGCTTTTGATTTTGTATGGATGCTTAATAGCGAACTGACCACCGCTTGATGTATCTTTCAATTGCAATGAAATCTCTTTTAGTCTTTCGCATCTTGTGTCGGATTTGGGCTCTTGAGTTTTTTTGTATTCTGTTACCTTGGTTGCCTTCGTTAGAGTGACTTATTGTTCTTTTTCGTTAGCAGATTGTTGTGTATGATGCACGTGACTCTCGCGATCGCAATATTACCCATCTCTGTACCAAGCTTTAGGTGATGGCACTGGGGCTCGCTTGTTCACGGGAGAGGCTTTATAAGGAGGAGACATGGCTTTGCCACTTAAGGAGAGTGTTGACCCGAAGGGATACCGAAACGAGGTGTAACAATGAGATATTCCAAGAAGTACCTCCAGTTGGTGTGGAAGATCATTCTGAAAAGTCTTCGGGGCTTAAAGTCCTTCATCGCTGTTTGCTTTCAGCTACAACTGAAAGAGACGAGTTGAAGAACGTGGTGCTTGAGAGGAGCTTAGAAGCGGCTCATTTGAGAAGAACTATTCTTGAGTTTTCGGAGGAGACTCGACCGAGTGGTTCGGCGTATGCTAGTGTGCCTCGTTGAAAATGTAAGGTGAAGGATGAATCTCTTAAAAAGAGGCTCGTTGAACAAGAGGTTGAAGCGACTTCTCAAAGGAGGCAATATTATGAGCACTTCTTGCTCTCGTGAAGAGCATGCTCACGGGAGATCATTTCATGTAACTCATCTTTTTCGTTTCTTGTATTTTTGTACTCTATGTTTTTCTTTCCAGTGCATTCTATCGATTGTATTCCTTTATTTTTCTGAACCGTGTATTTGTTCTTCTTTCTCAATATAAATTCATCTATTGTTTTATCGTCCGTGATTTGATCTTCTTGATTCGAAATTGTCTGCCATTTATTTTATCCCTGAATGATTTGTTCATTCTAATCTATTTCATTTCATGCCTAATTGCTTATTCATTTGTTTTCTACCTTATTGGATCCGGTTTTTACCCTGTCTACCCTATTTTAACCCTTCTATCCGTCCTACTGGATCCTAACCAGCTACCCAGTACCCTCTTTTTTTACCCAGTCTCCCCCAGATATTTCTTCACGTTTTCCATCTGCCTAACAAGCAGATCATGCCTCCCCTTATCTTCTCTTGAGTCTCCAAAATCCTACTTGCCAAAAATCCCATTAAAACCCCAACAAAATTTGTTATACTCCTATATACAATCTCTATCTCCTGAACCCTAACTCACCTCCTTCCTCCCCCCCCCCCCCCCCCCGTGTGCACCCGATCGCCGGCCTACCCCACCCTGCACCTCCGAATGCACCCCCCCCCCGACGGTCTCGAGGCTACGCCGCCCTCCGACTATCACGACTCCCAGTCGCGACCCCCTGTTGCCGCACTCTACACCCATGATGACAGCCCCTTCTGATCTCTCCCCTTCTCCTCCCGAAGCCAGCAACACCCCCACTACGGCGCGCCACCTCTCGGCCTTCCGCCCTTGCTCCCAACGCCCTTGCTCTCGACACCGAGCTCCGCCATCTCCCGCCTCTTGCAAGTGTTGTGTTCGTGATTGTTGTGTTCGTGATCGTTCGTGGTTGTGTTCGTTTCCCGGGATCCATTCCCGTTATTCTCGTCTTTTTCATCGATTCGTCGGCTATCCTAAGGCAAGTAAGTTGTATGATTTATGTTTGTATACAAGTACAAAATACCGCTTGTAGTCTCGCTTTTGTTCTTGGATTTGTTCTCATGAAGATCTCTTGTTAAATCTTGATCTCATCCGTTTGATCCATTCATAGTCTTGATCCATCATATTTAGTTGCCACACACACGACATGAAAATATTCTAAATCTAACTACACTCTTGATGCATGTATATATGTTGATTCGTGATCCATGATATGTGGTGTATTGTTGCATGCTTGGTGTATTAGTTGTGTTATCTTGTAGTAGACTTGTTAAATACCCATACCATATTGTTTTGAATATCTAATATACCATGTTTTGCATTATATTCTAATTTGGATTTATTGCATATGAGTTGTTTGATTAAATGCATAAGAAGATTTTTCGTTTTGCTGCTGCCATGTTTTGGTTCAGTATTTCAGATCCTGTTAAGGTCAGTAAATTCAATTATTTTATGAATATAATTCTAAAGCCTCGTTGTCTATTTTTCAGAACTTTTGACAGATCTCAGTTTCGATTTGTGATGTGTGAATTATTACTGTTTTACTACAACTGTGTTGAAATTTCCAGATTTTGTTTTATGAGTTTGCTGTATGATTATTTATTTTAAAGCTGGTGTTAAAAGTAAGATTTGGGTCTAATATTTTTCTGGGTATGAATAAACATGACTGGATCAACCCCTAATTTTTATAGATTTATTTAATGACTTTTATGAATTATTCCATGCTTGTGAACAAACCAATATATTTCCAAACTGCATGTTGTTCAGTAAAGAACCCTATTTTCAACCTGATTCCAATCACTTTTGATTAAAACTTTGTGAATATGAAATGTAGCCTGCTGTGTCTATTTTACAACCCTTTTGACGAATTTGGATTTCGAGTTATACTTTGTGATCTATTGCTATTTTAGTACTGCTATGTCTAAAATTTCAGATTCATAAACTTGTTATATCTTTCTATTTTCTGAATTTATTTGACTATGCTATCTGCAATGGAATATTATGAAAATTTATTTGTTGATACTAGACATACTAGGGAATCTTTCATATTTTTCTTAGATCTAATCAGTAAGTTTTTATGCTATTTTCATGCTTATAAATACAACTTTGCAATTTCTGGCTGAACATGAATTCTGTATTAAATGCTATTTTCAGCCCTGTTTTTGTAGTTGTTATATGAATTGTGTATATGTGCTGGATTCGGCCGAGCGTCCATTTTCTGGATTTTTTTACGGATCCAGGTTTGCATTCTTGTGGCAACGGAAATCTTGGTTTTAGTGCAGTCATGTCTTGCTGTCCAGAATTGAAAGTCTCGTTGTCCTAGCTATTATGAGTTGTTTGTCATCTGTGCATGCTTCTATTCGACCTGAATTTGTCTCTTGTTCTTGCCATGTTTTTCTTGTCCTACTTGTGCACGTATACGCCTGCTTTAATAATAATAACAAGTAAACAAGCCGGGGTTAAGGGAAAAATCTTAGTAGTGGACAATATAGGTAAGTGTACTCAGAAGGGGGCCGTGTTTCCTACTTTATATTTGATTCATGAACCTGTTTTACTTTATGTTGGTTCATGAGCCTGTTGTACTTTATGCTTTGATTCATGAACCTATTGATTCATGAACCTGTTATGTTACTACCTAATTCATGAACCTGTTACCTGTTATCTGTGCATGACGCCTGAGTACACGGCCCTATAGAAACCACCACTAGATCTAAATGTAACTTGCATGTAAGTAGCAATCATGTGGTAAAATTTGGGACGCATGAAGTGCTACGTAGATAGGATTAAATACAAGACTTGAGAATAACATGATCACCTGCATATTCCTGTTACCTGTACATGCTACTTGACACCTGTTACATGTTTACCTGCTTGCATGCTACCTGATACCTGTCACATGTTACATGCACCCTGTTATCTCGTCATGCTACTTGATTTTGTTTCTTGATTAGGAGTTAGATACTCTACTTTGCTGTCATGTCCATTCCATGCTTATTCAGTACTTGTTTCTTGCTGTTATTCTATACTTGTCCATTTGTTTCTGTACTTGTTGCCTGCACTACAAGCAGCCCGTAACTTGCATTGACGGGTGTTTTGTTTCTTTTTTCTCTTCCTGCAGTTTGTTAAACTTGCAGACTTTGGTGACCAGTTGCTTGAGGGAGTAAGTGACCAAGTATTCTAGGTTGGCTAGAGTTTCTTGCATTAGTTTATTTCCCGTTTGAATAATTGTAATTGCTACATGGATTTTGTATTGGCATTTTTGTCGCAGGATTTATGTCTTGTTTCCAGACCTGATTATTTGAGATTAAGTATTCTTGTTTTCAAGTAATCATGTTGGTTATGATAATTTATTCGTGCATGTGTGGTTGGTTATTTCTAGTATATCTCTTGTTTATTCCTGTACATGTTGTAAAGATCCTTACAGCTTATGAATGGTGAAAACCATTCGCGAACTTGTGTTGCGTACCTGTATTTCGTATTCCTTTTTGGGAAGCGGGGCATGTGACATTTCATGAACTGGATTTACATTTGCCTAAAGTTCCACGGAATCCGGGAGATGCCCAAAGCAGGGTGTCCGATTCGTCAAGCGGGGCATCGGTTGGAGGGGCAGCACGAGCAGTAGGCCCTGAAGGTACGACCCGATCCACAGATTTGGACATCCCTTCAAATGGTTCGAGGAAACGAGATAGTGCTCGGGTGCCTGTTGGAAATCATAGACCGCGTGTGTCCCTTAACAGGAGCATCCCTTTATCACAAAGGAGTAAAGTTTGCGCCGAGTGAGACTTTGTAATCTTGTAAAGACTTGTTCTCCTATAAAATTTGTATTCATATTCTTCTTGTGATATAAAATTTTCCTAAGCATTTGAGCATTGTCTCTTTCAATTACGTCTCTTTAAGTTGGCGGTTGTTTCAGGAGCACTCGAACGGTGAGCCGAGCTCTGCATGCTTGCTCAGGAGCAAATGGCTAAAGCAACTCTATGAACCGTGAATGGACTCCGAACAAGGTGACGACGAGTTTTGGGAGAACTCGAATGGCGAGCCAAATCCCACACACTTGCTCAGGAGCATGTGGCTAAAGTGGCTCTATGAACCATGAATGACCCCGCATGGTCCGGGGATGTTTCAGGAGCACTTGAACGGTGAGCCGAACTCTGCATACTTGCTTGGGAGCAAGTGACCTTATGAACCGAGTGTAACGCTCCGAATTCCAAACACAGGTAATTCATAGCACAACATGATCTTTTACTTCAACTTCGTACAAAAAATACAAGGAATTTAAAACTTTTCATTTACAACATTATTCTTTTACAATGGCACAGCGGAAAATAATAAGTTCAATACAACATATGTTAATGAAAGCTCTTCAATCTTGTGACATCTCTCACAGTGTCTTCAAATCCAGGCCAAGAACAATTCTACAACTAGGAAACTGTGGGCACGTCGTTGCATACAACTGACGCAATGCTATAATACAACGATTCTTCTACTTTAGCAAACACAAACTAGAATGTGAAACAAAATGTGAAGGGTGACTATCTAAACATGTCAGTGTATGATATGAACTTAATGCCTAATGCAAACATTACACTATGATGACACTAATGCATACTTGTTCGGATTCTATGCATCCCATACTACATAGGTCTGAGGACAAGCCCTTATCGTACTCCTCATTATAGGGTTCAATTCCTCGCTTTGAAATCCTACTACAGTGACTAATGTAAAATTTAGATATCCTGTGAGTATCTAGTACCGCCCCAATAATTCTTTAGAATCATTCTCCCATCGCGAGCCGTAACTCCGATAATTCTGGAGAAGAAACCCACACCGCGAGCCATAACTCCGATAATTCTTGAGAGTCGTTCTCCCATCGCGAGTGATTTTTGGACGTCACGCCTCACACCCCGATAATTATGGAGACGAAACTCACACTGCGAGTCATATGGTACCTCATCACATAAATATCCCATGAGCGTCACATCGATCTTAATAATTCTGAAGATAAATCCCACATTGCGAGCGATTTTGGACATCATGCCTCACGCCTCGATAATTCTGAGATAATCTCCCACTGCGAATCATATGAGACCCTCATACTCATGTTTGCCCATACTTCATCACTTCTTCCTCTAGTGCCTGTCCTTAAGTTCAAACATAAAATAATATCACCTAGAGCTAGCTTCCCTTCCTACCCTTCTACTGGACTTAAATAAACACACGAGAACATTAGCCCATGCTGGCAATTTCTCAAACTTTCATAATCATAAATTTGCTGGTACCCTGGGTCTCGCTCAGCCTCTAGAATCCACACATTCCAAAATATTTACAATATTTTCAGGTTATCCAAAATCTCTTTTATAATCAATTACAAATTCCATTCATTCATATACTCAATTCATCTCTTATTCATTCCATCCAATTAGTCATCTTCAAATAACTAGATAAAATCTTCCAAACTGCTACAATAAGACTTCAAAAGCCTCAATTCAATGAACATCATCTTTGTTCTAATATCTCAAATCTAATTGTCAAATATGCACTAAAATTGTTAATTCAAATATGGAGTTTAATCCAAAATATTTGTACCAATTTCTATCAAATCTTAATTCTCCAATATACTAATATCCTTTAAAATCATCTCTATTCAAATCTTTCAAATCCAATCACCAAATATGTGTTCAATCCATTATTTAAGTGGGGCAATTAACCCAAAAATATTTGTACAAATTACCATCAAAATATTTTCCCAAAAATCAATTTATATTTCCAATATACTCAAAAACAGTAAATACTACCAAATTCGAGCTCACCAACACTCAAGCCTACAATATCAAAGATCCTATCGCTGCGTTCCGACGCCAGTACCGCTTGTCCGCCGTCGTCCTCCTGTCGCGGTGCACCGCTGCCATCCGCCGTCTGAGCCAGAGCCAAGCCTTCGACGTTGTTGTTGGGTTTTGATCTCCCTGAATGTGGGCCTCATTCCGAAAATATCGTTATCGTCATTTTGCAAGAAATTGTAAATGGCCAGTGTTATCGTCATTGTGCAAGAAATTGCAAATGGCCAGTGTTATCGTCATTGTGCAAGAAATTGCAAATGGCCAGTGTTATCGTTATTACGTAAGAAATTGCTCAATAGTCAGTGTTATATTGTGCCGAGTACATGACTTATAGAATCTACCACCTTAGTCTAAATGAAATTGATTGTATGTATCGAACCTGTAGTATGGGATGCAGTAGTACGTGCATTAGTTAGGATTAAAATGAATAATAGACTTAAGACTTCATCGCATTGTCATTGCATTTTGACATCGTTATCGAACAATGTTATCATTATTGCTCACCGTTATTGTTATTGTTTATTGTTATGGTTATAAATCATCGTTATTACACATTGTACTATTATCATTATGTCACTGTTCAATACTATTGATTTCATCGTTCATTGAATTCATCGTTATACCGCTATTGTCATTGTTTCTCAGTTTCTCTACTTGTTGTCCACGACTTGCTCTAAGGACATATTTTGCTATCTTTTAGATGAACAACTTACAGGTAATCAAGGAGATTTGCCTGACGGACTAGGAGAGCAGCATTGGTGAAAGAATTGTTATGCTGCGCCGCTTAATAATTATTGTTTAATTTAGATAACTTTAATAATTGAACAATATTGTTAATTCTTGTATTTATGGGATGTTGACCCGAATATTGTTATTGTTGATTCCAGATGTTTGATTGTTATTATGTTGGTTATTTTATGCTTAAATTCCAAGTATTTTTATTCATGTGATTACTCTTTTAATGCATGTGTGGTTGTATTACTTTTTGTTTATATTGTTCAGTTGAATCGATAACAGCTCATGGATGACGCAAGTCATTCGCTGGGCCATGTCACGTGCTTGCATTCCGTAGTTTTGGGAAGCGGGGCGTGACAAGGTTCAAGACTGTTTCTTTATCAACTTCGATTCAAGGTAACAACATATATATAATCCATTATTTGAATGATCAACTTGAGACATCAACCCAATGGTATTGTAAAAATCATATAAATTCCAATACTACTCCAAAAATAGATTTCTTAGTTTTATAGGAACCATAAATGAGTCTACTACAACTTTGTAGTTAAGATCATCTAGATTCATCCTCAATTTTTTCGTCTAAATTTATTTGTAAAACAGTAGGTTCAAAATCCGAAAACTGTAGCTCATGCTACTTGTAAAAATCACAGAAAATTCTATACTTCATGAAACTTTGTGTTCTTCTGTACGAATTAAAGGTATAAAAGTCTACTATAACTTTGTAGTTATAATTTTCTCCAAAATATTGTGTCTATAACACTGAATTCTTCGAAATCTACAGTAGGGTCGAAATGTTAAACTACAGTTAAAGTACTGCCACTTGTTCAATCTTGTAAAATTCATTATAAATTATATTCTTCATGGAAAATTGATTTCTTAGACTCTAAAGTAAGTTTAAAGAGTCTAAACTTCTTAGTAGTGACCTTTCTCAAAATACTTCATCTAAGATGCTGAAATGATCAAAATCCGAAATGTGTACAAATTTCCATCAACTATCCAAACTGCCAACCAGTCCTAAGTTTGGATTTTATTAAAATAGTAAACGACATCCAAATATTATGATATTTTAAGGAGATGTTCTTGACATATACGAGGTGCTCATATAAAAATTTTAGTTCTAGATTCTATCTATTTTAATAGTTTTTTTAAAGTGCAACAAAAACTTAAAACAGAAACTTATAAAAATGCCTCCAAATCAATCATATTATAATTTCACACATTTAATCAACAACACATAATCTAAACATGAATACTCAATCTATATAAGTTATCATGTGTTTAACAATTCACACATATATATTCTACAATCTAGCATTCTACTAATAAAATTACATTAAAAAGTTGGAGAAACACCCACCTCAAAAAGACCTCTTAGTAGTTGAACCCCCTTAGCAAAAGCTCCAAGAGACTCCACAAGCACAACCCGCAAGCCTCTATGCCAACCCCAAAAGCAAAAAAAAAAACCAGCAAGTCTCCTCTCTTGAGTCTCTCTTTTGTTTGATTTATTTTTGTGTTCATTTGGGGTTAGGATATGGGGTATTTATATGGGAATTTAGGTATAGTTTTAGCAACTAACCACCCACTGACCCACTCACTCTCACCCCACTCACTCACCCCACTCTCTCCTATTTGCAGCCATTTGAAAGAGTGCACATTGCATGTGTGCACATGTGCACATATTTTTGTACACTTTCTCATTTTTTTCACTTTTATAATTTTATTCCATTTTAAATTCTTATTTTTGATGAATACTCATATTAAATTTATTATAATTTTCCAAGTGAAATTTTTAGTGCACAACTTTTTGTAATAAAAATAACGTAATTTGCACGTGTAAAAAAAGAAACACGTGTAATGCACGTGCTAATAAATATTCATATATAAGATAAATTCGTGATAACAAAAAATATCTATAACAATCGAATTATAAAATATGTAAAATACGTTTCATTAATTCTATATATGTATACAACAATGTAATCAACACATGCAGAGAAAACACGTGCACCGTACGTGTAAAAATATATTTGAGTCAAAATAGAAGAAAAAATGAATTTCAATTTATGAAATGAATTCGAACAAGTTATAAAATAAATAAATGAACACGTAGAAAATTTTATAATATTACACGTAAGGATAGAATCTACATAATTGACATGTGTATTGAAAGCACGTGCAATGCACGTAAAAACACAAAGATTAAAATAAATGTTTAAGTTGGATCAGAATAGGATGAAAAATGAACTTTGAGAAGAGGAAAAATGTATAAATAATTGAAATGCAGAAATACATAGGACATTTATATTAAAATACACAACAAATATTACTCATAACAGTACAAAATACATGTACGTAACACTCGTGGGCAAAATTATCATAACTCAATTTTGCGGGGTGTTACACCGTGAGTGCAGCCAGTGGAGCCAGTAGCTAAAGCGTTCGACGAGTTTTGGGATCACTCGAATGGTGAGCCAACCCCCGCACACTTGCTCGGGAGCATGTGGCTAGAGGGGCTCTATGAACCATGAATGAACTCCGCACTTGTCCTGGATTGAGAACTCGTATTGTGAGACATACTCCACATACTTTCTTGGAGGTAATTGTGCCCGTGCGACTCTATGAATCGTGAATGGATCCTGCACTTGTCCGTTGGAGTTCTTAGTGAATGTATGGTGTTGCTTAGGAGCGTACCATGTGTTTAAATCATTGCTTACCTTAGGTTGAATTGTACAAGAAATTTTGCAAAAGAAAAGACTAATTTTATTTAAATTGAAAATACATGGCTACTTGATTGCAAGCCATTATTACATGTTGTGACTATTATAATCATCACCCTTTATTACATGTTTGAGGTTAACTACTAGGCGAGTGCGTTAAGCGCTCTCTTTGTATTTCATGAGGTGCTCGGCATTCCAAGTCCTTGATATCTTTTTCCCCCCAAGTATTCAAGTCAGTAAGCTTCTGGACGGACAACTTGCGAGACTTTGTATGGTCTTTCCCAGTCGGCGGTGAGCTTTCCCTTCAATCGGGGGTTCAATATCTCGAGCTTTCGGGGGACGAGGTCTCCTTCCTAAATGTTGGTCGGAAGAATCTTCTTGTTGTAGAATCTCTCAACCCTCTGATGATATATGTTTCTTCGGGTGACGAACTTCTCCTTGATTTCTTCAAAGAGGTCTAGATTGGCTTGGATGTCATTCGAGTTTTTCTTTTCTTTGAATGAGAGAAGGCGATGAGAATGTATTCCCACTTTGAGAGGGATGAGAGCCTCTGTGTCGAAAGTTAGGTTGAATGAGGATTCTCTTTGTGGTTCTATTATACTAGAGAACACTCGGGAGTTCTCCAACCCATTTTCCCTTCAGGGCTTCACCAAGTCTCTTCTTGAAGGCATCCAAGATTTGTTGATTGGCATTCTTGGCTTGACCATTAGTCTGGGGATGCGAAATTGAAAAGAAACGTTGCTCAATTCTCAGATCGATGCAAAATTTGCAGAACCATTTGCCAGCAAATTGAGTTCCATTATCATTGACTAGCATGCGAGGGACCCCGAACCGGAAAATTACGTTCGTCCAGAAAAACTGTTGGACTTTGTACTCGATGATTGTTGCAAGTAGTTCTGCCTCTATCAACTTTACAAAGTAATCGATAGTGACCACTAAGAAGGACCATTGTCTGGTGGCAGGAAGGAATGGCTCGAGCAGATCAATTCCCCACATTGCGAAGGGGATGGGGCTTTACATGGAGCTGAGGTTGGCTTAGGGGATCCGCTTGATGGAGGAGTGTTTCTGAAAGATGATGCATCAGCGGACATAGGCTTGAGCATTGCTGATGAGAGTGGGCCAATAGTAACCATGGTTAAGGACTTTCGTACAAGAGACCTCGCGCCTAGATGGTTACCGCCTATTTCTTCATGAACTTCTTTTAAGGCATAGTCGGATCTTTCTCGATTCTTTGCTGCCCGTGGGAAGGATCCCTTTGTTGCGGAAATCGAGTAGAGGTTTCATCTAATAATCTTCGTGTGGTTGAGGGTTTATAGGCATGAGTTCCAGTGTCTCTTCTTCAATGCTTGGTTTGTGTAGGACTTCAATCAACATAGTGTGGTTGAGTCCGTCAAATGATGAGGAAGCGAGCTTGGAGAGGGCATATGCTTGCCCATTTTCTTCTCACAGAATGCGAGTTACTTCGACTTCTTTAAAGGTGGACATAATCTTCTTCACATATGCCAAGTACTTGACCATACGATCTGTAACATCCTGAATTTTTATAAGAGTTTGAGATTTTACATGTTTTGCACGTATGATTTCATATGCATTTTTCTGGAGACAAATATTTTCTTCATAGCCTAAGCTATTAATTATTCTCCTTGTTTCCTAAAAGAACTATTTTTAAAGCCTAAATAAAATCCTAGACCTAATTCTAGCCCATTATAATTAATTTATTAATTAATTCTCTTGAGCCCATGGTCTTTTGGCCCATTAGGGAGCCCAATTAATTTAAATTCTCTTTTAATTAACCCAACTTATAATGTAGACCAACTTAATAAACAATTAATTAAAAGTGCATGAACAAAATTTTGTAGGGGTACTAGTTTGCATGTGCATTGCACTTGCACGTGCAAATGCACCTTTGTGAGTAGGCCGGATAGTGCAAAGAGAGAGGGAGAGATGGGAGTAGTGGTGAGGTGGTTATCTCATTCAAGAGTGGTTGCTACAACTCCCATACTCATCCTAGCCTTTCATCCTCAACTATTTTGACTAATCCTAGCCATTCAATCCACTCAAAAATGTGTATAAATACCCCCTCTCATTTACTCATTTTTGCACTTGAAAAAGAAAGAAACATAAAGAGTTAAAAAAAGATTAAGAGAAAGTGAGAGAAAGATTGAGTGTGTCCTAGTGTGTGTGCGCACCTTTGGAGGCCGGCCAAATCGACAAGAAGAAGGGGAGCTCGGGTTCCATCAAGCACAAGGAGGTGAAGGCAATTTGTGGCTCGATCTAGGAGGAGAAGGATCGCTCTTTGTTCAAAAAGATTTCTAGGAGTTCTTTCTTTTGTTTCTTCAAATAGGTGGGCAATTTTCCCTAACTTCTAAGTAGTATCATGCTAGGTGGTGTGCTAATCATGCTGGAATAAATAAGTAAAAATATTGCTCTTTGATAATACCATGATTAAGGTGAAAATGGAACATATGTAAAATTGCATGAAATGACTAAGTGAAATTGATTGAATGATATGATTGTTGTTGTGATATTTTGATATTGATCTAGCATGCTAAATTTGAATAAATGTTTCTCCATGTCGAAATATTCGTGTATGTGAAAAAAGTGCAATTTAAGAAGTATGCTTATGTGAAAAATACAAATGGTGAAAATCTCCATGTTATTAAAATAAGATTGATTAGTAAATTATGCATGTTTATGGCCAGTATGATTGTTACTAAATAATCCTAAAAGTTGTATGTTATTTGTTGGGAAAAATGAACATTTTATTATTTAGGCCAAATTCAAGAAATGATCATTTTGTGTGTAAATCAAAAGGGAGGAAAAAAAAACTCATTAGTCTAAAAAAGAAGAACTAAAATATGATTGGAAGAAACCAAGAAAAATGTCTCTTTGAAAAGGAAATTGTTAATAGAACATTATGTGATTTTTTTTTTATGTACAGTTGTAGAAAAAAAAAAGAGGTACTTTATATGGAAAATGAGAGTTAAGTGGTATTTTAGAAATCTTGAGTTACTGTATAAGTTCCAAATTTCGGACTTTAGTTACTGAATAGTCGACCGTATATGTCTTAGCAGTCGACTGTCCAGGCTGTTTATTTTCGAGTTTTAAATCATCACAGAACAGTCGACCGACTATGTCCTAACAGTCGACTGTCCTGACTATTTTTAATTTTGAGTTTTAATCATCATAGAACAGTCAACCGACTATGTCCTAACAGTAGACTGTCCTGACTATTTTAATTTTCGAGTTTTAATCCTTGCAGAGCAGTCGACCGACTGTGCTTTAACAGTCGACTGTCCTGACGATTTAATTGATATCCAGATTTCATGAGAAAAATTTTCTATAACCCTTGGCCTAGTGTAAAGGAGAAATCGAGACTTTTGCAAGAAAGAATTTATTCTAAATTGTTAGTTTAAAGTATTTTTGGATAAAGAAAAGTGTATTGTTTAAAAGAGTTCGAAAAGAGGTTTTTTTTTGATAAAAAGGAAATTGAAGGTATGAATGTTTGATTTAGTATTGGAAAAGAGAATAAGAGAATGATGTGGAAAGAATGAATTATGAATGTGACAAATTAGAAAATGAATTTATTTGTCTTATGCATAAAATTAAGCATGAAAGTAAAATCAAATATCCTGATGAATTATGAAAAGTCTTATGAATATGAATACACAAATGCTATGGACATGAAATGAGATTTTGAACTAGAGGGTAGCTAAAATCCTATTACCGGCAATTGAATGAATTAAAGTTGTAAAGTTGAATTATTGAGATGAAAGACCAAGTTGGTCATGTTGTTGATTGGGACCGGTATAGAGGAAAGAGCTAACTCTAGGGGTTGATTTTATTCATGATTCAAATAAACTAAGGATTTAGATACATAGTGGTGATGTGACGAAAGTGAGAGAAAAACACGAGTATAAGGGTCATCGGATTGGCAATGTGGGAGTGATTCACAGACTGCCTGCTTGATGTGTCTTGATATGGCGTGAGCACTACTCCGGAATTATCTTTCCAGTGGCGACGCTTGTGGGTGTTTGGCGACTACGGGTGGTGCCATCGTTCCATGGCGGAGGTTGAATTGTCCATAGTCTGCCTGCTTGATGCGTCATGTCAGTGCATGGGATTCCCCTCCAGACTACTTGGACATGGGCTCATAGATCGTAGAACATCTAGGATACTTACCGTAGTCACCATAGTAGTTTAAGTCATGGTGAGGGATTGAACCCTATAAGATGAAGTATGATTAAGGGCTTGCCCTCGGACCTATGTAGTATGGGATGCATAGAATCCGAACAAGTGTACATTAGTGTCATATAACATAATAACTGCATTAAGGACTAAGTGCACAATACAACATGATATCTATAGGAAAGTCCCCGTAGTTTTGCTTGTGACAAGTGTGTGTTTTCTAAGTAAGAGAAAATTGATATTTTATATTCTTCGTCAGTTGAATGAACTGACGAGCCCACAGTTTCTATACAGGGTAAAGAGATTGACAAGAATAAGTATGCAAGCTGCTTAAAGAATGTTTCAAGTGTTGTACATTTTATTCATGTAATTATTGTAATTTGCTTCCGCTGTTTAAATGTAATTTAAAGATGTAACTCTGATGTAATGAAAGTTTTAAATTTCCTTCTAAAATTGTACGAAGAGAAGTGTAAAGATCCTGTGGAACTTCGAATTCAGTCTGTTTTGGAATTTGGGATGTTACACGATCATCCCTAGCCTCGTATTCTCCTCAGATTTGGTTCAACACTAATTGGGAATCGCTGGATTCTCCGACTTTTTGTGCCCCTACCTTCTTTGCTAGGAGGCGCCCGACAATCAGAGCTTCATACTCGGCCTCGTTGTTAGAAGCTGGAAAATTGAGGCGCATCGATTATTGGAGAGTGAACTCATTGGGACCGATAAAAATAACCCTGGCTCTGCTCCCTTCGAGACAAGAGGACCCTCCACATAGACACTCCAAAGTGAGGGGTTGTCTCCTTCCTCAGGAGGATCAGAGATTGTGCTCTCGACGATGAATTCGGCTAAGGCTTGTGCCTTAATTGTGGTTTTGGGGCGATATGTGATATCGTGTTGGCTTAACTTAATGGACTACTTCATGAGTCTTCTAGAGCTTTCGGGCTTGTAGAGGACTTGTTTGAGTGGTTGATCGGTGAGGGTGCATATGGAGTATGCTTGAAAGTAGGGTCTAAGCTTTCGGGCGGCTGTTACTAGAGCATAGACCATCTTCTCCATCTTTGAGTACCGAAGCTCGGCATCATGTAGTACCTTTCTTACATGGTAGATTGGCTTATGCACCCGATCTTCTTCTTTTACCAACACAGCACTGAGGGTTTGTTCCGAAGTAGCTAAATAGAGGTAGAGGATTTCTCCTGGTGTAGGCTTGCTTAGCAGTGGAGGATTGGTAAGGTATTCTTTAAGACTTTCAAAGGCTACTTGCTGCTCTTTCACCCATTCGAAATCCTTTGCTCCCCAAAGAGCTTTGAAGAAAGGGAGGCATTTCTCCCTTTACTTGGAGAAAAAACGCCTAATGGCGGCGAGACATCCCGTAAGCTTATGAACTTTTTTGATTGTGGCTGGGAGAGACATGTCGAGTATGGCTTTGATCTTCTCGGGGTTGGCTTCAGTTCCTCTCCGACTCACCATAAATCCCAAGAACTTTCCTAAAGAAACCCCGAATGCACACTTCGAGGGGTTCAGCCTCATGTTGTTGATCCAAAGTACATTGAACGCTTCTTGGAGGTCGTCCACATGGACTTCTTTCCTTATTATCTTTACGAGCATATTTTCCGCATACACTTCCATGTTTCGACCAATCTATTCTTTAACGACTTGGTTCACCAAGAATAGATATGTAGTTTCAACATTCTTTAGCCCAAAGGGCATGACTCGGTAGTAATAGAGTCCTTGATTGGTGACAAAGGACATCTTCAGGATGTCGGGCGAAAACATTCGGAGCTGATTTTATCTTGAAAAGGCATCCATGAAGCTCAATAACTTATGGCCTGAGGTGGCATCTATCAAGGCATTTATGCTCGCAGGGGGATGGGGTCATTCGGACATGCTTGTTGAGGTCGGTGAAGTTTATGCAGATTCTCCACTTGTGGCTGGCTTTCTTGATCATTACCATGTTTGCTAGCCACTCAGGGTAGCGAACTTCCTGGATGAAGCAGACAGCTAAGAGCTTCTCAACCTCTTCCTTGATGGCTTGTTGTCTCTCTGGCGCAAATTTGCGGCGCTTCTGCTGGACATGCTTGACTTCTAGATTTACACTTAAACGGTGCATGATTAGATATTCGAAATTGCCCGACATGTCTTTGGTTGTCCAAGCAAAAAGGTCTCGATTTTCCTTAATGCAGGTGATGAGTTGCTTCTTGACTTGACGGGAGAGTGCCTTGCTCACCCCAAAACACATCTTGATCCTCTTCGGAGAAGGGGATTTCTGCTAGTTTGTTTGTGGGTTCGGAGCTGGCTTGTCCCCTATCGAGGGGGAGTTCTAAGGCATCAAGGGGAAGACTGAGCCCCCCATTTGTGGCAGTGCAGCATGCCCGAGCAGCTTCTTGGCTTCCTTTGGCTTCCCCTACTCCTACAGTCGTGGGGAACTTCATCTTCATGTGGTAGGCCGAAGCAACCGCTTAGAGGACAGCTAACCCCAAGTGACCGAAGATGGCATTGTAAGTGGACTTCATGTCAACCATCATGAAGTCCAGTGCTGCTGTGCGAGTGGCTGGAGCCTTTCCTAAGGTTACATCAAGGGTAACGATTCATTCGATCAGTAGGGGCTCAGAGATTCCATGGAGGGTGTATCCAGCTAGCTTGAGGCAATCTCGCTTGAGCTTGAGGCCTCCGAACACAATCATGAAGATGATGTTAATAGAGCTGCCATTATCAACTAGGACTCGACGTACTTCATGTTTTGCCATACACATGCTGATTACGAGTGCGTCACAGTAAGGTGTTCGGGCACCCTCTAAGTCCCGATCTGAAAATGTGATGCTGGCTCTTGTGCTTCTTGGAGGTGGGATGTTATGCACTGAATTTACCTCTCAGACGAATGCTTTCCTTGAGGAGCTAGATGAGCCCACCCCATAGGACCCCTTATAAAGAACATGAAATATCTCCATCCGTCCTGACCCTGGTATTCGGTTGGCCTTTCTACTTGCTTGTTGGCTCCCCTCACGAGTGAAGATTCGGTGTCGTTCACTTGTGCAAATTTGGCGAGCTATCGTTATCGGAGCAATGCTTCGAGCTTGTTCTTGAGGGCTCGGCAGTCATCTGTGAAGTGACAATGATCTTTGGGGAAGGCACACCACTTGGTTTTATTTATTCTCTTACTCGAGGCGTTCATCTGGGGGGGGGGGGGTCGAAGGAGCCCATCCTTGTCAACCTCCATGAGAATGACAGAGATGCTGGTATTAAGTGTGGTGTACTTCTCAAAGCGAGGCATGAGAGGTGGGCGACGCTAGTTGGTGGCATTCTTCTGGGATTTTCGAGGTTCATCTTCATTGGGGCCCTTCCATTTGTTCCCGGATGAAGGTATCTTCTGTTCTTGGGGGCGGATTGCCTCTTCTACTCGAATGTACTTCACGACTCTTTGAAGAAGGTTGGAGAAGTCCCGAATAGATGTTTTGACGAGAGAAGCCTTTAGGTCATCATGCTTCCCATTGTACCTAATGGTGGCCATGGCCACCGTTGAATCGAGTGAGGGGATGGACCAGGATTCGGCCGTGAATTGCTGTACATAGCTCTTGAGGGACTCCCCGTCCCTTTATTTCAGGTCTAGCAAGGAAGCATTGGTCTTCTCTGACTTGTAGCTGGTGATGAAGTGTGTGATGAAGAGCTCATCGAGTTGGTCGAAGGAAAATATAGATCCTGAGAAAGATGAGAGAACTACTCCATGCAGAGCCCTTCAAAGTTGCTGGAAAAGTTTTGCATAAGGGAGAGTCAGACGCTTGGTGGATCATAATGAGAGTTTTAAAACCCTCGATGTGATCTACTGGGTCAGTCTCCCCATTGTACGACTCAAATGTTGGATTCTTGAAGTTAACATGGATAGTGCCTCAATGATCTTCTTAGAGAAGGGGCTCTGATGGGGCAGTATCTTCTTTCTTGTCTTCCTTCTTCCTGATCCAGTAGTGCTAAACGATCTTCCATCTTTCGGAGGCATCGAAGGATGACGTCCTCTTGCTGATCAGATCTAGGGGACCCATGAGACTCTTTGCTTTGTGGAGGGGTAGAGCGGTGAGGACTGGTTCGTTAAGTTTTGGAGGAATTATGTCAAGAGCCTGAAGAATTTTATCTTTGATATCCCGGAGTTCTTCTCTGGTGACAGGTACTTCTTCCTCCCTCCCTCTTCTAGGGCTGTTCTACGGGTTGGAGTCGGATGCCTTCTCTCTCCGGGAGAAGTTCATTTATGGTCCCTTGGGAAGCGGTGGCTTCTTCGCCCCGTAGAAGAAGGGGATCTTCTTTGCTTTTTGGGAGAGGAAGTTCTTTCGTGCACCCTTAGAGAGGGAGTACTTCTGGATCGTGCCTTTCAAGGAGAAAGACTTCTCCTACCTTCTTGTTGTTCTGGATGGGGGGCTTCTTCATCAGCTCTCCTTTCGTTAAGGCGGGTTCGAAGGTCAGACCCCTACTACCGGCTGATGATGACCTGACGGAGGTTGGGTTGTGATTGGTTCGGTGTGGAAGGGGTCGAGGTATAAACTGAACCTATGTTTTTGACAAAGGGTCTTGCATATGGTGGTTCTGAATGACTTCGACGGGAGCCCCCCGATACAGCTCTTCCGGACTGAGGCTGAACTTGCTAAGAAGAGGTTTTTCTTGCTGAAGTTTTTGGAGCTGCTCTTGTTGAAAAGCGAGAGAAATGTCTTCAAGAGGAAAGGTGGAGGAAAGGGGTTGGCTCGTCGGCTTGAGGTCGCCGCCTTCTCTTTCCCCTTAGGAGGCATGGCTGAAAGTAGTTTTATATCGACAAATTCTAGTTAGAATTTCTTCACTATTCCCACAGACATACCAATCTGTTGCTGCTTTTTTTGGTGTGGAAGCAAACAGATGATATGGATTCTTTTAAGGAACAATCAAGAACTGACCTTTTGACTTTTGACGATGTTGACTACCTTTAACTGCAATTGACTTCTTGATCTGACTTTTTTTCACCGTTGGATCCGATTTTGCGGTGAAGGTTGCCTCTGCTGACCTGTAAAAAGTCTGAAACACCGGGATTGATCCTGGTGACAGACCCTCTGATGCTCAAGTCAGAAATCAAAAACATTACGAAGGAGCCTTTTGTGCAAAAAATATTGATTACATGTTTCTAGTGGAGGTAGGGGGTATTTATAGTCGTTTTTGTTAGTTTCAAGATAATGATTTATCTCTACTTTCTAGTGTTTTTGAATTGAATCAGTTATATCTTTTTTATGAAGAGATAAGAGTAGTTGAGAAGATTGAGTTTAAACTCTCCTCATGATAAAAGATACTCTTATGGATATTTATGAGTTTAAATCACGTTTAAATAATGTGAACGCATTTGAATTGGGCTTTTATGACAACCAAGTAACACATACTAGTTTCTTGGGCTCTTGGGCTTGAAAGAGGCACAATTCCTGTTTTTATGAACTTGTTTATAGTAAAATTACCGTTTTCCCCATAAGAGTTTTGAGATTCGTGCCCAATTCTGACAGCCCTGATTTAGTTCTATTTTACCCATATCAGGTAGCTGGACTTGAAAGAAGCCCAACTCCCTTTTACATACCAATTTATGGTGAAATTTACCTTTTAACCCCTGAGAGCTTTAAGATTTGTGCCCGGTTTGAATGGTCCCAATTTGGTTCTATTTTTTCCCATATCAAGAGGTGATGGGTTTGGAAAGGAGGTAGTGGTGAGCTTGAAGAGTGCAGTCTTAGAGGGATTGGTACATGTCTTTAGTTGAGCAGTCAAGAAGAGGGTAGTGACCATTCGTATGTGATGAGGAGGTGTTAACCTTTTCTAATTAGTAGTGACCATTCATAATATGCTTGAGTGCTTCCTAAACATTGTTAGGAATAGAAATGGAATTCAAAGAAGATGTAAAAGCTCGAAAAGATCGGGTCAATTTAGAAGAAGAAATAAAATTGGCAATAGGATAGTGAGCACAAGAACGTATAGCCTTACGTTAACCAATAGGTAAATTATCTGTGTTAGGGATTTTACCGACAAAAGTGGTTTACACTGGTTGAACAACAGAGGTACCGCTTGGATGGTCGAGTCTGAATGAGCCTTTCGTCTTCTGGCATAAACCTGAAGTGGTGGTGATGGTGGTGATGGTGTTATTGTTGGTGGTGTTGGTGGTGGGAAATCAAGATTCTCTACAATAGCCCTTGGTAAATTAGGATTGTGTAAATAATTGCGTTCAAAAAAAGGTTTGTGTTCAAAAAATGAAATGCATGCTGAAGTAAACATTTTTTCCGTGAAGGGAAATAACAAAGATAACCTTTCAAAAAATGTAAATACCCAAAAAATACATATCTAGTAGCACGCTGGTCAAGTTTATCAGTACATGGATGGAGATTCTAAACAAAACAAGTGCAACCCAAAACACAAGGTGATATTGAAATTGATTTTTTAGATGAAATACCAGTTTGAATTGGGATTGATTTTGGGAGTAGGCATTCAGTTAATAAGAAAACATACAGTGAGAACCGCATAACTCCAATAAAACTTGGGAACCTTCATTTCAAACACCAGATAGTAAGCAGTGCTAAGTAAATCTTAATTTTTGCGTTCTACCACTTCATTTTTGTTGAAGAGTGTAGGCACAAAAAGTTTGGTGGATTATTCCATGTTAAGAAAAAAAAAATTTGAAAATGAGAACTCATGAATAATCCTTAGCATAATCAGAACGAAAACATTTAAGAGTTATGCCAAATTGTGTTCTTATCTCGAAGAAAATTCTTGAAAAACTTTAATATTTCAAAATGATTTTTCAAAAGAAACGTCATTCGAGAGAAATCATCAATAAACGTAACAAAATAAAGATAGTTATTAAACATGGGAAAAACAGTAGGGCCCCAAACATCAGAATGCACTAAATCAAATAAATGTTCACTACGTTTATTGATGCGTCATGGATAGAAAACTCTATGATGTTCACCTAACTCACATGACTCACAAAATACAAAGACTCACAACCTAAACCTAAGTGCTTAAGGATCGTAAAGGAATGATGTCCTAGTCCTCGGTGCCACAATTCAGGATCAAAAGAAGAATGAAAAGCCGAGACTGGAGAATCCCAGATATATAACTCATGTTGTTCACGACGGTGTCAGTCACCTTCCTCGTCGTAGAATCCTGAAACACACAATGAAAAGAAAAAATGTCACCGAACAATTTAAATCTTTGCAAAGTTTATGAACTTATAATAAGCTATTAGGAAAGTTAGGAATACGCAAAATCGATTTAAGATTAAGTTCCGGAGAAAAGAGATATATCCCACCCCTTTAACAAAGATATGTGAGCCTTCAACAATACGCACATGATAATTTGAAAGCAAAGAATTTGATGAAAACGATGAAGGGGACATATGTTCAGAAACACTTGAATCAATTATCCATTGATGGGAGGAAACATGACAAGCATTATCCAAGTGAACCGAGTTACCAGAAGGAGGGGGGCAACATGTTGCAAAAATCCTAATATTCAACAGCAAAAATGATAGATTGGGAGGAGGTTGACTCATTCGTCAGAGCAGCAGTAGAAGGAGAATGTTCCACAGTTGGAGGAGAGAAAGTTGCCATTGGAGCAGATCTAGGTTAGATCTGAAAGAGAAGAGGAGTATGAAGAAGATATGGTGATTGGAGAGAAAATCAAACACTATTATGCATTACGGAACAACGCGCATCACGAGATATTTGCTTTTTTTAGTAGGAAGAGAGGGAGGGGGTAACGGGTTGGGTGTGGGTGCAGGTGGCAAGTTTGCATGCGGAGGTGAAGTGGAGGATCGGGGTAGGGTTTTGAAGGGAGGGTTGGCGGCTGGCAAAGGGGACGGCGGCGCGGGAGGGCGTTGGGAGGGGCCGAGCAGAGAACAGGGAAGGTCGGGAGGGGACGGTGTGAGCGGGCCGGAGTAGAGAGGATGGCAGAGAGGTTGATGGTCTGGATGGGAAGAGGACGACGACGTTGGCGGTGGCGGCTGGAGTGGACAAGGAGGGCGGCGGCTGAGATTGTTAGGGTTAGGATTTGGGTTTGGAGGAAGAAACAGGATGAAGAAGCTGCTGGCTTTTCTTTTTTATTTTTCATCTTTTTTTTAGAGAGACAGAAAAAGGGAAAGAAAATCCTAATTTTTGTGAAAAAAGTTTATGTAAACTTTTCGGGTTCTGATACCATATTGAAGTAGATAGAAAATAATTCTTTATTGGATGATCATTACTGAATACACTGTCTTCTATATATATATAGGAGAGTACAAAGAGTAATAAAAATCTAATTCTGATGTGGAACTAAAATGAAATAGAGATAGCGAGAGAGGAATTTGGTAATTTCTACTGGACAAAGAAATTCTAGTGAAACGGACTGGAAAAGAATGATCAGAAGAATGTAATTGAATGCAATTACAGTCTAATCCTACTATTTTTGAGGTATATACATTGGACGCACGTCTTTTTTTAAACATCTTAGATATTTTGGCCAATAATCATCAGGGGTTTCTCAAACTCGGTTATTGTAAACAAGAAATTAAATATCGTCAGTTTTGCTATTTGCTTATGGATTTCTCTAAATATGACATTGTAGCTTATGGGGAATTCAACAAGTCAACAAATTATCCCAACAAATTCATTTTGCTAGTAAAAAATCCAAAATTTCCTATTTTGATTGAAGCAGTTGTCATATAGGGAGACATCATTGAATATTTTACGAAAACTCATTTGCTGGTATGTATGTAATGAATGTATGCAATATTTAGCAATAACTTGGAAAAGTATATTGAGTGTTGAACATCTACAACATAATATGCGGTTATATTTGAACAACATGGCTCAAGAATTGAATCCAGCCAACACAGATGAGCCCTGGCTAACTATATATCAGCTCAAACACAACTTCAAACAGTTAGAAATTCCTTGTGCAGTTTGCTTGAAAGATACACTGCAAGAGTCCAAAGTTCTGTTAAAGACAGCTAAACAACTAGCTAGAAGAGGTATTTGGAGGTAATGTAAACTTCCATTTGTTCAAAGTCTTCGTCCAATATTCATTTGAAACACATTATAGATTAGAGGATGCATGCTTGTTTTGTCAGGCCTTGAGAATCAAGT
Source organism: Hemerocallis citrina (assembly GCA_017893485.1). Classification (NCBI taxonomy): domain Eukaryota; kingdom Viridiplantae; phylum Streptophyta; class Magnoliopsida; order Asparagales; family Asphodelaceae; genus Hemerocallis; species Hemerocallis citrina. The sequence goes on from CM030364.1 coordinate 220,316,920, forward strand.
TGGTAAGTTGTGAAACTGTAAACAATAAATGGTTGGGTGCTGCACAATTCTAGAAATGATGAAAGCTCCTGGAGCATCCTGCTGCTCTTTTTTTTGTTCGATTGGTGAACATGTTGGTTCTGTGTTGGCACTAATTCCATGTGTCTGAACAAAAGTTTTATGTTGGGGATTTTCAATGTTTGTGTTAGTCAAGAAAAATATGGTACATTTTGTTCCAAGTTAATGATTGTGAAGGTATAACAACTCACAACAAAAGGATTATGCAAATAAAAAGGAAGAAAAATAAGTTCTTACAAGTTACAACTTCCCAAAACAATTATCTTAATATGTGATGTGATTCTTTTTCTTTTTCTTTCTTTTTTTTGTTTTTTTGTGTGAAGATTATTACTGTTAAAGTAGGTGACCTTTGAAGCTCTAATTTTATAACAGTTTATGCCACTCAACATATAAAAAATTTGTTGTGTTTTGGTTTTAGAGTGGAGTTATCGGAATGGGAAAATGTAATCTTGAGAGTTGAGACAATCCCATATCTATATAAACTTTTAACACATGTTCAATTTCTATGACAATATTAAACACATGCACCAAATAACATGCACTAGATGCACTTGTGCACGGCCAATTTCAACTAGTAAACAAAATACATCCAAAACCAGTCCAACCCTAAAAGGTTATATTACTGTAACATTGGCACTCGCCATCCAAACCTATCTTGTTTCACATATTGCTATGCAAAAAGTATTATACAATACTGGAAACAGTACTAATAACTGCAAGCGACACTACAAACCGCTAGGCCTTTAGCAGCATATCTGTCCCGGTGTTTCACCAACGTGCCGCTATAGATATAGAAGAATTTTATTTTATAAAAAACCCACTCTCTATCCCTGCGTTTGACTAAAACGCCGTTATACATCTAGCACCTATCGCGGCGGGTGTGAATAAGCGCCGTTATAGAGTAGGGTAAATGCCGTGCTGAAATTTACCCTACCCTATCGCGGCGGGTATGTATACGCGCCGTGATAGGTATGGTAAATTATCTTATTTTGTTTCACGCACTCTATACCCGCTCCCAATTTTATTTCCCCAAAAATTTTAACCTAATCCGGCTAGCACTGTTCCCTTAAACCCTCTTGCTCTCTCCTCACCTAATCCCGCTATTACTCTAAACCCAATTCACGTTTCTCTCTCCCCTCACCACTCACCGCCGCACCACCGTCGCCGCCCCTCCTTCGCGCTGCACAACCCTCGCGCCGCACCACCGTCGCCGCTCCTCCCTCGTGCCGCACCACCCTTCGCGCCGCACCACCGTCGCCGCCGCCCTTGCCGTTGCATTTGGTGAGATTTTTAATCCCCTAATAATTTCAACATGGGTTTTCAATTTATTAGCTGTTGCATTTAATTCTTGCTTCAATTTCATTCAAACCCTATTGCTTTGATCCTGATTTAATGATTAAAATTTGAACAAACTTTAATAACCCAATTTGCATCTCATGTGTTTGATTTTTTGTCTTTGTGAAGTAGAAATGTAATATTTTGAACCCTATTTTGGGTGCTGTCTTCCAAAAAAAACCTCAGATGGGTTGTAGAGATCGTTTCAAAGTTATGAGCTTTAAAGAGAAATTTGATCTGCTATGAGCACTTAATACTTGATTCAATTTCACTCAAACCCAATTGCTTATATCCTGATTTAATGGTTATTTACTTGATTCTATTTACTTGATTCTATTAAAGGACACAAATGATTGCTTAATACTTGATTCTATTTACTTATCACTATTATAGGACACAAATTTTGCCTATATTTTGAATTATATGCTGAAGTAGTAAATAGTGTGGCTGTGATAATAATTGCTGGAAGATAGGGCGATTACCTATCATCATATCCTTACTGTAGCGCCCCGAATTTCTAATAAGATATCTTAGAAAATACGTGACACATTCCCGGCGATCCACTTCAATACAATATTAAACATAACAAACACCACTAAAAATTTTCGAACATTTATTACAACAAAACCTTACATTGGACAGCGGAATTCAAATATCTCAACTACAAATTTATCTCAAAACTGTTATTACAATTTTACACAAACACTTAAGAATCAATTTATCTCAAATATGCCTTTAGCATCCAAATCTCCATCACTAAGCAACTACCTACAACATGTGAGGCTAGAGATGATCCCTAACCCTCAAAACTAACGGGGTCAGCCATAAATGGTGTGAGAGATATAAAAACAAACAAACAACATAAAGGATCATACCTCATAAAATTCTTAAACAACATGTACTAAATAATTATGGAAAGTACGAAATGACAGGTAACATAAGACATCAAGTGATACTAAGCTAAGTGTCATGTGTAGAAAACAGGAAAACCAAATGCATAAAACCAAGCCAAGAAACAATTACTCTAGATGCAGACTCTCTAATGCGTACTTGTCGAAGTCTTTGCATCCCACTCTACATAGGTTCGGTGCAAGCCCTTAACGTCTTCTCTTCATAGGGTTCAATCCCCGCGTTATGAACTAATCCTAACATGATGACTGCTACGAGATAAAGATAAACCATGGATAGTATCTCATGCCCGATAATTCAGGAAATGGATCCCAAACCTAAGATATTTCACTTGAATAATTCCGGAGATCATCCCACACCGAAACATTGACACGTCACCACAATATACCACATGTGCTTCACCTCGACTCCGATAATTCTGGAGATCAATCCCACACCACAAATAGTTACCGTGATAATTCCGGAGATTGTTCCACACCACAAGACTGTGATAATTCCGGAGACATATCCCATACCACTAATAATCTACTGTGATAATTCCGGAGATTAAATCCCACACCGAAAGCCATACTGAGGTTCTTGACTCATGTTCCCGTTCATCATATCACCACTAGTGCCTGTCCTTATCATTTTGGGTTAATTAATTACTTAACGAATCTCCTAGAGTGGTATACCCTACCGGCCTAAATTCAAATCCAAATAACTGAAATGCCTCACTGGGCCTCAACAAGTAACTCAACACCGGTATACTAGGGTCATACGCCTCTAGAGACTTAACTCAAATATCCAAACAAGGTTCCACTAAACCAAGTGGCTCAACTAAATGTCTCAAATGAAATACTTATCTGAATATCTCAAGGTCAATTGCTTAATCATATACTGAACTGAATGACAAGTATGTACTAAATTATCCGAGAAACCAATCATTCGAATTAACACTGAAGTTTACAAATATCCTTTAGTATTAGTCGACTCATACTGGTGATAAGTTGACTGTCCAGATGACCAAATTCAAGATTTTACAAAAATAAACTAAGTCATTTAATAGTCGACTTAAGAAGGGATCAGTCGACTTACCCGAAGTAATTTCCAATAATCTTCTCAAAATATTCTAAGTAAATAAGTCGACTTAAAGGGTTATAGGTCGACTGTCCAGAAGGACTAATAATTTTTACAAAAATAATTTCGTCAGTGGACCAGTCGACTGCCTATGAGCTAGGTCGACTGTCCAGAACAACTTTTTCAAAAATTCTAAAATAAAGTGTCAGGCTCGTACCAGTCGACTGCACAGTGGGCCAGTCGGCTGTCGACCTACAGATTTCAAAATTAGGTTTGATTACAAAAATCAAAATCTGAAGCTTTCTAATGATCAATGCTTATGAAAATAGTTCGTATTCAGGAAAATAATAAATCTCAACAAATCTTCATCAGGTATATATATATATATCACTCAAAACATCAATATGTCAAAATTTAGGTTCTCATGTTCTAAATCACAAATTTTCTCATTAGGGTTTTACAAGATCTAGATATCTTTCACAAATCTAAATAAAAATCTGATTCATAAACTAATGCCCAGATGTTCATACTCAATCTCAACATGTTTTAGCATACAATTTCGATAATAACGACCAACTATTTCGTTCACAATTATTCACATGATTCATATCACAAAACAAGATCTATATTGTCCACAACATCAGATCAACACATCAATGATACTTGCACACATAGATCAACAACATAACGAATTATAATATTCACAAAGTCGAACAAACAAACAAGATTACTCACATGAATCAACAACAAAACTATTTTCATATCTCTCACCTTAGATTTTGAGAAAAGTCCACGGAAAAGAATCCTCTTTTTGCTAGATCCAAAGACTCCTTTCTCCACCAAAATAGATCTCCAAAAATTTCTGTATTTTATCAGCAATGACGCCTGGGAGGAAAATCTCTTAAATATCCCGGATTGAATATTAGGGTTTTACCCACACTTTGCAAAACAACCCTTTCCAAAATACAATTTACATATATGGATCATTCTTTAGAAATTCTATCAAAACTCATTTAAATTTGGTTTTAAAAGAAAACATACTTCTAAATTTCAACCAATACTGATCCAAAACGTCGAGAATATACAGTTTATACTTTAACCCTCAAAAATGTCAGTTTTGCAAAAAGGTCCTTCTTTTCTCAAAAATTGCAAATAGTTCCAATTAATTTCAGAAAAATCTGGAAAAATACTAAATAATTCCCAAATATTAAATGATTGTTTTTCATAAAGAAAATTTAACTTTCAAACTTCTCAAAAGTCATTTGCACGTGTTTTGCATGTGTAAAAAGATAAATCTTTTTAGAAAATATTAATTAAATCTCCAAAAATCAATTTAAATACATTTTCAAATATAAAAATAATATTTGAAAATACGGGGTTCTACATCACTCCCTTCTTAGAAGAGTTCTGTCCTCAGAACTACTAATGAGTCCAAACATCATACCAACAAAGAAATCAACATCTCATATATAGAAACATAATTCAAACAATTGCATAAGGCAACTTAATCAAAATAGAAGAAATGCAACTCAAATCAAAGTACTATCATTCAAAGAATTACAATCACACAAAAGAAATACACTCATGCAAAAAGTTCAGGGAAGTCCTTTTGCATACGGTCTTCAGGCTCCCAAGTAGCCTCCTCGAACTGCTGATTCCTCCACAACACCTTGATCATAGGTATCACCTTGCGCCTGAGAACTTTCTCTCTACGGTCAACGATCTCAACAGGCCGTTCCTTGTAACTCAAGTTCACCTGTAACCCTTCAGGAACCTCTGCCAACTGATGATTCTGATCTGGCACATACTTCCTTAACAATGACACATGGAATACATCATGCACTTGTGCCAACTCCTCTGGAAGCTTCAATCTATATGCTGTCTTGCCAATCCGCTCCATGATCCTGTATGGACTAATGTACCTTGGCGCCAACTTGCCTCCCTTACCAAACCTGATCACTCCTTTGGTTGGAGAAACCTTGAGAAAAATTACATCCCCAACCTCAAACTCCAAGTCTCTTCGTCGTGTATCAGCATAACTCTTCTGCCGACTCTGAGCCTCAACTAACCTCTTGCGAATCAGCTCAATCTGCTCTGACGTCTGCTGCACGATCTCAGGACCAAACATCTGCCTCTCGCCAACCTCACAAACAGGTGTCCTGAACCTCTGCCCGTACAAAGCCTCATACGGTGCTATCCCAATACTCGCATGGTAACTGTTGTTATAAGCAAACTCAACCAATGCCAAGTATCTCTCCCAACTACCACCGAAATCCATAACACAAGCCTTCAACATATCTTCCAGCACTCGATTCACCCTCTCCGTCTGACCATCGGTCTGTGGATGAAAAACAGTACTGAAATCAGTTCTGGTGCCTAAAGCTGCCTATAGGCTCTTCCAAAACCTTGAAGTAAACCTTGCATCTCTGTCGGAAACAATCGACACAGGAACTCCATGAAGTCTCACAATTTCCCCAATGTACAACTCAGCCAATTTCTCCATCGACCAAGTAATCTTCATGGCTAGAAAGTGAGCCGACTTAGTCAAACGATCCACAACAACCCAAATCGAGTCGTTGCCCTTCGAACTCCTCGGCAAACCTGTGATGAAATCCATACTGATATTCTCCCACTTCCACTCCGGAATGGGTAACGGCTGTAACAAACCTCCAGGTCTCTGATTTTCTGTCTTGATCTGCTGACAAGTCAGACACCTTGCCACAAAATCTGCTACATCCCGCTTCATACCAGACCACCAAAAGTGCTGTTTGATGTCCCTGTACATCTTCGTGCCTCCTGGATGAACTGACAACAATGTACTGTGTGCTTCCTGCAAGATACTCTCTCTCAAATCTGCATTATCTGGAACACACAACCTCTCACCCAACCAAAGAACTCCATCTTGGACACGAAACTCCGATAGCTTGCCTTCTGAAACCTGTTGCAACATCTTCTGAATCTCCGAATCTGATCTCTGACCTTCCACAATCCTCTCTCTCAAGGACGGCTGCAGCCTCAACTGAGCCAAAAATGCCCCTAAACCTTGCAGTACCACCTCGATACCTGCCTGATCGATCTCTGCTGCCAACTCTCTTCGAGTAGTGATCAAACTTGATAAACTACTCTTCCTGCTAAGTCCATCAGCCACCACATTCGTCTTGCCCGGATGATACTTGATCTCGGGACGAATGTCTTCCAATACCTCCATCTACCTTCTCTGCCTAAGATTAAGATCCTTCTGCTGATAGATGTACTTCAGGCTCTTGTGGTCAGTGTACATATTAACCTTCTCACCATAAATATAATGCCTCCATAGCTTCAAAGCATAAATGATAGCTGCTAGCTCCAAATCATGCGTCAGATAATTTTTCTCATGCGGACGCAACTGCCTCGAACCATAAGCAATAACCTTGCCTTCTTGCATCAAGACACAACCCAAACCTCTGAGAGATGCATCACTGTAGATATCATAATCCTTCCCAGCTTGCGGCAAAGCTAAGATAGGTGCAGTAGTCAACCTTTCCTTTAACTCAAGGAAACTCTCCTCGCACTTATCAGTCCACACAAATGCCACATTCTTCCGGGTCAAACCTGTCAAAGGAACTGTAATCTGAGAATAACCCTGGATAAATCTCCTGTAGTAACCAGCTAAACCCAAGAAACTTCTGACTTCCTTCACAGTCGTCGGCCTAGGCCAATCCTTCACCGCTTCAACTTTCTGAGGATCAGTAGCTACTCCCTCCTTAGAAAGAATATGACCAAGGAAAGCTACCTCAGACTTCCAAAACTCACACTTTGACAACTTGGCATACAAGCTATGCTCCTGCAATTTCTGTAATACCGCTGTCAAGTGCTTAGAATGCTCCTTCTCCGACTTCGAATACACCAAAATATCGTCGATGAAAACCACCACGAAGGAATCAATAAATGGCCTCAAAACCCGATTCATCATATCCATGAACACTGCTGGCGCATTCGTCAACCCGAATGGCATTACCAGAAACTCATAGAGTCCATGACGAGTCCTGAAAGCTGTCTTACTCACATCTTCCTCCTTGACTCGAACCTGATGATACCCCGACCTCAAGTCAATCTTCGAAAACACAGCTGCTCCTCGAAGCCTGTCGAACAAATCATCAATCCGCGGCAGTGGATACTTGTTCTGAACAGTCACCCTATTCAACTCTCGATAGTCAATGCACATCCTCATTGACCCATCATTCTTCTTGACTAATAGTACTGGCGCTCCCCACGGAGAAGAACTCAGCCTGATAAGCCCTTTGCTCAACAGCTCCTCAATCTGCTTCTTCACTTCATCCTGCTCTACAGGTGCCATCCTGTACGGAGCCTTGGAAATTGGCGCACTCCCCGGCTGAACATTTATGCAGAACTCCACATCTCTCTGTGGCGGTAATCCTGGAAAATCATCTAAGAACACCTGAGGAAAATCTCAAACAACCGGAATGCCCTTGACTTCATCTGAAATTGCCATCTTAGATACCATCGCAGTCACCTTCGGAATCTTCTTCTTCCCTTGGAAAGTCACTACAGGTCCACCTGGTGCTTTCACTAATACCTCCTTCTACTTGCATTCGATTATGGCATCATATTTTGCCATCCAATCAATGCCCACGATGACATCCACCCCCAATACTTTCAACTCGATCAAATCAATGCCGAACAACCTCCCACCAATCTCGATATCACAGCCTTCGTAATATCGATTCGCAATGAACTCTTCACCTGACGGCGTTGCCACCGACAAAATCCTGCCTGGAAACAACTTAGGTTCCACACCTAAGATCTTTGCAAAACTTGGCGATACAAAAGTATGTGATGAACCAGTGTCAAATAAAGCCTTTGCCTTTATTCCATTAATTAAAACAACTCCCTGTATTACATCTTCCGAGTTACCAGCATCTTCCTTGGTTAATGCAAATACTCGCCCTTGTCTCTTCTGAAATTTGCTCCCACCAGAACCATTCTTCCTCAATTGTGGACAATGAGACTGAGAATGTCCTGTCTGCCCACACTGGGAACAAACCTGCTTCGCCAACTTCGAACATGCTGACCTGTAATGTCCTGCCTCCTTGCAGTAATAACAGGTCACTCCTTGAGCTGCAGGTGCCTTCTTCACTGGGTCACTGAATTTGGCCTGCTTCGCAGGGAATCCCTTCCCACTCCGGCCTGATGCTGGCCTCTTGTTCCGGTTCCATGTATCTTGCTTCTTCTGGAACTGGTCCATGTCCTATTCAGTCATGGCTGCTCTCCTGACCAGCTTGTCGAACCGTCTGATACCCAACGGGATCATCCTCGACCTCAAGCTTGGCCTCAAGCCCTGCTCAAACTTTTTGGCCTTCTTTGCTTCGTCAACGACCAACTCTGGTGCATACCTCGAATGTTGAGCAAATTTGGTCTCATACTCCTGCACGATTATGCTGCCCTGCTGAAGGTTCAAGAACTCGGTCACCTTCTTCTTCTGAACATCTAGGGGAAAGAAGCGATCTCTGAACTCCTCCAGAAAAGCTTCCCAAGTCAACGGCTGGTCTCCCAAAGCCTTTTTCACTGACTCCCACCAGACACCAGCGTCTTTCTCAAGCTGCATCGAAGCTAACTTCACCTTGCTGGCTGCTGGAGTCTTCGATACCTCGAAGATCGTCTCCATCTTCCTAATCCAATCGTCTGCTGCGGTTGGATCTGCTTGCCCCTCAAAGACTGGCAGCCTCATCCTCTTAAAGGATTCAATCTGCTTGATAGGGTCGGCGTTAACCAATCCCTGTCCAGCTCCATGATTCGACTGCGGATTCTGTTGCTGAGCCTGTTGCTGCGCCACGTTGAATGCCATCAGCGTGTTCAGCGTTTGGTACACCTTGGCGAATTCAGCCTCAAGGTCGATCCAATTTCCTCGGGAACTACCAGATCCATCCTCATTGTTGCCACCATTCCTGCCCCTGGGTGCAACCATTTTGAATACTGCAAAACGAGGGAAAAGTTAGAGCATCACACACACAATTCAAATTCACATCAATATCCTTTAGCAAAATCTCAATTGAGTCCCAAAGGTAAAACATCATATTCAATTCTATGTGATACTCACTCTTTAATGTCCACACCTAGGTACACACTCTAGTGTCCACACCTAGGTTATCTTTATGTCATGTTTAGTATTACTATTGAAGCGTCGCTCTGATACCAATCTCTGTAGCGCCCCGAATTTCTAATAAGATATCTTAGAAAATACGTGGCACATTCCCAGCGATCCACTTCAATACAATATTAAACATAACCAACACCACTAAAAATTTTCGAACATTTATTACAACAAAACCTTACATTGCACAGCGGAATTCAAATATCTCAACTACAAATTTATCTCAAAACTGTTATTACAATTTTACACAAACACTTAAGAATCAATTTATCTCAAATATGCCTTTAGCATCCAAATCTCCATCACTAAGCAACTACCTGCAACATGTGAGGCTAGAGATGATCCCTAACCCCCAAAACTAACGGGGTCAGCCATAAATGGTGTGAGAGATATAAAAACAAACAAACAATATAAAGGATCGTACCTCATAAAATTCTTAAACAACATGTACTAAATGATTATGGAAAGTACGAAATGACAGGTAACACAAGACATCAAGTGATACTAAGCTATGTGTCATGTGTAGAAAACAGGAAAACCAAATGCATAAAACCAAGCCAAGAAATAATTACTCTAGATGTAGACTCTCTAATGCGTACTTGTCGAAGTCTATGCATCCCACTCTACATAGGTTCGGTGCAAGCCCTTAACGTCTTCTCTTCACAGGGTTCAATCCCCCCATTATGAACTAATCCTAACACGATGACTGCTACAAGATAAAGATAAACCATGGATAGTATCTCATGACCGATAATTCCGGAGATGGATCCCACACCTAAGATATTTCACTTGAATAATTCCGGAAATCATCCCACACCGAAACATTGACACGTCACCACAATATACCACATGTGCTTCACCTCGACTCCGATAATTCCGGAAATCAATCCCACACCACAAATAGTTACCGTGATAATTCCGGAGATTGTCCCACACCACAAGACTGTGATAATTCCGGAGACATATCCCACACCACTAATAATCTACTGTGATAATTCCGGAGATTAAATCCCACACTGAAAGCCATACTGAGGTTCTTGACTCATGTTCCCGTTCATCATATCACCACTAGTGCCTGTCCTTATCATTTTGGGTTAATTAATTACTTAACGAATCTCCTAGAGTGGTATACCCTACCGGCCTAAATTCAAATCCAAATAACTGAAATACCTCACTGGGCCTCAACAAATAACTCAACACCGGTATACTAGGGTCATACGCCTCTAGAGACTTAACTCAAATATCCAAACAAGGTTCCACTAAACCAAGTGGCTCAACTAAATGTCTCAAATGAAATACTTATCTGAATATCTCAAGGTCAATTGCTTAATCATATACTGAACTGAATGACAAGTATGTACTAAATTATCCGAGAAACCAATCATTCGAATTAACACTGAAGTTTACAAATATCCTTCAGTATTAGTCGACTCATACTGGTGATAAGTTGACTGTCCAGATGACCAAATTCAAGATTTTACAAAAATAAACTAAGTCATTTAATAGTCGACTTAAGAAGGGATCAGTCGACTTACCCGAAGTAATTTCCAATAATCTTCTCAAAATATTCTAAGTAAATAAGTCGACTTAAAGGGTTATAGGTCGACTGTCCAGAAGGACTAATAATTTTTACAAAAATAATTTCGTCAGTGGACCAGTCGACTGCCTATGAGCTAGGTCGACTGTCCAGAACAACTTTTTCAAAAATTCTAAAATAAAGTGTCAGGCTCGTACCAGTCGACTGCACAGTGGGCCAGTCGGCTGTCGACCTACAGATTTCAAAATTAGGTCGGATTACAAAAATCAAAATCTGAAGCTTTCTAATGATCAATGCTTATGAAAATAGTTCGTATTCAGGAAAATAATAAATCTCAACAAATCTTCATCAGGTATATATATATATATATATCACTCAAAACATCAATATGTCAAAATTTAGGTTCTCATGTTCTAAATCACAAATTTTTTCATTAGGGTTTTACAAGATCTAGATATCTTTCACAAATCTAAATAAAAATCTGATTCATAAACTAATGCCCAGATGTTCATACTCAATCTCAACATGTTTTAGCATACAATTTCGATAATAAAGACCTACTATTTCGTTCACAATTATTCACATGATTCATATCACAAAACAAGATCTATATTGTCCACAACATCAGATCAACACATCAATGATACTTGCACACATAGATCAACAACATAACGAATTATAATATTCACAAAGTTGAACGAACAAACAAGATTACTCACATGAATCAACAACAAAACTATTTTCATATCTCTCACCTTAGATTTTGAGAAAAGTCCACGGAAAAGAATCCTCCTTTTGCTAGATCCAAAGACTCTTTTCTCCACCAAAATAGATCTCCAAAAATTTCTGTATTTTATCAGCAATGACGGCTGGGAGGAAAATCTCTTAAATATCCCGGATTGAATATTAGGGTTTTACCCACACTTTGCAAAACAACCCTTTCCAAAATACAATTTACATATATGGATCATTCTTTAGAAATTCCATCAAAACTCATTTAAATTTGGTTTTAAAAGAAAACATACTTCTAAATTTCAACCAATACTGATCCAAAACGTCCAGAATATACAGTTTACACTTTAACCCTTAAAAATGTCAGTTTTGCAAAAGGTCATTCTTTTCTCAAAAATTGAAAATAGTTCCAATTAATTTCAGAAAAATCTGGAAAAATACTAAATAATTCCCAAATATTAAATGATGGTTTTTCATAAAGAAAATTTTACTTTCAAACTTCTCAAAAGTTATTTGCACGTGTTTTGCACGTGTAAAAAGATAAATCTTTTTAGAAAATATTAATTAAATCTCCAAAAATCAATTTAAATACATTTTCAAATATAAAAATAATATTTGAAAATACGGGGTTCTACACTTACATCAAGAGTTGACACCAAGTCTTAACACTTTGCATATGCTGTTCTTTATTGATTTAATCACTAGTCATATTGAGAATATAGTTTGCAAGATCCATGTTATGTTGTAGTTCATCGAATTAGTTTTTCATACTAAAGCTCAAAATATTTTCCAAATTAGAAGATGGAGAGAAATGTTACAATCTATATGATGTAGGATCATTAAGGAGATGGAAGATGATATAACTAGATATAATTTTGGCATGAGAAGTAATGAGGTTTATTTATATAGATGATCGAGAAATACCTAGGAGTGACCATTTATGGTCTCTGATAATCATTCATTGTAATGGTGAGATTCAGGATGTTGTCCAGAGACTGAAAGTAAGACCGCGAAGTATATCATGATTGCATACCGCCTATGCAAGCTGGAGGCAATTTTGAAAGACTCCTGAAAAGGCTGGATTATATATTTGTCTGTATAAATTATCATTCATTTTGAGGGTAATCTAGGTGTTAGGCAAGTAGAATGGGTTTTGGTGATCGTTCTGGGTGCATTGAAATTTATGTCTTCATTTCCTCTTCATTTCTAAGATAGTATCTTGATGGATAGTTGAAAGTACTAAAGAAGGTGGTTCTTCAGTTTTGGAATTTTTCATGTTTGCGTGCGTAGTAGACTACTACGACTAGCCGTTTTTCTTTCCTTCGTTTGTTACTATTAGTCTACTGCTGGTCCTCAATGGGATTCTTGCATCAAAGGAGAAAAAAAAGAATTTCAAAGTCAATTTTAGGAAGGAATTTAATAGAATTTTGCTCCAGTGCACATACAGGATGGGTATATAAAAATCCTTCAATGAAAACAGACAGACTACTACTAAATGGGTAGACCAGGTTACAAATAACTGCATAAAAACTCTTATTTCGCTATTTCTCATTAACGGACTATGAAGAAGCTGCTTCACGGACGAGAGTGGCATTTCATCAGCTGCATCCATCCTTGACACTATTGCTTATATAATTCCCTGCTTCCAAAATCCTTGACACTATTGCTTATAAATGGGTTATATAAGGATGTTAAAATGGTATATTTGTAGTACCTGCTATCTGATAGAAATATTCATTTTGTAAGATAAGAAACATTCACAGTGAGCATGAAAAAAGATTAATCTGTATATGTAAACATCACACATCTATTTAGAAATTTAAATTTGAAAATCAAGATGCACGACAAGCATGGTCATCGAACCTGAAGCATCAACCATATCAGAACTCCAGCAAAAACCTTTTTGATTGTTTACAAGCAATGATTTTGTAATCAGCATAATGGTATGATTGTTTACAAAAAAAAAATGATTGTTTATTCACTTTTGCAGAAAAACAGTTTCGAGCAGTTCTGCATAAATTATGCTAATGAAAGGTTGTAGCAACATTTTAATCGCCATTTATTTAAGTTGGAACAAGAGGTAACTTTCGGGTATTTATGATTGATCATTTATGTCATCTATATCTAATATTGTGACACTGTTATGATTTCTTATTCTAGGAATATCTTAATGACGGCATAGACTGGAACAAAGTTGATTTTGAAGACAACCAGGATTGTCTGAATATTTTTGAGAACGTACGTATATTTATCCATGGTAATGCTGTGGTTTCTGATAGTTTTTTAGAAAAGATGTTTAGTCATCAAAATAAAAAAATCAGGGGAATTTTTTTCTTTGCTTCCAACTGCCAGCATATTTAAATATATTCATGTTTTATCACAAGCATGGACTATTATTGTTAATGGGGTCTCCTCTTGGTGTAATTCTTTTGTTCCTTTTTGTTTCGAAGAATCTCATGCATTTATTGATATAAGTGAGTCCGACTTCATAATAGATGCTACCCCTTTAGTGCCTGTATACAGTATCTGCTGCATATGACTACCGAACTGTTCCAGGCTTTATGGAGCTGATTGTATATATGTAGTATCATCATTATGTTCTCAACTTTGCGCCTGAACATCAAATTGAAGAGACAACCTGTAATTTGTGATTTGGTATCATTTGTGAAGATGGTGAAGGAACTTGCATTCCTGTGCAAGCAAATGGCTACAGTTTCTTGAATGATAACTTACAGAATTGGTTTTTCAGCTCTGGCTCTGTTTCATTTTCAACTAACTGATCTGAAGGAGAAGACTTCTCAAGTTGTCAGCCATTTTGCGAGCTTTGACAGTGGATCCCATCACAGTCGTCACACATAATGGTGATGATCTGAATGTTGCTGCTGATGATGCGTGCTTTTTTTGCATCCATACTTTGCGGACTGAGGGTGCAAATAGGTATGGCTATGTAAGTCTCCAGTTATGGCATTGAATTAATAAGTTTTGTTATGTATGTTGTAGGTTTGAGAATTTTTTTGGGAGGATGGCTACTGGTACCTTGTGTGTTACAAAGGCAATGCAGCATGAACTTGCTCAGAACTGGAGAATTAAGTAAGAGATCTAAATAACCTAATTAAATTAGCCCATTTCCATTGTTTATCCCTATGGATTTATGTTTTTTTTTCTTTTCTCTTTCAACTGTTTTCTTCCTTCCAAATATTACCAGTGCAGTAGTTCTCTATGATCAGCCTCCTGATTTTTTCCATTCTGCTTCATTAGAGGAGAAGCATGAGGTGAAGCATCCCTATATTTTGTTATATTTTTACATTTTGCAGTTCATATATTGATCAATATGACCTTGAAACATGCTATAGTTGTTTTGCAGGCTAGAGAATGATATATGTCACCAAAATGATATTCGCGATTTTGCTAGTACAGGTAATTCTGCTGGAAATCTATATTGTTAATGGTTTCTAAATAAAACCAGTAGCTGACATAAACATAGATTTTAAAGCAAGATTAATTGTTCAGTGCCCTTTTATTTCCTTCCTTTTGCAGGACCTGTAGGTGAAGATAGTACTGTTACTGGTCCTCCAAGCGCCACACTGTTTACTGAACAAATAGACAATGAGATTTGTTTAAAGCCAAACAGGCCTGCACTTGTTGTTAGTAGTACTAGCTGGTAAGCTATCTGTTGAAAAATTTCATAAACTTGAACAGTGCCCTTTTGCCAAATGCTTAGCTGAGTTTTGGTTTTCTATGTAGAGTTTATATATCATTCCTCCAAAATTTTTAACACACCTTCACTTTTTGTGGATTAACGTATACAGGATATATCCCCCTTCAGTATTGTCAACAATTTGATTCCTTGTTGATTACACTAAATGATTCTGGATTGATCACATTGGAATGGGAGAGGACTAGGCTTTCTTAATTGGTATAGTTCATTAGTTTGTAACGACAGAGGACTAGCTATAAACTGGTTTAGGTGTAGATATTTTTCCAGTTTTCTGGCAAGAGTTAGATTCTTAGAAGCCATCATGAACCTATTATTGTTTGCATTATAAAAGATTAGTGGAGGATATTATTTTCCTTTTTACCTAATTGCTTATGATGCTACATTTTATTCAGACAAGATCCCAAGTAGTATAGTCAAGCTGTCAATTGGAGTGTCAATCTCAATGGTTTGTCATATACTATTAAGTTCCATAGCAGGAACTTATCTTTTAGGCTTTGAGATACTCATTTTTACAAGCCTTTTTTTGTCAATTGAGTGACTTAGTAAATGAAGCTTGCACTTGGAAACTGGAGTTTATAACCCCTTAATTTGTATAATAGTTGACTTTCACAATTTGTTTTATTTAAAATTATTGTATTGGAGAATGATATATGCTAGATTTGTAGCACTATTTTGAGAAAGGAGGGCCCATTGGGTTTTGGTAGAATTAATAACATCATTTTAACTAGTCGCCACAAACTTTGCATTCATGTTCAAATGATGATTTGATCAGAAACTTTCACAGGCATGTCGAGACCATGATTTGATACTGGCATGCTTGAAACATTATGACTTTTAGTACACATCAATATGGTTCGCAAACGGCCTTCTTGATGGAATGATAATTAATATTCATTAAGATAAAATCATATTGCAGAAAAATGGGAATAAAGAAAAGGAAAAACATTCCGAAAGAAAGATATCGCAAAAGTTATGATTAGTGCTGGCAGAAATGCAGTTCTGTATGGTGCTTCTTCTATTGTGTTATCTGGTTCAGCTTAAAGCATAGGTAAGGACCATTAATCCAACTTCGGAATGTTTCTTTGGAAAAGGGGCTCCATTTTCCTCTTGCACCAGATTGATGCAGATTAACCAACCTACATCGAATTAGGGTTAAGGCAAGTAGAATTAGCAGATTGAGTATGATAATCATAATCTCATTGAAAAGTCAGGAAAATATCTTTAACATGTTCAAATTGAGCCACCCTCATTTGATGCTTCCTATATACAGTTATCATTTATACAATTATTTATTTCTATGTGTATGTGTATGTGTATGTGTATGTGTATGTGTATGTGTATGTGTTGCCTCTCATATCCATTACTTTACTGAAATATTTATGTTTTTTCTACAGGGCCAGCGTATTCCATTGGTTTCTAGTTACGCACATACACTAGGGCAAAATAACGATGGAATTGGAAGCAACAACGGGCCACACGAGAAAACTCCCCTGCTGTAATTTGTTGAATTTGGACTTCTTTTAAAATGTTTTGTAAGAATTATATCTATGTTTTGTAATAACTAAATGTTGTACAACATATACATTTGATACTCGTTGTATGACAACTATGTGTTACATATTTTGTTTTCTATTGAGTTGTTTTTTGTGATGTGTGAATTTTGATTCTTGATTATGATATTATTGATTTACCTGATTTGCATTTAAGTTTAATATGATTAAATGTATTTGTAATATGTGATTAATTATTGGATTTTTCAATTGAAATTTTAAAATAAAATATATTAGAAAAAAATTAAAAAAATAAAAAACCCTATTGCGGCGTTTACCACGAAATACCGCAATAGATACTCCAGCTTCTGGGCACCTCTATCGCGGCGCCGAACCAGGGCCGCAGTAGGATAACAATGCTAATTCTTTAATCGGGGTGCAGTACCGGCGCTTGAAAAAAGCGCCGCTATAGATAGGTGCAGTACCGGCGCTTTGGGAAAAGCGCCACTATAGCTAATGCATTAAAAAAAAACGTAACACCCCTATAACGGCGGTTTGGCCCCGCCGTTATAGGTGTCCACCCTATAGCGGCGGCGTCCAGACGCACCGCGATAGTCTATATGGTTATAACGACGCACGTTCCAACGGCGCTTTTAGCGGCAATTTCAAAAGTGCCGTTATGAGCTATAACGGCGCACAAAAATGCCGCCATAGCCTTGTAAAAGTGCCGCTATAGCCTGTACGGTTTGTAGTGCGAGGAAGTTCTGACCAAGCCCACCCCTAATTGTTTATGAAGAACACAACAGAAATGCTCAATAGACTGACTGAGTTAGCTGAGGTATTAGCTGACATTAGCATTCTTACAAGAAGACGTAACTAGAAATCAAACCCATACATAAATGAACAAAGAACTTATCCATCAGAATAGACTGAGTTAGCTACAGCAGTCAACAAAAGAAATTTATTCAGTGACCATGGGAAAAACTGCCAGACTAACTCAACGTTAACTGGTTAAAGTAATGAACCCGCAATAAGTTAAATGCCACAATCAAAAGTCAACGCACCCATATTAGACAGTCAAAGATTACATATTGTTTTTTTTTGATGAACCGGATAGAGCCCAAAAGCTCCAGCCACGCAATCATATATATTTAATAAAAGAAAGTACAATTAGTAAACATTACAGTAAAGAGATTTACAAGATGTAAACATTGACAACACAAGCGGATACAACAGGTAATAAATGAAGACTGAGGATCGAAAGATCGAGCAGACCCAGGACGAAAGATTACATATTGTTGAAATATATTAAGTGCTAATGTGTATATCCTGTTTCCTAATCTATAGGAAACAGATTCCTCAAATCTCTCACCCCTCAATCTTCTCTCAATTTCCTTTCTTCTCCTCCAAGATTGTAATCCTTATATATAGATGTATAGTAAAGAATAACGAACAAGAATAATAATTAATTTTTCTCATATCTGTTTTCAACATGGTATCAGAGCCTAACCAGATCTAGGCTAACTGAAGAAGAAGCTGCGGTGATCAGCTTACACCTCCATCTTCATCCGATCCCGACCAATACCCGATCCCCAAACCTCCTCGTCGTCGTCCACAGATCCCGTCGCTGATCCCATCACCGTCCTCGCTGCTCTGCCTCGTCGACCACAATCCCAGTCACCAATCCCCAACATCTTCGTTACCGATCCCCAACACCGATCCCGTCACCGATCCCCAACATCCTCGTCGACCCCGATCCCGTCGTCCACATTACTCGTCGTCGCCGTCCCTCTCTATTGTCATCCCGACATCTCCGAACCCCCGCCGGCCTCTCTATCGTCGTCGAGGCCTCGACCCCGACCCTCGAATTCGTCGTCTCCCAAAGCCGTCGTCGACCTAGATCGTGATGCTGTTATGCCGATTGTTGCTCTGTCGACCCAGATCATGCTGCTGTTGTGCCGATTGTTGCTCCAGATCACGAACCCTCTCCCAAAACTGATTGTTGCTCTGCTGCTGTTGTGATCTCTTGATCTAATTTATTTAGATCTGATTTGCTGCTGTACTCCATTTGTGTTTGCTGATCACTGCTTGGATGACAACTTGTTCTCCTTATTGTGTTGCTATGGGACAATATCTGTATGAGTCAAGGAAGTGTATTCATTATGGCAAGATCGGCCACACGAAAGCTTGTTGTTATAAGATTGTCGGTTATCTAGAGAACTGGGATTATAGCAGGGATATTTGGAAGAAGACTTTCAATCAACCCAGTATCGCAGTTGGAGTTGCTGGTCGTGCTGCTGCAGGTAATTATGGTAAGATTTTTTCTGCCTCTATTATGAATAATGCATGGATAATTGATTCGGGTGCTACCCATCATATGACTATGGATTCTAGACAAGTCCAAAATTTTCAATCATCCACCAAATCAACTGTGTCCACTGCCAATAGTGATCCTACCACTGTTACTGACGAGGGTTCCGTACCTCTCACAAACAACCTAACCTTAGATACTGTACTGGTTATGCCATCCTTGAATTTTAATCTGTTATTTGTTGCTCAAATATCTACTGCCTTACATGGTATTGTAGTTTTTTGGCCTTCACATTGTGTGTTTAAGGATATTCGGACTCGCAAGACGATTGGTTATGGGGTTAGACACGAGAAGCTCTATTACCTGGATTTAGAATCTTAAAGTTCAAGCAAGTTGACTCAAGCTCTAAGTGTGGAAGGATCTGAATGTGAGAAGAAGAAATCAGATATTTTGCTATGGCATCGATGTCTAGGGCATGCTTCTTTTGGTTATTTGAAGAAACTATTTCCAAGTTTATTTTTGAAGATGGATGTTTCTGTCTTTCGGTGTGATGTGTGTGAACTCGCAAAGGGTCATGGTATCTCGTTTTCCCCAAATCCAAGCAGAAGCTCTCTTCCATTTATGATTATTCATTCTGATGTTTGGGGTCCATCTAAAAACACTACGTTTGGAGGAGCCAAATGGTTTGTGACATTTATTGATGATTGTACTCATATGACCTGAATTTGTTTTGTGAAGTCGAAAAGTGAAGTTAGTTGCTTGTTTCAAAAATTTCACAAGAATGTTATGACTCAGTATAAATCACAGATTCAAGTTCTTAGGAGTGATAATGGCGGAGAATATCTTAGTTCGAATCTGCAACAATATTTGGTGGAACACAGAATTGTTCACCAAACTACATGCTCATATACACCTCAACAGAATGGAGTTGTAGAAAGAAAAAATAGATACTTGCTCGAGGTGGTCCATGCTTCACTTATCCATGGAAATATGCCACTCATTTATTGGGGGGAAGCAATTGCTTCTCCTGCATACTTAATCAATCAAGTTCCTTCTAATATCCTAAACTTCCTCACGCCATTTCAAGCATTAACTGAAGCCGTGAATGCTCCATAAGTCGTCAACTTGCCATCTTGTGTATTTGGGTGTGTTGCATTTGTTCATATTCATCAACATGAACGTAATAAGTTAACTCCTCGAGCTGTCCGATGTGTGTTTGTGGGATATGCACATGATAAGAAAGGGTATCGGTGCTATCACCCACCACTCAAAAGATGTTTGTGACTGTTGTGTTCCAAGAAGATGAGATGTATTTTTCCTCTGAGGTTGAACTTCAGGGGGAGTACCAAAGTGAAGTTCAAACTCTTGCCTATGATGAAGTGATTACCATTCACACTGAACAATCGTATTAAGGGGAGAAAATCGGGATGTAAGTAATGACGATCACTCGAACGAAGATTTGGTTGAGGATAAAGATCTCCGCGAAGAAATGCAATCAGTGTCGAACCTCCATGAAGATGAGCCATCTCTACCACCAGCACCATCAGAACCATTTCACCACCAGTACCATCATATCTATCTCCACCCCCTATAGAACTCCAAAACCAATCGTCATCGATGTCCGAAGCTCCAAGAAGAGAACTCCTAAATCGTACTACTAGAGGTATCCCAAAATCCACGTATGAGCTTGATCCCACCAGTAAAGTCAAATATCTCATGAGTCATTATGTGTCCACTCACCGATTGTCTAAATCAAATAAGTCATTTGTGAATCAATTATCTATTGTATCTATTCCTAACAGTGTGTAGGATGCCTTAGCCGATCCAAGGTGGAAAGCAGCTATGAATGAGAAGATGAAGTCCTTGAAGAAGAATGAGACTTGGGAGATAGTCGAACTGCCAGCAGGGAAGAAGCCGGTCGGATGTAGATAGATTTATACGGTAAAATATAAGTCAGATGGTTCGATAGAGCGGTACAAGGCAAGACTGGTTGCCAAAGGGTACACTTAAACTTATGGAATTGATTATGACGAAACTTTTGCACCTGTGGCAAAGTTCAACATTGTTCGAATTCTACTGTCACTTCCTGTAAATCTTGACTGGTCGTTGGAATAATTTGATGTGAAGACTGCCTTTCTGCATGGAGAATTGACAGAAGAAGTTTATATGGATCTACAGCCAGGATCAAATAGACCAGTCCAACACAGTAATAAAGTGTGTCGGTTGAGGAAGGCGCCATATGGTCTCAAACAATCACCAAGAGTTTGGTTTAGGAGGTTTACAAAATCAATGAGGATATTCTGATATTGTCAGAGTAATTCAGATCATACCCTATTCCTGAAAAAGAAAGAAGGTAAGATTATTGCTCTCATTATATATGTGGATGACATGAGAGTAACTGGAAATGATCCTGAGGAGAGAATTGCATTGAAGAGCTACTTGTCACAAGAGTTTGAAATGAGGGATCTTGGCTCTTTGAAATGTTTTCTTGGTATTGAAGTTTCTCGCTCGAGAAATAGTATATTTCTGTCTCAAAGAAAGTATGCTCTTGATTTATTGAAAGAAACTGGAATGTCTGTTTGTCAGTCGATTGGTACACCATTTGAAGAAGGACTAAAACATTATAACGAATCTGATCATGTGCCTTGTGATAAGGAAAGATATTAGAGATTGGTTGGACGGTTGATGTATCTTACACGTACATGGCTAGATTTATCATATGCTTTAAGTGTGGTAAGTCAGTTTATGCATGCACCTCAGGAACATCACGTGAATACAATGATGAGAATTCTAAGATATATTAAGCCTGCTCCAGAAAAAGGGGTTCTATTTGCGAAACATGGTCACTGGAAGGTTGAGACATATACTGATGCTGATTGGGAAGGATCTATAATTGATAGGTGCTCCACTTCAGGATACTTCACCTTTGTTAGAGGAAATCTAGTTACATGGAGAAGCAAGAAGCAAAATATTATTACACGCTCTAGTGCAGAGGCTGAGTATCGCGGAGTAGCTTTAAGTATAGCATAAGCTTTATGGCTGAAACTCTTGTTGCAGGACTTAGGCTGTGGTCCGAATGAACCTATGAAGGTGTATTGTGATAGTCAAGCAGCATGTGATATTGCCGCCAATCCAGTTCAACATGATAGGACGAAACATGTAGAGGTGGATAGATTCTTCATCAAGGAGAAATTGGATGAGAAAGTCATTGAGATATCTAAAGTGAAGTCAGAAGATCAGCTTGCAGATATCCTGACCAAGGCAGTTTCGAGTCGGCTCTTCTTGAAATTTGTTGATAAGTTGGGCATGTTCAATATCTATGCACCAACTTGAAGGATAGTTTTGAAATATAGTAAGTACTAATGCGTATATCCTGTTTTCTAATCTACAGGAAACAGATTCCCCAAATCTCTCACCCCTCAATCTTCTCTCAATCTCCTTTCTTCTCCTCCAAGAATGTAATCCTTATATATAGATGTATACAGTAAAGAATAACGAACATGAATAATAATTAATTTTTTCCAAATCTATTTTCAACACATATAACTCAATTATAGAATTAAAAGCAGTATGCAAGACCATATATGAAAAGCATCGTAAGAGCATCCACAGTCGTTTTTCTCATATGGTATAAAATGGCAGCTACAGTAATAGCAAATGGGTTCGATCGCTGCAGTCGTCGTTTGCTATATTGTTTCTCATTTTTTAGAAAAAAGCGAGCGACGGGGTATGATACCCCGTCTCACCGTTTAAAAGAAATTAAAAAATATTAATTACTTAATTAACTATTAAACTATATTAATTAACTAAATTAAATAATATTATATTAACTAAACCTAATTACTACACTACCTAAACCTACTGCAGCACTCTTATCAGCATTAATTATGCCAACTTTGAAGACTGGATCCTTTTGGGCGGACGGGGTTTGATACCCGGATGGGGTATCATTCCCCGTTTGAACCATTTTTTTTAAAAAAAAAAATTGCATTTAATTAGAGTTAATTAGGGAGACGGGGTTTGATACCCCGTCCGGGGTATCATTCCCCGTCCGTCCGCTTTTTAAAAAAAAAAAAATTTCAGAAATTAATGGGACGGTGTATGATACTCCGTTTGATACGATTATAAAATATTTTTATCGAAGAGACGGGGTATCATACCCCGTCCTTTATAATATGAGAAAGCTCGATTCGTTTCTCATATTTGAGAAATGGAAATAGAAACTTTCTCAAAATATGAGAAAATGAGAAACGACTGCAGCACTACTTTTCGATTCGTTTGCTATAATTTGAGAAAGTGGGAATTATAGCAAACGACTGTGGATGCTCTAATAGTCACAACTTATGTAAATTATATAGGAAAATAGCAGCTTAAAATCTCTGAAATCTCAGCGTAGCTGTCTAAAGCACTAGATGGACATGGAAATAATTTCACGAGTTTCTACTAGACGAAATGTTAGCATCAAACACCGAGGATCCTTCTCTTCATCATTTGCATCCAAAATTCCATAAATAAGGTCATCGCCCTACAGTATAACAGTTATTTAATGTTCATATCATACAGATATTTAAACATTAAAAGCCCGACTGAGAACACTATTCATGGAAACAGTATCATTATGTTGTATTTGGCTACTTATTAGGTGAAGAAAAATAACAAAGAATTCAAAGAGTATCATTATGTTGTATTTATCTACATATTAGGTGAAAAAAAGTAACAAAGAATTCTTACTAGTATTAGTTTTCAATGAAGTCACAGTTTCAAATGAAAATAAATTGGAAGCATTAGTCCATCTACTTATTTAACACAATATTTGAACTACGTTTCCTTGATATGCAACCATTCATCCCATACTTTGAATGATATTTGTATTTGCCCAAGAGCATTAAGTGCACCCAAGAAGTAAAGCATAGTACACATAGCAGTGCACATTAGGTGGCAGCAGAAGTGTTAAATCTAAACTAGCTTATTTGCACTCGTGCGATGCACGTCCTAATATTTGAAGGTGTGTAGGATTTTGAGGAAGGGGCAGGTCATCGAAGAGGTCACATGCATGCATGCAGACAGGCATGCAAAATTTATTCATTTTGATATTTGCATGCATGTATTAGACCTACTGGATTTGATAGGAGGAAATTTTCTTATTAATAAATTGTGAATGCAAGTCATGCTGTTGTCAAAACCGAATAAGTCATGTTATGTTAATTTATTCATTTTAATATTCGCATGCATGTGTTAATTATTTTCCCAATATCTGCAAATTACATTTTTGACCTCTGATATTAACCCTATATTTTTTTTAGCCTTTTATGTTTATGGGGGTATAATAGTCAAAAGCCACCAAAATGGAGCTTTCCTTAATAATAGTATAGATTTTAAATTTAGTTCAAACTGTATAGTCAAAGAGAGTAGAGTAACTCCTGACATTAGTTGCTAAGGAGTCTCCATAAATCACATTCATGGTCAGTCAATATGAACGATCTACATCAGCGTTAGAGAATGCAATTATCTGGACTATGTGAAATAGCTACTGCATCAATTATGAGGGTGTAAAACTAAAAGATGCATTGTTTTTTCAGGTTTAATAATAAGTCATCAAAAGCAAGATGTCCGGCACATACTGCCTAGTTGCAACATATTTCCATGGTTGAGAACACTGATCTGAATGGTCTATTGTGATCAAATAACCTAAAGCACTATTTTATAACAGAAATAGTAGGAGTGCGGAAATTGAGGATATTTGATTTAACTAAATCACCGTTGATGCTGCTGATTTAGAAGAGGGAGCAACAAATGTGAGTTCTTGTTATTTGTAGAGGGAGAGAGATCTTAGCCACAGATCTGGATCTGAGATGAGGATTTTGTAAGGAGCAGGAGAGGGAGTGCTGCTGGTAACTGACCGCCCTGAACACCTGCAAAACGCCTCATCTCAGAACCAGATCTGTGGTTGAGATCTGTCTCTCCCTCTACAAATAACAAGAACTCACATCTGTTGCTCCCACTTCTAAATCAGCAGCATCAAATTGACACCGTCTGTGAGAACAGACAGACTGATTCGATCCCAGACTCGGATCTCACCTCGAGGCCGACCCCTTCCATGGCACCCAAAGCCAAGAGAGCACCCACGGCAGACCATCATGCCGATCCCTCTAATCCTTCTCACAGTCACGTGGACACACAGGGGTTTTGAAGGCAGCGACCCGGGGGCCAGTCAGAACCTGGCCCGAGCGCTTCACGCTCGGTCGCTGATGACCTTTGGTACGTCATCAACAACCGACAACCTGTGGATGACCTCCGCCACCAGCTTAGCCGATCGAGGGCGCGGCTGCACCCTCCAACCAGGCTCCGACCCACAACATTCACCCATCCCAGGGTCGAGGGTAGCGGCGCAGCCACTCCCTGAGAGATAGGCCATCTCCGAACAGTCAAGGCAAATAAGTCACAGTCACGAGAGCCGAGTTCCGGGACTTCAGGAACGAGGTCCTCCAGGCTGAGCCGGGAGGAAGCCCAGGGCAGTGAGTCTCACGGCTCGACTCGGCCGGCGAGACGGGATGATGCCGTCCTTCAGCGCCTCCAAGAAATGGAGAATTGCCTCGCTCGGATCGACGAAGGTGGGTTACAACCCATCCGGGGGTATCAGCTTACCTGGCCCCCGGTCTCCGCCAGAATCCTCGATGCTGAGATTCTAAGGAATTTTAGACCGCCTCAGTTCGAGACGTTCAATGGAGAGTCTGATCCTGTTGATCACATAGAAGGGTTCAAAACCCTCATGATGATTCATAGCACCTCGGGTCCTCTCCCTTGTCATGTATTCTCAACCACTCTGCATGGCCCGGCACAGGAATGGTTCTCAAAGCTCACCGCTAACTCGATTTTCTCATTCGACTAGCTCGAGGCGAGCTTCCTTGCTCACTTTGTGACCAATGGTAAGGTCGAGAAGACGAGCATTTGGATCTCAAACAGAAGGAAGAAGAGTCCCTTTGGGACTTTGCACGGAGGTTCACTGTCGAGGCTAGGGCGCTCTCTTCTCTCGAAGCTAGCGTCGCATCTGTAGCTTTCCGGCACAATGTTCGCCAAAGCCAGCTGAATGCCTCCTTGGCGAAGAAGTCGTCCATTGATTTTCCCAACCTCCTTAACAGGGTTGAAAAGTTCATCCTGGTCGAGGAGGCTCTGCACCCTGAAGGTGTGAAGGAAGCCCTAGCCAAGGGGAAGAGAAAGGTCGATGATCCCGAACCTACGAACAAGGCTCAGAATGATGCATTCGGACAGAAGTGACCACCTCCGGTTCCATGCTTTGAGAAGTTCACCCCGCTGATCGCTCCTGTGTCGGTCATTCTGATGAAGATAAAAAATGCAGGGATTGTTCAGCACCCCCCTCGACAAAATGACAACAACAAGAGGGATCAGAGGTTTTACTGTCAGTTCCACCTTGACCATGGGTACGAGACCGACAACTGTCGGGCCCATAAAGATGATATCGAAGCGCTCATCCAGAGAGGATAATCTAAAGGAGGTCACCCTAAATAACCTGAAGGATTCACCTCCTCCTCGAGGGGCTAACATACGCCCTGAAGTTGAAAGGGCCGATGGGCCAACAATCCTTCACTGCATCCACGGTGGTCCCATGGGAGGAGGGTCGAACACTTCCTGCAAAGCCTTCATGCGAGAGGTTAACTCGGTCCACAACTATCCACCCCCTCAGAATTAAGGGTTACCGGTCTCTGATGGGAATATTTACAAGTGTACAAAATCGCAACAAGTAGTATAGTTTAAGTGAAAAGAGTGTCGAACCCACAATAACTAATTATTTTATTGAGTACCGAAATAACTAGATTAACTACTATTTGGAAAATCGAAATTTATGATAAAAATAGCAACTAAACTAAATTAAACTAAGGAAAGAACTAAACTAATTAAGAGAACGAAAATATGAAATTTTGTGATTTGTTATTAGCAAAACTAGTTCTAGGGCTTTTGATTTCACCTAGTTAATCTCACACAATTCATAATTCCATGTCACAAAAAATTTTACTTTTCCAAGTTGTAGACCAAAATCCCTTAATTATTCAATGTTTTCTCTCGAACAACACCAAAAATATCTCCAACTAACAGTTTGTCATATCTCTATACAAATTTAATTAATTAAAGACTCTTTAAGTTCTATGAATTTCTTTATAGTCACACCCATCGCGGTAAATTATCTCTAATTTCGCTCAATCAATGATGTTTAATTCTATAGTTCTAAATCAGAAATTAGCACTCGGTCTCTCCATGATTCAATAAATCATACAATAATTGGCCAAACTATTGTAAGCATTAAGAAAAAAAAATAAACACACAACCATGGAAAAATAGTTTAATAAAATAATAGAAAACTAAAATTGTGTTCTCAAAATAAGGCTACATCAAAGCCCTAGAAAAATAAAATTAGTTCATAATAAATTTGCAACTAACAAACATGTTCTTTGATTGGATAATAAAAATTAGAAGAGAAGAAAGAACTCGTTGTTTCTGAAAAATCCACGTCTCGAAATCCGCACTCCTTCTTTCTCTCTCCTGCTTTCTTTCTCTGACCTTTCTCGTTTCTCGCGCCGCCCCCTATCCTTTTCTCTCTCTGCTTCCATCCGCCAATAGTGCCCCTCTTTAATTTTTTTTCCTTTTCTTTTCTTTTGGTCCCGCCGCTTATCCTCAGAGCCCTCTTCCTTTCTTTTTATATGCAGGGAGTAGGTTTAGGTAGGAAAAACTAGGTTAGTTTAATTAATTAATTAACTATTGTTACCGCTAAATCTGGTGTGGGGGTAAACAGATAGTATTTGTGGATTCTTGGAAAACTTGAATAGCAAACCCGGAACCTGATCCGCCGGAGTTTGATCGCTGACTCCCGCCGTTAACCTGCAAAAAGTGTGAAACACCGGGGTTGATTCCGGCGACGCACCCTCCGACGCTCAAGTCAGTAATCAGGGATGATTAAGAAAGAGCGTGAAATTGGCAAAAGATTGATTACCCTTAATGGAGATGGATGGGGGGTATTTATAGGCATCTTAGGGATCAGATTAGGAATGTAATCCCCGTGATTTGATAAGGAATATAATCCCCGTAAACAGATTAGGAATGTAATCCATAATTCTCAGTGGAAGGATAGATGTGAATCAGGGTCGTTGATTAGTATTAATCAGAGATCCTGATCCTATCCCTCTGGATCGGGTTTTCTGCTGGTTGAAACCCGCACCCCATTGAGGTGGATACGTTTGTGGGTTATTGGATCTTTGATGAAGAGATCCAGTACCCATTTCAGACCCATTGGTAGGTGAAATTACTGTTTTGCCCCTGGGCTTCAAGATTCGCGCCTGATTTGGACGGTTCCGATTAAACCCCATTTTTAGCCATATCACGAGCCCCCCACTCTCGAAGACTGAGCTTGATCAGCCTTTGAGGAGTAGTTTTACTGTTTTAATGGCTAGTGGAGTTGTGTCGGAGTCCAATATGGGAGGTTTTGAATCTTGAAGGAGGGAGTGTGGTAATTTCTCAAGTTGGTTGCACTTTGAGTTGCTCCTAAGTTCTTAGGATCATGCAGTGTTTTCGTTTATCTTTGCGAAGTGTCAATTCATCGTTCGGGGGTCTTAGAAGATTGTTCTTGGCAATTATTACTTGTTTGGGGATTAGAAAATGTTTTCCCAACTTTACAATTACTTTCCAGGAGTTCTTCCTTAACTTCCCAAATTTTTAATTGTTTTTTCGCAATTTTTTGGCGAATGGCTAGGTCGTTTTCCTTCGTTGTGCGGCCTACATGCTTGTATCACATTACCGACCCCTTCCAGCGCTTGCTGCCCAGGAGGCCGAAGTCCGTGGGTGGTTCAGCACCTTATTCCGAAGAAGAGAGGCACCTCGGCTAGGTTGTGAGTGCTGAGAGGGAGTTCGGCGAGGTCCGAGGTAGCTTTTTCCATGTAACATGGTCGGTGTCAAGAGCGCTCGGCAGCTGGTGCCGAGGTCCAACTTTCCATGTAACATGGTCGGTGTCAAGAGCGCTCGACAGTCGGTGCCGAGGTCCAATTTTCCATGCAACATGTTCGGTGTCAAGAGCGCTCGGCAGCTGGTGCCGAACCCCAACTTTCCATGTAACATGGTCGGTGTCAAGAGCGCTCGGCAGCTGGTGCCGAACCCCAACTTTCCATGTAACATGGTCGGTGTCAAGAGCGCTCGGCAGCTGGTGCCGAACCCCAACTTTCCATGTAACATGGTCGGTGTCAAGAGCGCTCGGCAGCTGGTGCCGAGGTCCAATTTTCCATGCAACATGGTCGGTGTCAAGAGCGCTCGGCAGCTGGTGCCGAACCCCAACTTTCCATGTAACATGGTCGGTGTCAAGAGCGCTCGGCAGCGGGTGCCGAACCCCAACTTTCCATGTAACATGGTCGGTGTCAAGAGCGCTCGGCAGCCGGTGCCGAACCCCAACTTTCCATGTAGCATGGTCGGTGTCATGAGCGCTCGGCAGCGGGTGCCGAACCCCAACTTTCCATGTAACATGGTCGGTGTCAAGAGCGCTCGGCAGCTGGTGCCGAACCCCAACTTTCCATGTAACATGGTCGGTGTCAAGAGCGCTCGGACAGTCGGTGCCGAGGTCTAATTTTCCATGCAACATGGTCGGTGTCAAGAGCGCTCGGCAGCTGGTGCCGAACCCCAACTTTTCATGTAACATGGTCGGTGTCAAGAGCGCTCGGCAGCCGGTGCCGAACCCCAACTTTCCATGTAACATGGTCGGTGTCAAGAGCGCTCGGCAGCTGGTGCCGAACCCCAACTTTCCATGTAACATGGTCGGTGTCAAGAGCGCTCGGCAGCGGGTGTCGAACCCCAACTTTCCATGTAACATGGTCTGTGTCAAGAGCGCTCGGCAGCCAGTGCCGAACCCCAACTTTCCATGTAACATGGTCGGTGTCATGTGCGCTCGGCAGCGGGTGCCGAACCCTAACTTTCCATGTAACATGGTCGGTGTCAAGAGCGCTCGGCAGCCGGTGCCGAACCCCAACTTTCCATGTAACATGGTCTGTGTCAAGAGCACTCGGCAGTTGGTGCCGAGGTCCTTGACTTGTCGTTTTTGGTGGAGCACGCCCTGCGGAGTTGGTGGCTTCTGAATTTCTGACAGCTCTGACGGATGAGACGATTATTTAATGCAATGACCTCTGAGCTTCTGTCAGATGGGTCGGTAATTAATGTGATGTACGGCTTGGCGTGGCAAACAAGGCGATGGTTTGGGTCGCTTTTGTCGTTTTGCATAGGTGGGCTAGGCGTCTGGGCCCATTATCCTCGTTTTGCGTGCCTCGCTCTATAAAACCTCACCCCCTCTCTCATTTTCCACTTCTCCTCTCTTTTGCTCAGGTGATTATTTGTGTTCAGCGAGTGATTCCGGTGATCGCTGTTTGTTTTCCGGTGAAGTTTCCGACGTCACATTTTTAAGGTAATTTATACTTAGTCACTTTCCAAGTATAAATATGTCTCTTCCCTCTGTCTCCGAGTCGTCTTCTTCTTGGTCCGAGCCCTCCCTTGAAGTCATCGAAGCCCGCACTCCGAGTCGCCCAGATAAGGGCAAGAAGGTGTTTGGCAAAGATTCGATCGTGGAAGAGCCAAAGCGTATGGGGTAGTTTGGCAGATTGCCAGGGCAACTGACGGGACTTCACAGAGTTCGTGAGCTTCCGGAGGAGCACGCCGAGCATATTGTTCACGGGAGGGGGAGGACTTTCGAGGAGAATGTGGCGAGGGAGACGACCGAGGCGGATGAGACGGTGTCGATCCTCCACGAAGAAGACTTGGGAGTGATCCGGGACTGTTTTCACATCCCGGAGGAGTACGAGCTTATGCTGCCGGGTCTCGGGGTTAGGGCCAACTCGCCGCTGCCAGTGACTATGTGTTGCTGGCCGGTTGATGCTTTTATCGCCGGGACTCGTCTACCTCTCCATCCGTTCACAATCCTCGTTCTGAGGTGGTTTGGGGTCAGCCCCATCCAACTTATGTCGAACGCATGGAGAGTCATAAACGGTTTCGTACTTCACTGCCAAGCTGCTGGGATCGAGCCGAAGTTGAATGTACTTCGGACGATCTATTGGCTTCATCAAGGGAACCGGTCGGAGTTCCGGTACTATTTGGCTCCGAGGCATGGCGGTAGGCCCGTTATATGCCCCGACTCCATCAAGCACTGGCATGAAAAGTTCTTGATAGTGCAGAGTGCGGAGGCCTGGCCTATCCCTTCCAGTTGGGTGGAAGAGGTGCCGAAGAGGTTGAAGGCGCTGCCCAAGCTTCGCCCTGAAGAAGAAGAGGCAGTTCGGACACTTCTCGATCGGCCGAAGTATGACTGGAAGGAGCTGACCGAGGATGTCTTGTTCAGGGGAGGGCTCTGCCGCGCAGATCCTAGTACACGGCTTCTTTTATGCTTCCGTGCTTAGTTTTTCATACTTCACTTTTCACGACTTTTTATTGCGCTAACAAACTTTGTTTTTAATGCAGAGGCGATGGACTACGAGGCGGTGTTGGATTTGAGGGCTGGTCTTGCCAGCAAGGTGCCGAAGAAGCGCAAGAGGGTGGCGACCAAGTTGCCGACCGCGAAGACTCTGAGGATCACGGAGGTGGTCGAGGAGGTGGAGACCCTAGGAAGCCCGGCCGTTGCCGAAGGAGGTGCCTCGGCGTCAACTGGGGCTGGAGACTTCCCTATCGCCGCAGCCCTCGAGATGGCGACGCCCCCGCTGACAGTGGTGGCCGAGGAGCTCCTGACCGAGGAGCACAAAAAATTCATGTTCCGGACTGGCAGGTTCGGAAACACGACGGGTTCCTTGGCAACTCCTTAGCGAGCATGCAGGTGGTCAAGCACCTGGCGATGCCGAAGGATCGGGCCGCCATGGAGGCCGGGAAGGAGGGCGACGATGTCATCGAGATTGCTCGCTCGGCGGTCTCGGTAGGTGTTGAATTTCTACCGTCATTGGTTCCCTTTAGGTCTGATTTCTCTAACTCTTTTAATACCTCTTCCTTTGTCACAGATCATCGTCCATTTTGGTCACCTCACGGAGAGGTTGACGGCTCTGGAGAAGGAGCTGAAGCAGGAGTCCGACCAAGCTAGGAAGGAGAAGGCTAGGATGGGGAACGAGCTCGACAAGCTCAGGGTCGAGTTCGAAGGGAAGACGACGAGGGTCGAGTACCTCGAGGGCTAGGTCGCGAAGCTGGAGGACGACCTTCTTCGCCAGAAGGAGGAGGCGGCCAAACAATTGGCCGAAGCAGTAGAGGCCAAGGCTGCTGCGGTGAAGGAGGCGGAGGACGCGACCATGGTGAAGGCGCAAGGGTTTCTTGCCCAGAACATGGCCAAAGCTTACGCCGAAGCCCTCGCCCGGGTGACGAAGGCGTACCCTGACGTGGACTGCTCGGGATGGAGATTGTTCCCGGGCCACGTCGAAGGCTTCGACCCCGAGTCGGAGGGAGAAGAAGAAGAAGAAGGGGAGGACGAGGTCGAGCCTGAGGTCGAGGTCGTTGCCGAGGTCCAGGGGTCTGCGGTCACCCCGATGGCGGTGGTGACCCCTTCGGGGACGTCGACCCCCATCCACTCTCGCCGCCCCGGGAAAGAGGTCGCGCCCTGACCTTACTTGTTTTTTCTTTTCTTCTTTTTTGTTTTTAAATGTAATGCCTAATCGTGGACTGGCCACCGCTTTTTTGTAATGAATGAAAACTTCCTTTTGGGCTCGACTTCGCGTCTCTCTATCTTTTCTTAAAAACTCTTGAAAATTGGCTAAGTGTAGGAGTTCGGCAATGTGTTGAAAATTTGTTGTTTGTTTCGACTTCTTTTCAGCTTGCGGTGGTGACTCAAGTCGTCGAGCCTACTTGCTCGGGGGACGACCCTCGTCCCGAGGTTGGCTTAGGGGCGACGAGGCTGTGCTTGATGAGGTGCCGAGAGCGGCTCTATGAAGTTGAGCTAGGATTGCGCAGATCCGTAAGCGAGCGGAACCACCTTCAACTCATCCTGGGTTGGCGAGACATCGAGATCCGGCGTCTGGAGAGCAGGATCGCCAAGATGGCCCCCTTAGGAGAGGATGATGGTTCGTCGACCGCCTTTAGCTATGGCCTTCGGATCAAGTGCATCCGCCACACTTTATCAAAAATAACAGCGGAGAGGGATGATCTGCTTTCCGAGATTCGTCACCTGCAAATGGTAGAGACGGAGCTTCGGACGGAGGGAGAGGGACTGACGGCCGAGGTGGCTAAACTAACGACCGAGCACGATGAACTGACGGCTGAGGTCGACACACTGAAGAGAGCCACGGTAGACAAGAGCATCAAAGTCACTCATCTTCGCCGTCTTATCGCGAGTCGCTCCGGCATCCCAAACTCCGCAATACCTGCTCGCTTCGAGGTCGATGTAAAAGATGACTCTCTGAGGGAGCAGATCTCGGAGATGGAGGCAGAGGTGGCTCGCCTCAGACCGCATTCGGGGCCGATCAACGTGAGGAGCACTTCATGTACTCGCGCGGAGAGCAAGCGTGGCATTTCGTTTTATGAGCTCGTGACCCGTTCGCCCATTGGCCAACCTAGTCCCGGGGATGCACAAAGTGCTGTTGCCATTTCATCGAGCGGAGCGTCCGTCGGGGTGGCTGTTAGGAGCAGCGCCGAGGACACGTCTCAATTCGCTGGTTTGGGGTCGAGTTCCGGAGGTAAACGTCGCCGCCCTCGAGTGTCCTTGAAGCGAAACATCCCTGCGCCACGGAGGCGTTGAAGATCTTGTTTTTGAAGCCATTGTATTTAGCCTAAGTGTAACAAGTCGGCATTGTAATTTTTGCTTTTTAACGCCTTGTAATCTTGTTGTATAGAAGAGCCGCTTTGTACTGCGTCCTAACTCTCAATAATATTTCTTTCTTAGACTTGCACGTTTTTTGTTGCTCTGTGTGGTTACTTTGTTTGTGACTATGTCTATTGTGCCGAGGTTCCGGAGTGGGACTTCCACTTGTTTGGGGGTCGGCGCTGCGAGCGTTTGGCCAGGGGCGCCGTCCTCCGAACCATCGTTAGTGTTGTTCAACGGTTGTGGGAGCAATTCCGAATGGCGAACTACTTCTAGCTCGCTTAAGAGCGAACTTGCGAAGTAGAATCGAGCTAAGTGTTGGACTCCGAACCATCGTTAGTGTTGTTCAATGGTTGTGGGAGCAATTCCGAATGGCGAACTACTTCTAGCTCGCTTAGGAGCAATCTTGCGAAGTAGAATCGAGCCAAATGTTGGACTCCGAACCATCGTTAGAGTTGTTCAACAGTTGTGGGAGCAATTCCGAATGGCAAATTACTTCTAGCTCTCTTAGAAGCGATCTTGCGAAGTAGAATCGAGCCAAGTGTTGGACTCCGAACCATCGTTAGGGTTGTTCAACGGTTGTGGGAGCAATTCCGAATGGCAAACTTCTTCTAGCTCGCTTAAGAGCGAACTTGCGAAGTAGAATCGAGCCAAGTGTTGGACTCCGAACCATCGTTTGAGTTGTTCAATGGTTGTGGGAGCAATTCCGAATGGCGAACTACTTCTAGCTCGCTTAAGAGCGAACTTACGAAGTAGAATCGAGCCAAGTGTTGGACTCCGAACCATTGTTAGAGTTGTTCAACGGTTGTGGGAGCAATTCCGGATGGCGAACTTCTTCTAGCTCGCTTAAGAGCGAACTTGGGAAGTAGAATCGAGCCAAGTGTTGGACTCCGAACCATTGTTAGAGTTGTTCAATGGTTGTGGGAGCAATTCCGAATGGCGAACTACTTCTAGCTCGCTTAAGAGCGAACTTGCGAAGTAGAATCGAGCCAAGTGTTGGACTCCGAACCATCGTTAGAGTTGTTCAATGGTTGTGGGAGCAGTTCCAAATGGCGAACTACTTCTAGCTCGCTTACGAGCAAACTTGCGAAGTAGAATCGAGCCAAATGTTGGATTCCGAACCATCGTTAGAGTTGTTCAACGGTTGTGGGAGCAATTCCGAATGGCGAACTACTTCTAGCTCGCTTAAGAGCGAACTTACGAAGTAGAATCGAGCCAAGTGTTGGACTCCGAACCATCGTTTGAGTTGTTCAACGGTTGTGGGAGCAATTCCGGATGGCGAACTTCTTCTAGCTCGCTTAAGAGCGAACTTGGGAAGTAGAATCGAGCCAAGTGTTGGACTCCGAACCATTGTTAGAGTTGTTCAACGGTTGTTGGAGCAATTCCGAATGGCGAACTACTTCTAGCTCGCTTAAGAGCGAACTTGCGAAGTAGAATCGAGCCAAGTGTTGGACTCCGAACCATTGTTAGAGTTGTTCAACGGTTGTGGGAGCAATTCCAAATGGTGAACTACTTCTAGCTCGCTTACGAGCGAACTTGCGAAGTAGAATCGAGCCAAATGTTGAACTCCGAACCATCGTTAGAGTTGTTCAACGGTTGTGGGAGCAATTCCGAATGGCGAACTACTTATAGCTCGCTTAAGAGCGAACTTGCGAAGTAGAATCGAGCCAAGTGTTGGACTCCGAACCATCGTTAGAGTGAAGAGTAAAAGCAGAGAGATGTAAACAATAGTAAAATATGAAAAAGCTTTCTTTATTAATGACTAATAGTTGGCTGCTTCTAAAGTTGCGAGTCGTTATTGCAAGAGAGAAAATAAACGAAAAGTAAAACGAGTAATAGGAGAGGAACGGTTCGACATCCCAAAATACTTAGAGAGGCGTTGGTGCTCTCTCTTGGTATTTCAGGAGATGGTCGGCATTCCAGGTCCTGGAGATCTCTCTGCCTTCGAGGTCTTCTAGTTTGTACGTCCCGGGCCGAACTACCTTGGCGATCTTGTAAGGTCCCTCCCAATTTGGAGCCAGTTTACTCTTTTGACCAGGAAAGGAGATGGCTAACTTTCTGAGGACCAAGTCCCCTTCTTTGAGGTTGGTTGGACGGACTCTCTTGTTGTATGCCAACTCGATCCTTCTTCGGTAGCTTTGTTGACGAATGACAGCTCTTTCTCGGATCTCATCTATTAGGTCTAGATTTGCTCGGAGCTCTCTGGCATTCTGTTCTTCTTCATAAGCCATTAGGCGGGGAGAGGGTATACCAACTTCTAGGGGGATAATAGCTTCGGACCCATAGGTGAGATTGAACAGAGACTCTCCTGTGGGGGTCCGTTTTGTGGTGCAGTAGTTCCACAGCACGTTAGGGAGCTGATCGAACCATAAGCCTTTAGAGCATATCCAACATCTTCTTAATGCCGGAGAGGATCTGTCGGTTAGCATTCTTGACTAGGCCATTCGATTGGGGATGAAAAATGGAGGAGAATCGGTGTTGGATGGCAAGGTCTTTACATAGAGCTCGGAAGGCAGCCCCGGTGAACTGGGTTCCGTTGTCTGTTATGAGGACCCGAGGGACCCCGAATCGGCAGATGACATTCTTCCAAAAGAACTGAATGATCTTGTTCTCAGTGATCGTGGCCAAGGACTCAGCCTCTATCCATTTTGAAAAGTAGTCGATTGCCACGACTAAGAATTTGAACTGGCTAGGAGCTGGCGAAAATGGTCCTAGTAAATCCATCCCCCACATTGCAAAGGGGATTGGACTTGATAGGGAAGTGAGCAGAGCTTGTGGGAGGCGTCGGATGTTGGAGTACTTCTGGCAAGGGCCGCATTGCCGAACGTGTAGTTCGGCATCTTGCAGGAGAGTGGGCCAGAAATATCCGTAGTTCAACACTTTGCGGGCTAGGGACCTGGACTCCGAATGTGCCCTGCCGATGCCCTCGTGAAGTTCTTGCAGGGCGTATTCGGCTTGCTCTGGGGAAAGGCATCTCAAATAAGGCCTGCCGTCTACCTGTGTGAAGGAACGCTTGTAAAGGATGCCCTCGATGAGTGTGTATCGCTCTGCTCGGGTTCTTACTCTTCGAGCTTCCGTAGGGTCCTCGGGGAGGAGCCCATCCTTTAGGAATTCGACGAGGGGTTTCATCCAGTCATCTTGAAGCAAAACAGGTAGCGACTCTATTGAGTCAGAATTTTCATCCTCTGTACTTGGCTTCAGGAGGACCTCTATCAAGACGGTCTGCTCGAGACCTTGGAGGGAGGAAGAGGCTAACTTGGAAAGGGCATCGGCCTGGGAATTCTCTTCTCGGGGGATTCGCTGGATGAGGGCTTCTTCAAATAGAGCCATGAGGCTTCTGACCTTGGCCAAGTACTTAACCATCCGGTCATCACGTGCTTCATACTCGCCTAGGACCTGATTTACGACCAGCTGAGAGTCGCTAAAGATCCGGAGGCATCGCGCCCCTACATTGCGGGCCATCCCAAGGCCGACTATAAGTGTCTCATATTCTGCTTCGTTGTTAGAGGCCTTGAAATTTATACGGAGGGAGTATTGGAGGATGAAGTCATCTGGGCCTGCCAGAATGACCCCGGCTCCGCTTCCCTCATTACAGGAGGATCCATCCACATAGACCGACCAGACAGGTGGTCCCTTCATTGCTTTGCTAAACTCGGGGATGGTACTTTCAACTATAAATTCTGCTAAGGCCTGTGCCTTGATCGCGGTCCGAGGCTGATATGTTATATCATGCTGGCTTAGCTCGATAGACCACTTCATAAGGCGACCCGAGGTCTCTGGCTTGTGGAGGACTTGCTTCAATGGTTGGTCGGTAAGGACGACCACCAAATGGGACTAAAAATACAGGCGAAGCTTTCTTGCGGCCATCACTAGGGCGTAAGCCATCTTTTCTATTCTCGGGTAGCGGAGCTCGGCATCCCGAAGTACCTTGCTCACATAGTAAATGGGCTTTTGAGCCCGGTCTTCTTCCCTTACTAAAACGGCGCTAAGGGTCTACTCGGAAGCAGCCAAGTAGAGATAGAGGGGTTCGCCAGGAATTGGTTTGCTGAGGAGAGGAGGATTGACGAGGTAAGCCTTAAGCTGGTCGAACGACTCCTATTGCTGGTGACCCCATTCGAAACCTTTAGCCCCCCTGAGGGCCTTGAAGAAGGGGAGGCATTTCTCCCCGGACTTCGAGAGAAAGCGCCCTATGGCGGCTAGGCAGCCTGTTAACCTCTGAACTTCCTTAACATTCTTGGGAGGGGCCATGTCTAATATAGCCTTGATTTTCTCAGGTTAGCTTCAATTCCTCGTTGGCTGACCATGAAGCAGAGGAACTTTCCTGACAAGACTCCGAATGCACACTTGTTCGGATTGAGTCTCATGTTGTGCTTTCTCAGAACATCGAATGCCTCCTGGAGGTCGGTTACATGATCGGCACCTCTGATGCTTTTTAGGAGCATGTCGTCAACATATACCTCCATATTACGGCCGATTTGAGCTTGGAAAACCTTATTGACGAGGCATTGGTATGTGGCGCCTGCATTTTTCAAACCGAAGGGCATAACCCTGTAGCAGTAGAGGCCCTGGTCGGTCACAAATGTGGTCTTCAGGATATCTGGGGGAACATCCGTATCTGATTGTAGCCTGAGAAGGCGTCCATGAAGCTGAGGAGTTCATGGCCCGAGGTTGCGTCAATCAAAGTGTCAATACTCGGAAGAGGGAAGGGGTCCTTCGGGCAAGCTTTGTTGAGATCGGTAAAATCGATACAAATCCTCCAAGTCCCATTAGATTTCTTCACCATTACGACATTCGACAACCACTCGGGATAGTTTACCTCTTGTATGAACTGGGCCTTTAAGAGCTTGTCCACCTCCTCTTTTATAGCTAGCTGGCGCTCGGGGGTGAACTTGCACCTCTTCTGTTGGACTGGTTTAGACCCCGGAGCAACACTGAGGTGGTGGACCAAGAGCTCTTCGGAAATACCGGGCATGTCTGCAGCCGACCAAGCAAAGAGGTATCGGTTCCTTCGGATGCACTGGACTATGTCGGAGCATAGGGCGGATGGGAGGGTCTTGCTAACAAAGAATTTTCGGCTTGGATCCTGCTCAGAGAAGTGCACTCCCTCCAACTCATCCACCGGCTCGGACGTTGGTCGGGCGACATCTTGGGGGATTTCCAGAGTTTCTAGGGAGAGGACTGGACCGAGGGTAGAGGTCATATGGCACTTACGGGCCATTTTCTGATTGCCTTTCACTTCCCCTACTCCGGCCCGAGTGGGAAACTTCATCTTGAGGTGATAGGCGGATGGGACTGCTTCAAGGGCAGCGAGGCCGGGCCGACCCAAAATGGCATTGTAGGCTGCAGGGACATCCACGACCATAAAATCCATGGATTCCATTCGGGTAGTAGGAGTTTTGCCAGCGGTTACATCGAGGGTGATCACCCCTTCAATAGTCACTGGCACTCCCGTGAACCCATGGAGAGTATATCCGGCGGGCTTGAGTCTATCTCGGGAGAGTTTGAGGCCCTTGAAAGCGGGCGAGGAAGAGGATGTTAACGGAACTGCCATTGTCCACTAGGATCCTCTCCACCTTGAAGTTTGCCATGTGGAGGTTGATGACGAGTGCGTCACAGTGAGGGGTTCGGACGCCCTTGAGGTCTTCATCTGAAAATGTGACGGGCACTCCGAGGCCTTTAGGAGGAGGGGTGGCGTGAACCGAATTGACTTCTCTTATAAATGCCTTTCGAGAAGAGTTGGAGGAGCCCCCCATTGGGCCCCCATGGATGAGGTGTAGGACACGCTCCTCTTTGAAGTCGGGCGTTTCATCGTGCTCCGGACGCTTGTTAGCCCTCCGAGGCAGGGGAGGAAGGTCGGCTCGGTCCTTTCTCACGAACCTGGTCAGTTGCCCCCTCTGGATGAGGGCTTATATCTCATTCTTCAAGGCTCGATAATCATTGGTGTCGTGGCCATGGTCCCGGTGATAACGGCACCACTTCTCTTTATCCCTCTTTTTGCCGGGGGTGTTCATTTTTGGTGCAGGAGGTATCACCCCCTCCTTCTCAACTTCCATGAGAATTGTGGAGATATTGGCATTAAGGGGAGTAAAATTTTCAAATCTGGGGAGAGGTCGGCGTTGGCCGCCATTATCCTTCTGAAGCTTCTTGGCTCCTTCCTCTTCTGTTCCTTTTCTCTTAAACCCGGAGGAGGACCCCTCCAAGTTGGGGCGGTGTTCAGCTTCTTCGGCCCGAATATACTTTTTGCTTCGGAGGAGGAGGTCAGAGAAGTTCTGAGGGGGCTTCTTGGCGAGGGAGGAGCGGAGGCTGGAGTTGAAGACATTGGATTGAAAAGCTGCTGCAGCGACCGACTGGTCGAGGGATGCTATGGACCTGGCTTCAGCTGTGAACTTCTTCACATAGTCTCTCAACTTCTCACCCTTCTTCTGGTTGAGGTAGAGTAGCGAAATGCTGGTTTTCTTAGTTCGGTGGCTACTCACGAAGTGGGTGACGAAGAGGGTCTCAAATTGCTCGAAGGAGAATATTGAGGATGGGGCAAGGTGAGAGTACCATTCTCGGGCTGGACCCTTGAGATTTGCGGGGAAGGTCTTGCATAGCAGAGCATCGGAAGCTTGATGGATAAGCATGAGGGTCTTAAAGCTTTCGATGTGATCAACGGGGTCAGTCTCCCCGGAATAGGTCTCGAATTGAGGAGGCTTAAAGCCGATCGGCACGGGTGCATCCATTATGGTTCGGGAAAAAGGAGGTCTACTAGGACGGAGGGTCCTTCCTCTAAGCTCTTCTTCTCGGTCTAACTGACCCAAGCGCCTCTCCAACTCATGGAGACGGCGATAGACTGCATCATCCCTTCGACGGTAATCTGGTGAGCCTCTAGACTCGTCTTCGTACGAGGGAGAGTGGGGGCTACGACGACGGTAGCTCCTAGAGCGGCGAGGACTTGCCATGTAGCGGGGGTTGCTAGGAGCTTGTGGAGGAGTTAGGGACCGTTGGCGAGGACTTCGGATCTGAGGAGGAGTGAGAATCCTTGGAGCATTGGTGTTATTGGGACGGAGGTTGAGAGCTTGTAGGACGGTTGCCTGGAACTGCTGGAACTCGGCACGGGTGATGGGTGCCTTATCGTTCCTAGGATGTTACCGACCGGCAGGGGAGTGTGGTCTTCTTCTGTGATGCTCGGGGGACTCTCTCCGCCCCCTTTGGATAGGGGACCTTTTGTAGTCTCGGCGGTGAAGAAATCGCTCATCCGGACTTTGCTGGCGGGAGGCTCCCTCTCGGGCCCGCTTTTCGTCCATACGGTGGCAAAGATCCTCATCCTTCTGCCGATTTGGAACTTTTTGGTGGAAGTCGGAAGCTTGGGGATTGTGGGAGGCCATAGAGTCCGTAGAGGCATTGTGGATTGAGACATGGTCCTGGTGGAGAGGTTGTTTCTGCGGATTCGGACCCTTGGGAGGTTGTTGATTCTACGGAGGAGGCAGGTCCTGTTGGAGTGGGTCTTCCGCTGGGGGAGGAAGTTGCCCCTGCTGTGGAGCGTGTTGGATGGGGATTTCTTGTTGCTAATCGGGGTTGGGCCCTCGGTTGGACCCTCTGGATCTTGCTTTTCTAGGAGGCATGGCTGGAGAAGATCTGACCAACGGGAAGAGGGGAGGCTGCTACTCCTTTTTTTTCCACAGACGGTGCCAATCTGTTACCGCTAAATTTGGTGTGGGGGTAAACAGATAGTATTTGTGGATTCTTGGGAAACTTGAATAGCAAACCCGGAACCTGATCCGTTGGAGTTTGATCACTGAATCCCGCCATTAACCTGCAAAAAGTGCGAGACACCGGGGTTGATCCCGGCGACGCACCCTCCGACGCTCAAGTCAGTAATCAGGGATGATTAAGAAAGAGCGTGAAATTGGCAAAAGATTGATTACCTCTTAATGGAGATGGATGGGGGGTATTTATAGGCGTCTTAGGGATCAGATTAGGAATGTAATCCCCGTGATCTGATAAGGAATATAATCCCCGTAAACAGATTAGGAATGTAATCCCTAATTCTCAGTGGAAGGATAGATGTGAATCAGGGTCGTTGATTAGTATTAATCAGAGATCCTGATCCTATCCCTCTGGATCGGGTTTTCTGCTGGTTGAAACCCGCACCCGATTGAGGTGGATCCGTTCGTGGGTTATTGGATCTTTGATGAAGAGATCTAGTACCCATTTCAGACCCACTGGTAGGTGAAATTACTGTTTCGCCCCTGGGCTTCAAGATTCGCGCCTGATTTGGACGGTTCCGATTAAACCCCATTTTTAGCCATATCAACTATACTACTAAGATTAAGATTAATCTTTTAATTAATTAACTAATTAATGTTGGAAAATAATCTATGTGGGCTCACATATGTGACTAAATGTATAATTGCTATTCTAAAGTTTAACCCAAATTAAAGTGATCTAATCAAGATTAAGTAATGGGTTAAAAGCATATAATTTAAAGTGTGATATAACACGTGTAGAGACCATAAAGTAAATTTCTTATTTTGTGATGGGCAAAATTGGAAATCAATAATTATCAATTAGGGTTATGGTCACATATATATACGCATCTTCTTATTCCATCTGTCATCCCATCAACAGAAGAATAGAGAGACGGCCTCTCATAGATTTGTGTATCATATAGAAAGATTCAAACCCTCTGCGCAATCTCCATCAATGGCTTCAGGTTAGTGCTTCCATTTTTAATGTTCTTCTTCTTTTGATTTTGCAAAGATCTATAGTTTCATGATTTAGGATTTTATATTAAAGTACTTTTGCAACATGATTAAGTTCTAAATTCATAGAAACATGTTTTAGGTTGTTGTTAATGTTTTATACATGTTCTTAAGTGTATATAAAATTACATCAATGAACTCTAGTTCAAAACCAATTCCATTCGTCTTCTTTCTTTCTTTTCTTTTTATCTTTTTTTTAATTACAAAATTCCAATCCACCCCCTACTTGACCATAATGTTTTATGTTGATTCTTCAAGTGACCAATTTGTAAAGATATGTATTTGAGTGCTTGAAGTTTGAAGTCTTCATCTTTGTTTTCTTCTTTGTTTGCATAAAAAAACGCCCACCTTTTGTACTTATCCATCTCATTTATACAAAAACAAAAAAATAAATAATATTGAGAAGAAATAAAATAAATTTCAAAGATATAAACCAGAACTTGCAATTTTAATGCATTAAAGAGTAATAAAAATTATATAAAAATTTCACTTATCAAATACCCCCAAACTTGAGATTTTGCTTGTCCTCGAGCAAAAAGTAAAATCATAAATCAAAGAATAATAATTATAAGTAGGCTCAACTCATCACACTTAAAAAGTCTTATCATGCAAGTATTAAAATTTTAACTTAAAACATAAACAATAGCAAATAAAGTAAAACTAATCATACTCACTTTCTCCAGTGCAATTATTCACCAAATTCCCATCCCAATCATATTTGTCATGCAATTAATGTAATTATATCATGTAACCACTCCATCTGTAATCACCCCTTCTCACTAGCACAAACCGAATAGTAAACTATAGTTTTTTTTTTGTCTCTCTCTAAGTTATTACTTGTATTTTGACGCGAATGCAAATATTTGTGATGAATTCACCCGGTTACTCAACAAGTTATAAATTTAGAGTGCTTTTGCATACTCATATTTCAAGTTACCGTTTGACGTAAAAGTAAACATTGGTGATGAATACCTCTAGTTACTAAGCAACTTAAAACATTGGAGTAGATAAAACTTTATTTATTCAATTATTTAATTATTATCACTCTATTTACTTAAACTCTGTTTAGTACTAGATCAAAAGGGATAATCACAAGAAAAATCATCACATTTTTCTTTTATGTATAATCACATGACTCACAAATTTGTAAGGAATTTTGAACTTCAATAATCCTAAAGTAAATAAGTATGCTTAATCTTGCTTTATAAGATATTGTCTATCCTAAAAAAATTATTTCAATGCTTTAGCACAATAAATAACTAAAAAGTGTAATGGTAAGCATAATTGCAATACTTTGTTTTGTTTTTCTTTTCAAATATATATAAAAAATATATAAAAAATTGTACCCCTTCCCCCAATCTTGAATATCACATTGTCATCAATGGGTAAAAATAATGAAAAACAAAAATAATGAGAAAAGTTCAGAATTACTCCCCTGATTCATGTTAAAATTCTGGTTGAGTGGCGTTTATTGTTTCAGACATATCTGGAGTTGTAGATGTCCAAATCCATTGATTCTTTTTGTTCTGGA
Organism: Hemerocallis citrina; assembly: GCA_017893485.1. Lineage (NCBI taxonomy): Eukaryota > Viridiplantae > Streptophyta > Magnoliopsida > Asparagales > Asphodelaceae > Hemerocallis > Hemerocallis citrina. Next base: position 220,361,297 of record CM030364.1, read on the forward strand.
AAGCTAAGACAATTTTCTCTAATCGCTCTTTGAAACACTTTTCCAGATTTAGACTCCATCCTGCCTAAAAACAACCATCAAAGTAGGTTTAGAAAAACAACTTCGCTGGAAACCCCCAAACTTATGCAATCCTTAAAAATAAAGTAAACTAAAAGAAAAATAAATTCTAAATGCAGTAAAAAAAATGAGTTGCCTCCCAAGAAGCGCTAAGTTTTAAGTCTTCAATCAGACATGGTAGCTGAGATGGTTATGTAACGCCAAGATCCAACAGCATACACGCCTCTTTTCCAATAATTCTCTTCATGTGTGGATTAGATTTTTTATGTGCATCCCTCAAACTAGATGGTAGCGGCTCGAATTTCAGTCGTTTCTTTCTTGAAGATGGAGTCTTTGATATTCCCACCTCTTTAAATTTCATTTGAGAAAATGGATAAATAGATGGTACAGCATCCAAATACATAAATATTCCAAAACCTTTTCTTTCTCAGATTCAAGAGTTACTGAATTTGTCAGACATACTTCGATTGATAACTTTTCAACTTCAGCCTTATGTTTCTCGCCCACAATTAAATCTGTTTCACTTGAAAACATGAGTGTTCTTCGACAGGAAACTTCATGGATTTAAAAATATCAAATATTACTTGCTCATCCTCAACCCTCAAAATAAGTTTTCCTTATTGGAAATCAATCATAGCTCTCCCCATAGCACGAAAAGGCCGCCCCAAAATCAACGGATTTTTTTTCATCTTCCTCCATGTCAAGCACTATGAAATCAGCTGGGAATATGAACTTGTCTACCTTTACCAAAACATCTTCAATTATTTCTGTTGGGTACTTGAAAGATCTATTCGCCAATTGCAAAGAAATTGTAGTAGGCTTTGCTTCTCCAATACCTAGTTTCCTAAAAATCGAAAAAGGCATAAGATTAATACTTACTCCTAAATCACATAAAGCTTTATCAAAATAAGAATTTCCAATAGTGCAAGGTATCGTAAAACTCCCTGGATCTTTAAGTTTAAGAGGCAACTTGTTTTGTAAGATTGCACTACTCTCTTCAATTAGCATCACCGTCTCATGCTCCTCTAATTTTCGCTTGTTTGATTAAATAGCCTTAAAAATTTTAGCATATTTAGGCATATGTTCTAAAGCTTCAATAAGAGGAATATTGATATGCAATCTCTTAAAAATACTTAAAATTTTAGAGAAATGATTTTCAAGATTATTCTTTTTAAGTCTTTGCGGAAAAAGGAATCAGTGGATCATAAGGAGATTTAAGATAAATTTCAGAATTAAACTCCCTGGAAACCGTCAGCTATGAAGCTCCTTTATTCTTCTTAGAATGGTGGTTGGCCACCTGTTGCGTTTGTTCCTCCAAAATTTGTTCGTACTCATCTTCCTTTCAACCACTCCTCCTGATTTATTACAAGAGCAGTGGCAACATTGTGTACAACGATTTGACTCTGCAGAATTCAAGGTGATACCCAGACCAACAGATTATCATTATATCTTATTTATACTTCTATCTTACGCATTAGAATTGTATGCGATGAGTGAAAGAAATTCCAAAAATCGTCTTTCTGAGAAAAGGACAAAGCATACAACTGGGAACGTATCATATTCTGAATTTGAAACAATACTGGTAAATATTATAAATTTGATATTTTTTGCATCTTTACATATATTTTTGGAAGAAATTGATAAATAATGGCATACATGTCTTTACGCATTATTAGGAACAACAAAATAATGGAGTGAAGCCACATGCTGATGTGATTTGGCTTGCGGATCACACAAGAAAAAATGACCAAGGCAAACTTGAGTGGGATGACGATGGTCGATCTAAGGAGATACATGTACGTTATAAATTTTGTGCTATGCCTTTATTTATATGGTATTGTACATTGCTTCATGATATTATCTAGCATTGCCCTCCAATATAGTAAAGGTCAGTAAAAGAATCTTTCTTAGAGTTAAGTTTAGTTAATGATAATTCTGCATAGCCAGTTTTGAGAAGATTTATAATCCTCTAGATGTGCAGCTGTAAACAAGTCTTCAATTCATGACCGTTCTACTTTGTTGTATCGTAAATAATGTAGATGAAGTATGTCTAGCAATAGCATGCTTAATTTTGAGAAGATTTATTTTCTTTGCTTCCTTTTTTGGGTTGCTGTTGTTGATTGTTGTCTAGCAATAGCATGCTTGGTTCTACTTCTTTTGCTTCATATTTTTGTAAGATGCTTCATGGTAAATTTTATTTTTTGTTATTGTTATTTAATTAGGAGCAACTTAAAGTAGCAGTTGCTGCACATGGTGAATCAATGACTCAAGAGGAGATCCTTCTACATGTTTTGAAGCCTAGATCAGGGTATTTTCGTGGCAAGGGAACTGCATTAAAAGGTTATTGTAAAGGAAGACAGCAATTTGAGCAACAAAACTTGATCAATGAGCAACAAAAGAAGATTGAAGAGCAGCAGAAAATGATAAAGGAGTTGCAAGAAACTCAAGAAAGAACAATAAGACAAATTGAACAACAAAAGGAAGATATGCAGCGTGCAATGGATGCAATGAAACAAGAATTGTTGGCACAACTTACAAATAGAGGTGCATGAAATTCCTCGAATGATCAAGGTATTCTGCTCTGCCTCTTTCTTTTTTTTTCCAGCATCTTTATTCTTTGTTTTTTGGTCAAGGTATTCTTTGTTTTGTCGAATGTTCAAGGTATTCTTTTTTTTCTGCATTGTTTGTGAGCTGAAACCTACAATGTAATTAGTTGTCTATTGGTGCAAGAATTAGCAAATAGGGAATGTTGTTTTCTGAATTATCTAGTTGTTGAAAACAAGTAGAGAATATATGCAATCAAGCTGATGTGTCATTATCTGACAATGATGGAGTTGAAGTATTACACAAATCTTTCAGTATTAGTCATAACTAAGAAATGAAAAACTTTAGAAGTAATGAAAGTAAACTCTAATATAGTAAATGATTAACGCACTTGAAACTATGTCCTTGTGCTTTTTTAGGTAATATCAGATTTTTGTTGGCTTTATACGTTGATAGCATGTAGATTTTGGTGGCTTGATAGTGTTGACAATGGGTATATTTTGGTGGTGGCTTGATAGTGTTGACAATGGGTATATATTGGTGGCTTGATACTGTTGACAATGGCTATATTTTGGGTTGTTTTAGTTTTCAATGCTGACAATAAGTTCATGGTTTGTGGCTATGTTTTAAATGGTTTTCTAATATTTTGATCTTATACTTGTTTTATTTATTCATTTCCTTTAAAATTGATGCAGGATGTTGATATTAGACAAGTTTTTTTTGCATGTACTTGGAGGAAGCTAAATGTATATGCACATGCTATTTTGATCTATTAGAAAACATGGTTAAGCTTATTATGCACAATGGAAATGATTATGAGATACTTAGATATCTTTTTGAGAAGTTGATGGTTGTAATATTTTGGGCATTGCTTCTTATATGACATAAATGTAATATGTTGGACAAGTTTAATATTATAGTTTTTAGAATGATGTTGGTTTTTAATGTTTTTGAAGTGTATGCTAGTTTTAGGACAGGGCTGATGCAACGACAATATATAATTTGTCTCAAAAAGAATTAAACTTTCGCAATGACAATTGGTAGCTTTAGCAACGACTATAGTTGTTACCAAAATCTATACTATTATTAAGCAAAGCCTTATTTTGCTGGCTTTTTACTATTATACCCTCACAAACATAAAAGGCTAAAAAAATATATAGGGGTCAAAAATGTAATTTGCATGACTAATAAATGAGAGTAAATAAAAAACCGGGTTGAATTAAATCTATACTATCAAAAACCGGGTTGAATTAAAGGTGAACAACAAATATAGAACCCGGTTGAATTAAATCCACGTAGCTCCGCCCCCTAGGTATTCAACACAACAATTACATAATTTTTTAAAGAAAGTTTTGTTAATGTCATGATTAATGGAAATGCATTGATAAGCTTATCTTCCGATGAACTTCACTTAAATAATTAAGTTGCTTAGTTAGATTGCTTTCTAACTGCCAAAATGACAAAAGGTTTGTTAGCTATTTTATTTACACATTAATCGACTTCATAATCATAATGCATTTCTTTAGTAACCTGTTTTAATCATCTTTAATCTAAATAGAAGACCATCTTTAACCTTTTTGTCTCCACCATCTCCAGTAATTAGCTTTTAAGACGATGGTCCTAATGCTGTTTATTCGGATAGATAATATTAGATAAAGTTAGCATTCATAGAGACCATAATGACGAGTTTCAGTTATGATATGGTCACTGTTTTCATGCATTACAGTGAAACCGGGTTGAAATAAAGGTGAACAATATATATAGATGTAATTTGCATGGTCATAAAAAAAATTAAAAAAAATATAGAACCATGCATGTATATATCATCACATTTTAATTACTACACTGATAAAGGTGAACAATAAATATTGTCATGCACCCATTAATTAAATTGTGTGATTACTAGAAAGGTGCCTACTAGAAGGTAGTTTGAACAATAGATATAGTCAACTAGAAGGTAATCTGAACAATAGATATAGTCATGCACGCATTAATTAAATTGTATGATTACTAGAAAGGTGCCTACTACAAGGTAATTAAAATTCATTCATACCCATTCATACCTCTTCATCCCCTTTATTAACAGCAAAGGTGCCTGTCATCCCCAACTACATTGATGAGAAGTGGGCTTTCCCTGCACCATTGCTCCCCAAGTGCGCTTACATCCTCAAGTAGATTTTTGGCTGATTTTGCTGATAAGAAGGTGTGTTTGTCGTTGTTAATTGAATGACAGCGAAACTTTTATTTATATATCTCTGTCATTCATATTATATAAGACCCGTGAGTGATGCTAATTACTGTTTTTATGTTGACAATTAATTGTCAGGTTTTTGAAACAGTCCAGCAAGTACAAGATATTCCATTTGGATCCTACTTTGATGTATTGTATTTGTCTCTCCTTTAAGTTTAAGGAGATGATCTATGGTATCACTCGTTTTTTCTGTCCCGGTTCTGTGCTTTTTAATTGATCTAACTTCTCAGCAAGAATTTTCTATTCACATAATGGGTTCAACTTCTTTGTGTGTGTGTGAGTAGTTGGGCGGCGGGCGGTGGCGCTGGTAATATACATATAAGTTTGAAGAGGATGCACTTCAACTGTGCCATTTCAAATTTTAGTTTGTTGTACATAATAAAAATAACTCAAATCTTCTATGACAAACTACTAACAAATCAGTTGCTTAGATTCCAGCAAAACATGTTTTACAAATTGCGATAATAGTTATACAACGACTGCATGTAAATAGGAAAGCTTACAACATACATTTTAATGGAGTTTTACGTGGGACAGTGACCATCATACAATTAATACTTTATGGGGTGACCAGACAACTATAATGAAACCAATATAATTGATACCCATCATTACTTATATACTGCTGTTTTCTTTAAGAAATACCAAAGATGAGGTATTGGGTCATAGAAATAAAGTTAGACATTTTCGAGGCCAGCTTCATGCATAAAATCATAGAGATTTCATGTAGGAACAAGTTTTCTATTGATGTAGTCTTTTTGCTCTATCGAAAAGAATATACTTGTGAGCATTTGATATTTTAAATTTCCTCAGCTAAAATAGTCTTCTTCTATCAAAGAAAGGATGTAGAAGCTGCATGAGAGTTCAACTCATGAATAATTTCATAATAGTTCCTCATTAACGCAGAGAGTATGAGGTATATATATATCTATCTATATAAATAAAAGTGAACTGATTTGTCATATATATATACACCGATGCTATATAAAAGAGAACTGATTTGTCATATATAAATAAAAGTGAACTGATTTCTCTGTCATTTTATATAGGAAATGCAAAATAGGAAATGCATTTTAAATGACAGAGAAACAAAATAGGAAATGCATTTTAATAGCCATGGTTCTTTTTATGTTTGTTAAGGCTTTTAATCAAGTATTGGTTTGTCCCATGAAGACCAAATTTAATAGGAAATCTATTTATACTTCAAAGCATATATTATAGATTATCATATAGATTATTTACAATATTGATACTCTTTTTGCTAGATGAGACTTGATATTCATTTGTAATTTCGAGTTATGGGAATACATTGATCAATGTTTGTTGTGAATAAACCTTTTTATATCACTCAAAATGAGATCATTATATGTGATGTTTAATCATAAAACTGTGATTGAAATGTATGGGTAAGGGTTTTAACCAGTACATCTAGGCTTTTATCTTAATTTTTTTCTCCTCTGGCTGTAAAATTTTGGATACCATCTTAATCCTAACTTGATTAATTACAACGACATATTGAAATAAGGTTTCATTAAGATTACCTTGAATAAAATGCTCTCTAACTAACAAAACCAACTAGCTGACATCATATTGAAATAAGGTTTCATTAAGATTACCTCAAGTTAATTTACGAGGACTCCTTTCAGCCATGTTCCAAAATTAAACTGTATAGTTATAACCTTTTTTGTTTCTGAACCTTGAATAAAATGCTCTCTAACTAATAAAACCAACTAGCTGACATCTTATTTAGTTTTCTCAGTATGTTCACAAAAATAATGGTCATTAGATTAATGCTATGGCAAATGGTTATTAATGTGTTATTTCGTAAAAAACTGGTTCTTACTTTGAAATAATCAGCTCACACTATTTGTTTCTCATACATAGGCTTCTGCTCAGGGGTTTTAATAATCAGCTCACACTGTTTGTTTCTCATACAAAATCCCCACTGAGAAGATGCCAAGAAATGCCCGTTTGAGTGATATTAAGAGACAAGCAAGATTTGCATCCCCATATCATGTAGTATCTAATAATCAAGAAGGTATCCTCCCGAAACTACTGTTCTTTTATAAATTAAAATCATTGTCAATGATGTTCTAATTAATATTCACCTTTCAACAGTTCATCATGGCAGACATAATTCTACGACAGTTCATCCGACAAGGAGACGCCATAACTGTGCTAGAAATTATGTCGACATAAACATGATGCCAGTACACGTGTTATTAGAATCCAAATTCTGCGAAAAATGTGGTGCTAAGTTGTTTTCAGCTGAAACAAGAGAGATATGTTGTAGGAATGGAAAAAATCTCACTACCGCCACTTACAACGCATGTCGAATTGAAGATGTTATATACTGATCAGAGTGAGGAGGGAAAGCATTTCAGACATAACATTCGGACATACAATCATATGTTTGCCTTCACTTCGATGGGAGTTCATTACGATGCAAGTCTCGCCAATGGCTGTGACGGAATTTATACGTTTAGAGCCCAAGGGGCGATATACCATAGGATAGGAAGTCTTCTACCTGTTCAACGCCCTAATTGGATAGGTAGTCTACAACCTGCTGGACCCCCTAGGCCAAGATATCTACAATTGTACATATATGATACTAAACATGAAATTGAAAATAGAATGAGGGAAAATACTGGGATGCGGACACACATAGTTGAAAAACTGAAGACGATCTTAAATCACCATAACCCTTTCGTGCATCAATTTAGGCGAATGGCTGTGAGAGGGGACTTACCAAATTGTAGATTGTTGCTTAAAGACCATTCCTTAGGAGGTCACCAGTATAATCTTCCTACAACATCTCAGGTTGCAGCAATTATAGTCGGAGGTGAAGATCTAACAAACGTTGGACCCCGGGAGACTATTGTGGAAACAATGGAAGGCAACTTACAGCTGATTCCAGACACGGTCGGTTATTATGATCCTCTCCAGTACCCACTTTTACTTTCGTATGGGAACTATGGATGGGATGTCAACACCCATTGTTTAAATGGACATCAAGTTACCTGCCGGGAATTTTATTCGTATATGCTTCAGGTAGTGTACTAATCTGAACTATATATATTCATCTTTCATACTATACTGATAAATAATGTTTTTGTTACAATTACAGATTAGAGCAAATGATACATCAATACTACTTCATGCCGCCAGATTACTACAACAATTTATTGTTGACACTTACGTCAAAATTGAGATGCAAAGGTTACGGTTTTTGCGGGCCAATCAAAAAACTATTAGAGCGGAGTTGTACCAAGGGTTACAAGATTTATTCAATGCGGGAGTACGAAATGCAGGTATGTAATTAGTAGATTGAAAAGTCTTATTATTTTTTCCTTTTCCGCCTGTATTTTACAATGAATGGGTAGCTAATAGATAAATACTTTTCCAATGTATTTATAGGTTCAACCGGAAGGAAAATTATACTTCCCTCTTCGTATGTTGGTAGCCCGAGAGACATGTATAATCGGTATCAAGATGCCATGGCTTTGGTTTAAAGGTATGGAAAATCGGATCTATTTATTACAATGATATGTAATCCATCATGGGATGAAATAACAATTGAATTGTTCTTGGGACAAGACCCTCAAGATAGGCCTGACTTGACAGCAAGGGTTTTCAAAGCAAAGCTAGAAGAACTAAAAAAAGATATCTATACCAGCGGAGTTTTAGGTTATGTTGCAGCTCATGTCCATGTAGTCGAGTTCCAAAAATGTGGATTGCCCCATGTTCATATGTTGGTCATTCTGAATGAACAAGACAAACTGAATAATCCTGACGAGTACGACCACATTGTACGGGCAGAGATTCCAGACCCAAATATTGAACCTGAACTATATGATATAGTTAAAATGCATATGCTACATGGACCATGTGGTATAGTGAAACCAAATTCTCCTTGCATGAGGGAAAACAAGTGCAAAAAGGGATATCCGCGCCAATTTGCAGAGCACACAGTACAAGGAGATGATTCGTATCCATTATATAGAAGACGTGATAATGGGATTAGTATAGAGAAACACGACATCTCCTTGGATAATCGATGGGTGGTTCCATATAATTCTTGGCTTTTGAAAAAATATAATTGTCATATCAATGTTGAAATATGCTCCAGTATCACGGCCGTGAAGTATTTATACAAGTACGTATACAAGGGACCAGACCGAATCTCTTTTTAGATACGTAGAGAAACAGATCAAAATGATGAGATCTCAGAGTTTCTAGATGCACGTTGGGTTTGCCCACAGGAAGCATTGTGGAGGACTTTTAAGTTTCCAGTGCACAAAATATATCCAAGTGTGGTAGCTCTTCATATACATCTTCCAAATATGCAGCAATTGACATATTATGCCGATCAACTGCTCGATGATGTTCTCAATGATGTGCAAACTTCAAAGACAATGTTGACTGAGTTTTTTCAAAAGAATTCAGAAGATCCTGAAGCAAGAAATTTATTATATCGAGAATTTCTAGAAAAATATTGGTGGGTATCTGGAGAAAAAAAATGGCAAAAGAGAGCAACTACGCAACGAACTATCGGTAGACTTTACATGGTTCCGCCAAATGAAGGAGACCGATATTATTTGCGCATCCTACTGAATCATGTTAGGGGACCAGTCTCATTTGATGATCTTCTTATAGTAGATGGGGTATTCTGCTCCACTTTTAAGGAATCAGCTGAAAAGAGGGGGTTCTTAGAAAATGACAACGGCGTACGAGAATGTTTAATAGAAGCGGCAAGTACACATATGCCATCAGCGCTCCGGAGATTGTTTGCTACACTTTTGTTGTATTGTCAACCTACTGGTGTGCTGCAGTTGTGGATTGAGTTCCACCCATATATGATGGAAGATTACTCTTCAACGAGTACCGTGAATGTGAATTCAAGCATGAATCGTCTACTACGTGATCTGAACAGCATACTTCAACAGTATGATAAATGTAATGCAGATTATGGTCTCCCTGTACCCACATTTGATGATTTTACAAGCGGATCTACACAACAAATGATTGAAGATGAGAGATCCATTATTGTTACGGATGATGATTTATGCTGTATAAATTTGTTGAATTCGGGCCAGAAGCATGCTTTTGATGTGATCATCGAAGCTGTTAATTCGAAAAAAGAGATGGTATTCTTCATTGACGGTCCAGGTGGTACTGGCAAGTCTTTTTTGTATAGAGCAGTATTGGCATACCTTAGAAAAGAAGGACATTTTGCATTTGCAATAGCATCGTCCGGAATCGCAGCCACGATATTACCGGGGGGAAGAGCTGCTCACTCTAGGTTCAAAACTCCTATTAAAATTGGGCCTAAATCAACTTGCTATATTAGTAAACAGGACGACACAGCCGATCTCTTACGAAGTAGCAGTGTTATACTTTGGGACGATGCAACAATGGTATATCGGTATGCTTTTGAAGCATTTGACAGAACCTTAAGAGATTTGGCAGAAAAGGATGTCCCTTTTGGAGGTAAAATCGTTATACTTGGAGGTGATTTTAGACAAGTGCTACCAGTAGTACAGAATGGTACAAAATCGCAAACTATAGATGCATGTATTGTCAAGTCTGCAATTTGGGAAAGTGTAAATGTTGTCCATTTTACAGAAAATATGCGATCAAGAACAGATCCTAACTTCACAAGTATTTTGAAAGATATCGGAGACGGGGCAGCGACTACATATGAAAATGAAATGGTAAGAATTCCGGATGAAATGGTTATACCATGGACAGGTGACGATACCATAACTCATTTAGTCAACACTATTTATCCAAATCTTTGTGAGAATGTGAATGACAAGAGCTACATGGTGGAAAGAGCTATAATGGCACCAACTAATGAGTCCGTGGATAGTATAAACAACACTACCATTAATACTTTTCCAGGTGATTGTAATCTAAATTAGTTTTAATCTCTTCTATGTAAAGGCTTTGACTATTTATAAAAATAAATAAAGATTTTCCTATGTATCCATCTCTACTAACATAAATTTAAACTATACCATTGTCAGGTGATGAGAAAGTATATTATTCTTTCAACAGCGTAGAAGATGACGAGAGGAATCTATACCAACAAGAATTTTTGAATGAGATTTCTCCAGGAGGATTGCCACCACATAAGCTAATTTTGAAATACGGGGCACCAATAATTCTTCTACGAAATATAGACCCAAAAGCAGGTCTTTGCAACGGGACAAGATTATTGTGTTGAGGTTTTTATCAGTACTTGATCGATGCAGAAATTGTTACTGGAATTTCAGCAGGAACACGAGTTTTCCTTCCTAGAATACCACTAAAACCTTCGGAAAGCATAAGCTTGCCGTTCAAACTAATTAGAAAACAATTTCCTGTGCGTCTGTGTTTCGCTATGACCATAAATAAAGCGCAGGGACAAACTATACCGTTCGCGGGGATTTATTTAAAAGATCATGTTTGCAGTCATGGGCAACTTTACGTGGCTTTGTCAAGAGGAATTTCAATGAACTCCACCAAGATAGCTATTCGTGAAGGAAAATTGTCCGGGCAAGATGGAACATACACAAGAAATGTTGTCTACAAAGAAGTGTTATTCAATTAGAAAGCTCAGTTGTAGTTTTATTTTGGTTGGTACTACATACTCTTCTATGCACTTTTACTTTTTTATATGGGTTTGGGTTTGGTTAACAATGCATTTTGAATTTTGTATATCGTATAATGTATTATTGAAGTTTGATTATATAATCGTTCACACTTATATTCTATTATTTAAGCCTGCTATTTTTCAAGTTAAATGTTTTACTATTTCTTTTCTTATACGATATACAAATTCATCCCATGATGGCTAATGATTAATTTTTTTTATAGACATGCATCGCACGTGCATTATACTAGTACAAGTAATGCAAAGCAATAATAAAAATAATTGCAAAACAGTCGAGCTTTGTCAACGACAGTAGTTGTTGCCAAAATAGAAAGAATGTAAGGCAACGACAATAATTCATTGCGAAAAAACATCTTTAGCAAGGACATGGGTCGTTGCCAAATATATGAAGTATATTTTGCAACGACAAAAGTTGTTGCGATTGATTTTATACCTTAGCACGGGTGAAATTAGGTATGGCAATGATAAAATATATTGCAACGACAATGTCGTTGCAAAAAATCTATGTTTGGCAATGACAGAAAGTTGTAGTCAAAATCTTTCGCGACACCTGGACGCGCAACAACCTTGCAACGACAAATATCTTTGCCAAAAATATTTTTCGCAACGACAAACGAGTTTTAGCAACGACATTTGGCGTTTCGAAAAAAGATTTTTCTTGTAGTGTAAATCCGGGGCTATGATTAATTTGACGGTGGACTCCAGGATCATGAATGGTCGGACGGATGGAAAGTCGTTCTCCAGTGTGTATGCGTATACCGGGGCTAGAGGGACACTTGCAGGATGTTCGCATGACGAGGATTTCCATATAAGCTTGATGGTGGACTCCATTGCTGGAATCTATACTCGTGGAATGTTTAAAACTTGATTTGTTACTGAGTAGTTTTTCATGGCGAGAGATCTAACCCTATAATGTGGATTACATAGGTTTTTGCCCTAGGACCTATGTAGGATGGGGTGCATAGAATCCGAACAAGTATGCATTGGTATCATTGTAGTGTAACATCTACATTTGGCATTAAGTCATATCATATACTATCATGTTTAGGATCTCTCTTTACACTTTTATATGCATTCAAGTTTGTGATTATTAAAGTAAGAGATTTTGTTTTAATACTGCATAGAGAGGATCGATGTTTATAACATTGCATCGGTTGTAAGCAATTAACGTGCCCACAGATTTTCAGTGCAGGGCATGATTGGATTGGCAAGGACTTAAAGAAGACTGATGATAAAGATTATATTCATGATTAAAGCTTTTGAAATTAGAATCGTATTTCATGTTATATTTTATTTAACTTTCGCTGTGTAACTTTGTAATAAACTTTGCTGTGTAATAAAAATTTTTAATTTTCTTGTAAAATTATATGAAATGAAGTAAAAGTTCCTGTTGTACTACGAATTACATGTAAATGGAATTCGGGGTGTTACAGAGTGGTATCAGAGTAAACATCAATAAGTAGTACAAAATTACGAGGACAGCACATTAGGGTGGATATTAGAAGTGTGAGTTCAGTTTATAGAGATATAAATGTAAGTGATTTACATTTGTGTTGCATTATACACTGATGTCTTCTCCTCTCTTTCTCTGTGAGATGGCTGGAGTCATGAATGATGAAGTTATGGAACTTGCATTCATGATGCTCTCCTCGTATACATTGATGTGAGATTGAATGCGAGCATGTTTTCACTTGGTATCAGAGTGGCACAGTGGAAGTGTGGTGGGTTTGAACCTAACACGTGGTTACACTTCCCTCTTTAATTTTTCTTCGTGGATTTTCATCGTACGACTTTTTCATCCTAAAAAAATAAATAATAATAAAAATAATCATACATATATATATATATATATATATATATATATATATATATATATATATATATATATATATATATATATATATATATATTCTTGTACTATTAATTCCATTTGACATTTATTATTTCAACTACAACCCTTAATCTTAATCTTTTAAGTTTGACTTACTCATTTTCTTTCTGATGTTTCTTTTATGCGCTTTCAAGTTACCTATTACTCTTACGTATTCTATTAAGTTTTGAACTACTACTTATTAATTTTTTATTAAGACTATCATTTTCCTTGTTACTAATTCTATCAGATTTTTGAATTTCTATTTTGTATGTTTACATTTACTTTACAAATACCTTGATCTCACGATACTATAATCTTCCACTATTTTACATCGTCTTATTCATTTCAGTATATTTTTACAAGATTGTAATGTTTTACTTATTTGTTATGACATACTTCCACACATTCTAAATCCTCTTTCTACTATTTTTTTTATATAACTTATATTCAAAATCTATCCTTTTATTTGAATATTTTATTGTTGTAATTTTCTACTCTTCCTATCTCAACTTTTACTTCTATTTTCATATCACCAATTTCAAAAATGTAACTTCTATTTTCATACTTTATTAAACACCAAATATCCAAGTACATATGGAAGATTACATCTTTCCATCTCCCGTTTTGGTGCAACCTAATGTTGAGAGGGTAAATCTGCAACTAAATATCAATGGAAGCAAACAGTAAATGGATATCGGGGAGGCAAAGTCAGCAACCGAATGTGCAGAAGGCAAACTGCAATCAGATGTCGTAGAGGCAATTCTGGAACTTGACAAACCTGCAGTTGGACACCAACGAGGTGAACCCACAACAAAAATAGATTTTTTCTACTTTAATAACCCCCACTTTTGTTTATTTTCAAATCGTATATATAATTATTGTATTTACTTTATAAATTATTTATGATATTAACTTGTTGTACAGAATTATTTTATATTGTCAATACTCTTTACTAAATTTCATACTCATATATTTTTTTCATTCCTTTTTCTCTTATTACTAATTCAATTTTATCTCGTAATACTAGTTCAGTTTGTAATTTCAATCATTCTCCCACTTCTTATTTTGATAAATTTTGATTACTAAGTCTATTAATAAATTATCCATTGACTATGTTTCTATTTATTCTTCCCAATTGCTATGTTTTCCAAATTATTTCACAATTAATGATTAAATTTATATTTTTCTTTCATCTAATACTTAACCTAATATTATTTTTATATGAAAATTTCTCTCAGTCTAACCTATCATGTATGGTCACATTTCTTTTCTTATGCTATTTTTCTAATTTTTCATGTTCATTTCTTATAAATTTTTTATTCTCGTATTTTCTTATATAAGTTTACTCTGTTTTCCACATTACCTACTGCATTTCCTTTCGTAGTATTGACAGTTTTCTATATATAAAAATGATATTTTTTCTTAGTGTGTACAAAATACAACTTTCACCCTAGTAAGTTCTGAGGACAGAACTGTCCTAAGGGGGGAGAGAGTGTAACATTCCGTAAAATTGAGTAATGATAATTTTGACCTCGTGTGTTACACACGTGTATTTTGTACCGTTACGAGTAATATTCGTAACTTATTTTTATATAAATATCATATGTATCTTATATTATGATTATTTATATGTTTTCCATTTTCTCAAAAATCCTAGTTTTAGCCAACTTAAATATTTATTTTAATCCGTGTATTTTACGTACATTGCACGTGCTTTCAATACATGTGTCAAATATGTATATTTTCCGTTACGTGAAATATCCGTAACAGTATTGTTTTACATATTTTGTATTTTGACGGTTTTTCTCTCAAATTAATTTTTAATATTTTTCCCGAGCATTGCGCGTAAATTTTATACAATTTTAGTCCCTAAATTTTCTAAAGATCATGCACAATTCTTTCTCATTTTATTTGTCACCTTGTGTTATTTTTATTTGTAATAAAAACCTATAGGCCTAAAGTTCATCATAAAGCCCATTAGAAAATTTATTTTTAAAAGAAAAGCCCATAATAAATTCTACTCTTTAAATGAACAATTTTTTATTTTACACACTTGTTATGTAACAAACAACTAGCCTAATAATAAACAAATAAAATTAATGAAATGAAAGAGAGTGTGTGCACATGTGGGAAATCCAAGCATTGGCCAATTCATGAAGGAATGAGAAGAGGTGGGATTTTGTGTAGTAATGGTGAGTGAGTGATTAATTTTGTTAATGGGTATTTAATTTTGGGTAATGGGTGTCTCTTCAATCACTCATTTGGCCCTATAAATACCACATCTTATTCATGAACAATGTACACTCAAAAGAAAAATAAAAAGAAAGAAAAGAAAGAAAGAAAAGAAAGAGAGAAAGAGAGAAAGAGTGGCTTGAGTTCTTGCTTGGAGGAATGAGAGCTTTCGGTGCTTGCTAAGGATGAGAAGGAAGTCTCATTCTTGTTGGATCTAGGAGCAACATGCAAGTAGTTTTCTTCCACTTTTCTTTCTTCAACTAAGGCGGGTGACTTCTTGAACTTTCTAAATTATAGTATCATGCATGTGTTAAAAGATTGTTATATAAAATTGATTATACATATGAGTAGTGGTTAATTTGTGATGATAATATTTAGAATGAAAATCCATGCTAATTGAGAGATTATCTTGTAGATAAGTTGAAATGATGTTATTTGGGTGCATGGCAATATATTATGATTATATTTAATGATTTGGATATAGAATTGTACACAAAGTTGGTAATTCATGCAAAGAAAATTACTGTTTTGTATTTTGTTTGGACTTCAGAAAATCATGTTTAATAAAATAGTTGGAATCTAGAACTAAAAATTTTATGGAAGTATCTTGTATATGTCAGGAATATCCTTTTGAAATTTCATAAAATGTGGAGATCGTTTAATATTTTAATAAAATCTAAACTCAGAACTGGTTAGTAGTTGACTGGTTGCTGGAAATCTGTACACGTTTCGGTTTTTGATCAATTCAGCATTGTAAATGAAATAATTTGAGAAAAGTCAGAACTAAAGTTGTCAGCCCCGCTTCCCAGAAATACGGAATACGAGTGCGTGACGAAGCCCAGCAAATGATTTTAACATCATCCATAAACTGTAGGATCGACTTAGTATCACAACAAGAATATAACAAGATATATATATATATACCACCAAGCATGTATGAATAATTTATTAAGCAACAGAAAACAATTTAAAACAAATAATAATATCCAAATAGTTTTCAAGTCTGGATCAAATGTAAAACTCGGAAACATAAGCCCGTTACAAGTCTTAAGTAGAAAGAAAATAAATAACACAAGAAAACAAATAATCTAAGCAAGTCATTTCTCAACTTGAAGACTAAAATCTCTGCTCACCAATTCCAGCAGGTAGCACGTCTCCAAAGTCTGTTTAATAATTATAAAAAGGAAAAAGTAGAGAAAACAAGAGAAAATGTCCTTAGTGCAAGTTAGGACCACAAATAGTAAAAACGAGTACAAGTAATGTGGAACAAGAATTGGAATCAAGAATGTAACAGGGATACAACAAGTAGTGAAAATCCAAGAACTAACTAGCAAGAAGGACAACTCAAGTAAACAGGCTGGATAACAAATACTAATGGTGGAGCAAGTGACAAGTGAACATCTAGGGGTATCTAACTTCAAGTGACAGGTATCAAGTACAAGTGTCAGGTAACAAGTCTCAAGTCTAGTGTAAAGTTGTTAGGTCTCAAGTATCAAGTTGTAAGTGTCAAGTGTTATTATTCAAGTATCAAGTCTCATGTATCATATCATCAAGTATCAAGTAAGCATGTATCAAGTTCAGGTTTCATGTTCAAGTATCAAGTAACATGTATCAAGTAACATGTATCAAGTTCAGGTTTCATGTATCAAGTCTTGTGATTATTACTATCTAGGTAGCACTTCATGCATCCATCTTTTTACTACATGGTTGCTACAGATTATGCAATTTCGTTTAGGCCTAGTAATGGAGTCTATAGGGCGGTGTACTCAGGCATCAAGTATCAAGCAAGTGATCAAACCATGGGCTCTAGAGGTGGCCCCCGTAGGCTCTAGAGGTGGCCCCCGTCACCCATGACGTGGCACTTAGTGCTACGTGGCACTTAGTTCCATGTGATCGCAAATATATATCATGTAATCTTATAATAGGCTCAAGAGGTGGCCTCCGTAGGCTCTAGAGGTGGCTCCCGTCACTCATGACGTGGCACTTAGTTCTACGTGGCACTTAGTTCTATTTAACATAAAATTATGGGAAATACGTGCCCCCTTCCGAGTATATTTACCTATATTGTCTACTACTATGGTCCTTCTCTTAAACCCCGGCTTGTTACTTTTTATTAACTTTTATTGAGCAAGCATGCAAGTGTGCGAAACAAGTCAAGAAAACATAATCATAGACATGGAACAAGTTTGAGATAATTATATAGCATATTCGAGGGTCATCACGAATAAAAATATCACGAACAACAAAAATCTCAAATCTGGACAGTACGACGTTGCTGCACCAAAACTGTGATTTCCGTTGTTACGAGATAGCAAAAGTGGATCCTTCAGGAGGTCTAGAAACTAGACTCTAGCCCGATTCCAACGCATATAATTAAGGTACAAGAAAGTTGTGGTAACATGTGTCAAAACAGCAAACTACACTGCTAATGTGTTCAGGCAGAATTTGTGAATCTAAGTTTAAACATGTGAAACAGGATTGAAACATTGCAAATAAATTCTGAGAAAAATTAGAGATGTCCTATATGGTGTCCAGCAACAGCATATAAAATTTCAAGTCAAACGCTTACTGTTAACATAGTTAAATTAATTTGCAAACTAAAGATGGGCGGCAGTTTTGTGAATCTGCGACTACCGACACAGCTGCAGTAAATCTACGATAACTCCTAGACTGTAACTCAGAATTCAAAAATTTTGGAGGCTATCGACATTTAGACATCTAGAGCTACATTTACTGTTTAGGGCTCGGGTTCAGATTCTGACTGTAAATGGATCAAAACAGCAAGTATAGTTCAGGGAAGCAACAAGTGTGAATGTCTTACATGTATAGGTTGCACGATAATTGGTTGTTAGGCGCCTAGATTTATGTGTGATACAAATACGGGGTAATGGTTATCAAAACAGCAAGTAAAATTTATTTCTCAACTCAAATGGGTGCAAGATCATCACATACAAGATACAACACACATCCACAAATCTAGGGTTTCTTAATTTCATATGTTCATGTGACTAGGGGATAAAATGAGCCCAAGTAATTTTTAATTATAACAACGAAGGTGATGTGACTCTTAAGATTATGGAATTGATGAGAATTAATATTTGATCAACAACGACGAGTCAAGAAGGAGTCACAACTACTAACTATTTGCGGTATTTTCAAATTAAACGCTTGTACTAGAACAAAAAACTTGTACAAGAGGAATACTTGCCTTAGGGGAGTAGCCAACGAATTCGATGAAGGAATAACGGGGAATCCCGATACGGACTCAACAAACGGATCGAACGAACACCCGAACCATTACGAGCACATGTTCACAATCGTAACCACGAACACCAAGCACGGATCTCGATGATCAAGGGGATGATCAACGGCCCACGATCAAGGAGATCAAGATTTGATCGAAAGGACGGCCGACAATCGACATGATCAAACCCATGATTAACCATAAACACCACAACTTTTGGCTCTGGCTTGGCGGGACTGTCGTTGCTGTGGTGAGGCACCGGCGGCCAGGAGGACCGGCGGTGAGCAGCGGCCAAGGGGAGCTGCCACAGGTGGCTGCGACTTGGGCACGGTGGAGCCCGAACGGGGGACACCAATGAGGGCTGTCGCCCTGGCTGTTGTGCTACTGGACATTGCTGCTGTCTGGCTTCGGCTGAGAGCAGGAGGGAGGGGGCACAATGCGGGGCTTCGCTGGCATCGGGAGGAGCAGCGCAGGGTGTGCGGGGTGGCACGCTGGCGACGATGAGGCGCCAATCATGGTGGCACTGTGGGAGGTCATTGCCGAGGTGGGGGTGTGACGCGTCGAGGGGAGGTAGGACCAAGCAGAGAGAGGGGATGGGTGTTGCCTCGATGGAGGGGAGCAGCGAAAGAGTCGAGGTGTCATACTGGCCGTGGTCGCGACAGCACAGGGGGGAGGACGACGGGGTGCGAGGGCGAGGCTGAGCTGCAGTTGCGGCGTGAAGCGCGCATGAGAGGAGCCAGGGGGAAGCACGGGGGTGTTGGTGCAGTCGCGACTCCGGCTGCTGCAGTCGCGCACAGGGAAGGTCAAGGCGACGCAGACTAGAGGGAGAAAGATCGGGAGAACGGGGAAGAGGCGGCTATAGAGTCTGTATAGTTTAGGGTTTAGGATAAATGGGTTAAATATGGGATTAGGGTATAGGGGTTTTGGGTATGGGTTCTGGGTATGGGTTGGGTAGCAGGTATGGGTAGTTAGGATAATGGTTTTGGGTTTAAATTAAATGGATATTTGAGTTTATTTGGTAATTAGGATAAAACGCGTTTAAAGATATAGGGTTTTAAAATATATTGGGTTAAAATCCATTAGGAAAATAAATAGGGTTTATAAAAAAATAAATTTGTAAAAAAACACAATTAGATCAATATTTAACTTTTCACAAACAATTAGAGTAGTCATATACAAATAATGTGCTTGGTTTGTACTCCAAATAATAATATTAATAATAAAAAAATAACACGGATAATAATAATATTAATACAAACAATAATATGATTTTTATTACAATATAGGAGTCATTTGAAAACAACAATAAGTACAATTAATGAAAAGAACGAACTTCAACAGGAGATACAAAAAAAGAAATATGTTTGAAATAACATGAATTTAAGAAAGAGGAATTTTTATTATTTTTTTTATTTTAAGAATCCAAAACCCAGATAATACACATGAAAATACATAATAGGGGAAACAGGGGTTACAAATCCTACCCACCTTACACAAAAATTTCGTCCTCGAAATTTGGTTAGGCGGTACATAGGATAGGGCTAAGCAAACTGGGGGGTAACTAGGCAGAGAATTAAAGGGGAAGGAACAAGCAGTGGCAACACCAGTGGAATAAGAAAGTGGATAACAATGAGGTCAAATGGAAGGCATGGAAGAGAATAAACAGTATCAAAGGAATGAAATAACACAAGATAACAAATATGATAAAGAAGTAAACAGAACTTGAATCGAAAAGAGAAGAGAAAGGGAAGAATTGAATCAAATCATGAATGATGCATGATGGCAAAATGGGAGGAAGTAACCGGTATCAAAAATGGAGGAGAAAATCCCAAGACTTGCAAGATAACAAGCAAAGAGATGAGAAAATAGATAGGACTGGAATCGAAGAAAGGATGGACACGGAAGAGATAAACCAAGCAATGAGTCAACGGATGAGAATAAATGCAAAGAATGGAACAAATGAACAATACAATGGAGGAGAAGCAACGAGAGGATCCTGGGACCTGTGGGGTATGCCCACACGCTTCCGTTGCGCCACTCTGATGGTGACGTTCCAAGCTCCAGACATGTCATTATAGACCACGTGACACCAAGCAACGATCCGAGCAGGAAGAAAAGAATGAGATACCAAAAAAAGGAGAGTATGGCTCCAAATAGAAATAAGTAATAATGCAAAGTGAATATGAAGCTTTAGCTTCAATCTAAATAATTAAAAGATATAGTACAGATCAAAACTAATGGCTTTAACAGAGATAATAACAACAACAAATATCAATGGTAATAATGTCAATAGTAATAGAATAATAATAACAATAATAAAAACTAATAATAACAATGATAATAATAAAATTAGTAATAATAATAACAAAATAATAAGAATAACAATAATAATAGTAGAAATCAAAATCATCATAATCATACAGGTATTAATAATAATATAATAAAATAAAAATATCAAAAATAATGACAATACATACACGACAGTGTTGGATTTAACATATCCATAAAAATAATGCAGTAATAATAGAAATAATAATAGTATTAAAAATAATAAAAATAATAGCAACAATAGTGGTAATATCAACAATAATAAAATAACAGTAACAATAATAGCAAAAATAATAACAACAATAATAATAACAACAATAGTAATAATAATAATAATAACAATACCAATAATAATAATAACGAACACAATAGCAATAATAATAATAATAGTATCGGTAAAAATAAAATAGAAGTAACAATAATAGAAGTAATAACAATCAAGATAATGAACACAATAATAATAACAGCAATAGAAATAATAAGAATGATAAAAATACCAAAAATAATAACGAAAATAATAGCAATAATAATAATAATAATAGCAATAATAATCTTATACACAAAAATAGAGTAAAATCAACTATACGAGTTCAAATTGTGTGGAAACATAAAGTGTAACAGTATAAACAAGATGTCATAAAGGAAATATTTCTTTACCTTTAGTTTCATTATATAAGTAAAAAAATTGTCTTGAAATATCAATTAGCAAATAGGCAGAAAATCTTGCATTTTTAACATCAAGTTGCATGTTTATCTTCACGACATCAGGTTGCATGTTGCCGTTTGGATATTCGGTTGCACATTTTGCCTCCCGATATCCAGTTGCAATTTGCCTCTATTGACATCGAGTTGCATATTTGCCATCTCGACATTAGGTTGCACCGAAATGGTGAAATGTATATAAAATTGAGCATGTTCGGGCTCAAAACAAAATAATAATAATAATAATAATCGTAACGATAAAAATAATAGTACCAATAACAATAATAATAAAAAAATATCGATACTAATAACAATAAGAATAACAATGATAAGAACAATGATCAAAACAATAATAATAACAGCAATCGCAAAAAGAATGATAATAATAATAATAACAATAACAATAATATTGAAGTATTAACAATACTAGAAAAAAAGTAGTAATGCAAGACAAGATATGGTTTGGCCCAATATTTTTGTGGAAGTAATTTAATATTAACAATAATAATAAAATAATGAAAACAACAATAAGAATACCAATGGTAGTAACAACAATTATAATACTAGTAATGATAATGAAAATAATATCAATAATAATAATAGTAGTAATAATAGCATTATACAACAAAATAAGAATTTGTCTTATCAAAATAATCCAGTAGAAATATATAGTCGATCAAAAATGAAAAGTGAAGTTAAAATACACCATTGTTCGAAATAACAAAATCTTTGTTGAGAAATATTTTTATAGAAGATCGAAAATAAATATAACAAATAATAATCGAAATATAAAAAGTATTCGGAAAAAAATAATTATAAAGAGAAAAATAGGTAGGAGAAAAACGAAGCCATACCCAATAAAGAGTTAAAGAGAAGGATGACTAGAAGGGAACAAAAGAAAATTAAGGAATTGAATACGAAGGAAGAAGGACGAGGGGCAAAATTGAAATTGAAGAGAATATAGCAGGGAAGAAATAACCAACATGATACTCAATATGAATCAACAAATAAAAATGAATGCAAGGCAGGGAAAGCAATGAACGACACACGAGCTGAAATAAGAAGGGATCAACGAGGCAAGCAGAAAATCAGAGATTGCCTGCACCGGAATCAGAAGAATATGGGTACAGAAAGAATAAATTGTACCCAATAAGGAATCAACAAATCAGGATGACTGTAAGAGATGGAAGGAAGCAATGAATCAAAGAATTGAATATGAAGGGATCAAAATAAATGAGATAAGACTATTGTCCAGATCGAGTTGATTATCAAATTATTCATGTGGTTGCATGGCCTGTTTAATGTTGAGTTAATCCTGACTGAGTCAAACCTGTCTAATGTATTAGTCAAACTAACACATTATCCAAACCTGAGCTCTGATACCACTAAAAACCTTGTCACGCCCTGCTTTCCAAAAATACGGAATACGAGTGTGTGACGAAGCCCAGCGAATGATTTTAACATCATCCATAAGCTGTAGGATCGACTCAGCATCACAACAAGAATATAACAAGATATATATATATATATATATATATATAATAATTTATTATGCAACATAAAACAATTGAAAACAAATAATAATATCCAAATAGTTTTCAAGTCTGGATCAAATGTAAAACTCGAAAACATAAGCCTGTTACAAGTCTTAAGTAGCAAGAAAATAAATAAAACAAGAAAATAAATAATCTAAGCAAGTCCTTTCTCAACTTGAAGACTAAAATCTCTGTTCACCAATTCCAGCAGGTAGCACGTCTCCAAAGTCGGTTTAATAAATATAAAAAGGAAAAAGTAGAGAAAACAAGAGAAAATGCCCTTAGTGCAAGTTAGGACTACAAACAGTAAAAACGAGTGCAAATAATGTGGAAAAAGAATTGGAATCAAGAATGTAACAGGGATACAACAAGTAGTGAAAATCCAAGAACTAACTAGCACGAAGGACAACTCAAGTAAACAGGCTGGATAATAAATACTAATGGTGGAGCAAGTGACAAGTGAATATGTAGGGGTATCTAACTTCAAGTGACAGACATCAAGTACAAGTGTCAGGTAACAAGTCTCAAGTCTAGTTGGTCTCAAGTATCAAGTCTCATGTATCATATCATCAAGTATCAAGTAAGCATGTATCAAGTTCAGGTTTCATGTTCAAGTATCAAGTAACATGTATCAAGTTCAGGTTTTATGTATCAAGTCTTTAAGTATCAAGTAACATGTATCATGTTCAGGTTTCATGCATCAAGTCTTGTGATTATTACTATCTAGGTAGCACTTCATGCATCCATTTTTTTACTACATGGTTGCTACAGATAATGCAATTTCGTTTAGGCCTAGTAATGAAGTCTATAGGGCGGTGTACTCAGGCATCAAGTATCAAGTAAGTGATCAAACTATGGGCTCTAGAGGTGGCCTCCGTAGGCTCTAGAGGTGGCCCCCGTCACCCATGACGTGACACTTAGTTCTACGTGGTACTTAGTTCCATGTGATCGCAAATATATATCATGTAATCTTATAATGGGCTCTAGAGGTGGCCCCGTAGGCTCTAGAGGTGGCCCCCGTCACTCATGACGTGGCATTTAGTTTTACGTGGTACTTAGTTCTATTTAACATAAAATTATGGAAAACACGGGCTTCCTTCCGAGTACACTTACCTATATTGTCCACTACTATGGTCATTCCCTTAAACCTCGGATTGTTACTTTTTATTAACTTTTATTGATCAAGCATGCTAGTGTGCAAAACAAGTCAATAAAACATAATCATGGACATGGGACAAGTTTGAGATAATTATATAGCATATTCGAGGGTCATCACGAATAAAAATATCACGAATAACGAAAATCTTAAATCTGTACACCATGACATTGCTGTACCAAAACTTTGATTTCTGTTACTACGAAATAGCTAAAGTGGATCCGTCAGGAGGTCTAGAAACTAGACTCCTGCCCAGTTCCAACGCATATAATTAAGGTACAAGAAAGTTGTGATAGTGTGTCAAAACAGCAAACTACACTGCTAATGTGTTCAGGCAGATTTGTGAATCTAAGTTTAAACATGTGAAACAGGGTTGAAATATTACAAATAAATTCTGAAAAAAATTGGAGATGTCCTATACGGTGTCCAGCAACAGCATATAAAATTTCAAGTCAAACGCTTACTGTTAACATAGTTAAATTAATTTGCCAACTAAAGATGTGCGGCAGTTTTGTGAATCTGAGACTACCGAAACAGCTGCAGTAAATCTACGATAACTCCTAGACCGTAACTCGGAATTCGAAAATTCTGGAGGCTATCGACATCTA
Source organism: Hemerocallis citrina (assembly GCA_017893485.1). Classification (NCBI taxonomy): domain Eukaryota; kingdom Viridiplantae; phylum Streptophyta; class Magnoliopsida; order Asparagales; family Asphodelaceae; genus Hemerocallis; species Hemerocallis citrina. The sequence continues at coordinate 220,386,485 of CM030364.1, forward strand.
GACATCTAGAGCTACATTTACTGTTCAGGGCTTGAGTTCAGATTATGACTGTAAAGGGATCAAAACAGCAAGTAAAGTTCAGGTAAGCAACAAGTGTGAATGTCTTACATGTATAGGTTGCACGATAATTGGTTGTTAGGCGCCTAGATTTATGTGTGATACAAATATGGGGTAATGGTTATCAAAACAGCAAGTAACATTTATTTTTCAAATCAAATGGGTGCAAGATCATCACATACAAGATACAACACACATCCACAAATCTAGGGTTTCTTAATTTCATGTGTTCAAGTGACTAGGGGATAAAATGAGCCCAAGTAATTTTTAATTATAACAACGAAGGTGATGTGACTCTTAAGATTATGAAATTGATGAGGATTAATATTTGATCAACAACGACAAGTCAAGAAGGAGTCACAACTACTAACTATTTGCGGTATTTTCGAATTAAATGCTTGTACTAGATTAAAAAATTTGTACAAGAGGAATATTTACCTTAGGGGAGTAGCCGACGAATCCGATGAAGGAATAACGGGGAATCCCGACACGGACTGAATGAATGGATCGAACAAACACCCGAACCAATCACGTTTACACGATCACAATCGTAACCAGGAACACCAAACATAGATCTCGATGATCAAGGGGATGATCAACGGCCCACAATCAAGGAGATCAAGATTTGATCGAATGGATGGTCGACAATCGACATGATCGAACCCATGATTAACCATCAACTCCACGGCTTTTGGCTCTGGCTTGGCAGGGACTGTCGTCGCTGTGGTGAGGTGCCGACGGCCAGGAGGACAGGCGGCGAGCGGCAGCCAAGGGGAGCTGTCGCAGGTGGCTGCGACTTGGGCATGGCGGTGCGCGAATGGGGGACAGCAATGAGGGCTGTCGCCCTGGTTGTTGTGCTGCTGGACATTGCTGATGTCTAGCTTCGGTTGAGAGCAGGAGGGAGGGGGCACATTGCGGGGCTTCACTGGCATCGGGAGGATCATCGCAGGGTGTGCGGGGTGGTGCGCTGGCGACGATAAGGCGGCAGTCATGGTGGCACTGCGGGAGGCCGTTGCCGAGGTGGGGGTCCGACGCGTCGAGGGGAGGTAGGACCAAGCAGAGAGAGGAGAGGATGGGTGTTGCCACGATGGAGGGAAGCAGCGAGGGAGTCGAGGCATCGCACTGGCCGTGGTCGCGACAGCACAGGGGGGAGGACGATGGGGTGCGGGGGCGAGGCTGAGCTATGGTTGCGGCGTGAAGCGCGCAGGAGAGGAGCCAGGGGGAAGCACGGGGGTGTTGGTGCAGTCACGACTGCGGTTGCTGCAGTCGCGCACAAGGAAGGTCGGGGCGACGCAGAGTAGAGGGAGAGAGATCGGGGGAACGGGGAAGAGTCGGCTATAGATTCTGTATAGTTTAGGGTTTGGGATAAATGGGTTAAATATGGGATTAGGGTATAGGGGTTTCGGGTATGGGTTCCGGGTATGGGTTGGGTAACAGGTATGGGTAGTTAGGATAATGGTTTTGGATTTAAATTAAATGGATATTAGAGTTTATTGGGTAATTAGGATAAAACGGGTTTAAAGATATAGGGTTTTAAAATATATTGGTTAAAATCCATTAGGAAAATAAATAGGGTTTATAAAAAAATAAATTTGTAAAAAAACACAATTAGATCAATATTTAACTTTTCACAAACAATTAGAGTAGTCATATAAAAATAATGTGCTTGGTTTGTACTCCAAATAATAATATTAATAATAAAAAAATAACATGGATAATAATAATATTAATATAAACAATAATATGATTTTTATTATAATATAGGAGTCATTTGAAAACAACAATAAGTACAATTAATGAAAAGAACGAACTTCAACAGGAGATACCAAAAAGAAATATTTTTGAAATAACATGAATTTAAGACAGAGGAATTTTTATTTATTTATTTTTTTAAGAATCCAAGACCCATATAATACACAGAAAAATACATAATAAGGGAAACAGGGGTTACAGTAGTACTCTTTAAAGTTTCTGAAAAGTCTAAGAAATCAAAATTTCACAAAGAAATGAATTTATAATGAATTATTTAAGACTGTACAATTGACAGTATTTCAGTATTTCGACCATACTGTATATTTCGAAGAATTCAGGGTTATAGATACAGTTTTTTAAGGAATCTTATAACTAAGAAATTTTACTTGTATACCTTTATTTTGATATAAAGAACACATAGTTTCGTGAAGTAAATGATTATCTATAATTTTTACAAATAGCATGAAATGCAGTTTTCTGACTTTGAAATTACTGTGTTTGCAAACAATATTTAGATGAAGTGATTGAGAATATTTCTCACTATTTTAAGTTGTATTTTGGGAAAATAAAGATCATATTCATGCTTAGATGAGATGCGAACTCAACAGAAATATATATATGATTAAAGATATTAAGTTTGATTCAAAATAAATCAAAGGAAAATGATAAGATGAGTTTTCAATGATGAATTTTTAGGAGATTATGTTTTATTCTTTATTAACTTGTATTAAGGAGGTTTTGATGAATATGAAAAGTATATTCTGAAAATGAATAGTCTGAGATTGTTCTTATTGATGAATAAATAAATGAAAGGATTTGAATAAAATATGAATACATGAAATTGAAAATATGAATTATAAGGGTATGTGTACCCCATAATGTTGAACATGAAAAGATGTTGATTATAAAGATTTAGTGAGACCCAGGTACCGGCAAATATTAAAAATGAATAATTGATTTGAGAAGTGGCCAATATGGACTGTCGTTCTCTATATTTTTGAGTAAGGCCGGTAGGAGGGTAAGCTAGCTCTAGGTAGTATTATTTATTCATGTTTAAACTTAAAGATTAGGCACTAAGTGGAGATGTAATAAAACTTGGGCAAACGTAAGTAGGTTGCCTCGATATAGTCTGACGGTGGACTCCAGGACTATATACCCAGTTTGACGGTGGACTCCGGGACTGTGGTTGTCTGTGATGGAAATGAGCCTTAATTAAATCTGGGGCTATAATTGATTTGACGGTGGACTCCAGGATCATGAATGGTCGACGGATGGGTGGCCGTTCTCCAGTGTATATGCGTATACCGGGACTAAAGGGACACTTGCGGGATGTTCGCACGACGAGAATTTTCGTATAAGCTTGACGATCTCCATTGCTGGAATCTATACTTGTGGAATGTCTAAAACTTGATTTATTACCGAGTAGTTTTTCATTGCGAGGAATCTAACCCTATAATGGAGAGTATGTAGGTACTTGTCCTAGGACCTATGTAGGATGGGGTGCATAGAATCCGAATAAGTATGCATTAGTGTCATTGTAGTATAACATCTGCATTAGGTATTAAGTCATATCATACACTGGCATGTTTAGGATCTCTTGTGATTTTTAAATTAAGAGATTTCGTTATAATACAACATAGAGAGGATCGCTGTTTAAAACATTGCATCGGTTTTGAGCAACTGACGTGCCCAGAATTTTTCAGTGCAGGACTTGATTGGATTGGCAAACACTTAAAGACGATTGATGATAAAGATTATATTCATGATTAAAGATTTTTATATTAGATTCGTATTTCTTATTGTATTTTATTTAACTTCCGCTGTATAACTCTGTAATAAACTTTGTTGTGTAATAAAAAAGTTTTAATTTTCTTATAAAATTGTACAAAATGAAGTAAAAGATTCTGTTGTACTAAGAATTACATGTAAATGGAATTCAGGGTGTTACAGAACCGCTACCCATATTGAGGAGATCGACATGAGAGAGAAGGCCAACCAAGATATTTAATCCATCTGCTTATATTGTTCACGAGCATATTTTGTACACTGATTCATGAGAACCAGTGACTCATGTGGAGGCTCTAAGGGATGTGGCTCGAATTTAGTGGGAGTTAGCCATGAACTATCATAAATTTAAGAAACTTCCATTAATCTCAAACAAACATAGTATTTTAAAATATGAAAAATAGTAGAATTGAAAATGTTGATGTGGCATGCGAGAAAAAGTAAATTTTGGCATTTCCTATCAAACAAGCGACCCCTTATTTGAAAGAGAGACGTTGTAGCTAAGGGGCATTTGTTTGATAGGATTTGTTTTTGAATTTGCATAATTTATCATGCCATGTCAGCATTTTCAATTATACTATTATTTTGTATTTTAAAACAATTTGTTTGTTTCAGATGAGTGAATGTTTGTTAGAGTTATGACAACTCATACTAAATGCCAAAAACTAAATCACCACAAAATATGGTAAATTTGCTTGGAAAAGCTGTTGGAATTAGTTTTTGCAGTTTTCCGGGCCGGATTCCGGCGAGCTCCGGCCACCGGCGGCGCCGGAAAATGAGTGGATTGCGATCCTCTCGTCGAGTACTATTCCGTAGTATACTCACTTGCCAAAAACCAATTCCGTATGAATGAGAAATGTTGATCCAAAGTTGGGTACTTGAAAGGTACCAACTTAACAAATGGATAGTCCCATATCGAAAATTGGGAAAGATTTTTACTAGTATATATACTAGAAAACTGGACTAGAGGGCGTGGCCCGGGGGTTACCACTAACGTGTAGTGGAGAGAGGACTTAGCCAAAATGACAAACACACACGTGCGCACGCGCGCGCCCGCGCCCGGCCCGGCCCGGCCCGGCTCCGGCTCCGGCCCCGGCCCCGGCTTCGGCTTCGGCTCGGCTCGGTTTGGTTTGGTTTGGTTCGGTCTGGCTTAAATTTTTTATTTTTTTGCCCAGACAGCCTTTTCCCCTACTGAACTGAAAAGACTTTTCAGATTCAGTAACTGAGGCCATTACTCTGTAACAGCAGAGTAATGGCTCACCAGTTACTAAACTGAAGAGTCCCCATTACTCTGCTGTTACAGAGTAATGGCTGCTGAACAGTCTCCAGTCCAACTCTTATACCCAGACATCAGCTCCCAAACAGACACAGAAAATTTTTCCACTTGAGTCTTCCTTTTCTTCTTCCTCTGCTCTGAGTCCAGGGTCTGTCAACTGAGAGTACACACAGACAGCAGTTCGTTGTCTCTGAAGCAAGGGTGCCGCATTCTTCAGAGAAGGTACAGTTGTATCCTGGGAAGCGATTTGCCGGAAACCGTCGCACTACGGGGCAAATTCTGCTTTAAGGACAGAGATTCTTAAAATCTCGACTCTGTACAAATTTATTACTTACTGTTTTCATTTCTGTATTTGAATTCTTCACAACTTTGTTAGAATTTCTTATTCAGGTTCTAACAAAAGCTTCTCTATCTCTATTTCTTTTATTTTTTTTAAAAAAACAACAGAGAAACAATAATATACTATTTCATCTTGCAAATTTACGTTGTTTTCCTTACTACTACCAAACAATGAACAACAAAATAATGATAAAATACTAATTTTATTTTCACTCCTTAAGACCTAATTATCAAGTTTAGGTACTTGCAAACAAACGGCCTCTAAAGGGCATTATTTTATAGAATATTTTGAAATAAAAGGACAGTTTGTAAAATATTAATTTACTTTGCGAAAACTGGAGACACGAACCAAGGAGCTCATAGCTAACACATTTAGTACATGGTGATCACTGACAAAAGAAAAACTAATTTTAGCTGCACAAAAATTTTGAGGTGATTGTGATCCAAAATTGGTTAAGGGGAAACAGTTGAAGAGGGCACTGGGACAAGCTGGACTACACATGCAAGAGGAGAAGATAATGTTTAGTGAAAAGAGACGATCGAAGATGACGAGTTTTAACACATGTATAGCTTTTTGAGTTTCTCTCTCTAGATTTTCTAGAGAGAGAATCTCCCAAAAACAAAACCCTAGATCTAGAGAAAGGTTGGAGGGGTGGCGGCCGGGATCGCGCTGCCCCCTCCCCGACCGCCGTTCGACGGCGCCACCTTTCCCCTCCACGTCTTCCCCTCTTTGATCTCCCCACCCATCGGCGCCTTCCCCTCCTGTCTCCTATGTCGCGCCACCTTCTTAAGTAGCACCGTCAACCTCCCCGTCGCGTCGTCGAAGGCCATCGTGCGATGCCCAGCCCAGCCCTTCTTGCCCCTTCCCCCCTCCCCCCGATCTCCCTCGATGCATTCCCCCTCCCCGATCTCCCTTCCCTTCGACGCCCTGTCTGCCGTCGCGCCGTGGTGGGCCGTCGAGCGATGATCGATGGCCAGATCTATTGCCAGCCACCCCGTCAACCTCCTAATCTGTTGGTAGGGGTTTGGGGGTGTGTTGTATGGGGTTGAGGTTTGGGTTAGGTTGGGATTGGGTGGCTTTGCTAGATATTTGTCCGAATGTTCTGTGCGCTTGCCACCATGTCCACACTCTCGGGGCCAATCTTGGCAATTTACGGCTTTGATTTAATTTTTGTAGGGGTTGGTATTGCGTGTGCAGATGCCGGGAGTTAGGTTGTCTTGCACGATTGTGGAGCTTGGGCCCAAAGATGGGGTCCCTCCGTAAAGTGCGCTCACTTGTCTCAACTTCCATGTAGAACCCCGTATTTTTAAAATATTATTTTTTTAAAGGTTTATAAATGACTAGAATGATTTTTGGAGAATTTATGAATATTTTCAGAGAAATTTATCTTTTTACACGTGCAAAACACGTGCAAATACCTTCTTGAGAAGTTTGAAAGTCAAGTTTTCTTCATGAAAGATCATTATTTAATATTTTGGATTTATTTAGTATTTTTCCAGATTTTTGTGAAATTAATTGGAACTATTTGCAAATTTTGAGAAAAGAAGGACCTTTTTGCAAATTTGTCATTTTTAGGGGTTAAAATGTAAAATGTGTATTCTGGACGTTTTGAGCAGTACCGGTTGAGATTAAGGGCTATATTTCACTTTTAAATCCTAATTTAAATGATTTTTTTTGAATTTCCAAGTATAGGACTATATATATAAAGTTGTATTTTGAAGGGATTATTTTGCAAAGTGTGGGTAATACCCTAAACTCTTATCCCGGGTATTTAAAAGGATTTTTCCAGCCGTCATTTGCTGCAATATACAGAATTTTGTGATTTGTTTTGGTGGAGCAAGAGGAAGATTTGGATCTCAAAAAAAGGAAGGCTTTTTCGTCGAATCTTCTCATTTCAAAGGTGAGTGACAATATTTTGTTTTGTTTTGATGTTGTGAATGATATGAATCTTGTATTGTGGTTTGATTAATGTGATCGATTGTTATATTGTTGGTTTGGCATGTATGTCATTTAGTATTTTTGCATGAGAACGATGCAAATATTGTTGTTTGTACCATGTATGTGAAATCTATGAATGACTAGTAGATCTTGGTTTATAAAAATTGTATTGCTAGAAGGCATGTTTAAGATTTGAGTATGGTTATGATCGGATGGATGAACATCTGGATCTTGTGATTTTAAATCAGATTTTGGTTATGAGTTGAGAAAGAAATTTAGGGCTGAGAAACCCTAATGGAAGAATTAGGAATTTAGAACATGAGAATTGAGTTTTGAAAGATTGGATGATTGAGTAATGTATCCATGATGAAGATTATTTGAGATTTGTCATTTTGCCTGAATACAAATTATTTTCATAAACAATGAATCTTTAGAAAAACTCCAGTTTGATTTTTGTATTCAGATCTAAATTATGGAAAACTGTAAGCCGACAGTCGACTGGTCTACTGTTCAGTCGACTAGTATGACCCTGCTACTGTATTTAGTTCCTTTGAAAATTCGTTCTGGACAGTCGAATTAACTCTTATGAAGTCGACTGTTGTCCTGAGACTTTATTTGTAAAATTTATTACAATCCTTTCTGGACAGTCGACCATGACCTCTTTAAGTCGACTTATGTACTTAGAATATTTTCTTGAGAATTATTGGAATTTTGTCTCGATTAAGTCGACTGACGGCTTTCAAGTCGACTGTTATGACTTAGTTTATTTTTGTAAAATTTTGGATATTTGTCCTCGGGACAGTCAACTTACTACAGTATAAGTCGACTAGTACTGATGAGCTTTTGTAAACTTGAGTGTTATTTCGAATGATTGGTTTTCAGATAATTCAGTTTATACTTGATATTCAGTTAAACATTTGATTTAAGATATTCAGTTGAGCCACCTTTGTTTAGTGGAAATTTGATTTAGACATTTGAGTTTGAGTCTCTAGAGGTGTGTGACCCTAGTATACCGGTGTTGAGTTAATTTGTTGAGGCCCGTTGAGGCATTTTGGTTATTCAGTTTTGAATTTAGACCGGTAGGGTACACCACTCTAGGAGATTCGTTGAGTAATTAAGTAACCTAAAAATAATAAGGACAGGCACTAGTGGTGATATGATGAACGAGAACATGAGTCAAGTACCTCAGTATGGCTTTCGGTGTGGGATTTAATCTCCAGAATTATCGAAGTATCTTACTTTGGGTGTGGGATCTATCTCCGAAATTATCCAAGTATTTTGCTTTGGGTGTGAGATATATCTCCGGAATTATCCAAGTAGTTGCTTTCGGTGAGGGATTGATCTCCAGAATTATCGGAGTCGAGGCGAAGCACATGTGGTATTCGTGTGATGATGTGTCAATGTTTCGGTGTGGGATTTAATCTCCGGAATTATCACGGTAGATTACTTGTGGTGTGGGATATATCTCCGGAATTATCACGGTAATTACTTGTGGTGTGGGATTGATCTCCGGAATTATCGGGCATGGACTACTACTCACAGCTTATCTTTATCTCGTAGTAGTCATCGTGATAGGATTTAGTTGCATAGCGGGGGATTGAACCCTATGAAACGAAGACGTTAAGGGCTTGCACCGAACCTATGTAGAGTGGGATGCATAGACTTCGACAAGTATGCATTAGAGAGTCCGCATATAGAATTGGTGTTTTCTTAACTTGGTTTTATGCATGTGGATTCCCTGTTTTCTACACTTGATACTTGGTTTAGTCTCACTTGTGGTTTACTTTTCCTTGCTACTTTGTATTTTATGTATTCATGTCTACTACCTGTTGCTTAAGGATTCATGATTAATGTTCATTTATGTTGTTTGTTGTTTTATGTCACTCACACCATTTATGGCTGACCCCTTTAGTTTTGGGGGTTAGGGAGTCATCTCTAGCCTCATATGTTGTAGGTTGTTGCTTAGAGATTGGAGGTTTGGATGCTTGAGTTAGTTTTGGGAGGAATTAATTTGAAAGGGTTTTGTGTAAATTTGTAAAAACAGATTTGAGGTAGTTTTGTGTTGTAAATGAAAAGAAATGTTGAGTTGAGATATTTTTGAGTTCCGCTGTAATATGTAAAAGTTCGTTGTAATGAAAGTTGAAAATTTTAGTGGAGTTGGTTGTGTTTAATGTTACATTGAAGTTGATGCAGGGATTGTGCCGCGTATTTTCTATGATATCATATTAGAAATTCGGGGCGCTACATTCCGGGGTGCTTGTCTCAACTATCGCGGAGCGACTACGTCACGCTAGAGCATCTTCCCGCGCCTGCTGTCGCGAACACCATAGATCTGGGGTTCAAGTGTGTAAGGTCGGTGGTTCGGTTTGGGGCCCGTGGGGCCAGGCCGGTAGTTGTTGGTGTTGGGGGTGATGGGGTGTGGGGTTTGGGTTTGGTTGGTCCTACGATGTTGCCGGTGAAGCCTTTACAGCGCCTACTATCAGACTATTGACCTCCCTCCAGCTTAGGCCACTGGCTCGTGACAGCGTCGACTCTTCCATCGAATTGAGAGTATGAGTCGAGATAAGTCTGTGTGGTGAGAAATCGCCAGAGAGAGCTTGTGCGTGAGAGAAGTGAATGTATCCTCTCCATGGCTCTCTCCTAGAGCGTGGTGTTTGGTGGGGTGAGCGAGATAGTTGTTTGGTGAGAAATCTCCTGAGAAAGCGCTATTGTGTGAGAGGTGAAGGTATCATCTTCACGGCTATCTCTTTGGTAGCGGCTGTGGGACCTACTGGCACGTTTGTAGGATGAGTGGTGGAGATGATGGGAGGGTGCGATGCTGAGCATGTGTCGTGGGATCAGTTTTCGATCTGCGGGGCTTGGGCCCATAGATGGGGTCCCCCCAGCAAGGTGAAGGCAGGGATCGGCGGGTGATAAAATCCTGGCAGACTTGTCTCAGGTGGGTGTGCATGTGCCGTGGAGGCACTGCACGAAGCTAAACTGACATACTTACAATTTTGCTGGACCGAGCTTGTCGGCCCACCCTTCAGGGTTGTTGGAGAGATTTGTTATTTGTATGCGTCATGTTGCTTCATGTATATTTTATTTTCTGTCTGTAGTTTGTAGTTGGGTCCAGTACTCTGAATTTGTTTCGTTAATCTCTTATTAATAAAACAGGGTGGCCAGATTCCACATTTTTCCTTAAAAAAAAAAAGATGACAAGTTTTAGGAAAGGTGAAGATATGGAGTTTAAAGTATAATAATTATGATCGAATTTAATAAGAAAGGAGATGGTATGTATAAATGAGTGAGGTTGCAATACTGGTGCCCGTTATCTACACCACCACAAACTCAATTAGCACGTGACAAGCCAAGCACTTGTTGTAGAAGTGGCACATATTTCTCACTTTTAGGTAAGCGATCACATATTTGATTCCAGTCTTAGATGAAATTAATTTAGGGATGTTGAATAAGTTATCTTTCCCCAAAATGGTATGCTATGATCAAATGCACAGGGAAAAAAAATAGCATGTGACAACCGAACCGACTAAACCCTATAATCAGAATGTAAAATAGAGTACAAAATTGTCCTTAGATTAACTAATCTATATCTATTCAACAACTTGAATGAGTTTCCTCAAAAAACAACTTGAATGAGATAAAAAAATGACAAAATATTTCTCATATCTGTCATTGTGTGGACACATGCACCACCACATATATCCCAATGTAAACATGTTGTACTCACTTCATTTGTAGTAAAGACTGATGCTGTTGTTATGATATAGAAATCAATAATCATTCTCATGCCCACATTGAGATTTGAGATGCTACTAATAAATAATTTTGTTTTTGCAGCAAAAATAGAAATGCAAATATCAGAATTCACAAGTAAGTTGCACGTGCTAATAATATACTGCTGATTTTATCCTGATATTATACCCGTGGCACGTGCTGATAATATACTACTGATTTTATCCTGATATGATACCCGTGGATCCAAGGAACAATATTTCACCTTCCCCAATTTCAACCGTCGGATTTAAATCCAACAGTCCATCTCCAAATCCCCAGTATATATTGGATATATAGGTATATTCTCACTATATGAATAATATTATGTGTAATATTATTCTATGGATAACACATGTGTTACACATACTAATTGTATGGATATCGGAATGCGGGCTGAGTGGGTTGAGAACCCAGTACCCAAACCAGTATTTATCCTATAAATACTGGCTTGTGATAATAGTCTAGGTATTCCAATTTTGATACCTAGGGCAAATATCTCAAGTATCTTAGTCTAGGATATTAACCCTAATTTCTATTGTTATTATCTCTCATAATCTCTAAAAATCTTGAGATATTTATAATTAATTTTTGAGATTAAGAGAGATCAATGAAATCACCATTTGTCGGGACTTGATCGTAGCCGTCGTCGACACCCACCGTCTCTGGCGGTGCCGCAGTCGTTGCTGGCGGCGTTGCAAGCCAACCCTACTTCGACCTCCTTCTTCAAGTAAAAAGCTACTTCTTCGATGGATGCGGACGCAGGCCGAAAACGACGAGATCTAGTCATGCCATCGGAGATCGAGGTGGTGGAGGAGCCGCAGCCGCTGCCCCTGACGCCGGGGTTGCGCAAGCCGCTGCCGTCGCTAGCATTGGTGTAAATACCCGAAACCCGGACTTGATCCGGATCCGGCATTGGACCGGAACTGACCCGGCCTATCCGGGTCCGGGTCCGGCTTCGGATCCTAAAATGGGACCCATTGTACTTTCGGGTCCGGGTCCAGGTCCGCTCAAAAGAGATCCGACCCGGACCCAGACCCGGACCCGGACTCGGACCCGTTAAAAAAACCCAAAAAGTCAACATAAAAATAAATATTCTATCCTCATCCCTCCCCTCCATCATCCTCAATTCTAAATCTTCCTCTTCCAAACTCAAAACTCATGCATTTTTCTTCTCTCCTCTATTCTAAATCCTCCACTCGCTGCCTCCCTCGCCGCTCATACTTACGCTACTACCCGAACGGGTAGGAATATTTTAATAGGACCCGGACCTGAAACCGGACCGGGTCCTCACGGGTCCGGGTCCGGGTCCAATTTTTGGACCCGTAGGAGACCGGGTTCGGGTCCGGGTAGTGAAGGACCCGACCCGACCCGATACCAATGCTAGCCATCGCATGGTCAATGCTGCCTTATCCTCCACCTTTATCTCCATTGATCTTCATATGAGATGGAGAAGAAGGAGACAACTCAGATCCAATTTTTTGATTGGACGGTTTTGGTGTTTGGTGTTCGGGTGGTTGGAGCAGATCCAGATTCAGATCCAATCCAATAACTGCTCTATTGGTTAGAGATTGTTGTTTGGTGTTTGGACTGTTGGAGTAGATCCAGATTCAGATCTAGTCCAACAGCTGCTCTATTGGTTGGAGATTGTCGTTTGGTGTTTAGACTGTTGGAGCAGATCCAGTCCAACAGCTGCTCTATTGGTTGGAGATTTGTTGTTTGGTGTTTGGACTGTAGGATCAGATCCAGATCCAGCCAAAAGGAATCAGATCTAATCTAATCAATGGAGATAATCTATTAGGTATTGTTTTGTACTCCGTATTTGGGTAGAAGACTGGATTTACTACAGTGTACTTCCAATTCAGATCTAAATTAAAGATAAGTTCTTCTCCAAATTTAAATTGTTATTTAATTAGTTGTTTGAATTTTGTTGCTAAGTGCTAAAGTTCAAAACCGTATTATGCATTGTTTAATTAAATACAAATTTAAATAACTGCTTTAGCTACGTGCTTAGGATCAAATATTTATTTTGATAAATTATAGGCTTTGACTATAAAATTGAATCTCCAATTAAATTGTTGTGAATTAGATAGTGCTAATAATTTATTTAATTGGCTATTCTTTAACAATTTGACGGATGTAGGAACTTCAAAGTTACTTACAAATTGTGTGTATTGGAGACGATAGATTTGCATCACGGTATGATAAGTCTGCACTATACAGGCTTCTCCATCGAATTTGAAAAATACTTCTAACTTGAAGTGTCGGTATGATCTACTCAAATCTTTCTTAGTATTTTCATGTGATGAATGTGTTAACGTTGTGAGCATTTGATCACATGATTGGGAGTTTTAGATCATAATTATTCTTTGTAATCCCTGTTCCCGTTAATATGTACTTTTCATGTATTTTTTCGTATTTCAAATTCTTAATATCTTGTAACAATTTTTTCTCAATTGATTATCGATTTTCAATCTAAATTATATTTCATTCTATGATTTTTGATATAATACCCAAATGTTGAATTTTTTATTTTTTTGGTTAATTATTTAAATCAATTTATTTACCCGATTACCTGTTACATTCTATAATTTTATATATATCATTTTCATTTAATTATTGCTTAAAGCCTAGGCACAGGCTAATATTAATACTATTATTAAAACTACTTTTATGTAGCCCAATATTCAATTATTCAATTGTTTAATATTTAATTCAAAGCCCAATTGTTTAACTATTTATTATAAGCCCAATTTCATATTTTGATTTTATTATTTATTAATATCTAATTTGAGCCCAAAGTTTAGTCCAATCCTATGCCTAATTTATTAAATGTTTTGAGCCCATAAACCAAGCCCACATCTAAACCCAGTACCCATATATTTGTACAGATCAATCCTATACACTTACTCGTTTACAAATTTCTTCATGTTTCCCCATTTTGCACATTCCCATACTACAACCCCTCCCCCCCCACCTCAACTACCCCACGTTCTCACCCCCATTACTTCAATATTTTTATTAAATAAAACCCTCACCCTACTCTCTCCCCGTACTCACTATCCCTCTCTTTCTTTCCTCCTTCCCCTTTTCCAAATCATAACAGAGAACCCAACATCATCACCTTCAAGCTTTCCACCATCCCCTGTGTGCTCGAGCCTCTGAGCGCCGCAAGCCTCCCTGAGCCCCGTCTTCGATGCCTCACAGCACCGCCCTTCCACCCTCGTCATCACCTTTCCGCCTTTGCCGAACTCGCCCATCGCCATTGCTGCGCCGCTCGAAGCTCCATCCTCTCCTCGTCTTGCACCTTTGTCGACGCGTCACTCACCCTACCTCCGTCTCGTCTTCACCGCTCATTCCCTTTGCTCCTTCTCGAGCTTCCCCAGCCTTCCTCGTCCTGCCGCTCACACTCGAGCCTACTGCTCGCCTCGCCTTCAAGTGCCTCTCATCGAACCCCTCGCCTCACCGTCAACCCATCTCCTTTGTTTCCTTTCGAAACAGAGCATCGCCTCCATAGTCGCTTCCCGATCGCCAGCTATCAGCCGCCCTCGCCTCGACGCCAGCATTGCCAATCCCTGTCGCTTGCAGTTGCCGTCGTCCCTTGGTCGCCCTCGCCGCTGCCGTCACTTCTCGACCGTAGCGACATCGTCATCGTAGTGCCATTGCCGTCTCTCGCCGGCTCTCTCTCTCTCTCTCTCTCTATCGCATTTGGCAAGAAGGAGAAGAACATGGTTGGTTTGTACTGGGTGTTGTGGTGTTTGCTGTTTGTGTAGGGAGGGGATTTGTTGTTTTGATTTTGTCTTTTGGTGTTTTGTGGAGTGTTGTTTGCTGTTCGGGTGAAGAAGGGGTTGTTTTGCTGTGTTGGTGTTTTGATCGGGTGTTTACCGTTTTGTGTGAGTGTTACACGTAGCTCGCACGTGTTTGTGTATTCCCGTATTCGTGCTTTATTATCCGGAATTCTGATCTAGTTATTCTCTCGTTCACATCAGAATCATCGTTGTTATCAGGCAAGTATCCTCTTGTACTATTCGTTTGTTCTCGTATAAGCTTCCTTTGAAAAATACCGTAAGTATATTCATTGACTATCCGTTACAAATTCTAATTCGTATTCATCGGTCGAATTGAAAATTGTTTCTATACATAATCTGTTGATCCTGTATTCCTACATGACCATGAATACTTTGTTGCCATATGTATTACATGAATACGATTGATACACACATATGTACTCTTAGGATTATACATGATTATGTGCATGATTGTTTTACTCGTGATAGTAGTTTGAATACTGTTATGATATCTTTTTATTCTTGATTAATTTTCGCATATGCCATTGATCACATCGTAGTTACAACATTGTTTTATAAACCCTGAAATGCTCATGATCCAGACTTGCAATAGAAATTTGACCCAGTAAATAATATTAAAACTGCGTGTTTTTGCATCTCATGAGTTCGAACATGTTCCATGCATAATTCCTTGATATTTCCGGATAATATCTTGATATCATTCTCATTGCATCATAATCATGTTTGATTATAATAAAAATAACAAGCCTGGGTATAAAGAGAAAGATCTAGTAGTGGGCAATATAGAAGAGCGTACTTGGACGGGAGCTCGTGGTTTCCCGATTTAAGTTGCAAGTTACAAGTTGCAAGTTTGCAAATTGCATGTTTACATGTTCACATTACAAGTTCACACTCTACATGTTCCACATTGCATGTATCTCAATACAAGATATAAATTACATATTTTTCCGAGTACGTGACCTATAGAATCCATCACTAAGTCTAAATGTTCCTTGATTGCGTACATCAAACATGTGGTATGGGACGCATGATTGCTGCACTAGTTAGGTTAATAAAAGACATGAGATTAATACGTGCACTTGCATGATCCAATTACATGTTACATGTTTCTGTTGATTGGTTTACTTGTTTACATGCCACTTATTTCATGATATATTGTTCATGATCCTGTTTACATATTGTATTTATCCTAATACATGATTCTTGATTCCTTGCTCTTTTTCTGCTTCTTGTTTCATTTTTGTACTTGCCTCCTTAGCTTGTACTACTTGCGGCCTGTAACTTGCATCAATGGGTATCTTCTTATTTCTTCTTTTTGTAATAATGTACTTGCAGGCCTAGATGTAGAGTTACCAGAAGGTATTGCTGATCAAGTATTTTAGTATTGTTAATTATCATGTTACTTTAGTTCATGTTTTATTCATACTACTCTTTAATGTATTTCGGACGTGTTTGATCCGTAACTATATTTCTTTCCAGTTGCTGGTTATGAACTGTTTCATAGTTTATTATTATCCTGTCTGTGATTATACATGCTTGCGTGGTTATTATTGTTCTGTTGTTAAGTTACCTGTACAGCTTATGAATGGTGTATTCGCATCATTCGCTGGGCCTCAGTCACGTGCTCGTATTCTCATATTTTGGGAAGCGAGGCGTGACATTCTCATTTTGAAACTAGCATGTTTTAAATTGTTTAGTATGCCTCGTTATACTATGTGTATAGACATATTGGGTGACACATCGTTTGCAGTTTGATGAGATTGTATGTTTGCTTCTCTAATAAAGATTGATGTTTAAGATGTTTTAACAAATGTCTATAACTTAGGAGAGAGCATCTCTTAATGTAGGATATGACTCCATTAGTTATATTCTGTTCTTTCTCGTTTGTTGTACTATGTGTGCAAAATTGAATTATAGAATACTAGTCATTATCTCGTTTAGCGTCATGAAGATGATGAAGAACGAATAATAAAAAAAAAAAGCTCAATGTGTTTGAGTAAGTGGACATCGTTAGAATCACTAGAGAAAGCAAACAATTTTGTTAAATGTAGTAGAGTAATTTTGTATTAACTTTTATAATGTGCATATATTGTCAATCGCATGTATAAGTTGAGTTTAACAAATGAGACAATTAATAATAATAGTACTAATTGTGTATAGTTTCTGAACATAGCATAATTGGCTAGGATTTGAGAACTATATATTAAATTGTTTATTCTTGTTAAAACTTATAACTCTATTAAATGACACTTCATTAAATATGACCAATGAGAATTTTGAATTCAGATTTTGATTACTAGAAAATCATTTTGTATGGTCTCTAGGAGTTCATAACTTTTTGAATCAATACATTCTGATATTTGTGATCTCAGTAGCTTTATGACTATATGAGATAATTGTAGGTAAGAAGTATTTAATCACTTTTGTAGATGATTAATATAAGTGTCATATACATGAAAAATGAAGCACTTGTTATTCTTAATGAATTAAAAATAATAGTTAAATGCTAAAAGTCAAGGGTTCAGATTTGATAGAGGTGGTGAATATGTTTTAACAATTTAAGAGAAGTTTGTATTTGGCATAATCTCTAGTGCACTCTATTTACAACAGTCAAAACGGCATTGATAAAAGTTAGGATCAAACACTTAGTGAAATGTTGAATCCTATATTATTGACTATTGTTTTACTTTGTGTAACTGTGGGTGATATTGTATTGTTAATCATACAATATCGTGAAAACATGTGGTGTGATATATTTGTTAGTGTACATGACCCTGGAAGGCCTAAAATATGACCTATAACAAATATTTGTGTGTACTTAGAAAGTGCAGAATATGGTTCTGTGGAAAGATTTTATATTTATCTAATTTGTATTAGTAGAATCTAGACAAACAAAGTTCTTAGAGAATGTGTTCATCAAAGATAAGTGTATGAAATTATCTAGTCCTACTGACATAGTCAATAATTCACTGTTGGAATCTAGAACGAGTCATACTGACACCTAAACTTGAATGACAAATGAGCTAAGAAGAGTCTTTAGTAGACAATAAGATGATTTTGTGTCATACAATAATACTTTAATTTAGTTGATCTGCCGAAAGGGGCTAAAACTATAGTAAGTTAGTGAGATTTTGTAGAAGAAACTTAATTTTGATTGTTCAGTAGCAAATTTTAATGCATTTCAGTAGCTAACGGATTGACTGAGGAAAATGGGGTAGATTTATTTAATGTCTACTCACATGTTTTTCATATTGCTATAATAAGTATTCTTCTTACCCTTACATCTATTGAAAATTTTGTTATTCATGAAGGATATTTAAACAGTTTTGTACTAAAAGTTTTGTACTTGATATTTTGTACTGAACAGTTTTGTATTGAAAGTTTTGAAATAATATGTTTAGTGAACAAGATTTACAATTTAGTAAAATCATTGTATATTCTTAAAATATGTATAGCTGACGAATAGATAATTTAAAAAATTTCTTAAAGAGCCTAGTGTATGAATCAAGTAATTCAGATCAGTATTTTTAACTTTGTGATGTGTCAAATATAGTGGCTATTATTTACTTGTTCTGTTGACATGCTTGTTCTTGGAAGTGACATCTTTATTACAAATAAAGTTAAAATTATGCTATCTAAAGAATTTAATATGAAAAACCTAGGTATTGTGGACATCATAAGTATAAGGGTGAATTTCGGTTGACAAGGGATAACTCTTAGTCAAACTCATCAAATCAAAATGTGTTTCAAAAGTGGGGATATAATGATTGAAAGTGTGTTTTGAAACACCTTATGATTGTGATAAAAAGGTTGATACCTAATGATGGTGCAACTATGAGACATGTAGATCTAACTAAAGGAATTGAAAGTCTCATGTATACAAAGATCTGCACTAGAATAGACAGTCTTTGAGGTAGGTATGATTTACAGATTCACTAATAATTCCATACACATTTGAGTGCCCTTAAGAGACTAATGAGATACCTGAGTGGTACTCAAGAGTTTGCTTTGTGCTACTCTAGTCAATCTTCGAATGAATGGCTGATCAGATGCATTATGATGCTCAAAATTTAGTGAAAGTCGATAACTAGTGGATATGTATTTACACTAGGAGGAACTGAAATGTTATGAAAATTAAGAGGCAAACAGGCATTGTGCTATCATCCATGAAATCAGACCTCTATGTGTTATCCTCTGCAGGGGAAAAGGCTGAGTGGATTGAAGAATTTGTTGCTAGTCATCCATTAAAAAGTTTAAGTAACTCTCTAATTCTGTTATGCGACTATCAAGGTATAATGCAATGTAGCTCATAACTCACTCTATAATAGTAAGAAGAGTATATTAAGGCTGAAAGAAGCCTAGTTGAAATTTCTCATAAATAAAGTGAAATTGAAATAAAATATGGCTAATGCTCTTGCTAAGAGATTTGAAAGTGATCTAATTATCAAAACTGTGTCGGAAATAGAGTTAAAAGCTATTGAGTCAAAGCTTTAACATCCTAATTGTTTTGAAATTTAGAATTCAATTGGAGTCATAGAGAAGTTCAAACTTAAGCATCAATTTTAGGCAGTTGGCATGTTTTAGATAATTTTGATGATTCCACATAAATTCCACAAATATATAATGTCATTCCAATTTTGATGGTATTATATATCTAGAGAATTTACTTAGAATAATCATATTATTCCAATACGAAATATGAAAACTTATTGATGTGTTTCCGATATTTAGAACGTCGTTATATCATTCTAATTTTGATGATATATCTCTTTTATGGATTCTTATTTCATTCCAATTTTGATAATTCAGAATTAACCATAATTGATTTGACTGTTCTATCATTCTAATATGAAACATAGTATAGTTCTTGTGTAGAAACTATATTAGTTCTTGGTCTTTATTTAGTTAAAGAAACTTAATTGTGATGCTTGCGTTATATTTTTGCTAAGCTAATTATAAATTGCACTAAGTTCTTTTGTGAAACTGGATACTTTGTGAAATTTGTTGGAATTCTTAGAGATGTGTCTCTTGATATTCTTATTTTCAATAAGCTAGCAAAGATGGAGGAGTTGAATCTGTCAACATAGATTTCAAAATAATGATTTGCTCAAAATGGAGGAGTAAACATAAAGCAGTGTGCAAGGATATAGTTTCAGTTTATTTCTTTCGAAAATAAATCAATCACTTGCTTGGTAAAACCTCTGTTGAGTTTAAGACTTGTGTTCATTGAGCTTAAAACTCTTATTTTGTTCTTGAAGTTTATTTGCTTTGTTTGATTTTGAAACTATGACAGATTACTCCAGTTGGTTTAGTCATTGTGAACTATTCTGTTGTGATATGGTTTGGGAACTATTTAATTATTTTGGTTTAGTCTTTTTGAACTATTCGGATATATAATTGATTTAGTCCTTATAAACTGTACATTGAGTGGTGCATTTATTCTATTTAAAAATTATTATCAGCCAGTCAGCTTCATGTTGAACTGATGAGATAATCCATTACATTATATATTGAGAATATAAGAGGAAATTGTTGCATATATAAGTATATTCTCACTATATGAATAATATTATGTGTAATATTAGTCTATGGGTAACACGTGTGTTACACATACTAATTGTATGGATATCGGAACGCGGGTTGAGTGGGTTGAGAACCCAGTACCCAAACCAGTATTTATCCTATAAATACTGGCTTGTGATAGTAGTCTAGGTATTCCAATTTTGATACCTAGAATAAATATCTCAAGCACCTCATAATCTCTAACAATTATACCCGTGGATCCAAGGAACAATATTTCACCTTCCCCAATTTCAACGGTCGGATTTAAATCCAACAGTCCATCTCCAAATCCCCGTGGATCCAAGGAACAATTTTTCGTTAGGCATACTTGCATTGATAGATAATGTCAATTTTTCGTCTTTTACAGTGGGAATATAGCGTGACACATCCAAGATATCATTTTCAGTAACCTTTGTTACTGGTGAGTTAGAACCACAACTTAAATAGTACGAAAAGTTTCAGTATTTCAAAAGTACTAAATAGTTTCAAGAAAAGTTAAAAGGAAATTAGAGCCTCGAAAACAAAATTACTAAGTGAACATTGTAATTTATTGTTTTTGATATATAACCTTAGTTAAATTTATTTTAAGTGTAAATGTTAGTTGTTTAGGTTCATTAACAACACTCACAAGCACTAGTGGGAGCATATAATAAAATGAGAAGACACTAAGATATTAACTAACTCTTACACCAAAAGACTTAATTCAGTCGATGAAGCAGATAGAGTAAAAATGCAAGTATGTAGTAATAGGCAATGCAAAATGGTGATGAGGATTATTCTCTTCATGTTGGAGCGTTGAGTTGGATGGGAGGATATTGAGAAGGAAAAAAGATGAGAAGTAGCTAAGCGTCTTCAAATAGAAAGACGAGAATGTGAGTAAACTAAGGACATGATTTAGAAGAATCGTAAACTTGAATGATATTTTAAGGGCACTCGAGAAATTGTAAGAATCCCTTAACTTTACGAGTTACGTCATCATAACTATTATTCGATTAATTGGAGAATTATATTATTTGATCAATGGAGTTTTTATTCGGGAAGAATGTCTAATTAGAATCTAAGTAAATGCATCAAATGCAAGCTAGGTCTTACGACCATTAGAACTTCGGAAGGTAATTGAAGTATTGGTCTGTGTAGATTTTACGAGTAAGATTATTTTTTTATATATTTATATATACCTATTGGCTATTGCTATAGTTACGATAATTGTTATTGTTGCAGTTATAATAATTTGTAAGAGTAAAAATTTGAATTGGAAGAATTAGAAGGAAACTATACATTATTTCTAAGAATAAAAAAGAAAAAAATATAAAGTGGCCTCTAGAAGTTAGAAGTGATTTCAACTTAATTAGTTTGTTTTTCCTTTGAAATTGTGCATTACCAAAATAGGTCTAAAGTTTAATAATTTGATGAAAAATAAAGATAGTTTTAATAAATCTAAATATGCCAAGTACATGTTGTTAGCTTTGTAATCAAAAGATAAGTTACATACATTAAATATATGATCTGAAAATGTATGAAAAATTGCCTGTGGAGCTGTACCCGCAGTTGATTTGGTTATATAGAAACAATTGTTAATAAAAGGCTGATAAAATGTTAGAAAACAATCTTTAAGTACTCAATAAATTGTGATGGATATTATGGTTTCTGAACAGATTTAAGGTGCGGTTTTAACTCATCAGTAACAAAGGTTACTGAAGATAACATCGTGGATGTGCCACGCTATATTCCCACTGTAAAAGGCGAAAAATTGACATTATATATTAGAGTAAAGATGCTTAACGAAAATATGATTGAAGCAAAGTTAACAACTCCAACAACTGTTGACATTGTGAAAAAATGTCAACACTACAAAAAAGACACATAGCTAACGTTTCGGGAGATGACTAATTCAACCAAAGAACCTAACGATCTAACTGTGATAACGAATAACTAGTAATTTACACGTGCGATGCACGTTTTAATAATTTCAAAAAATAAAAATAAAAACTCTGACGTAGGGAGGATTTAAACTGGAAACTTTTTTTATATTAGTTATGTAGTACGTAGCACATGTTGGTAGAATTACAAAATGAGTCATTGGGAAATATCTCTAATATTTAACCTAGGTTTGTAGGATGCTTACTTTGCTAAGAAAGATAAATTATTACAACCCTACAAATATTTGCTTGCAGAAAATAAGTTACATATTTTTTATATTATATGTTTAAAATTAATATAATAGAATTCAAATACTTCAAAATATTCCTTGTTTTTGTAGTTTAAATAATATCATTATAAAATGAGACACTCATGGGCATGGCTGACAACGGTGAGATCTCGTAGGAATTCACAGTAACTCTTGTAGGAAAAACATGAAAGGAGAAAGAGCTTTTCACCACCGAAGCAGCCTTCATTACAGTCAAGACAAGCAGCAAGAGGAGGACGAAGCAATCACCATGACTGAGCGTAGGAGAGAAGACGAGCTACAGGGGCTACCGCGAAAGAGGGGCGACGATATGGTGACCTACGACGACTCGAATAGATCGAGAAGTCGCTCAGGTTAGAGGTTTAACCATTCCTCCCATAGAGGGATGACGGCTGAGACGTATAGAAGAGTAGATGAAAGGGCTAGGGGAAAGGTGTTTAGAGTCAGCTCCCCAAGCTCCGACGACGACGTTCGTAGCAATTCAGAGCGACAGCGATGTTCTTACGTCGAAGTCGCTAAAGGGACATGACAGGAAGCTCCCCGACGCTCAGAGGCGTTCAAGAAGGAGGACTCCTATTCCATCAGATAAGAAAACGAAGAACAATGAGGAAGGGGAATGGGTCATCGTCCGTCCTCGAAAATTGATCAAGGCGGAGAAAAGACAGGCTAAAGAAGACTCGGAGTCGGTGGGCTCAGGCCAACAGTGCCATAAGTGCGCTTAGAGGGGACAGACGATCAAGAGCTGCATCAACGACTGGTTTTGTTACGCCTGTAGACGCTCCAGTCATATTTCCAAGGACTGCCCAAAGTGCAAGCTGCCGGTGTCGCCGAAGGTATCCGTTCCAAGGCTATCGATCCCTGCGAAGTCCAATACTAGCTTTACTCAAGAGAGTAGCGCGGGGGGGGGGGGGGGGGGGGGGGGGGGGGGGGGGGTCATTAAGGCTATCATAACCCCTACTCCGCTCATGGCTGAATTCGAGCGGAGGTTTCATAATTGTAATATCATCAAAGTGCAGATGGGGAACCCAACGGCAGATGAGATCGAGAAGCTTCTCTATGATAATACAACCGTCGTTCCTAACCTAGTATGGAAAGTGCTACGCCTAAACGTGAATGGCTTCTTCGTTCACTGCCATGACGAAGCGAGGTTGAAGGGGGTCATAGGGAAAAGAGGAATGGGCACAGTCGACTACTACTTCACGTTTTCGCAGTGGTCCAATAAATTCGGAGCGTTAAGGGTTAATGAAATGCCATCGATTTGGATCCGGTTGTTTAACTTCCCTTTCCATTGTTGGGTTCGATCGGGCTTCCAAAATCTAATACGAGCGTTTGGGTTCGTTGTCGAAGTCGATAGAAGCACGACAACTCAAGAGCGGAAAGAGTTCGCTCGAATCAGGATCGGTGTCGAAATTCTCTCCGACATTCCATCGACGATCCAAGTTGAATTCGAAGGCGAGTTCTATAACGTTAAAGTCATCGTTGAGAAGAAAAAAAGCATCTCTTTTGGAAAGATTTCGACGTTGGAAGAAGAGGAGCGCTCAGACGAAAGAAAAATTTTGAACGAAGGTGACGAGTTGAAGGTAGACGATGACTCCCATTCGTCCGATCGAAATTCGAAGGATGCTGATCGTCCATAGGAAAAACAAAAAGAAAAGGAGCGTTTCAAGACATTGGACCAGTACGGTTCTAATATCCATCGGGTAGAGGTTCTCGCAGTTAACCAGGCTAAAGATGTGGCCGCAAAACTAATGGGTAACGAGCGGCGCGATGGGAGGGGCGTCCAAGGTGATGGTGACAAGACTGGGGGGGAGGCTTCAAATTCAAAAGTGTATGACGCTGGACAGTAAAAAAAGTTGGCATCCTTAAACACGTTAACTCGGTGGAAAAGGTGGACAACTCAAACAGAGAGAGGGACCCGGGCTACTTTACTCTGTCCAAAGACCAACTGGAGACTTCGATCAGAAAGGATATAGAGGAGTTGACAGCTAATAGGGTCCTAGGTGGCACGTCTTCTGAGTTTCAAACAGAGAGGATTATGCCTGCAACAGCTAAGCCCATTACTCAATGTTCTGTTGAGCTCGTAAGGTCGGTTAAAGAGCAAAATGGGCCCTCTTTTGCTGAGCCCACTTGCAAAGATAGGTAGGATATGGATACAGAGAGCGACGTTCGGCCGCTTGCTTTAGGAAAAGGAAAGGAGGTGTTGGTCCTTATCATCCCAATTTCGAAAGGCGAAGGGGAGGTTTCAGAGCAGGGGGAGAAGTCGGAAGGAGGCAAAGCTTATTTGATGGTAGAGGAGGAAGAGGAGGAGCATCTTTTGGAGCACAATATACAGCATACGACCATTATACCACACTTTGATCCTTCGGAGGGGAGGATAGGGGCCTTAGATGGTATATAAAGCGGAGGTAGCCAGTATGATTCAGAGCACGAAAGTTGGGTACTACAAGTTCGGGATCTGGCTGGGGATG
Source organism: Hemerocallis citrina (assembly GCA_017893485.1). Classification (NCBI taxonomy): domain Eukaryota; kingdom Viridiplantae; phylum Streptophyta; class Magnoliopsida; order Asparagales; family Asphodelaceae; genus Hemerocallis; species Hemerocallis citrina. The sequence continues at coordinate 220,411,431 of CM030364.1, forward strand.
GAGGGGGGAAAGTGTGGGGGGTAGCGCATCAAGGAGTACGGTAGAATATATGCAAAAAAGCAAGAGGCAGATGGACAAATGGGGCTCGAGCGGCCCAAGCAAAGAGGATTTGATTAAGGTAGTGGCGAGGACTAGGGAACCAGTTTCAGCATGTCGAGGTAGTCTTACGAGCAATTTTTCAGCTTTAAGCTTACTTAATGATGATTCTCTGATATTCTTTGCAAGCCTATACGGTATAGACATGGGTACCAATAGAGAAGAGCAACAACACCACGTTAACATTATTAGGGGAGAGAGCCCTAGAGGGGTTGCCTAAAGCAGGGACCATGTTGGGTGATTAGAGTTTAGGGTCGGTTCGCTTAGTTGTTTTTATGTTATACATATTCTGGAACGTTAGGGGGATGCATCAAAAAACAAAAAAAAAAAGACTCATTGGTGATACTATCTTTAGGAGCAAGCCAGGTATCTGTGCATTGCAAGAGACCAGGGTAGAAGTCCCTACTAGGAAAGAGTTTCCAAACATTAAGGGTATAGGAACATTAGAATGGAGGTTCAACCCGTCGATAGGACTTTCTGGTGGTATTGCTATAGGAGTGGATCCTAGTTTGTTCGAGATCATAGAGGATACAGCTAGAATTTTTTCTGTCACGGTGATCATTAGGCATCGTACGATAACTGGGTCCATACAGTTACTTCAGTGTACGACCCCTATGAGTCCAATCGAAGGGGAGCATTTTGGAATGAACTTAGGGACATTAGAGGTAGATGCAAGGGGTCGTGGGTCCTCGGCGGAGATTTCAATATCACTAGATTTCAAAACGAACACAAAGGCAGAGGAGCACCAAGGAGAGATAAAGACAAGTTCAATTCAATCATCAATGAGTTAGATTTATTGGAGTTAAATGCAAGTAATAGGAAGTTCACGTGGACTAATCTGCAGGCCTCCCCTACCCTCGCAAAGTTATACAGAATCTTCGTTACAACTGAATGGGAGGATTAATTCCCTTTAGCTAAGGTTAAAGCATTAATGAGGTTCACATCAGATCATACGCCGTTAGATTTGGACAACGGCATAGGTGAGAGGGCGAATAGATTTCAATTTAGATTCGAGAAAGCATGGATGTTGTGCGAAGGAAGCCGCACGGTCATAGAAGAATCTTGGAACTCACCAACAGATTCGACTACTGGGGTGGAGCGATGGATCGAAAAGTTTAGGAGGCTCAGAAAAAGACTTAAGCAGTGGGCTAAGGCGGAAATTGGTCAAAACCAAAGGAAGAAAGAGGAGGTTGGCGATAGGATTCAGCGGCTGGAACTGATAGAGGAAGAAAGGGATTTAATAGAGGCCGAATTTGAGGAATTATGTAAGAATAGACAAGACATCCTGCAACATGGAGACTTGGAGGAGCAATATTGGAGACAGCGATCAAGGATTCAATGGCTAAAGGAGGGAGATACAAACACCAAATTCTTTCATAGTGATGCGGTTTATTTCTGGGAGACGTGTGGATGCACCAGGTGTGAGTTCGGACTCAATTTATATTGAAGGAGAAAGCTGCTTGTCAGACGACCCTCGGAGTGACCTGGCGGCTCCTGCAACGGGCTCGGAGTGAAGTGGATGCCTCGGCTCGGATCAGAGGGTTCGGATCCGAGGTCTTGTGTACCTGCAGACGGTCCTGAAACACCGGAGTTTATCCTGGTGGCGGACCTTCCGACGATCTAGTCAGTCTCTGTGAGAGAGTAGCAATAACTAGGTGAATTTAAGTGGCAAAAGATTGGTTACCTCTAAAGGTGGGTGAGGGTCTAGTATTTATAGGGAATTCCAACCGGGTTTGGATCCGCTTGGGGGCCGGGTCTGAACCCGAAAGCCCATGGGCCTGACGTGGTAGAAGGCCCATGTGGTTTAGGGCTGAAGTGGCAGTACCAAGAGTGGTATAGGGCTGACGCGGCAAAGCCCTTGGTGGTATTTGAAGCTGACGTTGCAGATCATGGGGCTTCTGTGCTTCCGGGAGGATCTGGTGGCCCAGGCTGTGCCAGGTCATCCTCATTCTATATCAGGAGGGGCGGATGGCCCGGAGGGCTGTCGCGGATCGGAGGCCGAGGGCCATCGCCGCTCATCGGATACGAGGAGACCAGATCTGTGGAGGTGAACTTGTGTTTCGGTGCCGACCCTGCAGTGGCTCGAAGCCGAACTAGACTGCCGTTTCCACCATTTCTGAGTGAGAGTTGTATTGGGCCCTGGTTGGGCCCCAAGCCATTTTTACCCTACCACACAAGCCCCCCACTCCTGCGGGGGTGCGGGAGCTAGCCATGGAAGAGTGTTTACGGATGTAGAAATGGGATGGCGAACCACTGGGCCTTCCTGAGGGGGGCGTCCTGATTGTCTAGAGTGATCCTCGAGCCGGCGAGAGTCTGTCGGGCGGTAAGGGTGATGGCGAGCCGTTGTTTCTTCCTGAGAAGAGTACCGTGGTGCTCAACCGAACCCCGAGAAGACGAGGGATTATGTGTCGGCAAGGGTGATGGCGAGCCGTTGTTTCTTCCTGAGAAGAGTACCCTGGTGCTCGACCGAACCTCGAGAAGACGAGGGATTATGTGTCGGCAAGGGTGATGGCGAGCAGGTATTTTTTCCTGAGAAGAAGGCCCTGGTGCTCGACCGAACCTCGAGATGACGAGGGATTACGTGTCGGCAAGGGTGATGGCGAGCCGTTGTTTCTTCCTGAGAAGAGTACCCTGGTGCTCGACCGAACCTCGAGAAGACGAGGGATTATGTGCCGGCAAGGGTGATGGTGAGCCGGTGTTTCTTCCTGAGAAGAAGGCCCTGGTGCTCGACCGAACCTCGAGATGACGAGGGATTACGTGTCGGCAAGGGTGATGGTGAGCCGTTGTTTCTTCCTGAGAAGAGTACCCTGGTGCTCAACCGAACCTTGAGAAGACGAGGGATTATGTGTCGGCAAGGGTGATGACGAGCCGGTGTTTCTTCCTGAGAAGAAGGCCCTGGTGCTCGACCGAACCTCGAGATGACGAGGGATTACGTGTCGGCAAGGGTGATGGCGAGCCGTTGTTTCTTCCTGAGAAGAGTACCCTGGTGCTCGACCGAACCTCGAGAAGACGAGGGATTATGTGTCGGCAAGGGTGATGGCGAGCCGGTATTTCTTCCTGAGAAGAAGGCCCTGGTGCTCGACCGAACCTCGAGATGACGATGGATTACGTGTCGGCAAGGGTGATGGCGAGCCGTTGTTTCTTCCTGAGAAGAGTACCCTGGTGCTCAACCGAACCTCGAGAAGACGAGGGATTATGTGTCGGCAAGGGTGATGGCGAGTCGGTGTTTCTTCCTGAGAAGAAGGCCCTGGTGCTCGACCGAACCTCGAGATGATGAGGAATTACGTGTCGGCAAGGGTGATGGCGAGCCGTTGTTTCCTCCTGAGAAGAAGGTTTGAGCAGCGTGGTCTGTCGCCTTAGCGGAGTGTTGAAGGCGCTTCCGGGATCCGTGCGTTGTTCCAATTTTCTAGGGGCATTAAATGGCGCCGCCTAATGAATGCAGGTGGCGCATGGGCTTCCGTCGATTGGCTTTCCCAATGTCATAAAGGCTGGTCCATGGGGGAGGCTATAAATACCTCTCCCCCCCAGCGGGTTTGATCACAGCAAGGGTGGTCCAATGGCCACCAGAGGTGTCTGCTTCGGCGGACGTCTCTCTTCTGAAATTTTTTTGTAGCGCCAAGGGGCCTCGAATCGGTGGCGACTCTGCCGTCCGGATCCTTTTTTGGGTCAGACGACCCTCACACGGTTGTTTGGCCCGAGAAAGATCAGGACGGGAGGGGTACCCACCGTGTTCTGGATCTGAGGCTGAAGAGCCTCGGATATGCGGGTCGATCTGCTTTCTTGTTAGGGTTCTAGGTGATGGTGGCTTTCCTCCCACCCGTGAACAATTCGGGGTTTCGGCCGACGAGGCCTTAAGCCCCGAGTTGTTCGCGGGTGAGAGAAGAGCCGACCGAGACCTGGAGCCCGGGGCGCAGGCGATGGTGGCTTTCCTGCCACCCGGGAACAATTTGGGGTTTTCGGCCGCCGAGGCTGTAAGCCCCAAGTGGTTCGCGGGTGAGAGGGGAGCCGACCGAGCCCTGTAGCCTTAAATCATCAAAAAGAAAATTTTTCCGCCGAGCACTTCATCCGACCCGACCCCTGTGTCTAGCTGGTAGCCTGGCACTGGATGACGTCAGCAGCCCACGTTTCGAGGACGTGGCGTGGTTTTCCAGGCGGCCGCTACACGTCAATCGGTGAACAGTAATTGCAGAAATCGAGGAGTCGTTTTTGCCCTCTATAAATGTTCCCCCCTCTCCCCCTATCGTCCACTTCTTACTCGCTTCTTTCTCTTTCTAAAAATCTCCCAACACTTCAGCCTTCGTCCTTACCGTTTGCTGTACCAGGCTCGTTCTTCCGAAGCAACCCCAGGTTTGCTGGTAAGTTTGTTTAGTTTAGGCACAGATGGATAGGGCTCAGTCTGGCTCGTCAGCGTCGACGTCTGGGGGGGACGTAAAACCCGCCTCTAAATCGACTTCGTGGGAGGAGTCTGATCTTGAGGGGGAGTCTGTAGGCGAGGATCAGCCAGTGTATGATGTGAAGCCGCTACGGTCTCGGAGGCTTTTTGTTGTGGCGAGTAGCGATTCTGAGGAGGGGGGCGGTAGTTCCGCCGAAGTTCAGATTCTAGGGCTGGTTTCTGAAGAGGAGGGTGGAGCCGAAGGGGCTCAGATAGGAGGTCAGGGCGTGGGCTCGAGTTCCATGCCGACAGGTCTGGGGCGATTATCTACCCCCTCCCCGGAACGAACCAAGAAGAAGAAAAGGGCTCCGAAGAAGAAGGGGTCGAGGATTGGGGGCTCGAGCCAGCCGCCTGTTAACTTGATGACAGGGTCGCCTGTACAGCCCGTCGGTACCCTGACGATCTTTTTGATAAGGAGGTTTTTGGGGTCCAACCGTCGTCGCCGAGCCGGAAGAGGGTGATAATGGACACACTTCCGACCGTTCTGGAGGCAGGTAACTTGGAGGCTTTGCGGCTGGCGTACCATATAGGGTACAGCTACGAGCTCATGTTGCCGAGCTCCACTCTTCGACCGACCAACCCCCTGCCGGATCGGTATTGCGTCTTCCCCGTGGATGCCTTTATCTCCGGCCTGAGGCTGCCCGTTCACCCGTTCGTTTGCGAGGTGCTGAACTGGGCATCCTTGGCGCCGATGCAGTACGGGCCCAATTCTTGGAAGCAGATCATCTGCTTCGTGTTGATGTGCGAGGAGCAGAGGGTACCTCTACGGCTGAATGTCTTCCGAGCGATGTTGATGATCGGCTCGTCGGCTGGGGGTATCTACTACATTTTGCCCCGGGGCAAGGGGAAGGTTGTCCATGGTCATCCGGACTCCATCAAGGAGTGGAAGAAGAAGTATCTGGTGATCCGGAGTGAGGAACCTTGGGACATTCCCACTCGGTGGAACCACTCCAAGCCGAGCTATAAAACGCCGAAGCCGAGGGACCTGACCGCCGAGGAGTGGGAGTTTGTTGAGCGCCTCCGTTTGTCGTATAGTATCAACTGGGCGAAGGTGACCGAGGGTCACTTGGCGAACGTCGGACTGAGCCCGGCCGATCTATGTATGTAATTGTTTCTTTCTTTTTGGCTTTGTTGTTCCTCTGTGCTCATTGTCCTTACTGGATGTTTTTGTAGATATGGATCCTGAGTCGATCAAGGCGAAAAGGCTCGCCATGAAGAAGGAGGAGGCCGAGAAGAAGATGAAGACGAGGGGGTCGTCCCAGGTGGTTTCCGAGGCCCCTGTTCAGCCGAGGGCCAAAAGGACTCGCTCGGAGACGGTCAAGGACGCGGCGGTTCAGGGCGGTCCGGACCAGGGCAAGGTCACTGATCTCGATAAGGGGAAGGGCCCTCTGGCGGATCCGGAGATAGAGGAGAGGCTTCGGCGACCGTGGGTGCCCAGTTGGTCGATCCGCGAGGGAGACTGTTTGACCCGAGGGCGGCAAGCCGTGCGATGTTCCAATTTTCTAGGGGCATTAAATGGCGCCGCCTAATGAATGCAGGTGGCGCATGGGCTTCCGTCGATTGGCTTTCCCAATGTCATAAAGGCTGGTCCATGGGGGAGGCTATAAATACCTCTCCCCCCCAGCGGGTTTGATCACAGCAAGGGTGGTCCAATGGCCACCAGAGGTGTCTGATTCGGCGGACGTCTCTCTTCTGAAATTTTTTTGTAGCGCCAAGGGGCCTCGAATCGGTGGCGACTCTGCCGTCCGGATCCTTTTTCGGGTCAGACGACCCTCACATGGTTGTTTGGCTCGAGAAAGATCAGGACGGGAGGGGTACCCACCATGTTCTGGATCTGAGGCTAAAGAGCCTCGGATATGCGGGTCGATCTGCTTTCTTGTTAGGGTTCTAGGTGATGGTGGCTTTCCTCCCACCCGTGAACAATTCGGGGTTTCGGCCGACGAGGCCTTAAGCCCCGAGTTGTTCGCGGGTGAGAGAAGAGCCGACCGAGACCTGGAGCCCGGGGCGCAGGCGATGGTGGCTTTCCTGCCACCCGGGAACAATTTGGGGTTTTCGGCCGCCGAGGCTGTAAGCCCCAAGTGGTTCGCGGGTGAGAGGGGAGCCGACCGAGCCCTGTAGCCTTAAATCATCAAAAAGAAAATTTTTCCGCCGAGCACTTCATCCGACCCGACCCCTGTGTCTAGCTGGTAGCCTGGCACTGGATGACGTCAGCAGCCCACGTTTCGAGGACGTGGCGTGGTTTTCCAGGCGGCCGCTACACGTCAATCGGTGAACAGTAATTGCAGAAATCGAGGAGTCGTTTTTGCCCTATATAAATGTTCCCCCCTCTCCCCCTATCGTCCACTTCTTACTCGCTTCTTTCTCTTTCTAAAAATCTCCCAACACTTCAGCCTTCGTCCTTACCGTTTGCTGTACCAGGCTCGTTCTTCCGAAGCAACCCCAGGTTTGCTGGTAAGTTTGTTTAGTTTAGGCACAGATGGATAGGGCTCAGTCTGGCTCGTCAGCGTCGACGTCTGGGGGGGACGTAAAACCCGCCTCTAAATCGACTTCGTGGGAGGAGTCTGATCTTGAGGGGGAGTCTGTAGGCGAGGATCAGCCAGTGTATGATGTGAAGCCGCTACGGTCTCGGAGGCTTTTTGTTGTGGCGAGTAGCGATTCTGAGGAGGGGGGCGGTAGTTCCGCCGAAGTTCAGATTCTAGGGCTGGTTTCTGAAGAGGAGGGTGGAGCCGAAGGGGCTCAGATAGGAGGTCAGGGCGTGGGCTCGAGTTCCATGCCGACAGGTCTGGGGCGATTATCTACCCCCTCCCCGGAACGAACCAAGAAGAAGAAAAGGGCTCCGAAGAAGAAGGGGTCGAGGATTGGGGGCTCGAGCCAGCCGCCTGTTAACTTGATGACAGGGTCGCCTGTACAGCCCGTCGGTACCCTGACGATCTTTTTGATAAGGAGGTTTTTGGGGTCCAACCGTCGTCGCCGAGCCGGAAGAGGGTGATAATGGACACACTTCCGACCGTTCTGGAGGCAGGTAACTTGGAGGCTTTGCGGCTGGCATTCCATATAGGGTACAGCTACGAGCTCATGTTGCCGAGCTCCACTCTTCGACCGACCAACCCCCTGCCGGATCGGTATTGCGTCTTCCCCATGGATGCCTTTATCTCCGGCCTGAGGCTGCCCGTTCACCCGTTCGTTTGCGAGGTGCTGAACTGGGCATCCTTGGCGCCGATGCAGTACGGGCCCAATTCTTGGAAGCAGATCATCTGCTTCGTGTTGATGTGCGAGGAGCAGAGGGTACCTCTACGGCTGAATGTCTTCCGAGCGATGTTGATGATCGGCTCGTCGGCTGGGGGTATCTACTACATTTTGCCCCGGGGCAAGGGGAAGGTTGTCCATGGTCATCCGGACTCCATCAAGGAGTGGAAGAAGAAGTATCTGGTGATCCGGAGTGAGGAACCTTGGGACATTCCCACTCAGTGGAACCACTCCAAGCCGAGCTATAAAACGCCGAAGCCGAGGGACCTGACCGCCGAGGAGTGGGAGTTTGTTGAGCGCCTCCGTTTGTCGTATAGTATCAACTGGGCGAAGGTGACCGAGGGTCACTTGGCGAACGTCGGACTGAGCCCGGCCGATCTATGTATGTAATTGTTTCTTTCTTTTTGGCTTTGTTGTTCCTCTGTGCTCATTGTCCTTACTGGATCTTTTTGCAGATATGGATCCTGAGTCGATCAAGGCGAAAAGGCTCGCCATGAAGAAGGAGGAGGCCGAGAAGAAGATGAAGACGAGGGGGTCGTCCCAGGTGGTTTCCGAGGCCCCTGTTCAGCCGAGGGCCAAAAGGACTCGCTCGGAGACGGTCAAGGACGCGGCGGTTCAGGGTGGTCCGGACCAGGGCAAGGTCACTGATCTCGATAAGGGGAAGGGCCCTCTGGCGGATCCGGAGATAGAGGAGAGGCTTCGGCGACCGTGGGTGCCCAGTTGGTCGATCCGCGAGGGAGACTGTTTGACCCTAGGGCGGCAAGCCGTCGAGGTGGCGAGTAAGTTGGCGACCCCCCGGGATCGTTCGGAGATGAAGACCGAGACCCTGGATGAGGCGTATACTCACCTCGCACAGGCCAATGTGCTAGTAAGTCTGTCAACCTCTCTTGTCCCGTAATTACGTTGTAGAGGAGGCTCCCTTAGTTGTGCTCGGTGACTACAGGCGACCGTGCAGGGGGCCCACGTGAGGGGCCTTTACGAGGCCGCTTTGAAGCGGGAGCGCGACCGGGCGGACAAGGCCGAGCAGGAGACAAAGGAGATGAAGATAGAGCTCGAAGGCTCTCAGAAGAGGGAGCAAAAGATGAAGACGGCCTTCGACAAGGAGAAGGAGGAATGGGCAAAGAAGATGGCGGCTCAGGAGAAGGAGTTTGCCAAGGAGCAGGAAGAGCTGACAGAGACGGGTCAGCTCCTGGTGATCAAGGCTCAGGACGAGTGTTATGCGAAGGCACTCAGCCACGTGAGGCACTTCTACCCGACCCTTGATCTGTCCAATTTCGAGTATGACATGGAGGTCGAGGGGACACCGAAGACCCCTGGCGAAGAAGGGCCTGCTCTCGACCCGCCTGTCGACCCCCTCGTGGACCCGCCTGCCGATGCTGAGGTGGGAAAATAAGTTGTATAATTTTTGTCTTTCTATTTCCTTCTCTTGATTGTATTTGCCTTCCGCGGACTGGCCACCGCATTTTTGTCAGAAGCGACTCAATTTATAAAAAAGGATTTTTTGACCGGCCAAGTGTTTTGACTTCAGGTGTTTCCGACCCTCCTTGCTTATGTATTTTGAGTTGGCTGGTTTTCTTGTAGGTTGCGGCTCCTCTTCCCGAGGTGGACCCCCGTCGTTCCGACGTGGCGTGGCTCCGGAGCAAAGTTGAGGCCCTGGAGGCCACGTTGGTTCGCTACCGAAAAGGGGCTCGTGACACTGATGCGGCCTTTAACTATTATCGGAATAAGTCTGAGGCCTTAAGTGAGGAGGCGAGCCGGCTGAGGAGGGCGATGGTGGACCGGGACCTCGGAGGTGTCGGACTTGGACATACCATGTCGAACGCCTCGGTACAGAGGCCCTCTTTCGAGAGGTTACTTCGCGATGTCATAGTGGAGAAGGAGATGGAGATACACCGCTACAAGACGATGCTGGGTGTCTCGTCATCTTCCTCCGTGGGTCGGCGAGCGGAGGGGGTTCCCTCTGCGCTGCTCTTGCTGGAGCGCATGCGACCAGTGGATGCCCAGAGCTCCGTGGCTGGTGTGTCGACCGTGGCTGAGCTCAAGGACCGCCATGATGAGGAGAGGGCTCCTAGCCGTTCGGTCGGAGTGGTCCCGCTCTTTGTTGGACCCGAGGGGCCCTAAGATGGTGGCTTCCTTCAGTTTGAGATGAGTGGAGTGGTCCTGTAACGGTCTTTGTTTGTTTTCTCATAACCAAATAAAGGAGTATGAATAAAGAATTCTTTTCCTCCTTTGCTCTGTTAGGAAGTGCGGTGAATGACGGTGGAGGCGTGGTTCGGCTCCGTCGATCCGTGAGGGATCAACGCGGGGCCTTAGGAAGAGCCCTTGGCCCGAAGCTAGATTGGACCTACCGAGACGCCGGGGATGATACCGGAGTGAGGACTCGGGTGTCGATCCCATTGTTCGGCGTTTATGTCGGATCTGCCGAGTCATTTGGAGTTTGACAAAAAAGAGATTTCTTTCATACTAGATAGGGAGGGTCGTCGAAGCCGCCCTTTACACATGAAAGTTTACAAAGGATTTTATATACATTAGCCAAGTTAGAACCTATGTTCGCTCTTCCAGGAACTTCATTAGGTGCTCGGCGTTCCAGGGTCGGCTGATGAGCCGGCCGTCCATATCCGCCAGTCGGTACGTACCAGGGCGTACAGCCTCGACTATACGGTATGGGCCTTCCCAGTTGGGGGCCAATTTCCTCTTCTTGGTTGGATCAGAGACGGACAGTTTTCGTAGCATGAGGTCTCCCGCCTTGATGTTAGTGGGGCGGACTTTCTTGTTGTAAAACTTCTCGATCCGTTGTTGGTAGATGCTTCTCCGGATTGAGTATTTCTCTCTGACTTCGGCGACGAGGTCCAGGTTGGCCCTTAAGCCTGATAAATTGTCAGCTTCGTCGAAGGCCATGATACGGGGAGAAGGCAGGCCGACCTCGACGGGGATGACTGCCTCCGTCCCGTAGGTCAAGGCGAACGGCGTCTCTCCCGTGGGGATCCTCTTGGTGGTTCGGTACGCCCATAGCACACTAGGCAGTTCTTCGACCCAAAGCCCTTTGGGGGAACTGTCGAGGCGCTTCTTGAGGCCGTCGAGGATTTGCCTGTTCGCGTTCTCTGCTTGGCCATTGGACTGAGGGTGGCAAATAGCGGAGAAGCGTTGCTGGATACCGATGTCCGCACAGAAAGTTTGGAAGTTCTGACCCTGGAATTGGGTTCCGTTGTCTGTAACGAGGATCCAGGAGATGCCGAACCGGCAAATGATGTTCTTCCAAAAGAATTGTTGTACTTGGCGCTCGGTGATGCTGGATAGAGGCTCGGCTTCGAGCCATTTGGTGAAGTAGTCGATGGCGACTATCAGGAATTTCTTTTGCCCTACTGCTGGGGGGAAGGGCCCTACAAGGTCCATGCCCCACATGGCGAACGGCGCAGGGCTCGCCAGGGATCGGAGATTGGCTTGAGGAAGCCTTTTGATAGGAGAGAACCTTTGGCAGGGGCCGCACCTTTTGACTAAGTCTTGCGAGTCCTGGAGCATGGTCGGCCAATAGTACCCCTGATTCAGGGCCTTCCGAGCAAGTGTCCTGCTCCCCATGTGGCATCCGCCGATCCCCTCGTGTAGATCTTTGAGGGCGTAGCTGGCCTCGCCGCTAGTGAGACAGCGGAGGTATGGTTTGCCGTCGGCCAAGGTGTATGAGCGTTTGAAGAGGATGTCATCAATCATGACAAATCTTTCAGCTCAGATTCTGACTCGTCTGGCCTCGGCTCTGTCTTCAGGGAGCTCGGCATTGATTAAGAATCTTCGGATGGGAGTGGTCCAGTCGTCTGGGCTGGTATCATCTTGCACACACATCGCCTCCGGCTCTGGGTCATTGATACTTGGCTTTAAGAGGATTTCTATGAGCACTGTCTGATCGAGACCCTCGAAGGAGGAAGAGGCGAGTTTGGATAATGCGTCTGCTTGAGCGTTCTTTTCCCTGGGGACTCTGATAACTATGGCGCAGCTGAAGGACGCCAGGAGTCGTCGGACTGCCGCCAAATATCTTATCATGCGATCATTGCGGGCTTCGTATTCTCCGGTGATCTGGTTGACCACGAGCTGAGAATCGTTGAAGGCCCGGATTTGTTTGGCTCCAGCTCGGTAGGCGAGGGTCAATCCGGCGATCATGGCCTCGTACTCTGCCTCGTTGTTGGAGGCCGGAAAGTTGAGGCGAAGGGAGTATTGAAGTAGGAATTGGTCGGGGCCATGAAGGATGATGCCTGCTCCGCTCCCGGTTTCGCATGATGAGCCGTCGACAAAGATTTCCCAGGTCGGATCCGAGCCCTCGATGCTGGGCTGCTCGGAGGCGGTGCATTCAGTTATAAATTCGGCGAGGGCCTGTCCTTTAATGGCCACCCTCGGATGATAGTTGATGTCAAACTGACTCAGCTCAATTGACCACTTGACTAAGCGGCTGGAGTTTTCGGGCTTGTGAAGGACAGTCTTTAGTGGCTGGTCTGTCAGTACTTGGACGGAGTGGGCCTGGAAGTAAGGACGGAGTTTTCGGGCTGCCATGATTAAGGCATAGGCCACCTTCTCTATCTTTGCGTACCTCGTCTCGGCTGGGAGTAGTACTTTGCTCACATAATACAATGGCCTTTGGACTCCTTCCTCTTCTCGGACGAGGACAACGCTGAGGGCGCTGTCTGAGGCTGACAGGTATAGCCAAAGCGGCTCGCCTGGCTCGGGTTTGCTGAGGAGAGGTGGGTTGGCGAGGTATTGCTTCAGTTGTTCGAAGGCTTCTTGTTGATGGGTACCCCACTCGAAGCCCCCTTTTCCGCGTAAGGCCTTGAAGAAGGGGAGAGACTTCTCCCCTGACTTGGAGAGAAAACGGCCGATTGCAGCCAACCGGCCCGTGAGCCTCTGAACCTCCTTGACATTCCGAGGGGGGGACATGTCCATAATGGCTTGGATTTTCTCGGGGTTTGCCTCAATGCCGCGTTAGCTGACGATGAACCTCAGGAATTTCCCAGTGGAGACGCCGAAGGCGCATTTAGCCGGGTTGAGCCTCATGTTGTGATGTCGGAGGACACCGAAGGCTTCTTCGAGGTCGGCGACGTGGTCCGGTCCGGCCCGGCTTTTGACGAGCATGTCGTCGACGTAGACTTCCACGTTGCGGCCGATCAGGTCTTTGAAGATTCTATTGACGAGTCGTTGGTACGTGGCTCCGGCATTTTTCAGCCCGAAGGGCATAACGCAGTAACAATAAAGACCCTGGTCGGTGACGAACGAGGTTTTGGAGATGTCTGGTGGAAACATCCGGATCTGATGTACCCCGAAAATGCATCCATGAAGGACAGTAGCTCATGCCCCGAGGTTGCGTCGATTAAAGCGTCGATGCGGGGGAGGGGGAGGGGATCTTTCGGACATGCTTTGTTAAGATCCGTGAAGTCGATGCAGATCCGCCAACCCCCTGTTGCCTTCTTTACCATAACAACATTGGCCAACCACTCGGGGTAGCTGACTTCCTGAATGAATCGAGCGGACAAGAGTTTGTCCACTTCTGTCTTCACAATTTGTTGCCTCTCCGGGGCGACTTTGCGCCTCTTTTGGACGACCGGCTTAGAGTCAGGGATGATGCTCAGCCGATGCATAATCAAGTCTTCGGAGATCCCGGGCATGTCGGAGGGCTTCCAAGCGAAGAGATCAACGTTGCGACGGACGCAGGCGATGATGCCTGTTTTCAAGTCCTGGGTGAGCGAACGGCTTACCCGGAACCACTTTGATTCATCCTCGGCATCGAACAGGACCTCTTCTAGTTCGTCGACAGGCTCGGGAGCTGGGCCATCCCTCTCGGGTTCGAGTTCAGCAGCGTCGAGAGGGAATACACCCCCTCCGATGGCGGTTATATAGCATGACCGCGCGGCTTCGTGGCTACCTCGGACGATGCCGACCCCTTGGGGGGTGGGAAATTTGAGTTTCAGATGGTGGGTTGAAGGTACCGCTTGGAGGGAGCTCAGTCCGGGTCGGCCGAGAATGGCGTTGTAAGCTGCCTTGATGTTGACAATCATGAAATCCATGGATTCGTTCCTCTTGACAGGAGCCGATCCTGCGGTGACGTCGAGGGTAACAATCCCTTCTATTACGACAGGGGCTCCGGAGAATCCATGTAACGTGTATCCGGCGGGCTTGAGCTTTCCACCGGGTAACTTGAGGCTCTCGAAGGTTTTGAGGAAAAGAATATTAACTGAGCTACCGTTGTCAACGAGGATTCGGCGAACCTCACAGTTAGCCATGTAGAGGCTGATGACGAGGGCATTGCAGTGGGGTAGGTGAACGCCTTCGAGGTCTTCTCCTGAGAAGGAGACTGGCCCTGGTTGTAGCTTGGACGAGGGGTTGTTTTGGACAGCATTCGCCTCTTGGATGAAGGCTTTTCGGGATGTATTTAACCCTCCTCCCATCGGCCCCCCGTGGACACAGTGTAAGATGAATGGCGTATCTGCGGTTCCCTCGGACTCGAGATCCTGACCACGGAGGTGGGTCGAAGTAGGGTTCGGAGGCTAAAGTCTCCGGTTCCTATCATCTCGCAGATCCCGTCGGCCTTCTCGGGTGAACTGTCGGAGGAACCCTCGTGAGATGAGTTCCTCAATTTCGTCTTTCAGGGCTCGGCATTGGTCGGTTTCGTGCCCACGATCTCTGTGGAAGCGGCAGTAGAAGCACTGATCTTGATTCCTGTTGTTATTAGGTCGGGGAGGTAGTCGGACGAGGCCTTTGTCTTCGATTTCTAAGAGGATGGCGGATACGCTATGTGTCAAGGGAGTGTACCTCTCGAAGTGGGGGACCGGCGGAACCTTCTTTGTGGGCCCCGCGTCCCTCGAAGCCTTCTTTGATGGTTCGACTTCTTCGGCCTTTCGTTTTCCCTTCCCAGTGGCCTCCCTAGCATCTTCGGGGCTAAGGGCCTCTTCTGCCCTAATGTATTTCTCAACCCTGTTGAGGAGGTCGGGAAAGTCGACGGGGGGTCTCTTCGCCAGAGAAGCTTTCAGTTGTCTATGACGGACGTTGTGCCGAAATACCGCAGAGGCGACGCCTGGATCAAGAGAGGAGACCGATCTTGCCTCCGCGGTAAACCTCTGGACGAACACTCTGAGTGACTCTCCCTCTATCTGTCTGAGTCCAAGTAAAGAGGCGCTGGTCCTTTCCGCCTTCCGGCTGGTGACGAAGTGGGCAAGAAAATTGCCCTCTAGTGGGCAAGAACCATTCACGAGCCGGACCCCGAAGTGTGGCGGGGAAGGCTCGGCATAGCAGGGGATCCGAGGCACTGTGAATCATCATGAGGGTTTTGAAACCCTCCATGTGATCAGCGGGATCTCCCTCGCCGTCGTAGGTCTCGAATTGAGGTGGTCGGAAATTCCTGGGTATTTCCGCTTGGAGGATGGGGGCGGAGAAGGGAGGTCAGACAGGTCTGTACCCCTGAGCCGCTCGTTGATCGCTGTCTCCTATATGATCGAGGCGATCCTCCATTTCTTGGAGGCGCCTTAGGAGTACGCCCTTGTCTTCTGGCTGGATTGTAGACGGGCGCGACATGCTGGCCTCGGCATCCGACCCGGTTTGTGAGTGGAGGGCTTCCTCCCTGGGGTCCCGTCAGAGGGCCCCGAGAATTTCTCTCTGGAAGTCTTGGAACTCTTTGTGAGTGACGGGGGCTCCCTCGACCCTGTTTGGTCGGTCCGAAGGTTGCCTTCCGATGCGGCTGAGTGCTGGCCTCCGTCCCTCGGGCTGTGGTCTTGGATGGTTCGGGGCCGAGTTGGAAGCGGCCCTTCCTCTGCTGCGGCTAATCTGTCGGTTGACGATTACTCCCAGGAGGACGGGCTGGACTTGGCGGGTGACGCTCCTTTGGGATCCCTGATGGGGAGCCGTGTGTTTTGAAGTAGGTGGACCGGCGTTAGCAATTGGTGGGGGCGAGTCCCGTCGGTTGACGGAGGAAGCCGCCCCCTTGCCCTTTGAGGCCATGAGAGTTCGGCTGTCGAGGGGCCTTGATGGTCGTGCTCGGGTCGGCTTCTGAAGCAGTGTTCCCACAGACGGCGCCAACCTGATGCGGTTTATTTCTGGGAGACGTGTGGATGCACCAGGTGTGAGTTCGGACTTAATTTATATTGAAGGAGAAAGCTGCTTGTCAGACGATCCTCGGAGTGACCTGGCAGCTCCTGCAATGGGCTCGGAGTGAAGTGGATGCCTCGGCTCGGATCAGAGGGTTCGGATCCGAGGTCTTGTGTACCTGCAGATGGTCTTGAAACACCGGGGTTTATCCCGGTGGCGGACCCTCCGACGATCTAGTCAGTCTCTGTAAGAGAGTAGCAATAACTAGGTGAATTTAAGTGGCAAAAGATTGGTTACCTCTAAAGGTGGGTGAGGGTCTAGTATTTATAGGGAATTCCAACCGGGTTTGGATCCGCTTGGGGGCCGGGTCTGAACCTGAAAGCCCATGGGCCTAACGTGGCAGTACCAGGAGTGGTATAGGGCTGACGCGGCAAAGCCCTTGGTGGTATTTGAAGCTGACATGGCAGATCATGGGGCTTCTGTGCTTCCGGGAGGATCTGGTGGCCCAGGCTGTGCCAGGTCATCCTCATTCTATATCAGGAGGGGCGGACGGCCCGGAGGGCTGTCGCGGATCGGAGGCCGAGGGGCATTGCCGCTCATCGGATACGAGGAGACCAGATCTGTGGGGGTGAACTTGTGGTTCGGTGCCGACCCTGCAGTGGCTCGAAGCCGAACTAGACTGCCGTTTGCACCATTTCTGAGTGAGAGTTGTATTGGGCCCTGGTTGGGCCCCAAGCCATTTTTACCCTACCACACATAGGATCCGGGATACAGGTGGGGGAGGGGGGGACTGGTGCGAGAATGCAGATAGAATCACACAGCACATTAACGATAGTTTCAAGGAATTTTTGGGGAAAAAGGGAACATAGATGTAAATTAAAGCAAGACACGTGGATAACAACGAGGCTCATTGGAAGCGATAGCATTTAGAGCAACTTCAGCGAAGATGAAGTACTAAGTGCAATCAAAGGTCTGGGGCAGGATAAGGCGACGGGGCCAGATGGATTTCCGCTCTTCTTTCATAATCTCTACTGGGATATTATTGAAGCGGACCTCATGAGCATCTTTCAAGAACTCTATAATGGTGATGCCGATCTGAGAAGGTTGAACTATGCGAATATTGTCCTAATCCCTAAAAAATGTGATATCAAGACGGTAGGGGATTTGAGGCCCATCAGCCTATTGAATGGCTCATTCAAAATCATATCCAAAGTTTTAGCTAATAGATTGGGCCCACAGCTTAACAATATTATTAGGGAATCGCAGAGCGGGTTCATTAGAGGAAGAGATATTATGGACAGTGTAGCATCGGCTCACGAAGTAGTTTTCAAAGGGAACAAGGATAAAACAAATGGCTTCTTTTTCAAAGTGGACTTCAAAAAAGCTTGCGATACAGTAGAATGGGACTGTGTTGACGAGGCTCTACTTCTTAAAGGATTCGGGGATAGGTGGAGGAGGTGGATCCACCAGTGTGTTAGAGGAGGGAAATCGTCTCTTATTATCAACGGTGCGCCGGGAAAGAAAATTAGATGTCAAAGGGGGTTAAGGCAAGGATATCCACTGTCCTCGTTATTATTCGCCATCGTTGTATACAGGTTAGTAGAGATGATCGGAAATGGCAGAAAGGAAAATGTCATCAAAGGAATCAAAATCAAAGGAATTCTTGATACGATTTCCATCCTTCAATATGCAGACGATACTTTGCTGTTCGGATTGGGAACATAGGATGAAATTACTGCATTGGGTACATGAATTAGGTGTTTTGAGGCGTGGTCTGGAATGGAAGTTAACCTCAACAAGAGTTGTATTATTCCTTTCAGCGATAGTTGTGCTATTCCCATCGCTAATATACAACAGATGTTGGGATGCAATAAGGGAGAGTTCCCCTTAATCTATTTGGGGATTCCGATTAGACCAGGGAAGCTAACAAGGGACGACTGGTACCCACTCATCGAAAAAATCGAGAAAACATTAGCTGGATGGAAAGGGCGCATGCTTACTTTAGGAGGGAGGATCACATTGCTGAACTCCGTGATTAATAGCATACCGATATACCTCATGTCTATCTATGAATTACTGGATTGGGTAATTAACAGAATCGACAAAAGTAGAAGGATATTTCTTTGGAAAGGGTTCACGAAGGGGGTAAAGGGCTACACCTCATAAGTTGGGGGAGAGTCTGCAAAAGAAAAGAATTCGAGGGGCTGGGTATCATCAATCTTAGGGATATGAACAAAGCCATGCTCAGCAAATGGTGGTGGAAATTGGCTAACAGGCGCAACAACTGGTGGTGCAAGTCTTTCACTAGGTACCGTACGAGGAAGAAATTCAGATACGGAGGAAGAAGCGTACATAGTAGGAACTCTTTCTTATGGAAGGGGGTCTAAAAAACGGGAGACATTTTTCACTCCAATACTACTTGCAAGATCGGGAATGGCAATAGCACAAGATTCTGGAAGGATAAATGGTGTGGAAAGAATTCACTCATAGGACTTTTCCCGTTAGCTACAAATGCAACCCTGAATAGGGATTCCTTGGTGAGCGATGTATGGCGAAATGGCAGGCTCAGATTAGAAGTCAGGGATACCTTAGATCAAGACTCTATAGCTCAGCTTGAAAATTTAAACAATTTTATTTGAATAGAGGGGAGATATACTCAAGAGGTTGAAGACGAGAGGTGATGGTTGTTGGAGTCGAGCCTAAGTTTCACGGTTTCTTCACTTTATAGAAGGCTGAACGATAGAGGAAGAAGAAGCGACGCGGCTGATGTTATCTGGCACGTTAACGGTCCGACCAAAGTGAAAGTCTTTCTTTGGTTGGTGGATAATGATGCCATTTTGTCGAAGGTCAATTTGAGAAAACGGGAAATTGAGGTTAACATTGTGTGCACTAGATGTTTAACACAAGAGGAGGACACGAATCACATTATGTTTACTGTCCTAGAGCTAGAATGGTATGGGAGATTGTGGGTTCTAGGTTTGGGATTATAGAGCTGCCAGGGTCCAGTTCGGAAGTCTCTGGGGACATTAGAACAGGATTACAAGGGAGGATCGACTTAAGTGGGACATAGCTGTAGCGTCTATGATTTGGAACCTATGGCTAGACCAGAACGAGTCTTGTTTTTGCAATATATATATTAGATTTTCAGTTTTGATGCACAAAATTTATCTTTGCATTCATGAATGGACAGGTCACCTTGGATCCAGGAAGAAACCAAGATTGGGGGATGAATAGCTTCATTCCACGGTACTTACGTCCAGGCAGAGATTGTCGTTGGAGGATACAGAGAAAGATAGATAGCAAGGATTATCATTTTGGTGCTTGGGCAGCAGCAGTGTGTCAGTGTATCTTATTTCCTGCATTTAGAGATTGTAGTCTTTGTAAATTATTTATGTTGTGCTAGACTTTTACCTCGTTGGGGCTTTACAAATGTAGGGGGCGGGTTTTATGGTTTGTAACTCTACCTGTTTCATTAATTCCGCATTAATGAAGCGATGACTATGTCATCTTTTTATCAAAAATAATAATATCATTATAATATTTTTTAAAAAAGACGAAGTTGAAACAGTGGGATATGCTCACAATTCGTAAAAAGGTGTCATTAATTTCAACAATTTTTTAAGAAAGTGGGTTTCATGTCATAAATTAAAGAGTAATGCTATATCCACTACCAATTTCACAACCATTATGTTCACTATCTTAGGTGATAAACTTCAATAGGTAGGGAAAGATGGAGTAGGTGGGAGAACTCTCCTATAGGAGTATGCCACCTAAGATAGTGAACAAAATGGTAGTAAAATTGGTAGTGGATGAAGCATTACTCTAAATTAAAACTTCGAGGGTTAACTAAAATTTGTCGTTTTTTATATAGAAAATTGTCTTCATTAACTTATTACATGTTTTCAAAGTTTCAAACATGAATGCATGTGTACAATGTACAAATTTGATAAATTTGAAATGATTGCTCACACAGAAGTAGGGTTGCAAACGAACCTAGCTATGCGCGAGCTATTCGGCTCAAACTCGGTCAAAGCTCGGCTCGAACCGAGCTCGAGCTCAAAATTGAGCTCGTTTCGTAAACGAGCCGAGCTCGAGTTTGAGTTTTTTTTTTTTTTAGGCAAAGCTCGCGAGCTATTCGGCCCGAATACGGTCAAAGCTCGGCTCGAACCGAGCTCGAGCCTCAAAACTGAGCTCGTTTCGTAAACGAGCCGAACTCGAGCCTGAAAGTATTCGGCTCGGCTCGGCTCGGTTCGGTTCGGCTCGGCTCGCCTCGATTGCAGCCCTGCACAGAAGTATGTAAATAACCTTCTTGCATGTTATCTTAAATTTTTGTATTATTTTTTTTTTAAAAGTATCTGCAGCGTTAGACATGTAACAGATATATTGTAATATATTAACTGATGCTAATATATAATATATTATAGGTTTTATTATGATCTGAGAATTAGGAAACTAAAAAAAAAAATCAGACAGTAAAAAAAATCGAAGTTAGTACATGTATGGACAATAAATGTTCTTTTGCATGGATAAAAACTGTACATCTCAGTTGAATCAAATTAAGGAAAAAATTGCATCAGATTATTTAAATGATTTTTTCTAATTTATTGCCAAAATCATTTGGGGTATTAATTTAGTTCTACGGAACATGTTAATATCAAGTTTTTTTTAATCGTTAAACGGGTTGAATAACCCCCCGTATTTCATTAAAAAGAATTTAACAAAACATACAACCAACAATAAGGCTTATGGAGTTTAGATCCCAACATGCTGCGTCCTGGAACTCATATACCCAAACCAACAAACAAAAATACAACGAAATTTAATCCTACTGATCGGGTGACATCGTCCAAGTCAATTTCTTGTGCCAATTTGAGCTCATTCTTTCTCTCAGTCCCTTACTTGTACACCGTTTATCCGCTCCGTCGCTCGCACGGATACCTCTGTCGCCCCCATCAGTGATTCATACGCCAACTTCAAGCACCATATGAGCGACCGCAGACACTTCACCAATCTGACAACTCCCTGTACAGATTGAATCTTGGTTCTCATCCCCTCGCTTGTGTAGGATAATGGCTCGATTCTAGTTCAATTTTGTTTATATCCATCGTATCTGCAGCACATCAGTCGACTGACTATGGGAACCAGTTGACTGTCCAGAGAGAAGTTTCAAAGGCTAAGGATACAACAGCAGCAGTCGACTGGAGATGTGTCTCAGTCGACTGTCCAGAACTAAAGACCAGTCGACTGGTAAGAAGACCAGTCGACTGGAGACGGGTTTGTGAACTAGAAAAGGCCCATTTCGAAAGGCCCAGTAGTTTCCCTATAAATACACCAGTTAGGGTTTTGTAAAAGTGAGACCTCTATTCGGATTTTGCAGCCGTCATCTCTGTAAGGATTTGTTTCACCCATTGGTAATTATTTGAAGAAGAAACCCCAACCGCCCCGTGGATGTAGGCACTTGTTTTGCCGAACCACATTAAATCTTTGTGTCCTTGTGATTGCTTGAGTTTGTTTTCTGTTTTCTCTCGCTATTTCTCTCTTTGATTGGTTGTTTGATTCGTATTCCGCACAACAAGTGGTATCAGAGCTTTCGGTTCGACCTAGAGGGAGATGGCGGGTGATGCGGATGCAACCAAGGATGTTGTGGGATCGAGTTCGTCCAGAACAACGATTCACAACGCAAAATTTGAAGTTGAAAAATTTGATGGAACAAACAATTTCGGGATGTGGCAGTGTGAGGTGTTGGATGTTCTTGTTCAACAAGAATAAGATGTTGCTTTGGAGACAGAAAAACCAAAGAATATGTCCAATGTAGATTGGAAGAAGTTGAATCGAGTTGCGTGTGGGACTATTCGGCTCTTTATCGCGAAGGCTCAGAAGTATGATTTGATGAGGGATACCATTGCTGCGGTGTTGTGGAAGAAACTCGAAGACAAATACATGAGGAAAAGTTTGGAGAATCGGCTGTATTTGAAGAAGAGACTTTTTCGCTTCACCTATACTGAAGGTATGTCTATGAACGCTCATGTTGAATCATTTAATAAATTATTGGCTGATTTGTTAAATTTGGATGAGCAAATTAAAGATGAAGACAAAGCCCTAATTCTGTTGAATTCATTACCTGAAAGTTATGATCATTTAGCAACAACTTTAATATATGGAAAAGACACTGTTAAATATGAAGATGTTGCAAATACTCTGTTGAATAATGAAACTAGGAGAAGGGATAAAATGGTTGATAGAGAAACTTCTGAGGCATTGATTGTAAGGGGCAGAACTGAGACCAGATCTGAGACCAAATCTGGGAATAAAGGAAACAAATCTCGTTACAAATCGAGAGGAGTTTCAAAGGACAGAAAGATACCAGCCAGAGATGAATGTGCTTTCTGTCATGAAAGGGGGCATTGGAAAAGGATTGTCCTAAGCTACGAAATAAGGGAAATTCGACAGCAAATGTGATTGTTGATAATGTAGATAGTGACGATGATTTTTCTTATGCACTTGCTACTAGTCCCTCACTTTATCAAGAAGTATGGTTTCTTGATACAGCAGCCTCCTATCATATGTCTTGGAAAAAGGAGTGGTTTACTTCCTTAGAGTATATGGATGGTGGGGTAGTTTTGATGGGAAATGATGCATCTTGTAAGAAGGTAGGAATCGGGAAGATTGAATTGCTAATGCACGATGGTCTTATTAGGGAGCTTTCAGATGTATGGTATGTTCCAGATTTGAAAAAGAATTTGATTTCACTTGGTGTTTTGGAGGCCAATGGAATGAAATTTGCTAGTGAAGGTGGCACTCTGAAGGTGACTAACGGAGCACTTGTGGTGATGAAAGGGCAAAGGAAAAGAAACTTGTTTTTCTTGCAGGGAAAAACATATTTGGGTCAGGCTGCCAGTGTAACTGAAAGGCCTAAACAGGTTGTTCCCGACTCTACTAGGTTGTGGCATATGCGACTCGGGCATGCAGGAGAAAAGGCATTGCAGGGGCTTGTGAAGCAAGAGTTGCTTAAAGATGCTAAAGGGTGCAAGTTGGAATTTTGTGAACATTGTGTTTTGGGTAAGCAAACTATGGTGAAATTTGGTACAGCTGTACATCAGACAAAGGGTATCCTCGATTATGTGCACACAGATATTTGGGGCCCTACTCAGACACCTTCTATGAGTGGTAGACACTGGTTTGTTACATTTGTTGATGACTACTCCAGACGAGTTTGGGTATATACCATGAAACACAAAGATGAAGTTTTGACATTGTTCACAAGTTGGAAGAAGAAAGTTGAAAACCAGACTGGAAGGAAGATTAAGGTTCTGAGATCAGATAATGGAGGGGAATACAAGAACGATCCGTTTCTGAAATTGTGTGAAGATGAAGGGATCCAGAGGCACTTCACAGTTAGGAAGACTCCACAGCAAAATGGGGTTGCAGAAAGGATGAACAGAACCTTACTTGAGAAGGTGAGATGTATGCTAGCGCAGTCTGGATTGAAGAAGACATTTTGGGCAGAAGCTGTTATATATGCAAGCCACATTGTCAACCGTTTACCATCAGCAGCACTTGAAGGCAAAACACCTATTGAGGTATGGAGTGGTAAACCTGCATCTGATTATAGTTTATTGCATATATTTGGTTGTCCTGCTTATTTTCATGTAACTGAAACTAAACTTGATGCAAGAGCCAAAAAGGCTATATTTGTTGGTTTTAGTACTGGTGTCAAAGGTTACAGGTTGTGGTGTCCAGAATAGAAAAAGTTAGTAATCAGCAGGGATGTCACCTTTGATGAGACCAGCATGATCAGCTCGGGACAGTCGACTGGTCCTCATGTGCAGTCCACTGGTGATCCTGATCAAGAGAAGCAGAAGATTAGCTCGGGACAGTCGACTGGTAGATGCTCTCAGTCGACTGGTGCGAGAGTACTCCAACAGGTGGAGTTAGAAAAGCGTTCAGTTGGAAATTCTACTCCTGTCCAAAATGAAGATGATGTGGTTGATACTGAGGATGAGGAAGAAGTTCCTATCCAAGACCCTCCCCAGCAGGAAGAATCAATTGCAGCAAGAAGGCAAAGAAGAGATATCAAACGACCATCTCGCTTTACAGAAACAGTTGCATTTGCACTTCCCATTGTTGATGATGAAGTTCCCTCCAACTTCAAAGAAGCTACTAGAAGTTCTGAAAATGCAGATTGGAAAGTTGCTATGGATGAAGAGATGAACTCTCTTCATAAGAACAAGACTTGGGATCTAGTACAATTGCCAAAGGGGAAGAAAGCTATCGGTTGCAAGTGGGTATATACGAAGAAAGAAGGTCCAAAAGGCAGTGTTCGGTTCAAGGCTAGACTAGTTGCAAAGGGGTATGCTCAACAGGAAAGAATTGACTATAATGAAGTGTTCTCTCCGGTTGTGAAGCATCCTTCTATTCGGATTTTGTTGGCATTGGTAGCACAGTTTGATCTTGAATTGACATAGATGGATGTGAAGACTGCATTCTTACATGGGGACCTAGATGAAGAAATTTATATGTTGCAGCCAGATGGGTTTAAGATTGCTGGGAAGGAAAATTGTGTTTGCAGGTTGAAAAAGTCTCTCTATGGGTTGAAGCAATCTCCAAGGCAGTGGTATTTGAGGTTTGATCAGTTTATGAAAGTGCAGGGATATTCCAGAAGTGAGTATGATCATTGTGTCTATTTCAGAAAATTGCAGGATAGCTCTTTCATATATCTGTTATTATGTGGATGACATGTTGATTGCCTCTAAAAATTCTAAGAAGATTCAAAATTTGAAGAATCAGCTGAGTTCTGAATTCGAGATGAAGGATCTTGGTGAAGTCAAGAAAATACTTGGGATGGAGATAGCTAGAGACAGAGCAAAGGGCATAGTGAGTTTGACACAGAAGCAATATCTTTTGAAGGTGCTGAAACGGTTTGGTATAGATGAGAAAACTAAACCAGTCAGTACACCCTTAGCCACTCATTTCAGAATTAGTGCTTCGCAGTCTCCAAGTACAGATGAAGAGAGACAGTATATGGCTAATGTACCTTACACTAGTGTGGTTGGCAGTTTGATGTATGCCATGGTTTGTACTCGACCAGACATCTCTCAGGCGGTGAGTATGGTTAGTCGATTTATGCATGATCCAGGCAGAGAGCATTGGCAAGCAGCTAAATGGATTTTGAGGTACATAAGTGGCACCACAGATGTGGGTTTGAAGTTTGAAAGGGATGACAATATTAGCAGGTTATTGGTGGGTTATGTTGATTCTGACTATGCAGGTGATCTAGATAAGAGGCGGTCTACTACAGGCTATTTGTTTACTATGGCTAGAGCACCTATAAGTTGGAAGTCCAATTTGCAGTCCACTGTAGTGTTGTCTACTACTGAGGCTGAATACATGGCGGTTGCTGAGGCCATGAAGGAAGCTATTTGGATTCATGGACTTTTGAAGAGCTTGGGAATTCATCGGGAGAAGGTGGAGGTACACTGTGACAGTCAGAGTGCTATTCATTTAGCGAAGAACCAAGTTCATCATTCGAGGATCAAACATATTGATGTCCGTTATCATTTTGTGCGTGATTTGATAAAGGATGGTGATATTCTTCTGGTGAAGATTGGGACAGCTGATAATCCTGCTGATATGTTGACCAAAATTGTTGGGGCAGCCAAGTTCAAGCATTGCATGAACCTGGCTAATATTTTGCATGCTTGATGATTTGGCATGGGCGGTTGGAATGGTGCATCGCTATTTGTTTGGTTAGTATGTGATATCATACTAAGGTGGAGTTTGTTTTTGTTACAATTGGTGATGAGCATTTGTTTTGGAGTATTTTTGGAGATTGCTTGGGCTACTTGGAAGATCTCGCCAAGGTGGAGATTGTTGGATACTTGGAAGATCTCACCAAGGTGGAGATTGTAGGATAATGGCTCGATTCTGGTTCAATTTTGTTTATATCCATCGTATCTGCAGCACATCAGTCGACTGACTATGGGAACCAGTCGACTGTCCAGAGAGAAGTTTCAAAGGCTAAGGATACAGCAGCAGCAGTCGACTGGAGATGTGTCTCAGTCGACTGTCCAGAACTAAAGACCAGTCGACTGGTAAGAAGACCAGTCGACTGGAGACGGGTTTGTGAACTAGAAAAGGCCCATTTCGAAAGGCCCAGTAGTTTCCCTATAAATACACCAGTTAGGGTTTTGTAAAAGTGAGACCTCTATTCGGATTTTGCAGCCGTCATCTCTGTAAGGGTTTGTTTCACCAATTGGTGATTATTTGAAGAAGAAACCCCAACCGCCCCGTGGATGTAGGCACTTGTTTTGCCGAACCACATTAAATCTTTGTGTCCTTGTGATTGCTTGAGTTTGTTTTCTGTTTTCTCTTGCTATTTCTCTCTTTGATTGGTTGTTTGATTCGTATTCCGCACAACAGCTTGACCCTCGTTGACTCTCACTGGCACCTCGCAACGAAGGATGTTATCTCCCCTGACTGCTCGCACTGACACCTCTGTCGCTACCATTAATGACTCACGTGTCAACTTCAAGCACCATATGAGAGACCGCAGGCACTCCACCAATTTGACAACTCCATGTACAGATTGAGTCCTAGTTCTCATCCCCTCGCCTGATCCTCGTTGACTCTCACTAGCCCCTCGCAACATAGGTTGTCTAGTCCCCTGACTACTAAACAAACACCACCACCCTCTCCAAGCCCCCTGACATGAGAGAGATCGTACGCACTCCTCACTTTGACCTGAATAGGACAAAGTAGATCACAAACAAAAAAATTATCGGACTACCGTCGCCCCACCTACTAGGGTACATTTTCTTGCTTATTGTAAGTTGGTTGTAATTTGGATATTTAGGGAGAAAATTTGGATATTAGGGACTCATCCGCTACTCCTCTCTCTCACACACCCAACCCAATCTCCTCTCTCCCCTTCCCCACATCTCCCAAAACAGACCCAAGCTCAAACGCCACTTCTCCCATTCCAATTACCTCACATAACACTCTCCCGCACTAAACCAAATAATCCCAATCGAAGCAGCAGAATGAAACTGCACGTTCGAGGAACCGTAAACACCAATGACGGTACAATGAACACCCATCCAGAAAGAATCACCCTCACAATTGCTTACCACTGATTTCTGTCCATAACTAGCCACAGCCATCTCTTTGTTGACGATGAGGGACACACCCGACAAGATCACGACTCCACCACAGTCCGACGAGGGCCCCTGCGACCGACTCCATGACCCAAGTCGACGTCGTCCGGCGTCCAGTACCCCATGTCGTCGATCTCGTCTCTTGCACACCTTGATATCGGAAGTCTAGCAAGCATGCTTTCCATAGGTATAGCACCCAAAAGACTTGTAATGTTTGAGAATATCTCTTCTCCATCTGAATAGTTGATAACAAAGCAAAGCTCTCGAAAGCACACCAGCTGCAAAGCTCTGGAAATGTTTATCAACCTCTATATCAGCAACACCTCCTCCACTTTGGATCTTCGCTTCCAATGTGTTCAGCAACTGAACAGCTGACTCTGCCATCAAATCAACCATCCCCTGTACTAATCATATCCCAACCTACTCCCCTTCGACACCCCATCCTCCTCCTCCCGCCCGTTGGCGAAGCACTGTGGGGACTGATCGCAAAAGGGGGGTCGACCAAGGGGTGCGGGCTGCTGCGTCTGGCTGAGGGTGTCGTCGTCGAACGGGAGGAGACTGAATCGGGAGATGGGTTTGATGGAGTGCCAGAACACAATAGGGAGGAGAGCTAGGGGAGGAGGGAGGGACGATGGAGGGGCGATGGGGCGGGGGGCGGCGGCAGGGGCGTTTCCTTAGCCGCCGCCCCCACCTATCTTAGATCTAGGGTTTGTTTTTTTGGGGGTTTGGGGGTTAATTTCTCTCTTTAGACTTTTCTAGAGAGAGAAACTCTTTTTGGTTATATGCTTAATCCTTATGTTAATATCAAGTATTTTCTAGAGAGAGAAACTCTTTTTGGTTATATGCTTAATCCTTATGTTAATATCAAGTTACTCCTATAATTAGTCTCAAATATTAAGCTATTTATTTAGCTTAACATTAATTCACAAAATTCATTAATAACAAATTTTCATTTATCCCCTAAAATCATAATTGTCATTATACCCTAAAATACGCAAAGTCTACAAAACTCTTATTACATCTTTAAAAACAAAATTCTTGGTGTATTCCTAAAATATACATTATTGTTTTACTTTTAGGGCTATGTAATGATTATTGTCATTAATATTTCAAATAAGTGAATAACAATATTCAACAAACTTGAGAAGTCCATTTTTGGGGAAAAATTTTAGATGCATTCGAAAGAAAACAACACAACTTTCAGGGATACAAGGAAAATCTTGCGAATTTTCTTAAGTTTAACAACATTTTACTAAATCTACAAGTAAGTGGAACAAATTAGAGGATTAGGATGATATTTGGAATTTTTTAGGATTGATATTCTTAATTACATATCTGCATTATTCACAAAAAATTCATCCATGTTAGTAAACATATTTTGCGCATGGAAAAAAGCTTATTAGATTGATACTATTACTGTCTGCTAGTAGTCATTTCACTGTCAATTACTTTGTTTAACAATTGTTATTTTATAGGTGAGATATGACCTTTTCATGAAAGACTACCGCAGACCTATAAGTATCATTATTTACAAAGTCCTAAATAAAACTATGAAATATCATAACCAATATCTAAAAATATTCTCTTTGATTAACTAGCCATTGTTAGGAATCTAGGATAACTCACCCAAGTTTATAACTACCCAATATTGGTTCCCCATATAATCGATGTGGGACTAAATTTGGATCATAACATTCCCCCACGCTTCCGTAACCCGTCGTCCTCGGCGATATTCACTCTAGCGACACTGGCCCGGCCCGAACTTTCGGCGGCGGTATTCACTCTAGCGACACTGGCCCGGCCCGGACTTTCGGCGGCTTTCATATACCAGTAACTTTAATCTAGCCTCTGCTTTCATCTACCAGTCTAGACTCTAGAGCGAATTAAGAAGTTTGAGGTTGGCTCTGATACCAATTGTTAGGAACCTAGGAGAACTCATCCTTAAAAGCTAGCTATTAAAGGGAAGGAGCCCAAGTTTATAACTACCCAATATTGATTCCTCATATAACCGATGTGAGACTAAATTTGGATCATAACAGTCATACTGGGCCTACATAACAAAATTGAAGTTACTAGATACGAATTTCATAATACGTTTGGTAATCTATCAACATTATATATTTAACCAGACCTATGCAAAAAATAGTTTAAAATTATGTGCACTAACTAGAAAATGTTCAGGTTAATTTACATTTCTCTGTGCTTGATACAACGAGGATTCTACAGGTGAATCTCTTTTATTAATGACTCTTCCTATTATCATTTCTACTTAAATTTTATGTTACAGACATGTTCATTAAGTGAATCATTTCTGCAATATATACAAGAATCTCAAATTCTAGCCATAGTATGTGGCGACTCTGATTGTGGAGTTCACCGGTTATTATCAGTTTTTTTTTCTTCTTTGTAGTCAAGTAATATGTATTATATAAAGATAATAAAATTTATTTATTCATTTAATAGTCATATACTAAGTCAAATGGTGGACGGAAAGGTAAGTCTGGATAATGCGAAGGTCCTGATCTTGACAAATATGACGGATTGAAAAAATTTACTAATAAAGGAAGATTCCTAAAGATCCACTTTCCTTGGAAACTGGTATTATTTCTCTTTCAACAATTTTTTGTTAATCTACTTTCATCCATGGTCCTGTTTTATTCAGATTATGATTTGCAGCAAAGTGCGTTCACAACCGGCAAGGTCCAGTCAAGTATAAATATGGACCATCATTCACCTAGTATAGTAAAGACCATGATAATGCTATAGATTATATTTTATACAACAGTGAGTATTTCTTCTTCAAATATTCATCTACTGATTCCTCATTATTATTTTACTAGTATTATACACGTGCGTTGTACGTGAGGAAATTGGAGATGGGAAATGAAAAGGACAAAAAAAAAATACCAACACGTGCGCTGCACGTGTTGACAAAATGACACATTTACAAATGACACTAAGGCCTTCTCCCATTATAATATTAGAGATTAGAGATTTGATATGATTATAACAAATTAACTATTTGATATAAACATACAGAGTAAACTATAGATTGTCTGAGAGTACCAAAATCAGTGGATAAGGGATGATCGGGGATTTCCTCATGTCAATCGATCTTCTGATTACATTCCCGTTAATGACCAAATTTCGTCGAAAAATGTCAGATTCTTAGGTAAGGTAGAAATTTGTCATCCAGGGTGTCTTGTCCCATTTGAAGTGATAATTTCTAAAGCTTTTTTATTTATTATAATCCATGTCTATGGAGTTTTGCAATATCGTCATGATAAGTTTCAACCTGACCCGTCTTTAACCCTATCTCCTATCCCGTAACCCTCAAAATCTCTTTCAACTTCTCATCCCCAATTTCAAATCCTAACCTCAATTTCAATTCCCAATCTCCACCTCCCTAACTTTAATCATCTCCACCCCTCAATCTCCTTCTCCCTCTTAACAACAACGGCGGTAACAACGGACAACAGCTCGACAGTCTCTAATCCTCTTCAACCTCTCAACATCCTCCTTCCTCTCCACAGCAAACGACGACGACAACAACATTCTTGGGATCGTTTATACTTTTCCGTTTTCCTTCTTTTTCTTGTTCTATAATTTTTTTAATATTATTTTATTGGTTTAAGTAGTGCATTTTTTTCTTTCTTTTATACCTTTCTTTCTTTTAATTGTTGAAGTAGTAAATTTAAATTACTTTTTATTTCTTTTAAGTATATAAAATCATCTCCATACCTTAGTTTTTTTAAAGTATATGGTGATTGTATGATATGGCTAAAAAAGGGGGTTAAATCGGAACCGTCCAAATCGGGCACGAATCTTGAAGCCTAGGGGTAAAATGGTAATTTCACCTACCATCGGGTCTGAAGCGGGTACCGGTTCTCTTCCCCGAAGACCCACTTACCCGCAAACGGATCCGTCTCAACTGGGTTCGGGTTCTCACCCGCAGCAAACCCTGTCCAGAAGGGATAGAATTAGGGTTTCTGATTAGATCCTAATCAACGGCCCTGATTCATATCTATCCCTTCACTGGGGGTTAGGGATTACATTCCTTATCTAACCACAGGGGGATTACATTCCTAATCTGATCCCAGCGGCGCCTATAAATACCCCCCATCCATCTCCATTAAGAGGTAATCAATCTTTTGCCAGTTTTTACGCTCTTTCATAATCTTTCCTGATTACTGACTTGAGCGTCGGAGGGTGCGTCGCCGGGAACAGCCCCGGTGTCCCGCACTTTTTGCAGGTGTACGGCAGGAGTCAGCGTCAAACTCCGATGGAACAGGTATACAGATTTGCTATTCAGTTTTCCTAAGAATCCACAAATACTATATGTTTGCCCCCACACCAAATTTAGCGGCAACAGATTGGCGCCGTCTGTGGAAAACTAACGAATAGCAATCTCCCCTCTTCCCGTTGGTCAGATCTTCTCCAGCCATGCCTTCTAGGAAAGTCAGATCCAGAGGGTCCAACCGAGGACCCAACCCCGATCAGCAACAGGAAGTTCCCCCTCAGCCCGCTCAACAGCAGGGGCAACTTCCTCCTCAAGCGGAGGACCCACTCCAATAGGACCAGCTCGCTCCTCAGAACCAACAACCTCCTAAGGGTCCCAATCCGCAGAAACAACCCCTCCATCCGGACCACGTCTCCATCCACAACGCCTCTTCGGACTCTATAGCCTCCCATCATCCCCGAGCTTCCGATCTCCGCAACACCGTCCTCAATCGGCAGAAGGATGAGGATCTTCGCCGCCGTCTGGATGAAAAGCGGGCCCGAGAGGGAATCTCCTGCCAACACCGTCCGGATGAGCGATCTCCTCACCGCCGAGAATACAGAAGGTCCCCTACCCGAAGGGGGAGGAGAGAGTCCCCCGAGCATTACAGAAGAAGGCCACACTCCCCTGCAGGTCGGTAACTGCCTAGGAACGATGAGGCACCCATCACCCGTGCCGAGTTCCAGCAGTTCCAAGCGACCGTCCTACAAGCTCTCAATCTTCGTCCTAACACCAATGCTCCAAAGATCCCCTCTCCTCCTCCGGTCCGAAGTCCTCGCCGATGGTCCCCAACTCCTCCTCCAGCTCCTAGCAACTCCCGGCATATGCCAAGTCCTCGCCGCTTCAGGAGCTACCGTCGTCGTAGCCCCCGCTCTCCCTCGTACGAAGACGAGTCTAGAGGCTCGGCCGATTACCGTCGAAGGGACGACGCTGTATACCGCCGTCTCCATGAGATGGAGAGGCGCTTGGGTCAGTTAGACCGAGAAGAAGAGCTTAGAGGAAGGACTCTTCGTCCTAGCAGACCTCATTTTTCCCGAACCATAAAGGATGCACCCGTACCAATCGGCTTCAAGCCTCCTCAATTTGAGACCTACTCCGGGGAGACTGACCCCGTCGATCACATCGAGAGCTTCAAGACCCTAATGCTCATCCATCAAGCTTCCGATGCTCTGCTCTGTAAAACCTTCCCTGCAACTCTCAAGGGTCCGGCTCGAGAATGGTACTCTCGCCTTGCCCCATCCTCAATATTCTCCTTCGAGCAATTCGAGACCCTCTTCGTCACCCATTTTGTAAGTAGCCGTAGAACTGAAAAGACCAGCATCTCGCTACTGTACCTCCACCAGAAGAAGGGTGAGAAGTTGAAAGACTATGTGAAGAGGTTCACGGCTGAAGCCAGGTCCATAGCATTCCTCGACCAGTCGGTCGCTGCAGCAGCTTTTTAATCCAATGTCCTCAACTCCAACCTTCGCTCTTCCCTCGCCAAGAAATCCACACAGAACTTCTCTGACCTCCTCCTCCGGAGCGAAAAGTATATTCGGGCCGAAGAAGCTGAGCACCGCCCCAACTTGGAGGGGTCTTCCTCCGGGTTCAAGAGAAAAGGAACAGAAGAGGAAGGAGCCAAGAAGCTCCAGAAGGATAATGCCGGCCAGCGCCGACCTCCCCCCAGATTTGAAAAATTTACTCCCCTTAACGCCAATATCTCCACAATTCTCATGGAAGTTGAGAAAGAGGGGGTGATACCTCCTGCACCAAAAATGAACACCCCTGGCAAGAAGAGGGATAAAGAGAAGTGGTGCCATTATCATCGGGACCACGACCACGACACCAACGATTGACGGGCCTTGAAGAATGAGATAGAAGCCCTCATCCAGAGGGGGCAGCTGACCAGATTCGTGAGAAAGGACCGAGCCGACCTTTCTCCCCTGCCTCGGGGGGCTAATAAGCATCTGGAACGCGATGAAACGCCCGACTTTGAAGAGGAGCGTGTCCTACACCTCATTCATAGGGGCCCAATGGGGGGCTCCTCAAACTCCTCTCGAAAGGCATTTATAAGAGAAGTCAATTCGGTTCGCGCCACCCCTCCTCCCAAAGGCCTCGGAGCGCCCGTCACATTCTCAGACGAAGATCTTGAAGGTGTCCGCACCCCTCATTGTGACGCACTCGTCATCAGCCTCCACATGGCGAACTTCAAAGTTGAGAGGATCCTAGTGGATAATGGCAGCTCCGTTAACATCCTCTTCCTCACCGCTTTTAAAGGCCTAAAGCTCTCCCGAGACAGACTCAAGCCCGCCGGCTACACGCTCCATGGGTTCACGGGAGTGCCAGTGACTATTGAAAGGGTGATCACCCTCGACGTAACCGCTGGCAAAACTCCTATTACCCGAACGGAGTCGATGGACTTCATGGTCGTAGATGTCCCCGCAGCCTACAATGTCATTCTAGGTCGGCCCGGCCTGGCCGCCCTTGAAGCCGTCCCTTCCGCCTATCACCTCAAAATGAAGTTCCCCACCCGGGTAGAAGTAGGGGAGGTAAAAGGCAATCAGGAAACAGCCCGCAAGTGCTACATGACCTCTACCCTCGGTCCGGTCCTCTCCCTAGAAACTCTGAAAATCCCCCAAGATGCTGCCCGACCGACATCTGAGCCGGTGGATGAGTTGGAGAAAGTGCTCTTCTCAGAGCAGGACCCAACTCGAAAGTTCTTTGTTAGCAAGACCCTCCCGTCCGCCCTATGCTCAGACATTGTACAGTGCATCCGAAGGAACCGAGACCTCTTTGCTTGGTCAGCTACAGATATGCCCGGAATTTCTGAAGAGCTCTTAGTCCACCACTTCAGCGTTGTTCTGGGGTCCAAACCGGTTCAACAGAAGAGGCGCAAGTTCGCCCCCGAGCGCCAGCTAGCCATAAAAGAGGAGGTGGACAAGCTCTTGAAGGCCCGGTTCATACAAGAGGTGAACTATCCCGAGTGGTTGTCGAATGTAGTAATGGTGAAGAAGTCCAATGGGACTTGGAGGATTTGTATCGATTTTACCGATCTCAACAAGGCTTGCCCCAAGGATCCCTTCCCTCTTCCGAGTATTGACACTCTGATTGATGCCACCTCGGGACATGAGCTCCTCAGCTTCATGGACGCCTTCTCAGGCTACAACCAGATTCGGATGTTCCCTCCGGACATCCCGAAGACCTTATTCATGACCGACCAGGGCCTCTACTGCTATAGGGTTATGCCCTTCGGTTTGAAGAATGCAGGCGCAACATATCAATGCCTTGTCAACAAAGTTTTTCAAGCTCAAATCGGCCGGAATATGGAGTTATATGTTGACGACATGCTTGTAAAAAGCATCTGAGGTGCCGATCATGTAACCGACCTCCAGGAGGCGTTCGATGTTTTGAGAAAGCACAATATGAGACTCAATCCAAACAAGTGTGCGTTCGGTGTCTCGTCAGGAAAGTTCCTCGGCTTCATGGTCAGCCAACGAGGAATTGAAGCAAATCCTGAGAAAATCAAGGCCATATTAGACATGGCCCCTCCTAAGAATGTTAAGGAAGTTCAGAGGCTAACAGGCCGCCTAGCCGCCATAGGGCATTTTCTCTCGAAGTCCGGGGAGAAATGCCTCCCCTTCTTCAAGGCCCTCAGGGGGGCTAAAGGTTTAGAATGGGGACAACAGCAACATGAGTTGTTCGAACAGCTCAAGGCTTACCTCGTCAACCCTCCTCTCCTCAGCAAATCCATTCCTGGTGAACCCCTTTACCTCTACCTGGCAGCTTCCGAGCAGACCCTCAGTGCCGTTTTAGTAAGAGAAGAAGACCGAGCTCAAAAGCCCATCTACTATGTGAGCAAAGTACTTCGGGATGCCGAGCTCCGCTACTCGAAGATAGAAAAGATGGCTTATGCCCTGGTGATGGCCGCGAGAAAGCTTCACCCGTATTTTCAGTCCTATTCGGTGGTCGTTCTTACTGACCAACCGCTGAAGCAAGTGCTCCACAAGTCGGAGACCTCCGGTCGTCTTATGAAGTGGTCTATCGAGCTGAGCCAGCATGATATAACTTATCAGCCTCGGACCGCGATCAAGGCTTAGGCCTTAGAAGAATTCATAGTTGAAAGTACCAACCCCGAGTCCAGCGAAACAGTGAAGGGACCACCAGTCTGGTCAGTTTATGTGGACGGATCCTCGTGCAATGAGGGAAGCGGAGCCGGGGTCATTCTGGCAGGCCCAGATGACTTCATCCTCCAATATTCCCTCCGTATCAACTTCAAGGTCTCAAACAACGAAGCAGAATACGAGGCACTCATAGCCGGCCTTGGAATGGCTCGCAATGCAGGGGCGCAATGCCTCCGGATCTTTAGCGACTCTCAGCTAGTTGTAAATCAGGTCATCGGCGAGTATGAAGCACGTGATGACAGGATGGTTAAATACTTATCCAAGGTCAAGAGCCTCATGGCACTGTTTGAAGAAGCCCTCATCCAAACCATACCTCGGGAAGAAAATGCTCAGGCCGACGCCCTCTCCAAACTAGCCTCCTCCTCCCTTCAAGGTCTCGAGCAGACCGTCTTGATAGAGGTCCTTCTAAAGCCAAGCATAGAGGACGAAACTTCCGACTCTATGGAGTCGCTGCCTGTCCTGCTTGAAGATAACTGGATGAAACTCCTCGTTGAATTCTTGAGGGACAGGCTCCTCCCCGAAGATCCCAAGGAAGCTCGACGAGTGAGAACCCGAGCCGACCGTTACACATTAATCGGAGGCATCCTATATAAACGCTCCTTCACACAGGTAGACGGCAGGCCTTACCTGAGATGTCTCTCCCCCGAGCAGGCCGACTACGCCCTACAAGAACTTCACGAGGGCATCGGCGGGGCACATTCGGGATCCAGATCCTTAGCCCGCAAAGTGTTGAATTACGGATATTTCTGGCCCACTCACCTACGAGACGCCGAACGACATGTTCGGCAATGCAGCTCCTGCCAAAAGTACTCCGACATCCGATGCCTCCCACAAGCTCCACTCACTTCCCTATCAAGTCCAATCCCCTTTGCAATGTGGGGGATGGATTTACTAGGGTCGTTTCCACCAGCTTCTGGTCAGTTCAAATTCTTAGTCGTAGCAATCGATTACTTCTCAAAATGGATAGAGGCCGAGCCCTTGGCCACGATCACTGAGAACAAGGTCATTCAGTTCTTTTGGAAGAATGTCATCTGCCGATTCGGGATCCCTCGGGTCCTCATAACAGACAACGGAACCCAGTTTATGGGGGTCGCCTTCCAAGCTCTATGTGAAGACCTCGCCATCCAACACCGATTCTCCTCCGTTTCCCATCCCCAGTCGAATGGCCAAGTCGAGAATGCTAACCGACAGTTCCTCTCCGGCATTAAGAAGAGGTTGGATAAATGTTCCAAAGGCTTATGGGTCGATCAGCTCCCCAACGTGCTGTGGAACTACCGCACCACGAAACGGACCCCCACAGGAGAGTCTCCGTTCAATCTCACCTATGGGTCCGAAGCTATGATCCCCCTAGAATTCGGTATACCCTCTCCTCGTCTAATAGCTTATGAAGAAGAACAGAATGCCAGAGAGCTCCGAGCAAATCTGGACCTTATTGATGAGATCCGAGAAAGAGCAGCCATTCGTCAGCAAAGCTACCGAAGGAGGATCGAATTGGCATACAATAAAAGAGTCTGTCCGACCGACCTCAAAGAAAGGGACTTAGTCCTCAGAAAGCTAGCCATCTCTTTTCCCGGACAGAAAAGCAAACTGGCTCCAAATTGGGAGGGACCCTATAAGATCACAAAAGTGGTTCGGCCCGGCACATACAGACTAGAAGATCTCGAAGGCAGGGAGATCCCCAGGACTTGGAATGCTACCATCTCTTAAAATACCAAGAGAAGGCACCAACGCCTCTCTAAGTATTTTGGAGATGTCGAACCATTCCACTCCTATCACTTGTAATATTTTTCTTTTATTTCTCTCTTGTAATAACGGCTCGCAACTTTAGAAGCAGCTGACCATTAGTCATCAATAAAGAAAGCTTTTTCATATTTTACTTGTAAAAACTGTTTACAACTCCTTGCCTTTGCTCTGCATTCTACCGATGGTTCGAAGTCCAAAACTTGGCTCGAGTCTACTTCGCAAGCTCGCTCTTAAGCGAGCTAGGAGTAGGTCGCCATTCGGAACTGCTCCCACAACCGTTGAACTACTCTAACGATGGTTCGGAGTCCAACACTTGGCTCGATTCTACTTCGCAAGTTCGCTTCTAAGCGAGCTAGAAGTAGTTCGCCATTCGGAATTGCTCCTACAACCGTTGAACTACTCTAACGATGGTTCGGAGTCCAACACTTGGCTCGATTCTACTTCGCAAGTTCGCTTCTAAGCGAGTTAGAAGTAGTTCGCCATTCGGAATTGCTCCCACAACTGTTGAACTACTCTAACGATGGTTCGGAGTCCAACACTTGGCTCGATTCTGCTTCGCAAGTTCGCTTCTAAGCGAGCTAGAAGTAGTTCGCCATTCGGAATTGCTCCCACAACCGTTGAACTACTCTAACGATGGATCGGAGTCCAACACTTGGCTCGAGTCTACTTCGCAAGTTCGCTCGTAAGCGAGCTAGAAGTAGTTCGCCATTCGGAATTGCTCCCACAACCGTTGAACTACTCTATCGATGGTTCGGAGTCCAAAACTTGGCTCGAGCCTACTTTGCAAGTTCGCTCGTAAGCAAGCTAGAAGTAGGTTGCCATTCGGAACTGCTCCCACAACCGTCGAGCAACTCTAACGGTGGTTCGGAGTCCAGCATTCGGCTCGACCGCACTCACTCAATACCCCGAGCCGAGCAGACGAGGAACCGACCCCCACATATGGAGAAAAATTCCGCCGAACCGGTTTCACCGTTAGATCACCTCAAAGGCTGTGCTAGGACTTGATAAGCGGATCAGATCGTGCCACGTGTCCACAAAACGACAAGATAATGTTTTCTTGGAACTCGTGCCTCCCACCTCGTGATACGTACCACGATCATGATCGACCGTCTAGATCGTGCCACGTGGACTGAGTCTGAAGTCCGAGCTATCGCACCTCGGAAGCGCAAAGTCGCCTCGGTATAATCCGAGCAAAAAACTAAAGTTCCGCAGCTAAAACAGTCGAAAAAGATAACTAGGGGACCTTATGGTTCGAGTAAGGCAACTACGG
The DNA here is from genome assembly GCA_017893485.1 of Hemerocallis citrina. Classification (NCBI taxonomy): domain Eukaryota; kingdom Viridiplantae; phylum Streptophyta; class Magnoliopsida; order Asparagales; family Asphodelaceae; genus Hemerocallis; species Hemerocallis citrina. The sequence goes on from CM030364.1 coordinate 220,449,865, forward strand.
CACAACAGTGAGCAAAGCAACATCGATTTTATTAGAACAACGTGATAGATTTACAAGGCAAAAAGTTACAACGAAAAAACGAATTGACAAATTTACAAGGTATCTCATTACATCAAGAAGAACGATGCAAGTCTAAGGCTCGATGCCACTAGTTCAGCACCTCCTCAGAACAGGGACGTTCCGATTCAGAGACAATCGGGGTTTTCGTCTTTTCACTTCCATGCTTGTCTCTAGGCCGACGAACTGGGACGCCGCCTCACCGCTGAGCCTAACGGTGGCTCCGACCGAGGCACCACTCGAACTGACAGCTACCCCGCTTTGTGCATTGGCTGCTGTCCGACCAATGACTTGAGGACGAGTTGCGAGCTCGTAGAAGGTGATCCATCGCTCTCTCTCCTAGTGAGTGCACGAGGTGCTGCGGACATTAGCCCTCACGGGCTGAGGCTTTAGACGAGCCACCTCCTCCTCGAGCTCAACGATCCTATCTTTTAGAGTGTCGTCCTTAAACATTATCTTGAATCAAGGGAGTTTCGCCGAACCAGGGCATTCAGCGCTATCGGATATGATACGACATAAGTTAGTCACCTCGATGCTCTTGTCGACCGTGACCCTCTGCAGCTGTTCGACCTTCTTCGCGAACTCATCTCGCTCGGCCAGCACCGAGGCTAGCTCTGCCTCCTTCGCCGAGAGCTCCTCCTCAACTATCCGGAGATGGTGCACCTCGGTCAGCAGCTCGCTGTTCTTCTTCTCCATGTTGAGCGACACCCTCTTGATCAGCTTGATTTCACCCTCGAGGCGAGCCTCGCGAGATTGCTTAAACAGCTCGGCACGACGTCGAGCTGCTACGGTATTTGGGGGATGTTCGAGGATCTGAAATACAAGAACGGCACAATTGGAAGACTATAGACCGACCCAAACACTTGGACAAATTCGAGATAAAATTTTCATTCATAAAAGAAGAGGCGGTGGCCAGTCCGCAAAAAGGCGTTACATTTTTGAAAAGAAAAAAACAAAATTACAAAAAGACGAGAAGATCAGGGGTCCACCTGCGTCGGCTCGACCACAGGCACTTCGCCAGACGGCCCCTCATTTCTCGCCCCGGCCAGGGGGTCGGTCACCATAACATCGGTGACCACCTCCTCGTTGTCGTCGCCCTCGCCCTCTTCACCTTCCTCCGCTTTGTCTTCCTCCTCCTCGCCATCAAATGCGGATCCGGGCCACAGCCTGTAGCCGACCCACTGAAAACTGGGGACGCGGTCCTGAACGTGGTTGAGCGCCCTCTGGTAGGACTTCTCCATGTTCGAGGCCATATGCGCCTTCGCCTCGGCCTCGACCTCGGCCCTGATCTTCGTCGCCAAGGCATCCTTCTCCGCCTTCACCTCCGCCAGGGCCTTCGCTGACGCCGCCAGCTCCTCGGCGGCCTTGGCGGCTTTGGTAGCCTCCTCAGCGAGCTGCCCCTTTACACGCTCCAGGTCAGCCACAAGGTCGGCAACCTGGACTTCCAAGCCCTCGGCTCGCCTCTGTTCTGCTTCGAGCTGCCGAACCGCCTTCACCTTGTCCACCCTGTCCTTATCACTAGCGGCCTTCAACTCTTTCTCCTGTTCGGCGAACGCTTCGAAGAGATGGTTGAAGTGACAAGTGGCCTGCCAAAACAAAACGATGGTGAGAACAAGGTAAGAGCCGAACGGCAGACTTAAAGAAAATCTCAAGAGAAACTTACCGATACGAGCGACCGAGCGACCTCATAGGTGTCGTCACCTACCGTCCCCGCCTTCAGCGCGGCTCGGTCCTTCGGGGTCGCCAGATGCTTGACGGCCTGCATAGACATCTGCGAATTCCCGAGGAAGCCGTCGTGTTTTTTGACGTGCCAGTTCGGGACGAATAGCTGCTTATGCTGCTCGGTCAAGATCACCTCGGCCTGAGGGGTCAACGGCGGAGCCTAGAGCATCAGTGCCGCCGTAACGTCGAAGGTCTCACCGGCCGGGGCAGAGGCATCAGGAGCCGAGGTGTCGGTGACAGCAACTACCGCCGGCGAGGGGACCTCGGCAACGGGGGTAGGCAGAGAAATCGCCGAGGCAATCTTAGGAGGCCGACCTGACGAGGCGGTCGTGCTCGGCCTCTTCCTTTTCCTTCCATTGGCAACTTTGCCTCGATCGTTCATCATTACCAAAAAGTCCATCTTCGGCGCTTTTGTTTCAAGCAACAAACAAAAGACAAGTTAGTCAAACGGGCTAAAAACTTAGAAGGAAAAATGTATTGCGAGATGTCAGGAGCGTACTCGGGTCGATCGGACTGAGGCCCAACCCGTGTAGCACTTCCTTGGTCATCTCCCTCCAGCTCAACATCGGGAGAGCCATGATCTTCCCCACCACTTCTTCCTCTTCCGCGGTCAGTGCCGGGTCGGCCCTCGAAAACTGTGGCACCTCTACTTTCCACTGAGTGGGAACCTTCAGCATCGAGGGCTCCCTCAACAAGAAGAACTTCTCCTTCCACCCCTTGATCGAGTCCGGGTTCTCTATGATCCGAACGCCCTTCCTCGGCGCCAGATAGTAACGATGCTCGGTCTTGTGCATTCTGTGAACCCGATACATGCTCTGGAAGATCGTCAAGTCCGGCTCGACCTCGGCGTTACGGCACTGCAGCAAGAAGGCGTTCACATGACGCCAAGTGTTCGGCATGAACTGAGTAGGCGCGAGGCAGTACCACGCGAGGACTGTTGTGCTATCTAGATGATCTAAACTAAACAAATCAACTAGACACAAATTAAAAACCTTACAAGTGTACGAATCGTTTAGAGAAGTGTAGTGACGAGCAAGGGTCGATCCCACAGAGATTGTAGTACTTAACTCACTAATCAATAAAACAAAGAAAAATGCAAATCGTAGAATTTGTTCTAAGAGTTTATTTGAAAAGAAATAAAAAGATTAAAATCTAAATCAAGTAAAATAACAAATTGAGTCACAAATATCTATTAAAGTAGTTGGGCTTTGATTTCCACCTATAGTCGATAATGCGAAGTCGTGTACTACTCTAATTACTCATGTTTGTTCCTTTAAGGGCATGGTATCTACTCCTTAAAGTTAATGTTTTCCTAAGCCAAGAATTAGGCATGGTATCTACTCTAATTCGTTTCTTTCCTTAAGTATTTAGCATGGTATCTACTAAGTTGCACTTGAAGAAAGCATATGAACAATGGAAACGAACAAACACTTGAAGTTCTAGAAATTGGTATCAGATCTAGATCCTTCAAGTTGATTAAACCAAGAACCCCGAAAGATTCTTTTGTTACAAGATATGAACACGAGATACGGGTCGTCTCAATATGCTCATATAACAGATTCAGATCTATACTACACAAACTTAATAATCTCAGATTCAGACCAGTCGACTTGCTGTCACCTCAGTCGACTGCCCTTAGGACTCTGAACAAGTTTGATTATATAAATATATTCCAATTCACTCAGGTTTAATCAATAAGTAATAGAGTAGTATTCAGAAGAATATAAGCATTACATAACTACGGTTTCAATCTACCCAACTATGAAATTAGTTGCACATAATACAACCTTTATTGATTAATAAAATAGAATTCATGACTACAATAAAAATAAGACTCAAAGGAAGAACAAAAGAACACTGATTTGTATGATGTTGAAATTGAGCCCAATCAGCAGTCGACTTGTTCTCCTTCTTTGATGCTTGCTGTCGATGGCTTTTCTTGTTGATGGATCCGGCCTCTCTCTCCCCTAATGCCTCTTGGTTGATATTTATAGAACACGGCTAGAGAATTAGGGTTTGCCACTTTTTCAGGAAAGTCCTCCTCTTTGATTTTTTTTTCCTTCCTTATTTGATTTCCCTTTTTATTCCTTTCTCTTTTCTTCTTCCCTTCCTTATTTGCAGCGTTCCTGATTTCTTATCTTTTAACACATAAGTCTGAGTCCACCTTCTTAATTAATGACGAATTGTTACACGCAGAAGACCTGGGTTTGGATGAGGATGCATCTTCGTCTTATCTTCTGACTCCGCTGACGACCAGTCGACTGGCTTGGGACGCAGTCGACTGTGCCGAGCCCTATCAAACTCTCTGTCCAGTCGCCTGTTTGAAGAACCAGTCAACTGATCTCTGCTGTTCCCTGTATATCATCCTCTCAGTCTGTATTAGTCTGGAATCTGCTTCGTTTTGCTGCTTTTGGTTGTTTCCTATGGAAAAGAGAAAATAAGAGTAAAATACCACATATAAGGCATTTAAATGTCCAACTGCATTAAGATTATTGCTCCTAAAAGTGAATATTATTGAGTCCATCAAGGACCTGAAGAACGAAGGGGTGCAGAGGAAAGCGCAGCCCCGCGTTCAGCGAGTCGTAGTCGAACATGCACATATCCGACGACGACAGTTTGGAGTTAGCTCGCATCCCAGGGCCGGGGAGAATCAACTTGTACTCCGGAGGGATGGCGAACCCTCTTCTGATCCGGAGCAGGTCCCTCTCAGATAACACCGTCGCAATTTCGTCCGCCTCAGTGGTTAGAACCGGGTTGTTCTCATCGTATACCTCTGACTGACCCAGGATCGCCTTCTTCATGAGGTTGCCCTCGTATTGCCTATCCCCAGCATGCCCGGACAGTACACAAGGGTACCGGCCCGACTCAGGGGCTTGCCTCGGTGTCTCTACAATCTTCTCGACCACAGGAGATTGGGCCACTATCCTCTTCTTCTTCTTCTTCTTCGCCTCGGCCACGGATGGCTCGGCCACCTGCTTCCCTTTCCTTCGAATCTCCATTTGCCTCCTCTCCTCGGCACCACTATCGCCCGAGGACGAGGCCTTACTCCCCGAGTCCACCCTTGACATCTTTAGAAAAAAGGCTAAGGCAAGTAAACTGACCTTGAAGTGACGTTCACGGTCGGAATAAGTTCGTCGGAAATCGCCTGACCCACGCGACAGCTAACGCAACCGCCTTGGAGCGAAAATCGCCGATAGCAGAGAACGCAGAGAGTAAAAGTGAAAGTTTGGAGTAATGAGAAATGAGCTTAGGGGTGGGGGAGTGAGAGCTTATAACCTAGTGTGATGTTGGGCTTCCTTGGGAATCTAAAAAGCCCACTAAGAAGCCAAAGCGCCAAAGCGGAGAGTTGCGACGTTTCGAAAACAAAAACTCCTCAAATCACTTAAGTCCGCGACTCGGCCACCGGTCTGCCAAGCTGAGCTATCGAACAGCTTGGCTGAGCAACTGAGCTACTAAGTCTCTTCAAAACGTCCAACTCCATATCTCGGCTAACGGCACCGAGCCTCCGAACCGAGGGGACGAGGAACCAACCCTCACATATGGAGAAAAATCCTTCCGAGGCTGAATCACCGTCGGATCTCTCCAAAATTCGTGTCAAAACTCGATGGACGGTTCAGATTGCACCACGCCCACAAAACGACAAAATAACATTTTCTCGTGATCTGAACCCAGTCCTCGTGATTCACGCAATGATGGACGCTCCAGATCTGACCACGTGTACCTTCCGAGCTTCCTGCCACCGGTCTGCCTAGCCGAGCTACTGAACAGCTTGGCTAAGCAGCCGAACTACTGAGTCGAAGGGTGGCGGCGCTCCAGAGCCAAGACTCTTCAAAACGTCCAACTCCATCCCTCGGCTGACAACGCCGAGCCTTCGAACCGAGGGGACGAGGAACCGACCCTCACATATGGAGAAAAACCCTTCCGAGGCTGAATCACCATCGGATCTCTCCAAAATTCGTGTCAAAACTCGATGGACGGTTCAGATTGCGCCACGCCCACAAAACAACAAAATAACGTTTTCTCGTGATCTGAACCCAGTCCTCGTGATCCACGCAATGATGGACGCTCCAGATCTGACCACGTGTACCTTCCGAGCTTCCTGCCACCGGTCTGCCTAGCCGAGCTACTGAACAACTTGGCTAAGCAGCCGAGGTACTGAGTTGGAGGGTGGCGGCGCTCCAGAGCCAAGACTCTTCAAAACGTCCAACTCCATCCCTCGGCTGACAACGCCGAGCCTCCGAACCGAGGGGACGAGGAACCGACCCTCACATATGGAGAAAAATCCTTCTGAGGCTGAATCACCGTCGGATCTCTCCAAAATTCGTGTCAAAACTCGATCGACGGTTCAGATTGCACCACGCCCACAAAACGACAAAATAACGTTTATTCGTGATCTGAACCCAGTCCTCGTGATTCACGCAATGATGGACACTCCAGATCTGACCACGTGTACCTTCCGAGCTTCCTACCACCGGTCTGCCTAGCCGAGCTACTGAACAGCTTGGCTAAGCAGCCGAGCTACTGAGTCGGAGGGTGGCGGCGCTCCAGAGCCAAGACTCTTCAAAACGTCCAACTCCATCCCTTGGCTGACAACGCCGAGCTTCCGAACCGAGGGAACGAGGAACCGACCCTCATATATGGAGAAAAAATCCGCCGACCCTTCTCAGCCGTTGAATCTTATCAAAAAATGCGCTCGTCGTGATGGACGGCCCAGATCTTGCCACGTTCGCTAAACGACAAGATAGCGCTTTTTAGGGATCCGCGCTGAGATGGACGCTCAGGATCACGCCACGTAGTTCGGCTGATTCCGAGCTAGGCGCCGAGCAGCCGAGCCGAGGGGACGAGGAACCGACCCTCATATATGGAGAAAAATTCGCCGACCCTTCTCAGCCGTTGGATCTTCTCAAAAAACGCGCTCGTCGTGATGGACGGCCCAGATCTTGCCACGTTCGCTAAACGACAAGATAGCGCTTTTTGGGGATCCGCGCTGAGATGGACGCTCAGGATCACGCCACGTAGTTCGGCTGATTCCGAGCTAGGCGCAGAGCAGCCGAGCCGAGGGGACGAGGAACCGACCCTCGTATACGAAGAAGCTATCTGCCGAGGAATGTGGATCGTCCGATCGCCCAGAAAATCGCGCTCGACGCTGATGGAGGGTCCAGATTGCGCCACGCCATAAATAGGTATTAAAAATTAGTTTTTATTTATTTTAATCGTTTTATTTATTTAAAAATTGCGAAAAAATTACTAAAAATTTGGGAAAATTAACTAGAAATTCTAGAAAATAATTATAAATTCGGGGGAGTATTTTTGAGCCCCTGAACGAACAATTATTGCCTAGAATATGTAGTTAAGACCCCCGAACGACTGGTTAACACATCGCAAAATTAAATAAATAACCCGAAAAAATAGATAAAAACCGCCGAATATCCAGAGAAGCTCAAGGACAGCTTACAGCTTGAAAAATCACCTCACTACCCCCTTCGAGATTCAAAACCCTCCATTCGGACTCCGATACAACTCTACTAGCCATTAAAACAGTTATACTACTCCTCAAAGGCTGATCAAACTCAGTCTTTAGAAGTGGGGGGCTCGTGATATGGCTAAAAACGGGGGTTAAATTGAAACCGTCCAAATTGGGCACGAATCTTGAAGCCTAGGGGTAAAATGGTAATTTCACCTACCATCGGGTCTGAAGCGGGTACTGGTTCTCTTCCCCGAAGACCCACTTACCCGCAAATGGATCCATCTCAACTGGGTGCGGGTTCTCACCCGCAGCGAACCCGGTCCAGAAGGGATAGAATTAGGGTTTCTGATTAGATCCTAATCAACGGCCCTGATTCATATCTATCCCTTCACTGGGAATTAGGGATTACATTCCTTATCTAACTACAGGGTGATTACATTCCTAATCTGATCCCAGCGGTGCCTATAAATACCCCCCATCCATCTCGATTGAGAGGTAATCAATCTTTTGCCAGTTTTTACGCTCTTTCATAATCTTCCCTGATTACTGACTTGAGCTCGCCGGGAACAACCCCGGTGTCTCGCACTTTTTGCAGGTGTACGGCAGGAGTCAACGTCAAACTCCGACGGAACAGGTATATAGATTTGCTATTCAGTTTTCCTAAGAATCCACAAATACTATCTGTTTGTCCCCACACCAAATTTAGCGGCAACACTATCAATGAATATTGGGTTTTTACACAATTATTATATCAGCTATGCCCAAAAATCTTGACTAACTTAAGTATCGTCTCGGTCGATAATTTGTATCATGCTATATACTTTGTGGATGTTGGTTCAATATCTAATACACATCCTAAACTAAAGTGACCCCTCCGGTTTTCAAACCCCCTCTCATGCCACTCTGTCTCAATCTTTTTGTGTTCTACTTATCCCATATTGTCGAAGGGGCCGGATGAGTAATAATAGAGAATGTAGAACATGGTTTTGCCGTGTCTTTCTTTTGTCCCAGACTTCTGCTACTGACCCTAGAATATGAAAACCCGCTTTATTCTTATGTAATAATCATTTTTTTAATTTTTGCCCAATAAATTGGGACCGGTTATGAACATGATTCTGATTTGACGAAATTTTGTTCCAATTCTCAACATGATGTCAATACTCTCTCAATTAGTGGCAAACTCTTGGCTTTTGAAAAGAACATAAAACAGTGTGGATTGTCACAATCCTAAGATGTTGCATCCTCCAAATTTACTTATACTACTAAAAAAAATCTGGAAAAAGAGGAAAAATCATAGTTTATTAAGGAGAATTACATATTACTCTTAAATCAAAGATAGAGCCACGAGCCCATCTGGTTGATGTATATTAAATTATCAATTTTAGATATTAGTAAACTTTGTTTAGTAGAGGAGAAATCCCATGCCACATTGTGTTTGCTATGCTGAGCTCACACTGGAGGCAAAAGGAGATGCACCTCTCATATCTGTTTTCGTATCAATTATGATTTGCAAATTTAAAACACATGACTGGAAGATCTAGCATAAAAAGTCCATTCTGCCATTTGGTAGACGGAGCATTTTTGTCTGAATTTCTACTGATGTAAACCTTTTGAAATCTTCCAGTTGTAAGTTAAGATGTATTGTTCTGTGGTAGGATGTCACAAGCTTGATAAGATTGACCAAGTTGCGATGCATTTTTCTGTGAATATTTGGAATCTGGTGGAAACAAAAAGTGCTCACAGTAGAGACTATCATGGCTAGGTCTGTGGCCAGGTTTACTTGTTACACCTTTCATCTGTACAAAATAGTTTTTATTTCAAACCTAGCTATTGTTGGTTGGCATGCATTTATTTGTATATGATACTGTATTTTGCCTGCATTCCCATGTGTACAATTATGTAATCACTTAGTATTTTGTCGCTATGGTATTGATTTGCAGGGTAATCTCGATTCAGTTATGATGGCCATGAAGCTTGTTGTTGGATTTTGTTCAGAAGAAAACCAGGGTACTCGATCTTATACAGAAAGCTTATGGTATTCTGTCGTCACAAAGCTTTCATCTACTAGAGCCTTTGCACTTATCCTCATCCAAATTGGTACCATTGCTATTTATTCCAGACTCATCTGGTTTATCCTATAAAGATGAATAGATTGTATCTCTTTTTGCATCAGTGGTGATAGCAGTTCATCCAGATACACCTTTTCCTGATGTTGGTCCACTGATTAGGTTGTTGACAGTTTTTCTACTTAAAGGACATACTCCGGCAGCTCAGGCTATGGCTTCAATGATAAACATAATTATTTTAGGGCCCAAAGCGAAAGGCCCAAATAATTATTTTAGGGCCCCTAATTACAATATAATTTTTTTACGTGCAGAATACGTGCTTATATTTACACTTATATTTACACGGGAATACAAATTTGGGGGGCTCAATTATAAAAAATTCGGAGGCCTCAGGCGGCCGCCTCACTTACCTCAAGGTGGGGGCCGGCCCTGAACATATGGCCAGCACATAATGATAGAACAGAAGCACCAAATGCTTCTCATGGAAGAATTGATTGATGTGATTCTTGAGAGTTTATCAGCAGTACTTTGTTGTCCTCTGCCAAAATGCTTATCAATTGCCAATAGCACTGACTCCACCCACTGTTGCTCAAGTCCTAGTTCTCTTCAAATTCATGCTTTGGTTGGTTTGCTTATGCGTGGACATGATAAGGTGAAGGAAGTATCGATGCTTCGTGTTTGCTTTCAAGTCAGAATCTTACCATTGCTGTACCTTGCCTGGAGGAACCTGAAAAGTGCAATGGACAGGATTTGCATTCTCTTGTAACTAGATCTGCGGTGGATGCATTCCATGTCCTGAGTGATTCAGAAGTTTGCTTGAACAAGAGTTTTCATGCAATAATAATGCCATTGTTTAAACAAAGATTTTTTCTCTAGCATGATGCATGTCCTTTCTTCCATCAAAGAATACAATTCTTCAAGTATAAGGTACTTGTAAATTTTTCTTATAGCATATTTGTAATTTAGTAGATAAATTACGTGATAGTTCTAAATCCTTTTTGGTTCAAGTTAACAAGTATTAGTTGTAAAGCACTTGCAATGCACATGATTTTTTTTTTTACAAAAAAAACTTTAAATTTTAGTTGATTTAGATATAAAATTTGTGGTTGAGATTTAATTGGAGTGGGGTGGATGGTCCATATAACTCTTGACTTAGAAATTTGTGGTTGAGATTGGTTTAAGTGGGTTAGTTAGTCGGTTGTCCACACTTTGCAAAACCCCAACTCTGGTTAAAATTGTCAAACTTTATCTTTCAAGTCGTAAATTTGTCTCTCGACTGGATTTCATGGGAAGTGTTTCATACTGTTTTGTTGAATCAATGTGGTCTCAAATTACTGTATTGTCCTCTATTGTATAGCATAAGCTTTCCAATACATATTACTAGTATGCTGCACGTGCGATGCACGTGGAGGAAGAAGGGAAAAAAAAAGGAGAAAAAAAAGAAGGGAATGAAAGTATTTACCAAACTAATCTACATATTTACCGAACTGATCCCCATCTCTCCCATTAATATTTACCAACGTTAGTCCATGAGTGAAAAGAAAATAATTTCCAAACTGATCCACTTTCGAAAATATTTACCAAACTTGTCCACTTTCGAAAATATTTACCAAAGTAACCCAATCCGTGCGTTGCACGGGTTGGGTTACTGACTTGGGTTACTGACTAAGGGGCTCTCCCATTATAGTAGTAGAGAAGTAGAGATTATTATTTTTTAAACGCTAATAAAATGTTGCCATTTCTGAAACAAAGTTATTGTAACAGATGAAGCAGCCGATAACAAAAGTATCAACTTTCCAATCTGGAACTATCTAGATTTTAGATAGGACTAATCCGGACTGCATATGCTAGCTAATACTGATACCGGAATTAACCTTAGGTTTAAATAGATGTCTTACCTCTTAAGCTTTATGTGAAGTATTTGTGTCTGTTGACTTCTAGTTTGGTGTACACAAAACGTGCTCACTCATACTAATAAGTTTGAATTTAGTGTGTCAGATTTTCAGGATCAAAGATTATCAAAAAGAGAACCAAGAGAGATTCACAAATATACAAATAAGGAAAACAATAAATAATAATAGCAAAAGAGGAAGATATTAAAAAAGAATTCTTGATTAATTGGTCCACAAGCAAAAGAGGAAGATATCGAGAGCTGTATTTTTCTTTCTAATTTCGTGAGATTATAATTGTATAAGATTGATTTAAGAATGATTAGTTTATGGTAAGAAAACATGGTGGATTCGGAATAAACAGCGCGTGACCGGTCGACCGTACTTCGTGATCGGTCGACCGCATGGCAGTCGACCGCAACTTTTGTTGTTCGAGGAGCAGTCGACCTTTCTCCTCTCTACTTTATGTCAGAGAGCTGAACGGTCGACCGCACCAATATGACGGTCGACCGCACACTACGCTGTGTATATTCTTGGAAAGTATCGTTTCCATTTTTGGATTGATATTCTTCCCCGTCTATTAATATTGACGAATCCACTCTGTCTTCCTCACCTAATTACTTCTGAAAAAAAACTCTTGGGAACTAATCCTTTAGTAAATCAATCCGAGTGTGAGCGTTTATTTGGTTGTATTCTTCAATCAAGATCTTTAACGATCTTGAGGTTTTCTTTTCATTTCTTTTCCACTTCGGTGAGATTGACGAGACTTGTATTAGAAGTCCTGTGGGTGTAATAGGTCTCTCGGCCTGAATCCGAGAATCACTGTACAAGGGTTTTGAGTATAGTGGAACGCTTGTGGCGGAGAATTGCTACAAGTAGGTGGTGTGGACGTAGACCTGGGGGTCGAACCACGTTATATCGCTGCGTCATCTATATTTGCTTTTCTTATCACTCCTGCCTTTACTTTATTTTAATTTTTTTAATTCCGCAAGATCACCCTATTCACCCCCCCTAGGGTGATTTACAGTGGTATCAGAGCGAGGTGCTTATAAAAAGCTTAAAAGCTTAAGTAAAAGGTCCAATGGCCAAAATCCCTCATCCCCAAAACTTGTACTCATCGGAGCCTTTCGTCTCCAATGGGACAAGTCTTACACGATCACCATTTTTTTATGGAAAATGTTATGACGTCTGGAATGTTCGTATGTCTCATTTTTTATAGATGCTCAGAGAAGAGGTATGGAATGTATGTATCAACAAAACAGAAATCCCGGTAAGCGATGGAAAGAAGGCATTCACACCGGCGGAGTTATCCCTCAAAACAGCAAACTCCAAAGCCATGACGACTCTTTATGCAGGGTTGAACAATGAAGAGCTAATGCAATGCGGGCGTAACTGCAAAACAGCCTACGAGATCTGGAACAACATGCTGAAGTGGCATGAAGGAACCGCTTCCGAGGTAAAAGCTAAAGTAAATTTGTGTTTTTATAAATTTGATGTGTTCCGCATGTTGCCAGGTGAAAATGTGGACCAAATGCTCGCCCGTTTCGATATCATTGCCCACAAGCTAGAGAGCTTGGGTAAGGGGTTTGATGATGACCGAAAGGTCGGAAAGCTCATAAGCTGTTTCACGTCAGAGTGGGATGTGAAGGTCGTGACAATGAGAGAGACTCTCGAAGAGAAGGGATTTGACTACTATACATTTCAAGGAAAGCTAAAAACTTACGAGATGGAAATGATAGAGACAAAAGGATACAGGAAAAATATCAGGATTGAACCAAAGACTAAGGAGAAAACCATTGCACTAAAGGCAGAAAAGGGCCGCCATCAAAAGCTGATTCAGATCATGAGGAGTCGACGAGGACATTGCTCTATTAATAAGACAATTTCGTAAGTACCTCAAAAACAAAAAATATGGTAGATATCAAGAAGAAAGAGAAAAGGAGAAGGAGGATGCGTGCTACAAGTGTAAGAAGTCCGGACACATCCGTGCAAACTGCCCTAGTCAACAAGACAGAAACAGGAAATATTATCGCTAAAATCCAAGTTAGAAGAAGAAGACGCTAAAGGTAACTTGGCTAGACTCGGACTCAAGTGAGGGAGAGCAAGGCTACGACGACGTCGGCTTCATGACTCTTGGGAGTGGTGAGGCGCAATCACCCCCTTAAGAAGAGGTAATCGAACAACCAACTTATGACGAACTTGTAGATATGTGTAATGATCTGAAAGACTGCCAAGAAATTAAGTCGTGAACTTAGGCAATATAAACAAAATTCTAATGAAATACATGATGCTTTCATAACAAAAAATCACAAACTGAAAAATAAGAATACTTTAATTTTGGAAAAACTTGAGTCATGTAAAAAACATCATGATATTTTGCTAGAAGAAAATGAGACTTTAAAACAACAAATTTGTGAATCACTAGCAAAGCATGATGATCACTTAAAAGAGATTCAGGAGAAATCTGTTTATATTGCCAAGCTCACAAATGATTTAGATGAATGTAAAAGAAAATTTGATAAAGTAGTGGAAGAATGTAATGAAGCCCTCAAACAAAATAGGATTTTTGATGCCACACTAGATACTTTTCGTTGGAACACAAAAGACGATGAGATAACTAGAAAAAGATTATGTAAAAAAGTAATTGAGTTTGAAAAGATTGTTGAAAAATATGAAGGGCCCAGTTACTTTATTACAAAAGATTAAAGATCCTATCATGATAATCGAGGGCTTGGTTATGAATAGCCAATACATCATCAAAAATGTAAATCATCAAGTCACACACACTTGCATAAAATCCAACTAAAGCATAAACCAATCCAAAGCTATGCAAGTGTGCATGACCCAAGGCATAGTCGAATCACATGTAATTTCTGCTGTAGACTAGGACATATTTCTTATAACTTTTCACTAAAAAGGAATACTAACCTTGTGTGGATGAGAAAGGATACAAATGCAAGTTTAAAATAAATTTGGGCACACAAAATTATACTTACTAATCTTGATGTAGGTACCCCAACGCATCAAGACTAAAGATCGGTGGTACCTTGATAGTGGATGCTCAAATCACATGACTGGTGACAGCAGATATTTCTCTTCACTATCAAGGGAAAAAGAAAAGGACATCATCTTTGGAGATAATAGCACTGGTCAAATCATTGGTAAAGGTAAAATTAACTTTGGTTCCTCATGCTCCATTGAGGATGTTCTATTGCTAAGAGGTCTAAATCATAACTTAATTAGTATTTGCCAACTATGTGACAAAGGGTACACTGCCACTTTTGATAAAAATACATGCACTGTACTAGATGACAATAAATCTTGTTTACTTCTTACTAATAGATGCAACAATGTATATGTCATAAATTCAATAAATTAGCACAGGATAGTATGAGATGCTTTGTTGCACGAAATGAGGATGGATGGTTATGGCATCAAAGGCTTGGTCACACGGCCATGGACAACTCAACAAACTTGTAAGCAAGGAGCTTATGAGAGGAATTCCCAAAATCAAATTCGAAAAAGACAAACCGTGTGAGTCTTGCCAATTTGGTAAGCAAGCGAAAAGCTCTCATAAACCAAAAAAAATGGTATCTACTTCTAGACCCCTTGAACTCTTACATATGGATCTTTTTGGTCCATCACGAACACGTAGTAATGGTGGTGCACGATATGCTTTTGTAATTGTTGATGATTATAGTAGATTTACTTGGGTTGCCTTTTTAACACAAAAAGATGACACAGTGTATGTATTTCAAAAATTTTGTCGAAGAGTGGAAAATGAGAAAAGCCTCACCATTGTTACTATTCGTAGTGATCATGGTGGAGAATTTCAAAACGAACTCTTCACATCATTTTGTGATAAAAAGTGAATAAAACATGAGTTCGCATATCCTCACACTCCCCAACAAAATGGGGTTGTTGAATGGAAGAATCAATCTCTTCAAGAAATGGCTCATACCTTGCTTAGTGAAAAAGATTTACCCAAATTATTTTGGACTGAGGCTGTCAATACAGTATGCTATACCATAAACCAAGTAATCATTAGAAAATATCTTGAGAAAACTCCTTTTGAATTATATTATGGCAAAACTCTCAACCTAAGCTACTTTCGTATCTTCGGATGCAAAGTATTCTTTTTAAATACCCTTGATAACTTGGGGAAGTTTGATCCTATAAGTGATGAAGGTGTTTTCCTAGGATATTCTCTTAGTAGCAAAGCATATCGCATATTCAACAAAAGAAGATGCGCAATTCAGGAATCTATTGATGTTACTTTTGATGAAACTAATCCCTACTCCAAAGAAATATTGCATGTTGTTGATGATGATGAGAAAGGGGTTCGTGTTGAAAAGAAACAGGTTCATATTGAAGAAGAACCACAAGCAAATGATCAAAATCAAGTGGTGCTTCAAGACAAAGATGAACCCAAAAATCAAATCAATGAGATTCCTGCACAATAAATTGTTGCCATGGAAGATGAAAATATACAACTTCAAGGTTCAACAAGTGAGAGACGTCCCGCATGGAAAATCATGTCTAGTCATCCTCCATCTCTTATACGAAGTGATATGTCCAAAGGGGTAACTATTCGCACTTAAGCTCAAAATTTTATGTGTTTTATCGCTTTCGTTTCCATACTTGAACCTAAGAATATTAAAGAGGCCTTGCAAGATAATGATTGGATCATTGTAATGTAAGAAGAACTTAATCAATTCGAACGGAATCAAGTATGGAGACTTGTTCCTCGACCTCACAATAGGACTATACTTGGCACTAAGTGGGTGTTTAGGATCAAGTTAGACGAATCCGGCTCCATCACTAGGAATAAGGTCCGTCTTGTTGCATAAGGTTATTGTGACAGGGTAAAAATGGCCTGAGGCCCAACCAGGGCCCAATACAATTCTCACTCGAAAAGGTAAAAATAGCTATCTAGCTCGGCCCCGAACCACTTCAGGGTCGGCGCCGAACCTCCTGTTTGCCCTCACAGTACTGGCCTCCTCGCGCCGACGAGCCTTGGTAGTCCTCGGAGTCCGACCCGTGACAGTACCACAGGCCGTCCCCCCTCTCCGGCGAAGCAGAAGGATGACCTGGCGCAGCCTAGGCCCTCCGATTCCCCCCCGAAGCGCAGGAGACCCACGATCAGCCACGTCAACTCCAAATACCGCCAAGGGTTTCGCCACGTCAGCCCTATACCACTCCTGGTATTGCCACGTCCGCCCTAAACCCCCTGGGCCTTCTGCCACGACAGGCCCACGGGCTTTCGGATCCAGACCCGGCCCCCAAGTGGAACCAAACCCGGTTGGGATTCTCTATAAATACTAGACCCACACCCACCTTTTGAGGTGATCAATCTTTTGCCACTTAAATATACCTAGTTATTGCTACTCTCTCACAGAGACTGACTAGAGCGTCGGAGGGTCCGCCACCGGGACAAACCCCGGTGTTTCAGGACCGTCTGCAGGTACACAAGACCTCGGATCCGACCCTTCCGATCCGAGCCCAGCCTTCAACATCTTTCCGAGCTCATCGTAGGTCCCTGAAGGTCAACCGAAGGTCGGCAGACGAGCGGCATTCTCCTTCAATACAAATTGAGTCCGAACTCACACCTGGTGCATCCACACGTCTCCCAGAAATAAACAGCATCAGGTTGGCGCCGTCTGTGGGAACCAGCTGCTCCAGAAGCCGATCCGATCCAGACCCTCAAAGGCCATCGACAGCCGAACCCTCATGGCCTCCAAAGGCAAGGGGGCTGCTTCCTCCGTCAACCAACGGGACTCGCCCCCACCCACTGATAAAGCCGGGCCACGCACGTCGAAACACAAGGCTCCCCCTCGGGAGTCCCAAAGGAGCGTCGGCCGGCCAGCCCAGCCCGACCTCCGGGGAATAATCCTCAACCGCAAGATTACCCGCAGCAGGGGAAGGGCCGCTTCCAACCCGGTCCCGAACCATCCGAGGCCGCCGCCCGAGGTGCGAAGACCCGCGCTCAGCCGAGTCGGAAAACAACCCTCGGACCGACCAAACCGGGTCGAGGGAGCCTCCGTCACTCATAAGGAATTCCAAGACTTCCGAAGAGAAATTCTGGGAGCCCTCCGACGGGCCCCCAGGGAAGAAACCCTCCATTCCCAAACAGGGTCGGACGCCGAAGCCAGCGCGTCCCGCCCTTCAACGATCCAGCCGGAAGACGATGACGTACTCCTAAGACGCCTACAAGAAATGGAGGATCGCCTCGATCACATAGGGGACGGCGGCCAAAGAGTGGCTCAGGGGTACAGACCTGTCCGTCCTCCCTTCTCCGCCCCCGTCCTCCAAGCGGAAATACCCCGGAATTTCCGACCCCCTCAATTCGAGACCTACGATGGCGAGGGAGATCCTGCTGATCACATGGAGGGTTTCAAAACCCTCATGATGATTCACAGCGCCTCGGATCCCCTGCTCTGCCGAGCCTTCCCTGCCACCCTTCGGGGTCCAGCTCGCGAGTGGTTCTCGAAGCTCGCCCCTGGCTCCATTTACTCCTTCGACCAACTCGAGGGCAATTTTCTTGCCCATTTTGTCACTAGCCGGAAGGCCGAAAGGACCAGCGCCTCATTACTTGGGCTCAAGCAGATAGAGGGGGAATCACTCAGAGTGTTCGTCCGGAGATTTACCGCTGAGGCAAGGTCGGTCTCCTCCCTCGACCCAGGCGTCGCTTCAGCGGCATTCCGACACAACGTCCGCCCCGGACAGCTGAAGGCTTCTCTGGCCAAGAGACCCCCCGTCGACTTTCCCGACCTCCTTAATAGGGTCGAGAAATACATTAGGGCAGAAGAGGCCCTTAATCCCGAAGATGCCAGGGATGCCACCGGGAAGGGAAAGCGGAAGACCGAGGAAGTCGAACCACCAAAGAAAGCTCCAAGGGACCCGGGGGCCATGAAGAAGGTCCCGCCAGTCCCCCGCTTCGAGAGGTACACTCCCCTGACGCATAACATATCCGCCATCCTCTTGGAAATCGAAGACAAGGGCATTGTCCGACTACCCCCCCGATCTAATAACAACAAGAATCGAGATCAGCGCTTTTACTGTCACTTCCACAGAGATCACGGGCACGAAACCGACCAATGCCGAGCCCTGAAAGACGAAATTGAAGAACTCATTTCCAGAGGGTACCTCCGAGAGTTTACCCGAGAAGGCCCACGGGATCGGCGAGACGCTAGGAACCGGAGGCAATCGCCTCCGAACCCTCCTCCAAACCAGACCCAGGGTCGGGACCCCGATTCCGAGGGAGCAACAGATATCCCTTTCATCTTGCACTGTGTCCACGGAGGACCGATGGGAGGTGAATCAAACACTTCCAGAAAAGCCTTCATCCGAGAGGTGAACGCTGTCAGAGACAACCCCTCGCCCAAACTGCAGTCAAGGCCGGTCTCCTTCTCAGGGGAAGACCTTGAAGGTGTTCGCTTGCCCCACTGCGATGCCCTCGTCATTAACCTCCACATGGCTAATTGTGAAGTCCGCAGGATCCTCGTCGACAACGGTAGCTCGGTGAATATTCTTTTCCTCGAAGCCTTCGAAAATCTCAGGTTACCCAGAGGCAAACTCAAGCCAGCCGGGTACACCTTGCATGGGTTCTCCGGCGTCCCTGTCGTGATAGAAGGGATTGTTACCCTCGACGTTACCGCCGGGTCGACTCCTGTCAAGAGGACCGAATCCATGGACTTCATGGCGGTCAATGTCAAGGCGGCTTACAACGCCATACTCGGCCGGCCTGGACTATGCTCCCTACAAGCGGTGCCTTCGGCTTACCATCTGAAGCTCAAGTTCCCCACCCCGCAAGGAGTCGGCATCGTCCGAGGCAGCCAAGAAGCAGCGCGATCATGCTACATGACCACCGTCGGGGGAGGTGTGTTCCCCCTCGCCGCCGAATGAGCATAGATTATGGCCCGGCTAAATGTAAATCCGTTTTTGTGTAAACCCTCGTGTGTAAAGGGCTGCCTTAGCGGCCCTCCCTACCTTATACTAAAAATACCCCTTTTTGTCCGAACCCAAATGTCTCGATAGTCTCAGTACGAGTCCGGACCGAGGATCCTTCCTAAGGCCCCACTTCGATCCCTCGCGGAGCGGTGGAGCCAGACCTTGCCTCCGACATTGCGCGCTACACTACTGGCCGGAGCGAGGAAGGAAAAGGATTCTTTGTTCATACCCCTTTATTTTCGTTCCAAAGAGAAAAAATAAAACGAAAGAAAAACAAAGACCGTTACAAGACCGCTCCACTCATCTCAAATCAGGAAGATCAGGGCCCCTCGGGCCCAACGAGGGACGAAGAGTACTCCGACCAAGCAACTAGGGGCCCCTCTCCTCGTTGTGGTATTCCTTAGCCTCAGCCACAATCGACACTCCAGCCACAGAACTCTGGGCGTCATCCGGTCGCGTCCGCTGCAACAGCAGCAGCGCAGAGGGAACCCCCTCCGCCTGTCGACCCGCGGAGGAAGAGAACGAGGCACCCAACACTGCCTTGTACCGAGGCATCTCCATCTCCTTCTCCACAAAGACGTCGCGAGGTAACCCCCCAGGAGAGGGCCTCGGCACCAAGGTACTAAGCCCGGCCTGTCTAAGGTCCGCACCGCCGAGCTCCCGATCCCACATCGCCCTTCTCAACCGGCGCGCCTCCACACTTAAGACTGCGGACTTATTCCGATAAAAGTTACAGGCAGTATCGGTGTCCCGAGCCCCCCTTCGATGACGAGCCAGCGCGGCCTCCAGGACCTTAACCTTACTCCGGAGCCACGCCACATAGAAACTACGGGAGTCCACCTCAGGGAGGAGAGCCGCGACCTACAAGATAACCAGCCAGCTCAACACACATTCTCAAGAAGATCCAGAAATGTCCGAGGTCAAAACAACCGGCCGGTCAAAAAACTATTCTTGCCACTATAAATCCAGGTGCTTCTTACAAAAAATGCGGTGGCCGGTCCGCGGGAGGCAAATACAATCGAGGGAGAGAAAAAGAAAGATAAAAATTACACAACTCATTGACCCACCTCCGCGTCGACGGACGGATCCACGGGTGCGTCGGCCGGTGGGTCGACGGCCGGCCCTTCTTCGCCAGGAGTCTTCGACGTCCCCTCGATCTCCATATCATACTCGAACTTGGGCAAATCGAGGGCCGGGAAGAAGTGCCTCACGTGGCTGAGGGCCTTCGCATAGCTTTTGTCCTGGGCCGCGATCACCATCAGCTGGCCCGTAGTCAGCACCTCCTTTGCCTCCTTGGTGAACTTCGTCTTCAGGGAGGCCATCTTCTTCTCCCACTCCACGTCCTTGGCCTTGAGCTGGAGCTCCAGCTGCTGCTCCCTCTTATGCGAACCCTCGAGTTCGATCCGCATCTCCTTCATCTCCAGCTCGCTCTTTTCCGCCCGAGCTCGCTCTTGGGCCAGGGACGCCTCGTACAGGTTCTTTATGTTGGCCCCCTGTATGCAAGCCTACAGCCAACGGCAGATAAAGATCAGGCCTCCGCACGAAAATCAACAAAGAGGGACAGGGTCGACAGACTTACCTGCACAGTGGCCTACGCCAGGCGTGCGAACGCCACCTCCACGGGCTCGCCCTCCATCGCCTTGCGATCGCGGGGGGTCGCCAGCTTTTCCACCACTTCAACGGCTTGGGCCTCCTCTGTCAGGCGGTCCCCCATCCGAACCGACCAGTCCGGAGCCCACCGCTGCCGCAACAACTCCACCACCGGATCCTCTTCCTCGGCCTCGACCCAGGGACCTTTCCCCTTGTCAAGAACAGGGGCCCCCGCTAGGCCCTGACCCTTCGAAGCAGCCGCACCCTTGCTCGTCTCCGAGCGACCCCTCTTGGTCCTCGGCTCGAGCTGGACCTCCGAGATGATTAGAGACGACCCCCTCGGCCTCTTCGCCGCCTCCTTCTCAGCCTTCTCCTTCCTCATGGCAAGCCTCTTTGCCTTGATCGACGCCTCGTCCATACCTGCGGGAAAAACCATTAAGAGCAATGAGCAAGAAAGCAAGAAAGGACCAAGAGAAAAGAAACAACTACATACACATAACGGCTGGGCTCAGTCCAGCGCTCGCCAAATTGGTCTCCATCACCTCCGTCCAATCAATACTAGGTGACAGGCGGAGGCGCTCGACAAACCCCCATTCATCGACCGACAGATCCCCCTGCCTCGGCGGTTGGTAGTTCGGCTTGGAGTAGTTCCATCGAGTGGGAATGTCCCATGGCTCTTCACTCCGGATCACCAAATATTTCTCCTTCCATCCCTTAATGGAATCCGGGTGGTTGCGAACGACCTTCCCCCCACTCCGGGGAGAGATATAGTATACACCCTCGGCCGACGAGTTGACCATCAACATCGCGCGGAACACATTCAGCCGCAGGGGTACTTGCTGTTCCTCGCACATCAGCACAAAGCAGATAATCTGCTTCCAAGAGTTCGGCCCGTACTGCATGGGCGCCAAGGAGGCCCAGTTCAACACGTCCCTAACGAACGGGTGGATTGACAACCTCAGGCCAGAGATGAAAGCGTCCACTGGGAAGACACAGTACCAAGCTGATAAGGGATCGGTGGGGCGCAGAGTGGAGCTCGGCAGCAGCAGTTCGTAACCAGGCCCTATATGATACGCCAGCTGCAGAACCTCCAAATCCCCGTCCTCCAAAACGGTCGAGATCGCGTCCATCATCACCCTCCTCCGGCTCGGCGAAGAGGGTTGCACTCCGAAGAGCTCCCGGTCAGAAAGGTCGTCGGGATACTGACAGAAATGCTTCGGCTGAACGGGCGAACCCGTCATCAAATTACGGAAAACAGGCGCCTGGCTCGAACCGCCGGTCCTCGACCCCGGTTTTCTTGGGGCCCTCTTCTCCTTCTTGACTCGCTCCGACGGTCCTCGACCCTGAACGGTGGATCTCCTCGCTATATCACCCTCGCCTCTCTCCTCATCGGAAGACAACTCCAGCACGCGAATGCCGTCCGAACTGTCGCCGGCTCCCTCCGACCCGCTACTCTCCACCACGAAGGGACGTCGGGAGCGCGACAGCCTCGTCTTGTGTACCGCTTCCCCCTCACCTACTGAGTCCTCCAAAGAAACCAAGCCAGTAGGGCCCACAACGGGCACCGACTCCTCCTCGAACACGGGCTCTTCCCACGACGTCGACGGAGAGTCAGGCTTTACTTCCCCCCTGGACGACGACGCCGACGAGCCGGACTGAGCCCTATCCATCTGTGCCTAAAGCTAAAACAAACTTACCAAACTAACCTGGGACCGCTTCGGGAGGGCGAGCCGAGTACGACAAACTGCAAGAACAATCGCTGAAGGGTTGGGAGATTTTTTGAAGAAGAAAGCAGCGAGATTGAAGTGGGCGAAAGGGGAAAAGGGGGGAATACTTATATAAGGGAAGAACGGCTCCTCGACTTCCGCGATTACTATTCACTGATTGACGCACAACTGCCGCCTGGAAAATCGCGTCGCGTCCTCGAAACCTGTGCGGAGGACGTCATCAGACGCCAGACTGATAGCCCAACTCTGGGGTCGGTTCGGATGGAATACGCGACGGAGAAAACATTTTTACTTAAGGTTTAAAGCGCCGTCATATGACAGACGCCCCGGGCTCCAGCGCTCGACCAGTTCCCCTCTCACCCTCGAGCAGCCCGGGACTTACAGCTTCGGCAGCCGAAACCCCGAACAGTTCGAGGGTGGGACAGAAACCGCCATCGCCTGCAGCCCTATCAAGACGGACTGGCCGACCCCCGATGGGAGGTGGTCCCCCCATCCGAGGCCCTTCAGCCCCAAGACCGGAATACGGTTGGTGCATCTTTTCGTCCGGATCTCTCCCGGGCCAAACATCCATGACAGGGTAGTCTGACCCGAAAAGGGATCCAGACGGCAAAACCACCACCAATCCGTGGCTCCTCTTCCACCAGCACGGATCTCGGCCGTTACCCCTCTCGCCCTGATCTCCCCTGGATCTGGCTGCCGTATCAAGGTCCATCAGATCCAAGAGAAGATCCGGGCGGCAGAGTAAGCACCTCTCCGATGCTGCTGGGGTCGAAAATATTAGCAAAAGACAGGCGTCCGCCGAAGCAGACACCTCTGAGGACCAATGGGCCACCCCTGTTTTGATCATACCTGCGATGGAGGGGAGAGGTATTTATAACCTCCCCCAGGGACTAACCGTTGGGACGCGGGGAAGGTCAATCAACGGAAAACCATGCGCCATCTACATTTATTAGGCGGCGCCATTAAATGCCCCTAGGGAATTGGACCATCACACCGTTCTCGGAGAGCCTTCAATGCTCCACAGGAATGGCGGGATATCCCCGCTCAATCACTCTAGGGCGCCAACCGATCGCTATCCCCCTTGTTAGCCCGAAATCCCTCGACCAGCTCGAGGTCAGGTCTAGCACCAGGGTAGTCTTCTCAGGAAGGCTTCACGGCTCGCCATCGCCCTTGCCTTCCAGTAATCCCTCGCCAAGCTCGAGGTCAGGTCTGGCACCAGGGTGGTCTTCTCAGGAAGGCCAACGGCTCGCCACCCCCCTTGTTGGCCCGTAATCCCTCGACCAGCTCGAGGTGAGGTCTAGCACCAGGGTAGTCTTCTCAAGAAGGCTTCACGGCTCGCCATCGCCCTTGCCTTCCAGTAATCCCTCGCCAAGCTCGAGGTCAGGTCTGGCACCAGGGTGGTCTTCTCAGGAAGGCCAACGGCTCGCCACCCCCCTTGTTGGCCCATAATCCCTCGATCGGCTCGAGGTCGGGTCTGGCACCAGGGGAGTCTTCTCAGGAAGGCTTCACGGCTCGCCATCGCCCTTGCCTTCCAGTAATCCCTCGCCAAGCTCGAGGTCAGGTCTGGCACCAGGGTGGTCTTCTCAGGAAGGCCAACGGCTCGCCACCCCCCTTGTTGGCCAATAATCCCTCGACCGGCTCGAGGTCGGATCTGGCACCAGGGGAGTCTTCTCAGGAAGGCTTCACGGCTCGCCATCGCCCTTGCCTTCCAGTAATCCCTCGCCAAGCTCGAGGTCAGGTCTGGCACCAGGGTGGTCTTCTCAGGAAGGCCAACGGCTCGCCACCCCCCTTGTTGGCCCGTAATCCCTCGACCAGCTCGAGGTCAGGTCTAGCACCAGGGTAGTCTTCTCAGGAAGGCTTCACGGCTCGCCATCGCCCTTGCCTTCCAGTAATTCCTCGCCAAGCTCGAGGTCAGGTCTGGCACCAGGGTGGTCTTCTCAGGAAGGCCAACGGCTCGCCACCCCCCTTCTTGGCCCGTAATCCCTCGACCGGCTCGAGGTCAGGTCTAGCACCAGGGTAGTCCTCTCAGGAAGGCTCCTTGGCTCGCCCTCGCTCTAACCATCAGGATAACCCTCTCATGAAGGCCCAGTGACTCGCCATCCCATTTCTACAACCATAAGCACTCCTCCACGGCTAGCTCCCGCACCCCCTGCAGGAGTAGGCGGCTTGTGTGACAGGGTAAAAATGGCCTGAGGCCCAACCAGGGCCTAATACAATTCTCACTCGAAAAGGTAAAAATAGCTATCTAGCTCGGCCCCGAACCACTTCAGGGTCGGCGCCGAACCTCCTGTTTGCCCTCACAGTACTGGCCTCCTCGCGCCGACGAGCCTTGGTAGTCCTCGGAGTCCGACCCGTGACAGTACCACAGGCCGTCCCCCCTCTCCGGCGAAGCAGAAGGATGACCTGGCGCAGCCTAGGCCCTCCGATTCCCCCCCGAAGCGCAGGAGACCCACGATCAGCCACGTCAACTCTAAATACCGCCAAGGGTTTCGCCACGTCAGCCCTATACCACTCCTGGTATTGCCACGTCCGCCCTAAACCCCCTGGGCCTTCTGCCACGACAGGCCCACGGGCTTTCGGATCCAGACCCGGCCCCCAAGTGAAACCAAACCCGATTGGGATTCTCTATAAATACTAGACCCACACCCACCTTTTGAGGTAATCAATCTTTTGCCACTTAAATATACCTAGTTATTGCTACTCTCTCATAGAGACTGACTAGAGCGTCGGAGGGTCCGCCACCGGGACAAATCTCGGTATTTCAGGACCGTCTGCAGGTACACAAGACCTCGGATCCGACCCTTCCGATCCGAGCCCAGCCTTCAACATCTTTCCGAGCTCATCGTAGGTCCCTGAAGGTCAACCGAAGGTCGGCAGACGAGCGGCATTCTCCTTCAATACAAATTGAGTCTGAACTCACACCTGGTGCATCCACACGTCTCCCAGAAATAAACAGCATCAGTTATAATCAACAAGAGAGTGTAGATTTTAATGAAAATTTTGCACCAGTTGCTAGGCTTGAAGTCATTCGTATTTTACTTGCTTTTGCTGCATATATGGATTTTACTCTCTTTCAAATGGATGTTAAAAGTGCATTTTTAAATGGATTTATTTCGGAAGAAGTTTATGTGGCACAACCACCGAGATTCACTGATCCCACACACCCGAACCATATTTTTCGGCTTGATAAAGCTCTTCATGGTTTGAAGCAAGCCCCTCGTGCTTGGTATGAACGACTGAGTTCGTTTCTTCTTCACATAGGATTTTCTAAAGAAAAAGTAGATATTACACTATTTATAAAGCATGTTTTTAAAGAGATTTTAATCGTTCAAATTTATATTGATGATAGTATATTTGGATCCACTAATGAAAATCTTTGCAAGGAGTTTTCAAAGCAAATGCAGGATGAGTTCTAAATGAGTATGATGGGAGAACTAACGTACTTCCTTGGACTTCAAATACAACAAAGAAAGGATGGTATATTTATAAACCAATCCAAGTACACAAAAGATCTTGTCAAGAATTTCGGACTTGATAATGCTAATGCTTACAAAACTCTGATGGCCACTACCACTAAACTATCCAAAGACGAATTTGGTAACAATGTTGATATTTCTACTTACAGAGGTATGATCGGTAGTTTACTTTATATTACTGCATCTCGTCTGGATATTATGTTTAGTGTCTGTTTATGTGCACGTTTTCAATCGTGTCCCAAAGAGTCACATTTGGTTGCTGTTAAGCGAATCATTCGATATCTTAAAGGCACACCGAACACTGGCCTTTGGTACCCGAAAAATAGAAATTTTTTTCTTGTAGGATACTCTGATACAGATTATGCCGGAGCTTGACAGATAGAAAGAGCACTAGTGGTACATGTCATTTCTTGGGCGACTGCCTCGTCTAATGGGTATCCAAGAAACAAAATTCTGTTACTCTCTCTACTGTCGAAGCTGAGTACATTGTGGCAGGAGCATTTTGTGCACAGGTATTATGGATGAAACATACTCTCAAGGATTATAATGTATTCTTTGATCATATTCCAATAAAATGTGACAACACTAGCACAGTTCATATGACCAAAAATTCTGACCAATACAGCTGCACGAAACACATTGATATTAGGTACCATTTCATTCAAGATCACTTTCAAAAGGGGGATATTTTACTTGAGTATATATCTACTGAATCGCAACTTGCTGACTATTTTACAAAACCTTTAGACGAAAAATATTTTTACTTCTTGAGAGGCGCACTAAATATTATTGATCTTTTGCCTAAATTTTTTTTTGGTCGGTCGACTGTACGGTCGATCGACATGCTCTCGGTTTCTTGATTACTTTTCGTCTCAAAGAACTTTTGCTTATTACGGTCGACTGGTTTGTCCTCTATGGGCTCTGTTGGTTTTGTAGTCGACCGGTATGCTCTCTGGAAATCTTTTGAAAAACCGCAGAGTATGGTCGATCAGGCGGTCGACCGGTTCTCTCTCTGACCTATATTTTTTAAGTCTTCTAAAATTACTGTTCCTCTCTCAAAATTTTGATTTTCTTTTGTTGATTTCATGTGTCTAGGAGAGAATCTCGAATCTATGATATTATGAAGAGTTCTCACTGTATAGCAAAGAGTCTCGCTACCAACGGTATCATGTAAGAAGATTCTCTTCCATTTCTTTAACAAGATTGTATTCATTATAAAATCATAATATGCTTTCAATTTTGGCGTTCTTATTGATGATTTATTCTACGAACTTTCCAAGATTTATTTATGAACTTATGTCTCCTCTATTTATTCCCTCTTGGTGTGTTCCAAAATGGGGGAGAATTATAAACATTGAATGTTTTCGATATGACTTCTCCAATATTATAACTATTGAATGTTTTCAATATGACTTCTCTTTCTCTTTTATTTATATGAAGATCTTCTCTTTCTCTTTTATTTATATGTGCTAAATTCAGGGGGAGTATTCATATGTTGTGCTTTAAATTTTCAAACATTCATGCATGTTTTGTTCATACCAAAAGGGGGAGATTATTGACTTCTAGTTTGGTGTGCACAAAACGTGCTCACTCATACTAATAAATTTGAATTTAGTGTGTCAGATTTTCGGATCAAAGATTATCAAAAAGAGATCCAAAAGAGATTCACAAATATACAAATAAGGAAAGCAATAAATAATAATGACAAAAGTGAAAGATATTCAAAAAAAATTTTGATTAATTGTTCCAAAAGCAAAAGAGGAAGATATCAAGAGATGTATTTTTCTTTCTAATTTCATGAGATTATAATTGTATAAGATTGATTTAAGAAGGATTAGTTTATGGTAAGAAAACAGGGTGGATTCGGAATAAACAGCGCGTGACCGGTTGACCGCACTTTGTGACCGGTCGACCGCACTTCGTGACCGGTCGACCGCACGACAGTCGACCGCAACTTTAGTTGTTCGAGGAGCAGTCGACCTTTCACCTCTCTACTTTACGTCAGAGAGCTGAACGGTCGACCGCACACTGTGCTGTGTATATTCTTGGAAAGTGTCGTTTTCATTTTTGGATTGATACTCTTCCCTGTCTATTAATATTGACGAATCCACTATGTCTTCCTCACCTAATTACTTCTGAAAAAAACTCTTGAGAACTAATCCTTCAGTAAATCAACCTGAGTGTGAGCGTTTATTTGGTTGTATTCTTCAGTCAAGATCTTTAACGATCTTGAGGTTTTCTTTTCATTTCTTTTCCACTTCGGTGAAATTGACGGGACTTGGATTAGAAGTCATGTGGGTGTAGTAGGTCTCTCGGCCTGAATCCGAG
The DNA here is from genome assembly GCA_017893485.1 of Hemerocallis citrina. Taxonomy (NCBI): domain Eukaryota; kingdom Viridiplantae; phylum Streptophyta; class Magnoliopsida; order Asparagales; family Asphodelaceae; genus Hemerocallis; species Hemerocallis citrina. The sequence goes on from CM030364.1 coordinate 220,478,137, forward strand.
AATCACTGTACAAGGATTTTGAGTATAGTGGAACGCTTGTGGCGGAGAATTGCTATAAGTAGGTGGTGTGGACGTAGCCCTGGAGGTCGAACCACGTTATATCGCTGCGTCATCTGTATTTGCTTTTCTTATCACTTTTGCATTTACTTTACTTTATTTTAATTTTTTTAAATTTCACAAGATCACCCTGTTCACCCCTCCAGATATATTAAATTTGTTGAGAATGAGATTAGTCTCTATACCCTATCGTGGCCAGTGCAGATGAGATGTCTAATAGGTTGTTGGTAGATTCCCTTTAATCTAAGATCGTGGGATTAACTACAAGTAGTGTAAACAAGATTTATAATTCAAATTTGACGAAGCTCTTAAAATTTTGAGGTTTGTGATTTGACTTAATCTGGCTTATAACGACAGGAACAATTGCGATGGGACTTGGAGTGTGCTCCTCCAAGATCCTGGGTTCGAACTCTATGGTTCCCAAGATGGGGATTAAATACCTCTGGGGTGGCCAGTGACCGCTATGCATAGATGGCTGGCGCAACAACCCGACCAAAGGTCGGGAGCCTTGTCACGAGGACTGGGATTAGTCTGACCCGTAGAGGAGGATGGAGACCCAGTATAATCAAAAAAAAAAAAAAAAAAAAAAAAAACGACAGGAACAATTGTAACTGTTTTTGTAGGGTTGCTACATGAACACTTCTGTCCATCCAACTTTGTCAAGTCGTTTTTTTTGTTAAGATAGCAACAATCGTGGTCATTTTTACTACTTCAGCTTCTATCTCTTTAGTTAACCCTTGTGACAACTGCTGCTCCTATTATGATTCCTAAATGCTCAATTAGCCTTCATCACATTGTCTATACCATCTCAAGATATTCTTTTCCATATCTATACTATTATTAAGCAAAGTCCTATTTTAGCGGCTTTTTACTATCATGTCCCCATCAACATAAAAGACAAAAAAAAATATATAGGGTTAAAAAATGTAATTTGCATGACTAATAAATTAAGATTTGCATGTCACCCATTCATACTCTTCATTAATATCTATACTATTATTAAGCAAAGCCCTATTTTAGCGGCTTTTTACTATCATGCCCCCATTAACATAAAAGACAAAAAAAAGTATATAGGGTTAAAAAATATAATTTGCATGACTAATAAATTAAGATTTGCATGTCACCCATTCATACTCTTCATTAAATACTATTATTAAGCAAAGTCCTATTTTAGCGGCTTTTTACTATTATGTCCCCATCAACATAAAAGACAAAAAAAATATATAGGGTTAAAAAATGTAATTTGCATGACTAATAAATTAAGATTTGCATGTCACCCATTCATACTCTTCATTAATATCTATACTATTATTAAGCAAAGCCCTATTTTAGCGGCTTTTTACTATCATGCCCCCATTAACATAAAAGACAAAAAAAAGTATATAGGGTTAAAAAATGTAATTTGCATGACTAATAAATTAAGATTTGCATGTCACCCATTCATACTCTTCATTAATAGAAGGTGATTAATATCTGACCATACCGAGACTATTCATGACCATTCATGTTGGAAAATTGTAAATTTGCATAGGGCTGTTCATACTTTGGTTAAAATCGATTACCGAACCGAACCGAAGCGAAATTTACCAATTTGGTTCGGTTTTTCGGTTTTCGGTTGGGTTTTGATCCAAACCGAAGTTTTTTTAGAGAATTCGGTTCGGTTTTTGGTTGGCTTCTAAATAAACCGAACCAAACAAAAAACCGAACTTTTTTTGGACCAAAATAAATTATACCCCTAGGATCCATCTCAAACTAAGCTGCTATGCAAGTGCACTTCCAGCTAATAGTAGCATACCTGATTATGTGTGTGAAATCAAAATGAAATCAAAATACTACCAAGGCTATGTGTGTGAAATGTGAATCCTGATTTAGGGTGAATTATTTTAAGTGAGGAATAGATTATTACCATGTGAGCCACGCTGATGTGTAGCCTAATAGGATGGTGGTTCAATCTTCAACTTCTCAAATGGAGGACAAGCACCATGTTCATTCTGAGATAGTCTAAGTTATGAGAACGAAAAGCATGAATATTTCTGACTCATCTGCCACTCTTCTAAGTCATAGTAGAAAATTAGTATGTATTAAAAATTTCAGTTAGTTCGGTTATTAACCGAACCGAACCGATAAAATTCGGTTCGGTTCAAACCAAATTTTATCAGTTTCGGTTTGGATTTTGGTTTCAAATATACCAAACCGAAAATTTCGGTTCGGTTCGGTTTAGCACCGATGAACAGCCCTAGATTTGCATGCCACCCATTCATACCCTTCATTAATAGAAGGTGATTAATATCTGACCATACCGAGACCATTCATGACCATTCATGTTGAAAAATTGTGAGAATGTGCATTTGGTTTGGTAAACTGTGAGAATGTGTTGAATGTGGTTGTTTATGGATTAGTGGGTGCAGCATACCGAGACCATTCATGACCATTCATCTTAGCATGACTTTGTATGTCGTGCACATTTTAATTATTAATGGTGATTAGTGGGTGAAGTGATTAGTGAGTGATTAATAGAAGGTGATTAATATCTGACCATACCGAGACCATTCATGACCATTCATGACCATTCATGTTGGAAAATTGTGAGAATGTGTGAGAATGTGCATTTGGTTTGGTAAATTGTGAGAATGTGTTGAATGTGGTTGCTTATGGATTAGTGGGTGCAGCATACCGAGACTATTCATGACCATTCATGTTAGCATGACTTTGTATGTCGTGCACGTTTTAATTATTAATGGTGATTAGTGGGTGAAGTGATTGGTGAGTGATTTCTAGGGAAATAAAATTCAAAATAAGCAGTACTTAGTGTACTGAATACTGATATAGTATAACACAAAAAAAGTTATCATTACTAATTGATCTCAATAAATTGCATTACTTTGAACATATTGTCAAAAACTGCATTGACCAGGATCGGATAAAATTTCTGAATTACGTAAAATAAGTAAGACTAAATTTTTTTATAGACGTGCATTGCACGTGCATTATACTAGTAAACCTTACTGAAGCTACTTCTAACTTATGAATATAACTATTTCTGTTCTATCTATTATTAAATTGCTGAGTATCCGTTTCCAAGCTTAACTGAATCTGCGTCCTTCTCTAATATCTGTTATCATTAGTCAATTCTGTTTCCAATTAGCGTTTGAAGGATTGCATATTTTGTCTAGTATTATAATTTTCAAACAAATGTAGGTCCTCTCATTTGCATTGATTCTCGAATTATTATATTACAGTTGTCCTTGAAGGCTTGATGTACATCAACTGATATACTTTGTGAATATCATTTGGTGTGGTGTTCATGTACTACCCTTAGGTGGGCTTTCTAGGTTGAATAATTATGTAGGCTTTAGGATGGGTCTAGTTAGTAGGCTTTGAAAAGTTTAAATATAAATGTGCATTGAATAGTTTGCATAGGAGTGAAAATTTAGTCCACCCGATAGTAAGAGGATGGAGAGTCCTCTATATAGTAAAGTAAACGAACCCAAATTATCTTCAAACTTGCTAGTCATTTGGGTGAGATTTTAGCCTTGTGGCGGCGGGGTCGTGACAGTATTGGGTTGTCACTATGGAAATAACTCTGGGTTCTTAGGAGATTAGGTGAGTGGACCAGGAGCGTTATATTGCACCATCTTAAGTGCTAGTAACTTTGTTTGGAGATGGGTTCAAAAGCACTGTTTTTAATTTGAGAGAATAATCCTTCACATTTGAAAAATATAATTGTTACACTATGGATATGGTGAGTGATGCGATTTGTTTTTGGGGTGTGGCTGCAACAGGTGTGAGTTCTTGAAGTTAGTATAGTGGAAGTTGCAACAGGTGTGGCTGCAATTAGTGGATTGGCAATACTACTTCATATGAATAAATAGATCTTTTGTGTTAATATGGGCATGAAGAAATTAAAATATAAGTTTGTATGTTGGATAAATGATTAAGGACAGAGAATTAATATGAAATTGGTTGATAAAGAGATTAGAATGCTAATTGCTAAGAATTGTCGAAAAGAGAAGAAAATGTGGTAGGGATAGTTCATATTTCGAATTAATGGTATGAAAATATGTTTTAATTGTAAAAAAAAATTATTTTTTCATACTGATATGTAAATTAGACAAGAAATAATTAATCTGGAGTTGTACAGTAATTTTTATGAAAACAAAATGAAATGGGGACTAGTTGAACATCGAAACGTTTTAATAACAGAGAAAATGGTTTTAAAAAGAATTTCGAATTACTACTCGACAACCTGAGCGCATAGCTCAATTGGTCGGAGTGCGCGGCCTGTTTCTCAGAGGTCACGGGTTCGAATCCCCTCAGTTACATACTTTGCATTTTTTTGAGAAAAAAAGGATTAAAGTGTGCGCCCGAGAGTATTTATTACTCTCAGCGTCCTTTATATTGTCTAGCACCTTGGCCTAGTGGTCTGTGCCTTGGCCGTTGTTCCTGGGGTGCTGGGTTCGAATCTTGCCATCTGCAAGATTGAAAATTTTATTTTTTTGAATGTTTCGGTGACCAAAAAATTATGAAAAAAATATGACTATTCTCCTAAAAATATATGGGACTTTATAAAAATAATTTGGGAATTATTTGCATGAAATAAACTATGATTTGAGAATAAAATGCATAAATAGAACTATGGTTCTATTTGTATACTTTGTGAAAAATTATACCTTGCAAAAAGAATTTGAAATGAAGGATTAGAAGATTAATATAATCGAGAAAGAAATTTTATTTTGTGATGGTTATGAATTATTCTCATATGTGAATAGTGCGAAAAATATTAAATGTGAATATTCGTAGTGAAGTGAAATTTTGATGTGAAGTTGATAATCGATAAAGCATATGAATTTCATGTATAGTTATGGACTATTTGAATGAATTAGAAATCATGATTTGAAAAGAGAATTACTTTTGAGTATGATGACTCAATATGGAAATTTATGAGTTGGAAATGCTCATTTTGAAAATTGAAACAAAAAGAGTAGTTAAGTCTCCCCCGGCATTTGGAAATAAATGAAATGATAATTTGAAATGAAAGACCAAGGTTGGTCATGTTTGAATGAATGAATAAGTCCGGTTTAGTGGAGAGGCTAACTCTAGAGATTTGATTTTTGTTCATGATTTTGATAAAAACTAAGGATTAGCACATAGTGGAGACGTGATGAAAGTAGGAGAAAAACACGAGTATGAGGGCCATCGGATTAGCGGTGTGAGAGTGATCCACAGGCTGCCTGCTTGATGCGTCAAGACATGGCATGGGCACTGCTCCAGAATTATCGTCCCGGTGGCGACGCTTGTGGGATGTTCGAGTGGCTATGGGTGGTGCCATTGTTCCATGGCGGAGGCTGAATTGTCCATAGGTTGCCTGCTCGATGCGTCGTGTCAGTGCGTGGGATTCCCCTCCAGGCTGCCTGGACATGGGCTCATACATCATAGAACATCTAAGATACCTACCGTAGTTACAGTAGTAGATTAAGTCATGGCGAGGGATTGAACCCTACAAAGATGAAGAACGATTAAGGGTTTGCCCTCGGACCTATGTAGTATGGGATGCATAGAATCCGAACAAGTGCGCATTAGTGTCAGGTAATAAAAAATAAATGCATTAAGGACTAAGTGCACAATCATAATACGACATCAATAGGGTAGTCCCTTTAGTTTGAAATGTGACAAGTTTGTGTTTGCTAAATATGGAAAATTAAGTTATACTATTTCCGGCATAGAGAGGATGGCCGTGTATAATGATCGTCGGTTGAATAAACTGACGTACCCACAGTCTTATATGCAGGTAAATGGCTTGATACAGATTAAAGAGGAACAAATGCTTAAGATTACTCAATGTTGTTGTACATTTGTTTCATTGTTGTAAATTTTACTTCCGTTGTGCAATATAAAGTGTAATATTGATGTAAACTCTGATGTAAAGTGAAAAGTTCAAATTTCATTGTAAAATTGTACTAAAGGAAGCGAAAAGATCCTGTAGAACATCTCGAATTCAGTGTATTTGGGATTCGGGGCGTTACAGGGTGTTCGGCTCGGATCCAGCAGCTGGGCTCGGATCTGTGGGCTCGGCTCGGTCCTTGGTACCTGCACACTACCTACCAACACCGGGAGAAGTTCCGGCGACAGGCCCTCCGACGATCTAGTCAGTCACTGAAAAAGCAACAGTAGCTAGGATTCAGGAGGAGAAAGTTTGATTACCTTTTCAGTGAGGAGGGGGTCTGGTATTTATAGGTAGGGAAAACGGGTCTGAGACCTTGCTGGGCCGGGTCGGACCCGTTTGCCCGTGGGCCTGACGTGGCGGAAGCCCATATGGCTCTGGGTTGGCCTAATGATCACAGAAGTGCAGTTTTTGAGGGGATCTGGTGGCCCAGGAGGGGCCACGTCATCTGACCCAAATCAGGAGCCCCCCACTCCTGGAGGGCTGGGTAATCCAGCCGTGTAGGAGTGATTTGCCTCTGTAGGAAGATTGGATCGGTGTGTGCGGCAAAAATGTGGTTCGTATCTTCCTAGAGAGGCCAGCGGCGGGTTAGGATGAAGGGGATCCCTTTCAAGGTATGAGGGGCATTGAGAGCCAAAAATAGGGGTTCGTGAGATAAGCGATGAGCATCGAGCATCGAGCGCCTATGCGATCGGATGCCGGGGTCTGTTGCCGAGCATCGAGCATCGGAGGCCGAGCCCTCATGAGCTCGGGTGTCGAGGCTGGACATCGGATGCCGAGCCTAGAAGCTCATCTGTGGGAGCCAAGCGTGGCTCGGAGCTACCCCCAAACGCTGAGCCCCAGAGCTTGTTGAAAAAGCTATGGGGTGGCTCGAGGTCACTGCCGAGCGCCGAGCCCCTATGCTTGTTGGAAAGGCTATGGGGGCATCGAGAGCCAAAACTAGGGGGTCGTGAGCCGAGCATTGAGCGTCGGGAGCCGAGCCCTCATGAGCTCGGATGTCGACGATGGGCGTCAGATGCAGGGCCTAGAAGCTCGTCTATGGAAGCCAAGCGTGGCTCGGAGCAGCCACTGAACGCCGAGCCCCAAAGCTTATTGGAAAATCTATGGGGTGGCTCGAGGTCACTGCCGAGTGCCGAGCCCCTATGCTTTTTGGAAAGGCTATGGGGGCGTTGAGAGCCAAAATAGAGGGTCGTAAGCCGAGCATTGAGTGTCGAGGGCCGAGCCCTCATGAGCTCGGGTTTCGAGGCGGGACGTCGGATGCCGAGCCTAGAAGCTCGTCTGTGGGAGCCAAGTGTGGCTCGGAGCTGCCACCAAACACCGAGCCCCAGAGCTTGTTGGAAAAACTGTGGGGTGGCTCGAGGTCACTGCCGAGCGTCGAACCCCTACGCTTGTTGGAAGGGCTATGGGGGAATCGAGAGCCAAAAATAGGGGGTCGTGAGCTGAGCATCGAGGGTCGAGTGATGAGCCCCCTGGCTTGTTGGAAAAGCTTTGGTGTGGCTCATGGTGACAACCGAGCTCTGAGCCCCAAAGCTTGTTGGAAAAGCTTCGGTGTGGCTTGGATTCACTACCGAGCGACGAGCCCCAAAGCTTGTTGGAAAAGATTTGGTATGGCTCGAGGTTACAACCGAGCTCTAAGCCCCAAAGCTTGTTAAAAAAGCTTTGGTGTGGCTCGGATTCACTACCGAGCGACGAGCCCCAAAGCTTGTTGGAAAAGCTTTGGTATGGTTCGAGGTTACAACCGAGCTCCGAGCCCCAAAACTTAATGAAAAAGCTTCGGTGTGGCTCGGATTCACTATCTAGCGCCGAGCCTCCTCATTGCTTGTAAGGAGCAAGGCGATGGCTTGAGATTACAACCGAGCTTCGAGCCCTAAGACTTGTTAGAAAAGCTTTGGTATGGCTCGAGGTTACAACCAAGCTCTGAGCCCTAAAACTTGTTGGAAAAGTTTTGGTATGGCTCGTGGTCACAACAGATCTCCGAGCCCAAAACTTGTTGGAAAAGTTTTGGTATGGCTGGAGGTCACAACCGAGCTTCGAACCCCAAGACTTGTTGAAAAAGTTTAGGTATGGCTCAAGGTTACAACCGAGCTCCGAGCCCCAAAACTTGTTGTAAAAGCTTAGGTATGGCTCGAGGTTACAACCGAGCTCCGAGCCTCAAGACTTGTTGGAAAAGCTTCGGTATCGCTCGGATTCACTACCGAGCACCGAGCCCCTATGCTCGTTGGAAAGGCTATGGGGGCGTCGAGAGCCAAAAATAGGCGGGTCGTTAGCCGAGCGTTGAGCATTAAGGGCCGAGCCCTCATGAGCTCGGGTGTCGAGGCGGGGCGTCGGATGCCGAGCCTAGAAGCTCGTCTGTGGGAGCCAAGCATGGCTCGGAGCTGCCACTGAACACCGATCCCCAGAGCTTGTTGGAAAAGCTATGGGGTGGCTCGAGGTCACTGCCGAGCACCGAACCCCTATGTTTGTTGGAAAGGCTATGGGGGCACCGAGAGCCAAAAATAAGGGATCGTGAGTCGAGCGTTGAGCATCGGGGGCCGAGCCCTCATGAGCTCGGGTGTCGAGGCGGGACGTCGGATGCTGAGCCTAGAAGCTTGTTTGTGGGAGCCAAGCGTGGCTCAGAGCTGCCACCGAACACCGAGCCCCAAATATTGTTGGAAAAGCTATGGGTGGCTCGAGGTCTCTGCCGAGCGCCGAGCCCTATGCTTGTTGGAAAGGCTATGGGGGCGTTGAAAGCCAAAAGTAGGGAGGTCATTTAGCTGAGCGTCGAGGGTCGAGCGACGAGCCTCCCTGCTTGCAGTTAAAAGCTAGCGGTGGCTCGAGGTTACGACCGAGCACCGAGCCTCAAAACATGTTGGAAAAGCTTTGGTAAGGCTCACGGTGACAACCGAGCTCTGAGCCCCAAAGCTTGTTGGAAAAGCTTCGGTGTGGCTCGGATAGGCTACCCAGCGACGAGCCCCAAAGCTTGTTGGAAAAGCTTTGGTATGGCTCGAGGTTAAAACCGAGCTCCGAGCCCCCAAGCTTGTTGGAAAAGCTTTGGTGTGTCTCAGATTCACTACCAAGCGACGAGCTCCAAAGCTTGTTGGAAAAGCTTTGGTATGCCTCGAGGTTATAACCGAGCTCCGAGCCCCAAAATTTATTGGAAAAACTTCGGTGTGGCTCGGATTCACTACCGAGCGCTGAGCCTCCTCATTGCTTGTGAGGAGCAAGGCGATGGCTTGAGATTACAACCGAGCTCCGAGCCCTAAGACTTGTTGGAAAAGCTTTGGTATGGCTCAAGGTTACAACCGAGCTCCGAGCCCCAAAACTTGTTGGAAAAGTTTTGGTATGGCTCGAGGTCACAACCAATCTCCGAGCCCAAAACTTGTTGGAAAAGTTTTGGTATGGCTCGAGGTCACAACCGATCTCCGAGCCCCAAGACTTGTTGAAAAAGTTTTGGTATGGCTCGAGGTTACAACCGAGCTCCGAGCCTCAAAACATGTTGGAAAAGCTTTGGCATGGCTCGAGGTTACCACCGAGCTCCGAGTCCCAAGACTTGTTGGAAAAGCTTCGGTGTGGCTCGAATTCACTACCGAGTGCCGAGCCCCTATGCTCCTTGGAAAGGTTATGGGGGCATCGAGAGCCAAAAATAGGCAGGCCGTTTAGCCGAGCATCGAGGGTCTAGTGACGAGCCCCCTGCTTGCGGTTAAAAGCTAGTGGTGGCTCGAGGTTACCACCGAGCGCCGAGCCTCAAAACATGTTGGAAAAGCTTTGGTATGGCTCGCGGTGACAACCAAGCTCTGAGCCCCAAAGCTTGTTGAAAAATCTTTGGTGTGGCTCGGATTCATTACCGAATGACGAGCCCCAAAGCTTGTTGGAAAAGCTTTGATATGGCTCGAGGTTACAACCGAGCTCTGAACCTCCACATTGCTTGTGAGAAGCTCTGGGATGGCTCGAGGTTACAACCGAGCCTCGAGCTCCAAAACTTGTTGGAAAAGCTTTTGTATGGCTCGAGGTTACAACCCAGCTCTGAGCCCCAAGACTTGTTGGAAAATTTTTGGTAATGAAGCGGCTAAACTTGCACCTCTATCGCGGGAGGAAGGGCGAGTAGAGGTAACAAAGAATGTGCAGTACTTGAGCCGTTGCCACGGGACACCAGCCACTGTACCAGCTGACAAGGCCGAGGGTAAAACTGGAATTTTACGTGTCAGGCTGACGTCATGGGGGTGGAAATCGAGGTCTTTTGAGATCCTAGTGGCTGTTAGATCTTGATGATCAATATTGGACGGTGACGATCCTTTTGCAAAATTCGAGGAGTCTTTCCCCTCCTATAAGTCCCCCACCCCTCTCTTCATTTCTTCACTTCGCACTCTCTCTCTTCATAACAGGAATTTCCTCTTTTTGCTGTTGATGATAACTTTTTTGGTGATACTCCCGTTTCCCATTCAATCAGGTTAGTATTTTGTTTCCTTATGTTGCGCTCTCAGTCCGGTTTCGAGGCGAGCTCTTCGGGTCGTGGTGTGGTGGTGGTCGAGACACAGTCGATGTCTTAGTCCCTGGTTGACACTACTTCTGAGGAGCAGGAACAGTCGGATTCGAGATCTGGGGCGATGTGGTTCTTGACGTGGCCCCCTTGCGAAGTCGTATGCCAGAAGAGGGGTCATCGAGGGAGGAGACTGACGAGGGTTCTAAGGAGGAGCTTGTCGAGGAGGAGGGCGACTAGGAGGGGCGAAGGAGGAACCGAGGGAGAGGGCGACTAGGAGGGAGGTGAAGGAGGGGCCGAGGGAGTGGTAGCGGATGAAGAAACTGGTCTCCCCCCTCTGCCCCCATTGTCGACTCCCTCTGCGGAGAGGAAGCCTCGCCCTCGTAGGAGAAAGAGGAAGTGGATTCGGCCGGATAGTACGGGCACGCCGGATGAGTTCGGACCCCAGCCAGGAGAAGGGCTTGCAGTCCCCCCCCCCCCCCGGTCAAATAGGAATCCAGGGTCAATCAGGATGTATCCTGATGACGTTGAGGAACTTGTCCAATTTACCGCGGGGGAGCGTGCAACTGATCGGGTAATGATAAAGATGGACAGCATCCAGTGTGTGCAGAAGGCGGACTACCTGCCTATATTAAGGGCGAGTTATTTCATCCCTCGAGAGTTCGAGCTACTGATTCCGAGCCCCGATCTTCGTCCGACCACTGAGATGGAGAAGAGCTTCTGCATGTTTTCCGAAGATGCTTTCGTCTCGGGACTCAGGTTGCCGCTGCACCCATTCATCAAGAGGGTGCTGAGGTAGGGAGAGCTAAGTCCGATGAGTACGACCCCAACTCGTAGAAGCATCGGGTCTGCTTCATCCTAAAGTGCAAGGAGAAGGGGGTGAAGCTGAAGCTTAAGTATTTCCGAGTGTCTTAGGAGTGAGTTAGCTCGGAGATATGGAGTGGATCTTCTATATGTCGCCACGCCCCCACAAGAGAGTGATGCACGGTCACCCAGACTCGATAAAGGCCTGGAAGGAGAAGTACCTCGTTGTCCGGAACGAGACGCCTTGGGAAATCCCGACAGTTTGGAATTTTTTCAGGCCGAAGCATAAGCCCCCGAGGCGGAGGGACTTGACGGAAAATGAGTGGGCTAAAGTGGATAAAATTGTCGAGGGGAACAACATCAGTTTGCCACGCATCACAGAGTTACATATGGCCTGAGCCGGACTGAGCGCAACGCCTCCTTGTATGTTTTTGTTTCTACTTTACTTAATTTTCTGCCTTCGTGTTAACATTTTTCCTTTTCTCTTTGCAGCGATGGACGCGAAGAACCTCAAGGCGAGGAATGCCCTCCTGGATTTGGCCGCGAAAAGAGAGAGCCGACAGGGAGAAGGCTGCCAAGGAGAAGGCGGCCCCGGCAGCAGGGTCCACCCAGGGGGCGGCCCAAGGAACTTCGGAGCCGCCTTCGAAGAGGTCGAAGAAAAGCCACTCATCTAGAGGGCCGAAGGAGTCAGAGCCAAGCTCCAGTAGTAAGAAGGTGATGGAGGTCTTGAAGGCAGGGACCCCAGCACTTTGCCCCGACACCCAGGAGATGGTGGGCAGGAAGGGTCTAAGGCCGTTCGCCCCGGATTGGGCAGTTAAGGACAGCAACTCTTTGGCTGAGGGACCGATTGTGGTTGAGGTGGCGGAAAAGCTCGCTACGGAGGGCGACCAGATGAATCTAGCGACAGATTCGTCCGAGGTGGCCTACATGAAGTTGGCTCAGGCGCAGGTCGCGGTAAGTATTTGTTAGTTATCTACCTTGTGCTTAGTATTTATGAGTTTTGCGTCTAACTCAATTCTTCTCGGCCGGGCACTACTGCACGGGGCGCATCTATAGAAGTGCTTAGAGAAGAAAGTCCAGGTCGAGAAGTGGAAAGCCGAGCGGTTCCTCCGAGAGGCAAAGAAGCTGAAGGACGAATTGACGGTGGCTGAGGGAGCTCAGGGGGTCCTCCAAGCCGAGATGGCTTCCCTGCAGGATCAGCATGCACATGAGGTGGCAGCTGTTCGAGTGGTGGCCCGGGCAGAGTATGACGAGCTACAGATGTCCTCTGCGGACGAGCTAATCCAAGCTCAAGATGATGCCTACGATCGAGCCAAACAACACTTTCTGCACCTCTACCCGGAGGCCAAGATCAACCACCTCCACTATGGGTAGGCGCCTCCCGTACTTCCACCGACCCCCGGGGGTGAGGATGACAAGGCTCCGAAGGACCCTCACTTGGAGAAGGAGGCAGGGGTGCCCGGGATGCCGAAGAGGTGCCAAAGTAGTGTAGGATTTTTACTTTCTTTTTTATTTGTATTTGCCTTGTGCGGATTAGCCACCGCTTTTTGTAACACAATTTTTGATTTTATAAAAACAACTTTTTGGCCAACCCTCCGTGACTTGTTGTTTTTATCAAGGTTTCTTAGTGAATCGTTGCTTCTCCCCTATTTTTGCTAGATGAACGAGACCGGCGGGGCCAACCTCAGTTCGGCCGAGGTCCGGCGACTTCGAAATAAGCTAGAGTCCAAGGAGAGTGTGCTGATTCGCTATTGTGAGAAGGCTCGCAATCGAAAAGCCGCGGTAGACTATTTTATGAACAAGTCTAAGGAGCTCAGCTTAGAGGCGGCTCGTCTGAAAAAGGCCCTAGCCGACCGCGATTGGGGTAGTGCCGAAAGGAACTGGGCTCTATCTGATGCCTCCACCAGGCGTCAGACCTCCGAATCCATTCTCTGGGAGGTTGTTGTTGAGAAGGAGCTGGAGATTCAAAGGTTGAAGGTGCTGCTAGGCGCCGGACGACCTCGACTCGGCCGTCCGGGGCAAGGAGGCTCCTCTGTCTTAAGCTCCTCGTCGACCTTATACCTGAAGATGGTAAGGCCCGCTGACGCGCAGAGCTCGGTTGCGGGGATGTCGATAATGGCTACGCCCAAGATGGAGGATGAGATTGCTGGAAGGCGGAGTCATTCCGCTGGACTCGAGGCAGCTCTTGTGAGTCCGGAGGGTCCGGCAAGGGACCCTTAGGTAGTGGTAGAGGAAGAGTTTGTAACGTTTTTTAATTGTACCGTAGACTTTGAGGGCATTTTAAAAGATTCGATTTGTCCGACCCTTTTTGACTTTGAAAGAATTAAGATTCGATTTGTCCCTCGAACCGGTCTCCGAATCCCCTGTATTGCAGGAAATGAGGGAGTGACTTGAGACCGACGTCGAATGCTGTTTCGTCTTCCAATGTCGCTTAAATGGGGGGGTGTTTCATCTTCTGTTGTTTGGACTTCCCAATGTCATAATTGCGCCTTTTTGGAAGGCTATATAACCCTTACTCCTTCACCAGCAGTTCATCAGAAATCGCCTCACTTCACCGTGAGTTCCCGTCGCTGGTGACCCTCTTGCCACCCTCTGACAATTCGGGGTAGCGGCTCTGAAAGATGTTTACCCCGAGTTGCTAGCGGGTGAGAAGTGGGTCAGTCTCGGAGGCGGGGCTCGGGAGCTCGTCAAAGGCGAGCGCCCCCAATGAAACTTTTGGCCGAGAGTCCCAGATCGGTGGCTCCCCTTCCACCCTCTGACAATTCGGGGTAGCGGCTCCGACAGCTGTTTATCTCGAGTTGCCAGCGAGTGAGAGGTGGGTTGACCGATGGTACAGGTAGAAGGTCCAAGACTTGTGTCTTGACAAAAAAATCTCTCGGGTGCTCGGAGGGTCGAGCCCCCTTAACTTGGAAGGGTTGTCGGGTTGTTGCTCGGAGGCGCTATCGACCGCGAAGCCCTGTTAGCTTGAAAAAGCTAGGGCATGGCTCGAGATCAGTGCCGAGGGTCGAGCCCTCTTATCATGGAAGGGTTGTCGGGTTGTGGCTCGGAGGCACTGCCAAGCGCGAAGCCCTGTTAGCTTAAGAAAGCTAGGGCGTGGCTCGAGGTCAGTGCCGAGGGTCGACCCCCCTTAACTTGGAAGAGTTTTCGTGTTGTGGCTTGGAGGCACTGCCAAGCACGAAGCCCTGTCAGCTTGAGAAAGCTAGGACGTGGCTCGAGGTCAGTGCCGAGGTTCGAGCCCCCTTATCTTGGAAGAGTTGTCGGGTTGTGGCTCGGAGGCACTACCGAGCGCGAAGCCCTATCAGCTTGAGAAAGCTAGGGCGTGGCTCAAGGTCAGTGCCGAGGGTCGAGCCCCCTTATCTTGGAAGAGTTTTCGGGTTGTGGCTCGAAGTCATTGCTGAGCGCGAAGCCCTGTCAGCTTGAAAAAGCTAGGGCATGGCTCGAGGTCACTACCGATGGTCGAGCCCCCTTATCTTGGAAGGGTTGTCGGGTTGTGGCTCAGAGGCACTGCCGAGCGTGAAGCCCTGTTAGCTTGAGAAAGCTAGGGCGTGGCTCGAGGTCAGTACCGAGGGTCGAGCCCCCTTAACTTGTAAGAGTTGTCGGGTTATGGCTCGGAGGTACTGCCAAGCGCGAAGCCCTGTTAGCTTGAGAAAGCTAGGGCGTGGCTCGAGTCAGTACCGAGGGTCGCGCCCCCTTAACTTATTTTTAAGAAAGACAGGGTGTAGCTTGAGGACATTGCCGAGCGTCAAGGTCGTAGGGCTTGGAAAAAGCCCAGGGCTTGCTTGAGATCGATGCCGTATGTCGAGCCCCCATACTTGTTTTAAGAAAGCTGGCATGAGGCAAAAAATGAGAAAAATATTACATCATATTTACTCGCTACAAAATGAGGCACGCGGTGCCGATTACATCTTGCTATTTACAAAGGGAAGTTACAAGAGTTACTCTTCCCCCTCGAGGAATTTGATGAGGTGTTCTGCGTTCCAGGGTCACTTCATGGCCCTGCCCTCGGTGTTGGTGAGTTGGTATGTGCGGGGGCGCACAACTTTGAAAACATTGTATGGGCCCTCCCTGTTGGGTGCCAGCTTCCTCTTTTGGTCCGGGTTGGATACTGCCAGCTTTCTGAGCACGAGGTCCCCGTGTTTGATGTCGGTGGGATGGACCTACTTGTTGTAGAACCTTTCGATCCTCTACTGATACATGCTCCGTCTGATGGTTGATTTCTCCCTGACCTCGTCTATGAGGTCCAGGTTGGCACGTAGTTGCGCCGAGTTGCTCTCTTCATCGAAGGCCATGATCCGGGGCGAAGGTAGCCCGATCTCGAGGGGGATCACTGCTTTCGTGCCGTAAGTTAGATTGAACGGTGATTCTCCCATGGGGATCCTCTTTGTCGTCCAATAGTGCACGCTTGGCAGCTCATCGACTCATAGTCCCTTAGAGGAATTATCAAGCGGTTTCTTGAGGCCGTCAAGGATTTGGCGATTCGCGTTCTTGGCCTGACCGTTCGACTACGGGTGGCATACCGAAGAGAAGCGCTGCTGGTGCCGAGATCCTCATAGAACTTTCGAAAATTCTTGCCCGCAAACTGGGTCGCATTGTCCATGATGAGTATGTGCGGAATTCCGAACCGGTAGATGATGTGTTTCCAGAAGAACTGCTGAGTTTGCTGTTCTGTGATGGTTGCCAGGGGCTCGGCTTCGATCCACTTGGTGAAGTAGGCGATGACTACTACCAGGAACTTCCTTTGGCCTGCTGCTTTCGGAAAGGAGCCGACCAGGTCCATTCCCCACATGGTGAATGGGGTCGGACTGGCTAAAGAACGAAGGTTCGCATGTGGAACCCTTCTTACTGAGGAGAATCTTTGACATTGACCGCACTTTTTGACGAGGGCCAAGGCATCTTGTAACATTGTGGGCCAGTAATATCCGTGGTTCAGGGCCTTTCTGGCGAGCGAACGACTCCCCATGTGGCACCCACCAATTCCTTCATGGAGCTCTTTGAGGGCGTACTTAGCCTCGTCGGGGGATAAGCAGCGAAGGTAGGGTCTTCCATCCGTCGTTGTGTACGAGCGTTTGAAGAGGGTCTCGTTGATCACGATGAACCTTTCTGAGCGGACCCTGGTTCTTCTTTCTTCGGATTGATCTTTGGGGAGCTCGCCTTCTCCATGAGCTTTCAGATGGGAGTGGTCCAACCGTCTGGCTGAGCTTCGTTGTTTATACAAAGGGTTTCAGGGAGGTCGGTACTCTGCCTTAGGAGGACTTCAATCAACACCGTACGGTCGAGGCCTTCAAAGGACGAGGAGGCAAGCTTTGACAGGGCATCTGCCTGGGCATTCTGCTATCTTGGGATCCGTAGTACTGCGGAACAGTCGAAGGATGTTAAGAGCCGCTGGACTACTGCCAAGTACCAGACCATCCGATCATCATGAGCCTCATACTCCCCAGTGATCTGATTAACCACGAGCTGAGAGTCGCTATAGGCCCTGATCTGCCTTGCACCTACCTGGTGTGCTAGGGTAAGCCCTGCGATCATGGCCTCATACTCTGCCTCGTTGTTAGAGGCCGGAAAGTTGGGGCGAAGAGAACATTGAAGAAGGAAGTTGTCGGGATCTCGCAAGATGATGCCCGCACCACTTCCCGCTTCGCAAGAGGATCCGTTGACGTAAACTTCCCACGTCGGATCGGCCTCCTGACCGTTGGGTTGCTCGGATATGGTGCACTCTGTGATGAATTTGGCGAGGGCCTGCCCCTTAATAGCTATTCTTGGCTGGTAGCTGATGTCGTATTGACTTAGCTCGATCGACCATTTGACCAATCGGCCAGAGCTCTCTGGCTTGTGGAGTACAGTCTTGAGGGGCTGGTCCGTGAGGACCTGGATTGAGTGCGCCTAAAAATATGGGCAGAGTTTTTGGGTGGCCATGACCAGGGCATATGCTACTTTCTCCATCTTCGCATAGCGGGTCTTGGCCAAAAGCAGGACTTTGCTCACATAGCATAACGGCTTCTGGACTCCGTCTTCTTCTCGGACGAGAATGTCACTCAGAGCGCTTTTTGAGGTCGCAAGGTAAAGCCAGAAGGGTTTGCCCGGCTCATGTTTGCTCAGAAGTGGGGGATTGGCGAGGTATTCCTTTAGCTGGTCAAACACCTCCTGCTACTGGGTGCCCCATTCGAAGCCTCCGGTTCCTCGCAATGCCATGAAAAAGGGGAGAGACTTCTCTCCAGACTTGGAGAGGAAGCGGCCGATGGCCGCTAGTCTCCCCATGAGCCGCTGCACCTCCTTGATGTTTCTAGGAGGAGCCATATCTATTATGGCCTGGATCTTCTTGGGGTTTGCCTCGATGCCGCGGTGGTTGACGACGAACCCGAGAAATTTGCCTGAGGAGACGCCGAATGCACATTTGGCGGGATTGAGCCTCATGTTGTGGGTCCGAAGTGTTACAAAATTGTATGGCTGAAAATCATTGTTTTTATAGTCTCATGATGGATGGGAAAATGAATTTCAAATGATTTGATTTTACATATTTAGACTAATTTAGATGTGTAGATCAATGTGAACGGTTCGGATCGTCGATATGAACGCTCGAAGGCCTGGTGCACACCCCGTGTGCACTAAAGGTAGTGCACAACCGAAGCTTTCCCTATATATATATATATATATATATATATATATATATATATGCTCCATTGCAAACGGGTTCAGTACAAATGAGTATGCAAACCACTGAAGCCATTGTTGAAAACAATAGCTTAGGTTATAAACATATACCGTTGTTGGAGTCAAACGGCTTAGATTATAACCTAAGCTGTTGTTGGGAACGACTTAGGTTATATTAAGCGTGAAGCCGTTGTTTCCATCAACGACTTCAATGGTTTACAATGGAACATTGCTTATATATATATATATATATATATATAGGGAAAGGTTCGGTTGAGCACTGGGCCAGTGCTCAACGCTGCGCGCACTCGCGCTCAGCCGTCCGATCTGCATTTTGATCATGATGCAGATCTAACGGCTGGCATTCTCTCCCACTCTTCTCACACATACGGAGGGGTAATTTGGTCATTTACCACTCCCGCTCTTCTCTTTCTCTCTACTTTTCGATCTGCATCCTCTACCCACTCTTTCTTTCACCTTTTGGATCTGCTGCCCCTTCCCCCCCCACCCAAAAAAAAAGAAGCCCAAATCTCCTATCCTCTCGAGCGACCTCTCTCTCTCTCTCTCTCTCTCTCCATCGACGCCTCTTTCTCTTTACCTTTTCGATCTGCTGCCCCTTTTCCCCAAAAAATTGAAACCCTAAAGCGACGGATCGTCGCTTTCGCCAGTTGATTCGGGGGAGATCAGAGGGCGTCTTAATTTGGTGAGTTGAATTAGGTTTTTAGATATGGGAATTTGTTTATTATTGGTTTGATTGTCGATTCTTATGATAATTTATATTAAAGTTGGCGACTTGAACTTCAATTGTTAATGAATTTTTTATTTTTTATTTTTTTCTTTTTATTTTGATTAGGAGCAATTGTTATTGATGTTTACATTTGAGGAAGTTAGATTAGGAGATAGATTAGAGAAACTAATTTGAAGTTTTTTTTAGATTGGTAAAAAAAATCTTACTGTTATATTTTATTTGCTTAACATACCAATGCACTTCAGTGAGTTGATATGTAATTTCTATTTGAAGAAATTGTATCATATCAGGAGTCTGAATTATTTGGTTGTGGACATCAATATAAATTTATTAGCAGATAAATTGTACAAAGAAAATGGCTCATTGTACAGAGGATACTCTATAGAAATATACCTTCATGGAATTCCCTATCAGCAAATGTAGTAACTAGCAAGATGTAGGTAAAACTTAAAATATTTATGCTGTGCATAAACAATATGTTTGCACTTTAGAACTATTCTTGGGTTTGATAAAAATAATCATCTATAAGCAGATTACGATAGATATTTGCAACCTACCTCTCCCTTTATTCTCTTTTTAGCTCTAAATTGACAGTGAATGGCCACTTATCAGTAATGTTGACTACTTTTTGAGCCACCATCTCATAAGTATCAACCGATGAAACGAAGTCGAATAGGTCAACTCCTTATGTGAAACATTATTTATTTCAGCCAAATTAGTGGTTTGACTCACAAAAATTTGTATACTAATCCATATGAAGTTAGGTTAGCTACTTCCCTCAATGGGGATAAGGAATTTAAGAATAGAAAACCTGAATTCTTTTTCCTATCTAAAATAGGGCTTGAAACCTGCCAGGCTTTCTGTGCTAATCCGCATTGCTTTCAAGCTTGAGGATCAATTTCTAATGGAACGAGCTTGAGTTCGGTTCTGGTGCTAATTCTAGTAATAGTACGGGCAGGGCAGGTAAGGGCCAATTAAGAAAGACTTTGTAGGGAAACCCGAGTTCAACTAGAGTAGCGAACCTGGAAAGCTTTGTAGTTAGCCAGGAAAGTTGGAGTAGAACGCAAACTGGATAAGCGAAGAAAGTCATTTTTTCACGAATTGTAGGCGATTTGAGAAGGATGGATTAAGCATTCCTTTGAACGCAATGAGAAGCTTTTGAAGCCTAACTCTAAATCTCAAATACTGTACTTATAGTGATGCCTAATACGCAAGCTGTAAGAGAAGGAAAAGGATCAAACCTTGAAAATGTGGCAAGAGTATGTTCTTTTGCTGAAATTTCGTTCAGGAAAAGAAATTTGGGGGGGGGGGGGAGCCTAGTAGCAAGCATTATTCCAATTTAACTGACTTGCAGTAGTTTAAATAAATGGTCATAACGCAATTTCTTGCACAATTCCAACAGGAAAAGGATGCAAGCAAAATCACAAGACAGATTCATGCAAAATTGATGTTAGAGTAAAACATGATAACACGGAGAAATGCTCACAGTCTTGAATGCATTTAAAGCAACCCCAGCATCAGATAATATTTACAAGTCCCCAAGATCCATAAATGCCTGCACCAAAGTACAAAAATAACACAAATCCATAAATGCATCAAAATGTTGATAAAAACAATTGGAACAACTCAAAAAAAAATGCAAGGAAATTACTGATCTCAACTTCTAGTATATATATTACTGAAATTGTTCTAAGCTCCCATTTTAATTTTCAGAAGTAATTTTGATCATTTTCTATACCCATTTAAACACATCTCATCATCCAATCTAATAATTTGTTCCAGTTACCAAAATTAACCTACAAGCACATTCTATCTAAAGATGGTGCATTTTACCCAAATAAAGAGAGCATATTCTAACAAAACAAAAGTACTTTCCATTAAAAAAATAATTTGCAGCTTTTTTAGATTAGAGAAACTAATTTGCAGCTTTTTTAGATTATGGTAAAAAATCTTATTGTTTATGCAGGGCTAGATTAAATTACGCAGATTGTTTATGCTGTTTTTATGCATCTTTTATTTGTTGTTTTGAGCCTACAGCTTACCTACAGGTGTTGTTTTTATGCACATTTTATTGTTTTTTTATGTTTTGTTTTTAGATTGAAGCTTTCAGGCGTTCAGGCCAAAGAGATTGCAATGATTGAAGGAGACATGTTTAAAAAATGCATTTTCGTTTGGTATAGAGGTGTGCGGTTTGGTGTAAGATGCATGATTGTAAGGGATGCTTGAAGTGCAATTTGGCTAAAGTGATTGAAGTGTGGTTTGGTTTGAGATGCCTGTATATGGATCTATTTATCTATCTATTATCTGGAAGCAAATTCATTAATTGAAGTGAATATGAAGTATTACCAACTATGTACTAAAAACTCAATGGGGTGTTTGAAAGTTGTTGCAGCAAACACTGAATGAACCATTCTTGATCTTTTTACGTAACTGATGAGTTGTTATGAGACAGATATTGCTTCCTATTGTGTTTTTGAATTGAATATATTGATCTCACGTTTGTGTTGATCTTGGTTTTGTGCCTCTCTGGCTGCCAATTTGTGAGAATATTCTACAATTATGTTACAATGTTAACAGGTTGCAGGAAAAATATATAGATTTTTGTAAGCATATTTGGTTTGAACCTAAAAAATTTCTTGTGTGTATATGTTTCAGTCAGATTTACTTAAGTACCATACTCTATCAAAAACATACCCTCAAAATCACATTTACTCAGTTGAAGACAGTTTTGCATTAGAACAACAATTCACAAAGCTCAGTTTGATAAGTGTCCAAGGTTTGGGAGACAGTTCAAAGCTTGGTAAAATTGTGGGGTGCACTAACAACCTCTATTACTTCATATTCTAGTAAAAGTTCATACAATCCAATTATTTCTTCTAGTGTATTCAGTGTCAGATTAGGCAATACTTTTGGAATTATGAAGAGAAGTCAAAATAAACCCAAGAAACAACTATGCATGCTAAAAATCAAGCAAAAGTGATTCAAATAACTTTAGATAAATCGTGCTAAAAAAACTCACTAAAATTGTCATTTGGTTTAAAGAGAAGTCACAAACACATCAGTCTCTCACACAACAATAAAATGCCGGAAATAATCAAACAGCAAATGGGATTTGAATATTACAACCATAGATCCACAAAATGTTATTCACTTCATATCCCCAAAATTACTTAATATAGATTCCCAAAATATCACAACCATCATTCTAAAAACTGCGAAACATCCAATAATACATTCTAAATTTTTACAAAACCAAATATGACAAAAATTCATGTTACAAACAACAAGCTTACTTCTTCTACTTCCATAAAATACAAAATACAAAGTACAAATTAGCAAGCTAACTTCTTCTTACTACTTCAACAACAACACCACCACTACCAAATCTACAAAATACAAAACACTATCACAACCACCACCACCACACCACTACTTCAAGACCACAAGAACCAATAACAAGCACACCAAATCCATTCAAGATCCAAGCAATGCCCTAACCGTATTGACCATCATTCTCCTAACACCATTTTAAGTTGCTAGCTGCACTATCACATGGCAATGCATCTAGTTATCGCAAAAGCTAAGAAATCCCATGTACTGATGGTTCTTGATCATGTAGATGCTCTTCTCGAAGTGAGTTACACCTATACAAAAAATAAAATTAAAATAAATGTTATCACATATAGCAAAATACATACAGAGCACATAAAGGGCATAAACAATATTATATAGAGCTGTTATAATGTACAAACTATTACATTGCAATAAACTTGTTACATATCATATTATACAAAATAAATACAGAGCACATAAATAGAAGCAACAGCTTGTTACCTATTCAAAACAACAAAGACTCATCTCTTATCATCATCATCAAGAAACAATGGTCTAGCTACCTCAAAGGTAAACATCAATAACAATTGATCCTAATCAAAATAAAAAGAAAAAAATAAAAAATAAAAAATTCATAAACAATTGAAGTTCAAGTCGCCAACTTTAATATAAATTATCATAAGAATCGACAATCAAACCGATAATAAACAAATTCCCATATCTAAAAACCTAATTCAACTCACCAAATTAAGACGCCCTCCGATCTCCCCCAAATCAACTGGAGAAAGCGACGATCCGTCGCTTTAGGGTTTCTATTTTTTGGGGAAAAGGGGCAGCAGATCGAAAAGGTAGAGAGAAAGAGGCATCGATGGAGAGAGAGAGAGAGAGAGGTTGCTCGAGAGGATAGGAGATTAGGGCTTCTTTTTTTTTGGGGGGGGGGGGGAGGGGGGGGGGGAGGGGGGGAAAGGGCAGCAGATCCAAATGGTGAGAGAAAGAGTGGGTAGATGATGCAGATCGAAAAGTAGAGAGAAAGAGAAGAGCGGGAGGGGTAAATGACCAAATTACCCCTCCGTATGTGTGAGAAGAGCGGGAGAGAATGCTAGCCATTAGATCTGCACCAAATTACCCCTCCATGTGTATATATATATATATATATATATATATATATATATATATATATATATAAGGGGAGGTTCGGTTGAGCACTGGGCCAGTGCTCAACGCTGTGCGCACTCGCGCTCAGCCGTCCGATCTGCATTTTGATCATGATGCTATATATATATATATATATATAGTCCCCTTTGGTTGCGCACTACTTTTGGTGAGCACTCCGTGAGTACTCATGAAATAAAGACCTTATGAAAAATCCGAACCGCTCATATTGTTCTATATGCCTAAGATAGCCTAACAATAAAAAATCAAGTAATTTGAAGTTCATTTGCCCAACCATCATGCTGTTAGAATTTTCAGCCATACAATTTTGTGATGATATAAATCATGGACAAATGAATTTAAAATTACTTGATTTTTTTATTGTTAGGCTATCTAAGGTATATAGAACAATATGAGCGGTTCAGATTTGTCATAGGTGCTTCATAGGTGCTCTATTTCGTGAGTGTTCATGGAGTGCTCACCAAAGTAGTGTACGACCGAAGATCTCTCTCTCTCTCTCTCTCTCTCTCTCTATATATATATATATATATATATATAGGGCTCTTCAGTTGCGCACTCCATTTTGCGCACTCACTTTACGCACTCGAGCTCAGCCGTCTGATTTTGATCTTCATCATGATCAAAATTGCGTGGTCCTCCTTTCTTCCGCTCTCTCACTTATGATGAAGGGGCACTATGGTCATTTCCCCTCATTCTCTATGTCCTTCTCCCTCAGTTCTCTCTCTCGCGTTTCTCCTGCTCTCAAAATTTCCCCGTATCCGAAACCCTAGCTTCTTCGATGGCGAATTCGACCTCTGCGTCGCTCCACCTCATCGCCGCCACCATTCCACATCTCGAAACCCATGCCCCCGACGCCCCTTACTCTCCCAATGCTCCTCTCTCGAGTCGCGATGCCCCCAACGCTCCATCTCCACCTCCCAACGTCGGTGAATTCGATCATAAGGTCACCTTTCGTCCACTGTTGCATCGATCTCCATCCACCTCAATTTTTGAAAAGATTAGGGTTAGGGTTATGATTTGAGAATGTTGATTGTTGAATTTTTTTTACTTATAATTTTGTGGTTCAAATGTAATTGATGATTAGAATCAGTTGATATAATTTTGTTGTTCAAATGTAATTGATGAGTTAAAGTTATTGAGCAGAATGTTTGTTTCATATTTTGAACAAGGTAATTATTTTCTCTAAGTTTCAACCATTTTGACTAGTTTCGGCCAAAACAGAATGAAACTTACTGGAACTGAAAATTGTGGAAGAAATGTCAGTTTAAATATGTTAATATATATATATATATATATATATATATATATATATATATATATATATATATATATATATATATATATATATATATATATTTATTTATTTATTTAGCTTAAAAGTTGGAAATATTTTTTTGGGTAAGAGCACTAATAAATAATATACATATTCACTTCGAGACAAAGGAATATTCTGGCTTTAATTCCCAACAAGAAGGATTGTGAAGCACTGGAAGATTTTAGATCTATCACATGTTGAATTATTTTACATACCACCGTCAATCACTCCACCAATCACACCGTCATTTATGCTTCACCTACTCCTCTACTAATTTCTCTGTCAATTCTTCAATCCTTATTTTGTATAAATAGATGTATCATTGGTTGTAACAAATAAGGAAAAAACTTAATATAGTTTCTTCAATTCATTTTCTAAGATGGTATCAGAGCCAACCAGTTGAAAATTTCAAAACCAAATCCAAATCCTAATCCAAATCCAAATCGGATCTCAAAATTTTCAAATCCCGAACAAATTCTAGCAAAAAAAAAGGAAAATTATACTTTCGGTTGTCGCCGGCCAACGCCACCGCAGTCGTCATCCATCGCCCACCGCAGCTCTGTTGCTCTAGCTCTTGTAGTAGATTCTTATACATCCTCTCTTTCTCTTTCTCCTACTTCCTGTTTTCTTCTTTAAAAGTGTGATTTTTTTTTTTGGGTTTCTTTTCCTCACCGAAACAAGGGAGAAAAGAGCGAGAGAGATCCATACAAGAAAAGAGAGAGAGAGAGAGAGAGAGAGAGAGAGAGAGAGAGAGAGAGAGAGAGAGAGAGAGATCCACACAGAGATTTAGGGTAGATTTTATCTTATTTTATATTTTTTTTATTCAGTTTTCAATCAAAGCCCATAAGTACTACAAGCCCATAAGTATTTTTCCAGCCCACTTCTTACTTTTGACATTTTATTTTTTCACTCATTTTTTCCCCTTCTTTTTTTTGGCTTTGCTTCTAGATTATTTCCCTTGATTTTAAAAAAAAATGAGTGAAATTTTTTTTGAGTCATCCGGGATTAAATCCATTCCGGTTGTCGTTCATTCCGAAGGGGTTTTCAATGCCGGACTCACTCTTACTAAATCCTATTACGATATATGGTTTCAGCTGATGGAAATGCAAATTGCTGAAAGGGACAAGATCTCATACATTCGTGATCAGACTACGCCACCAGCGAAATCTGATGACAATTATGAAAAATGGTATGCTGACAATCAAAAGGTCAAACGATGGCTATTAATGTCTATGTCTCCAGAAATTATGCGGTGTTATTTATGCTTACCTACTGCCTACGACATTTGGAATGCCTTATCCAAGGCATTCTACGATGGAAGTGATGAATTGCAAGTTTTTACTCTGAATCAGAAGGCTTTTTCAGCCAGCCAAAAAGGGCGACTCCTCTCTGTGTATTATGGAGAGCTGACTGAAATTTTTCAAGAGTTGGACCATCGTGATATGGTGGTTATGAAGGATCCCGATGATGTCGAAGCCCACCGCAAGTCTATTGAACGTTTACGAGTTCATATATTTCTCGCTGGATTGGATGAGGAATTTGACTCACTCCGACGTGAAATCTTGCGCAGAGATCCAGTACCAGATCTGGATGAGTGTTACTCTTTGTTTCGACGGGAAGTTGTACGTAGTACCACCCTGAAAAGTCATTCTGAAGCATCTGAACCTAGTGCCATGGTGGCTTGGTTCCGTTCTAAACAGGATCGAGCACGACCCTACAATGGTAGACCAACTAATGGTATTGACAAGTCTTCCTACAAATGCACTCATTGCAATAAGACTGGTCATACCAAAAGTCGCTGTTTTGAACTCGTGGGATATCCAGAATGGTGGGATTCTAATCGCACAAAGAAAAATCCAAGCGGGCATTCTGCTGCAGCAGTTGTTCAAACAAAGACTGAAGACGATGATACTGACAATGCCTCGGCATTGGTAATAGCTGCAGACAATCATGGTAAGTTTTTAAATATTTTTACACCTGTTTTGAATAGTGCATGGATAATTGATTCTGGTGCAACAGATCACATGACATATGATTCTAGACATATCCCATCACTCAATCCCTCCACTCAAAAAACTGTCTCTACTACCAATGACACTTCGACCCCAGTCATTGGAGAAGGATCTTTGACACTTACTGATACATTACATTTAGATTCTGTTTTACTTGTTCCATCATTAAATTATAATCTTTTGTCAGTCTCTCAAGTAACCACTACCTTATCTTGTGTTGACATATTTTGGCCTGATTTGTGTGTGTTTAAGGACATAAAAACCAGGAAGACGATTGGTTGTGGTATAAGACGGGGGAAGTTGTATTATTTGGACTTGGAAGCAAAGAGTACTGAAAGCATGTGACAAGCTCTGGCAGTAGGTGGTTCTGAAGACACAAAATGGAAAGAAATATGGTTATGGCATCGTCGTCTTGGGCATGCTTCCTTTGGGTATCTCAAAAAATTATTTCCCCGTTTATTCGAAGCAGTTGATGTTTCTAGTTTCCTGTGTGATATTTGTGAACTTGCCAAATGTCATTGTGTCTCATTTCCTTTACGATTGAATAAAAGTTTGATTCCATTTATGATTATGCATTCTGATGTCTGGGGTCCATCTAAAGTCACTACTTTGGGTGGGTCACGTTGGTTTGTAACATTTATTGATGATTGTATGCGAATGACATGGCTATGCTTGATGAAATCCAAAAGTGAAGTGAACTCGGTCTTTCAAAAGTTTCATAAACAGGTTGAAACTCAGTACAATAGAAAGATTCAAGTTCATCGCAGTGACAATGGTGGCAAATATCAAAGTACAGAACTTCAACAATATTTGGAAGCACAAGGAATGATTCATCACACCACTTGCTCCAACACACCCCAACAGAATGGAGTAGCATAGTGAAAAAGTCGACACTTGTTGGCAGTTGTCCGTGCCTTGTTAATTGAAGCCCATATGCCATTATCTTATTGGGGAGAAGTACTCACTTCTGCCGCTTATTTAATCAATCGGGTACCCTCTAGCACCATCAATTTTCAAACACCATTCCAAACCCTTACTGATGCAGTTGTTGTCCCAGCTGTCTCCAATTTAACTCCTCGTGTCTTTGGGTGTGTGGTGTTTGTACACTTACACAAGCATCAACGCACCAAGTTGACTCCTCAAGCATTACAGTGTATTTTTGTTGGGTATGCCACTCATCAAAAAGGATATAGGTGTTACCATCCTCCCACACGTCGATTATTTGTTACGATGGATGCTGTTTTCCATGAAAATACAATGTACTTCTCCATGCCTGAATTTCAGGGGGAGTGCCAGAAGGAAATTCAGACTCTAGATTATGAGGAAAGTAATACGCAGGATGTGGGATATTTGGATTCCAGTATCGAATTTCCAATAACTGAAGAAGTGGGTCTATCTCCAACACAGCTTGACACCGATGGTCTATCTCCAACTCAGCCCGAGACCCGGTTTCTTGAAAATATGGCTCCGTCTCCAGTTGACATACCACACCAATTGCTTACTGAAGATGTTCTTGAACCACACAAGAGACAGTTACCACAACGTCACACTAGAGGTATTCCTAAACCCACATATGAACCTGAACTTTCTAGTAAAGTAAAATATCCCATGAGCCATTATGTGTCTAACCATGGTTTGTCAGAATCAAATATGACATTTGTGAATCAATTATCTGTTGTATCTATTCCTAACAGTATGCAGGAAGCCTTAGCTGATCCAAGATGGAAAGCAGCTATGAACGAGGAAATGAAATCTTTGGAACAAAATGAAACATGGGAACTAGTTGATCCTCCACCAGGAAAGAAATCAGTCCGATGTCGGTGGATTTACACAGTGAAGTACAAGGCTGACGACACAATTGAACGCTTCAAGACAAGACTGGTAGCAAAGGGATACACTCAAATCTATGGGATTGATTACACAGAAACATTTGCACCTGTAGCCAAAATTAATACAGTTCATGTTCTGCTATCTTTAGCTGCAAACTTGGATTGGCTATTACAACAATTCGATGTGAAGAATGCTTTTCTACACGGTGAATTATCCGAAGAAGTCTACATGGATCTCCCACCAGGATGCATGATACACAGCCAGAAGGTATGCAGGCTAAAGAAATCATTGTATGGACTGAAACAATCTTCGAGAGCATGGTTTGGAAGGTTCACAAAATCTATGATAACCTTTGGCTACCATCAGAGCAACTCAGATCATTACTCTTTTCCTTAAAAAACAACAAGGTAAAATTACTGCACTCATTGTATATGTGGATGACATGATGGTTACAGGGAATGATCCTAAAGAAAGGAAGGCATTACAGAATTACTTATCCAAAGAATTTGAAATGAAAGATCTAGGCCCGCTGAAATATTTTCTTGGGATTGAAGTATCCCGATCTAATAAAGGGATAATTCTGTCTCAAAGAAAGATCTATTACAAGAGACTGGTATGGAAGCATGTCAACCAGCCAATGCACCAGTAGAAGAAGGTTTAAAGCTATGTATTGAGTCCAACCAGGTACCAGTTGACAAAGGAAGATACCAAAGACTTGTAGAGAGATTGATGTACTTATCTCATACCATACCTGATTTGGCTTATGCTTTGAGTATTGTCAGCCAGTTCATGCATAATCCTGGAGAACAACATTTGAATGCAATTACTCGCATTTTGAGGTATCTGAAGTCTGCTCCAGGAAAAGGAGTATTATTCACCAAAAATGAAAATTATCAAAGCATAGAAGCATACACTGATGCTGATTGGGCTGGTGCTGTGGATGACAGATGATCTACTTCTGGTTACTTTACCTTTGTAGGAGGTAATCTTGTGACATGGAGAAGCAAGAAAAAAAATGTTGTAGCTCGTTCTAGTGCAGAAGCTGAATATAGAGGTTTGGCAAACGTACTTTGTGAAACATTATGGCTAAAACTTCTCTTGCAGTATTTGGGTTATCCATTTGAACAACCTATCCGTCTGTTTTGTGACAATAAAGCAGCATGTATTATCGCGCATAATCCAGTTCAACATGACCGTACACAACACGTCGAGGTAGATAGATTTTTTATTAAGGAAAAATTAGATGAAAAGATTGTGGAATTACCTAAAACTCGATCAGAGGAACAGGTGGCTGACATCCTCACCAAAGCAGTCTCAAATCGAGTGTTCTTAAGATTTTTGGACAAGTTGGGCATGTGCAACATCTATGCACCAACTTGAGGGGGAGTGTTGAATTATTCTACATACCACCGTCAATCACTCCACCAATCACACCGTTATTTATGCTTCACCTACTCCTCTACTATTTTCTCTGTCAATTCTTCAATCCTTATTTTGTATAAATAGATGTATCATTGGTTGTAACAAATAAGAAAAAACTTAATATCGTTTCTTCAATTCATTTTCTAAGATCACATTATGTAATGTCATATATGGGCATATGTTTGAAACCAAATCTGCAGATATGTTTGAAACTTTGAATTCCGCACAATACATTTGTCTGTGCACACCCATCCTTTACTCTCTCTTTCCTTTGCTGTGCTCTTGGATCTTTGAGTTTTGTGGTGTTATTGGGACTAATACTTCCTTCTGTCTAGCTGTTCAGTTGAATCACTTGCCTTGTATTGTAATTTTGTTGCACAACCCTACTTATTCATATCTGAAGTTGATATGATAACCTAGTTGATGCAAACTTGTGCAGTTTCAGTAGTTTTATGTTGATCTATCCCCTTTTTTTTCGTTTGTTTATTCTAAGATGGTAGCTTATATTTGTTGCAACTTGTTTTCAGAATGAGCTGTGCCAGATAAGGTTGGATGTTTCCATGCTTGATCGACTTGTCCATGAATAATGTGTAAATAAAGGAATTGTGGACAGCGCTAACAAATCTCCATCAAGTAATGATCTAATTTACTCCCCTTTTAGTTACTAAATTAAATTGCTTGAATGATGTAATGTTATCGAATTTGTCTATGATTTGTACAGCAGCAAATCTTGCAAATACCTCATGTAGAGACTGTTCATCTATAAACTTAGATTGTGGGAACAGTGAAACCTCTGTTAATAATGTTGATAGTGAATGTGTTCAAGAAGCTAATGGTGATTCTACAAATATGCATGTTTTTGACGTTGAAGTGAGATGTGCATCAGAAGTGACAAGTAGCCACAAAGATTGCAGCACCAGCAATGCTAATCATCTACAAAGTTCTAAAAGGGTTCAGAGGAGTAGATATGTTTCAGATGGAAGGAGGCGCAAGAGATGGAGAGGGCGTGCTAATTGTTTGGAGGTCACTCCTGATGCTCCCTCCTTGGATGTAAATAAGCAATATTCTACCTCTTGTTGCTTGTATGGAGGTCATCGAGCTATTCTGCAGTTTTTGTGTTGATACTTGTTCAATAGTTTTGTGTTGAAACTATTATTTGATATGTCAATAGTATCGATTAAAGCAATTAGTTATTTTGCAGTTTTTGTAAAAGATATTCTGCAGTTTATGTATTACTCTGTTATCTCTTAGGTAGCTCTGTTGCAAATTAGAGCCCAGCTTGAAACATATGGTCAAAATGCAAATTCCTTTTAGCTGCAAATTAGAGCCCAAGTTGAAACTACATGCCAGGTTCAACATTCAGTTCCTACAGCAGAATGTGAGCAGCACGAGAAGCAGAATGTGTTAAGAAAAAAAAGAAATAGGAGCAGCAGCAGCAAATTCAACAACAACATAAGCACCACTTGTAACAGCATAAGCAGCACTTGTATTTTCACTTCTAGATGTATAGCAATATTCTTCTTGGCATATATTTCATTATTTCAAGACTTGTAAAATGTTGCTTGTATGCGTATTTTTTTAGATGAATGAAGTTGCTTTGGCTTGAAGCAAACATTGTGACAAGTTGTGAGGCTGGATAGTTTCCAATGGAGACAAGTTTACTGTGTACATTGCGAAATCATTTTGATCACTGTGATGTAGAGTCCCTGTTGCTTACTCAGCAATATCTCACTTTTTGTGTCAATAAAGCGTCCAACTGATAGAAATCATACAAAGATGTCAATAACAAGTTTAAATATCTAAGATCATTCCGTGAAAACAAACATATAGGCATGTAATCAACTACAGGATACTAGATAAAATAACAACCTTTTTAAAAATATGAAACAAACATTCTGCTCAATAACTTTAACTCATCAACTAAATTATATCAATTAAACATTCTGCATAATAACAAAAATTATATCAACTGATTCTGATCATCAATTACATTTGAACAACAAAATTATATCAACTGATTCTGATCATCAATTACATTTGAACAACAAAATTATAAGTTAAAAAATAAAATTCAACAATTAACATTCTCAAATCATAACCCAAACCCTAATCTTTTCAAAAATTGAGGTGGATGGAGATCGATGCAACAGTGGACGAAAGGAGAGACGAAGAGACCTTATGATCGAATTCGTCGACGTTGGGAGGTGGAGATGGAGCGTGGGGGGCGTCGCGACTCGAGGGAGGAGTGTCGGGAGAGTAAAGGGCGTCGGGGGCATGGGTTTCGAGATGTGGAATGGTGGCGGCGATGAGGTGGAGCGACGCAGAGGTCGAATTCGCCATCGAAGAAGCTAGGGTTTCGGATACGGGGAAATTTTGAGAGCAGGAGAAACGCGAGAGAGAGAACTGAGGGAGAAGGACATAGAGAATGAGGGGAAATGACCATAGTGCCCCTTCATCATAAGTGAGAGAGCGGAAGAAAGGAGGACCACGCAATTTTGATCATGATGAAGATCAAAATCAGACGGCTGAGCTCGAGTGCGTAAAGTGAGTGCGCAAAATGGAGTGCGCAACTGAAGAGCCCTATATATATATATAAGCAATGCTCCATTGTAAATTGGTGTGCACACGGGTATGCAAACCACTAAAGCCGTTGTTGAAAACAACGGCTAGGTTATAAATCTAAGTCGTTGTTCCAAAACAACGGCTTATGTCGTTGTTCCGAATATAACCTAAGGTTCAAAATAAACTGAAGCCGTTGTTCCGAACAACGGCTTCAGTAGTTTGCAATGGAGCATTGCTCTCTCTCTCTCTCTCTCTCTCTCTCTCTCTTTCTCTCTCTCTCTCTATATATATATATATATATATATATATATTCCTTTCGTTGTGCACTAGGCCGCCGTGTGCATTCGGCCTTCCCGCCTTTGTATTGACGATCCGATCCGTTCACATTGATCTACACATCTAAATTAATCTAAATATGTAAAATCCAATCATTTGAAATTCATTTGCCTAGTGTACAACGGACTCGGTCTCTCTCTCTCTCTCTATATATATATATAATGTACAGTATTTTTAAGTACAGATTGAGTGTTACTTTTCAGTAACTGCACATATGATTTTCTTCCCCTTCTTATGACATCAATCTTTAGGTATAAGAATTACAAAGCCGCCAAGAATAATATAATAGATCACAATTACATTCTTTTTCCATTTCCTCTCTTGTAGCAGTGCACTGCTACGCTCTTTGATATATACCAGTTTTAGCCTCGATGCACTTAAAACATGAACAAAGCAATAGCTCTCGAGAGGAATACGCACCAAACTTTATGGATGAGACATTAAGGGAGCCAACATCGCATCGGACGATTCAGGGCCTTCATTGTTTACACCTGGGATTATGTGTTCTGGAGATATGAACTGCACGAACTCTTTCAGCTCGGAAAGCTGGAGTGCTCACTATATGGGACTTTCGTACCTGCCAAAAGGGGGATGGAACCAAGCAGCAGATACATTACAATAGATGGCAAATCTATATTAAAAGTTACTTATTTCTATTAACAGTTCATCTGTTGCAGTTGAGAAACTGTCAGGGTTGGGACGGCGATTTACTTGCGATCGTGCCATTACTGGAAAAATGAGATCTAGAAGATGATGGAAGAGAATAGAAGAAGAAGATTGAACAAATTTTTCATTGATTTTTCTAACAGAAACTTACAGCTCATATAGGGAAACAAGGGGGGAGGTAGACAGTTACGCTAGACGACAAAAGAAAATAGAATTTACGCGCTAAGCGCACATTTCCTACGCGCCCTCTATTACATTTAAAAACAGTGTGCCCTCTATGTATAATGCTGATACTCTGATACGAACTTGACACCCTGCATCTCTTCCTGAATGATCCTGATGGTTCTTCACCCTCCCGCTACCACTTCTATTTACTCCGATGGGTTCCCTGACACCATGGTGTCACTCCGGAGATGGTCGGCCGCCGGCGATCCTGACATTTCCTCCCCCCTTAATAGCGAGCTTGTCCCAAGCTCGAAGGAAGGGAATTTTTCACGGAATTCATCGATGTCTACCCACGAAGCATTCTCATAGCTTGAATTCTTCCATTTGATTAGCAGCTGAACTCCGGCTCTATTATGCTTCTTATACATACGTCTTTCCAGAATTAACTCCGGTTGCTCTGTGAATGGATTATCCACCCACCAATGGGGTAACTCAGCAGCCACATTGATGATCTGTGATCCATGGAACTTCTTCAACTTTGACACATGGAAAACAGGATGAATTGACGCAGTTGGGGGCAGATCAAGGCGATACGCTACGGGACCAATTCTTTCTAGTACCTTGTATGGTCCAAAGAATTTCATCGATAACTTTTGAGGAGTGGGATTCCTCAAAGATACCTGTCTATAGGGTTGCAGCCTGAGTAAAACCAGATCTCCCACATCAAATTCGCGCTCCCTTCTTCTTTTGTCAGCAAAATGTTTCATGCGTTCTTGTGCCAAGATCATATTATCCTTCAGCAGCTTCAAGATAGCATCCCTTGTCAGCAGGGTTTCTTCAATAACTGGGAAGTTTGATGTTCCTACTACATACTGCAGTAGTGATGGCAGTGGTCTTCCGTATACTCCTTCAAATGGTGTCAACCCAGTCGACACATGCCAGCATGTGTTATACCAAAATTCCGCCCATGCCAACCATCTACTCCACTCCGATGGCTTTTGACCACAAAAGCATCGCAAATACATCTCCAAAGATTTATTTACTACTTCGGTTTGGCCGTCGCTCTGTGGATGAAAGGCTGTCGAGTGGTGGAGTTTGCAATTTTGTAAGGCAAAAAACTCTTTCCAAAATTTGCTGAGGAAGACGGGGTCTCGATCACTTACAATCGACTTGGGCATTCCATGTAACTTGTAGATATTCTCTACAAATGCTTGGGCAACAGTTTGGGAGGTGTATGGGTGGGAGAGAGCAACGAAGTGGGCATATTTGGTAAGGCGATCAACTACCACCATGATCACGCTTTTGTTGTTACTCTTTGGAAACCCTTCGATGAAATCCATCGATATATCATCCCAAATCAGATCGGGAACTTGAAGGGGTTGCAAAAGACCCACAGGTAGTAGATTTTCTCCTTTACTTTGTTGGCAGATTAAACACTCTCTAACCATAGTCTTAATATCCCTGCTGATTCCTTCCCACGTGAAAGTTCTTCTAATTCTTTGAAGAGTTTTGTGAAAACCTGAGTGCCCCCCTTCATTCGAAGAATGGAGATCATTGAAGATGGTCTTCCTGAGGTCTGTAGTAGGACTCAGCTGAATCCTACCTTTATAAAACCAAATGTCTCCAGACTTTTTGTATAAACTGTGATCTAGCTTTCCTTCTTGCCATTTCCCTTGCAGATCTATAAAGAATGCATCCTGCATTACCATCTCTTTCACTTCTTCAACCCATTGGGGAGTGACCACAGTGATCACAAAACATGCATCTTGTTGTTCTCCCCTTCTTGATAGTCCATCAGCAACTATATTATCTTTACCTCTCTTGTACTCAACTTTGAAAGTAAAACCTAGCAACTTCCACAACCACTTTTCTTGGAACTTAGTATTGATCCTTTGATCTAGGATATATTTGATACTCTGCTGATCTGTTCGGATAGTGAAGGTACTCCCTAGCAAGTATTGCCGCCATTGCTTTATTGCTTGAAGAATAGCAAAAACTTCCTTTTCATAGGTGGATAGAACCAAATTCTTTCCTTTCAACCCTTTACTCATAAAAGCTATGGGATGGTAATCTTGAAGGAGGACTGCCCCAATACCATTCTGGGATGCGTCGGTATCAATTACAAAAGGCTTTGAGAAGTCGGGTGGTTTGAGAACTGGAGTAGTGGTCATAGCTCTTTTAAGAGCAACAAATGCTTCAGCAGCTGCTTCTGACCAGTTGAAGGCATTCTTCTTTAGCAGTTGAGTTAGAGGGTAGGCAATTCCTCCATAATCTTTCACAAATTTGCGGTAATAACCCGTCAATCCAAGGAACCCTCTTAGCTCTTTCACTGTTTTTGGCTCAGGCCATGATTCAACCGCTTGAATCTTGCTCGATTCTACTGCAATTCCTTCCTTGCTGATCACATGTCCCAAGTACCTAACAGATACTTGACCAAAATCACATTTTCTCTTCTTCGCCACTAGCTTATTAGCTCTTAACACTTCCAGAGTGAGTGTTAAGTGTGTGAGATGGCTTTCCCAGGTTTTACTATAGACCAATATGTCATCAAAAAATACAAGTACAAACTTGCGCAAACAATCTTTGAAGACTTCATTCATCAAACTCTGGAAGGTGGCCGGTGCATTTGTGAGGCCAAAGGGCATAACAAGGAACTCAAAATGGCCGTGATGAGTTCTGAAAGCTGTTTTGGAAACGTCTTCTTCTTTAACCCTGATCTGATGATATCCAGATCTTAAGTCTATTTTAGAGAAGTAATTAGCACCATTAAGCTCATCAAGCAGATCATCTATAAGGGGTATGGGAAATTTAGCTTTAATAGTTTGACTATTTAATACTCTATAGTCCACACACAACCTCCAAGTTCCATCCATTTTCTTCACCAGTATAACGGGAGATGCAAAGGAACTTTGGCTTGGTCGTATCATTCCAGAGCTGAGGAGATCTTCAATCTGCTTTTCTATCTCATTTTTGTAGTAATGAGGTTGTTTATAGGGTCTGAGGCACACAGGTTTGGATCCTTCCACCAATGGTATCTGATGATCGACAACTCTTTTAGGAGGCAATTGCAGTTGCTCTGAGAAGACTTCAGGGAATTCATCAAGTATCTGCTGCAGATCCCTCTCCTTCTCACACCCACGATCTACATTAGCCAGTTGCATTGCCTCATCCGCTATTTCCTCTACTTGAATCAAGAAGGCTTGGCAAGAATTTCTTCCCAACTTCGCTAACTCTTCCACTTCCATACATTGCAGCTGTGGATTAATAATGCCTTGAAGCTTCTTCACAGTTCCTTCCACAGAGAATTCCATTGTCATTTGATTGAAATCCATGACAACTGGACCTAAAGTTCTCAACCAGTGAGCCCCCAATACCATTTGAGCTGGTCCAAGGGGAAGGAGCAACATCTCAGCTTGTAAGTTCACCCCTTGAACTATAAAACTCATATTGGTGATTTTCCCTTCACTGTACATACACTCTCCATTTGCCACGGTTACTTTATACCTGGGCTCTTTCAAAATTGAGAGGTTGGCCTTTTCTGCGGTTGTGGGATCAATGTAATTGTGTGTTGAGCCAGTATCTATTAATATATTCACTTCTCTTCCATTGATCTTTCCCCCCACTCTCATGGTTTGTGGATATAATTGGGACCCCATGAGAGCTTGCAGTGAAATCTCAGGATGAATCAGAGGTGTTGAGGTTGTTTGAGTTGTGCTAAATGGTGGTAGCATGTAAGAATCGGGTGGTTGTGAGTGTTCTTCTGCCTACATAACTTCATACTGTATCTCCTCGCCATTCTCTTCTTCTTCCCATCTATCTAGATAATAAAATTTCTGCCCCTTGCACAAATGTCCCTGGACATACTTCTCATCGCAGTTGAAGCAGAGCCCCTTGGCTCTTCGCTCCTTCATCTCCTGATAGCTCAGCCTCTTCGGGCCCAAATTCGATACTGGTGTTGGGGAAGACAGTGTGATTGGAGGTCTGGTCGGGCTTGGGTTAGTATAGTTGGACACAGGATTTGTTTTGCTCAAGTAAGGAGTTCGAAAATTCTTCTTCAAACAAGAAATCTTTTCTTCAAATCCTCTAGCCAGGCCCATTGCTTCATTCACGTTCTTGGGTCTCTGCGATCTCACATCCCAACGAATCTCATCCCTTAGCCCACTAATGAATGTACTCATGTAGTGTGATTCAGTCCAATCCTTCACAAAATTAGATAGCCGATCGAACTCTTGAATGTATAGCTCTATATCTCCCTTCTGCTGAAGTTTGGAAAGTATTCCGTCATAATCTTGAAACTCCGATGGCCCAAATCTTGTGATTAAATCTTCAAGAAAGCTCGCCCAAGTCATATCCTGAGCTTTGGGTTTAATATGTCGACGGAACCACTGTGCCGCTTTTCCCCTCAGATTCAATGCTGCGTAGCACAGCTTCTGAGAATCAGATACCTCGTAGAACTCGAAGAACTGCTCAATGCCACAGATCCACTCCGTTGGGTCTCCCTCATGAAAAATAGGAAACTCGACTTTAAAAGGGGTTTTGAACATGTTTTCACCATTACTAAACCTCGATGTTCCAAAAGAATGGATGGAGGGATGAATTACCTCATGATGCAGTCCTTGAGAAGTCGGATTAGGAAGTATTGGAAGACGGGAGAGCCTGGCCTGAGTTTGCTGCAACAGAGTCATCATCGTCTCCATACGTGCCTCTATAGAAGAGAACCTCTCTCCGATGTTGGTCGCAATCGACTCCACCCTCTCCGTGAGGAATTCATTGCGCAGCTGAGTTTCCGCCATTTGGCTTTTAAGGTTTTCTACATCTCCCTCCATGGTGGTACTGCCTTCATCCCGCCCATCTCCATCGGAGCCGCCTGGCTCTGATACCAAAATGTCAGGGTTGGGATGGTGATTTACTTGCGATCGTGCCATTACTGGGAAAATGAGATGTAGAAGATGATGGAAGAGAATAGAAGAAGAAGATTGAACAATTTTTTCATTGATTTTTCTAACAGAAACTTACAGCTCATATAGGGAAACAAGGGGGGAGGTAGACGGTTACGCTAGACGACAAAAGAAAATAGAATTTACGCGCTAAGCGCACATTTCCTACGCGCCCTCTATTACATTTAAAAACAGTGCACCCTCTATGTATAATGCTGATACTCTGATACGAACTTGACACCCTGCATCTCTTCCTGAATGATCCTGATGGTTCTTCACCCTCCCGCTACCACTTCTATTTACTCCGATGGGTTCCCTGACACCATGGTGTCACTCCGGAGATGGTCGGCCGCCGGCGACCCTGACAGAAACACATCCTACAATATCAATAGTTCAAGCAGTAGACACATTTTAAAGATACACACATCCTTTATTAAGGTTTTCCAAAGTCAACTTATATCAGATCCTCCTGGACACCTAATGGTAACATTCATGCTACTCGTGCTCCCTAATAGTAAAAACAATAATGGACATTATAACTTCAGGTGTCTCAGATTTTCTGAGAACCTACTCAATTCTTGGGACAACCCTTCAATGAACATGAAATTTTTTATAGAATATACCCACTTCTGACAAACGCCATATAGTTAACTGATAATAACACATCATGGGGTTGTATTCTCCCAATAAAATCTCTTACCTGTTGATGCAGAACATAGATTGGTTGATGGCGCAAAGAATCTCGACGATTCTAAGGCCTACACTACAAAGGTTGAAGGAGAAAACAATCCCTCAATATCAAATACTTTCTGAGTTAAAACCTACTCAGCAATAGGGACTGTTTGGTTCAAAGAAGGGGAGGGGAGGGATTTTAATGGAGGGGAGAGGGGGGAGGAAAAGGAAGGGAAGGAATTTTAATCAAGATTCTGTTTGGTTCAAAGGAGGGGAGGGGAGGGAAAAATAATTATTTTCTTGTTTGGTTTACAAGGGGAGGGAAGAGATTTTATAAGAAAATTAATTTTATACCCTTTTACATTTTATAACAAAACTCAACTACAAAAAAACATCAAGTGTCTCTAATATTTGAAGATTTGAGTTTGCTAATATTGCCTCTATCTGTTGATTTGTTTTGCAAGTAAAATCATGACCTAGCCTGTATCCGAGTTTGGTTCAACACACTATAAGGTTTGAATTTTGAGACGAAAGAAATTGAAACTAAAGCTAATTACTTTACTATTTGACGGCCATCATCGCACTGATTTGTTTGTTTGTCTAACCTCCAACCTTTTCTCAAGTCATTTCTTCTTTTTTCACCAACTTTATCCTCACCCTTGTTAGTTGTATGTACGAGTAAGTTCTTGCATGCCTGCAAAGTATATAGGTGTATGTACTCTCTTAAGTACATGTATTGTTACTGTTTGGTGATTATTTATTTATTTATTTATTAAAAAATTTGGTGATTGGATTTGGGGCTATTGTCTGGAAATTTATACATTAAGTAACTGATACATTTTCCAACATTAAGTTGAAGGAATTGTAGAGAAAATATTTACATGATTCTGTTGGTTGGTTCGATCGAGCCAGCCATGGGAGAAAGAGAGAGGGTGTGTCACGCCCCGCTTCCCACTATACGGAAATACAGGCACGCAACTGAGGTCCAGCGAATGATATACATCATCCATAAACTGTATAATTATAAGCTCAACAAGATATTTATAACACATTTACGCAGACAAATATAATGATCACATGAGCTGAAAATAAAATAACCATCATCCATATAATGCATAAACATCGGGTCAAGTTGCTCGGAAATACATTATGCTATAATTAAAACAGTACGATAAACAGTTCGCTATAACAACTAGATAAAATAGCGACTGAAAGAAAAACAACATGAAGTAGTAAGGAAGCAGCAACGATCGTCTAGAGAGTCTGCTCGTCGGATCCATCAGTACCTGTATAATTATTAACTCAAAGAAAAATAGAAAAATTTTCGTTAGAGCAAGTTTCGGGCAGCAAGTAGCAACAAGCAGTAAAAGGGGTAATATAATAAGATATAATATGGAAGAAACAAGAAGTAAAAGTACAAATACAATATAGAAGGAAGCAAGAAACTGGGACAATATGATCATGTAAGTAATAACTGTAACTAGTGTATTCAAGACTTCAAAGTATAAGCAATTGATAACTTAGGCTCAGTTAATCGATAATCATGTAATCAAGGATCGAGAGTCATGTAATCAAGAGTCATGTAACCAAGAATCATGCTTAGTAGAAATCTCGAGTTTATCTGTTTTATTAACTTACCTAATGAACGCAATCCTGTATCCCATACCACAAGTTCGGTGCATATCAATCATGTGATGTTTATACTTAAGTAGTGAATTCTATATGATTATGTACTTGGGCCTTCCAGTGATAGTATCAAGACATGTAATCATGAATCATGTAATCGAGAATTATATAATCAAGAATTGTGTAATCAAGAATCAAGAATCAAGAATTACTATTTCGGGAAACACGGGCCCCCTTCCAAGTATACTCCCCTATATTGTCCACTGTTAAGCCGTACCCTTATAACCCCGGCTTGTTATTCTTTTATAATTAATTAGGAACATGCAGTTGGTACGACTAGTGGAACGGTGTAATCAAATAGTTTAGTCAAGAAAAATATCAAAAACAGTAATCATGGACATGAGACGTAAAACGAGTACATGTATCGAGAGTAGTTATTATAGAATTATCAAGTGGTATAAAATGCATTATATCAACCTATTATATCTATGCAAGTTATTATTACAAGAACAATAATACACTCAGTTCATTAAATATGAAAAGTAATGGGTTTATATGCAAAAATGTATAGATGAATTTTTAGACAACTTGACATATCTGCATTCAAATTCACTTTTCCGTTGTTACAGAAAAGAAAATCCGATTCTGTCAGAGATTCTAGAAAGTAGACTCTCTTCCGGTTCCAACGCATATTCACACGATACATTCTAAAGACAGTAGCTATGCGTACAAATTCATTCTTCGCTGGTTTCGATGTTTCGCTCGCATTCTGGAAATTCAGAGTCACAATACTAAAATTGCGATATCTCACAATCTATACATCGGATTGAGAAACTG
The DNA here is from genome assembly GCA_017893485.1 of Hemerocallis citrina. Lineage (NCBI taxonomy): Eukaryota > Viridiplantae > Streptophyta > Magnoliopsida > Asparagales > Asphodelaceae > Hemerocallis > Hemerocallis citrina. The sequence goes on from CM030364.1 coordinate 220,519,677, forward strand.
TAGGATGTTTCGGATATCTAGACTCGAAGGGCTACGATTTTTATGTAGAAAGTTTTTCGATCCAGTATCGGAAACATGGTCGAATTCTCAGTACAAGATACCGGTTAGTAATCCCGTGCAGGTTCGGAAATTCACGATATGCCAGTACTAAAATTGCGATATCTCACAATCTATACATCCGATTGAGAAACCGTAATATGTTTCGGATATCTAGACTCGAAGGACTACGATTTTCACGTAGAAAGTTTTTCGATCCAATGTCGGAAACATGGTCGAATTCTTAGTGCAAGGTCAAGAAAGTTTAGAGATAGTAATGTTGAATATTCGATATTCGATAACACGATTCGAAATGTATTAACGGTTCACTCTTGAGTTGATATAGCATGAAACCAGTGGCTAGAATGGAGTTTGACAATAAAATATGATGATAACTAGACTACTTACCACGAGTCCAAAGAAAATGCTTGTACGAGAATAAAAAGAGTGTACAAGGTACTTGCCTTATAACGTGACGATTTCGGTGGTTGTGTTAACCACGGAAAGAAGAAGCGACATCGGCAACGTACGGCGGCACAACGGCGGTAAGAATGGCGGCAAGACGGTAGCTAGCGAGCAACGGTAGCAACGATGAGTGACGACAACAACAAGGTGGCACGACATCGGGTTGTTTTTCAGGGTTCACGGGATCGTAGAAGCGGAGTCGTTGGCTCAGAAGGTGGAAGGTAAAGTGGAGCTCGGGTGTTGCTTGAGCTCTCGGGTGTGAAGAAGGCAAAGGAAGAGAAGAAGGGAATGAGGTGGTCTGCATGCTTGTGTGTGTGTGTGTGTATATAGAAAGAAGAATGGAGTGAATCATGCATGTATGCATTCATGTGTATAAAATAAGGGGTGAAAGAGATGGGGGTGTAGAAAAATGAAAAAGGAGACACTGAAGGAAGAGGGGATTAGGAGTAGTAGGGTGGTGGGGAAGTATAGTAGGTTAGAAAAAATGAGAGTTAGGCGTAGAATGAGAAAAATGGGGGGGGGGGGTATGCAGAAATGGAGAAGTATGGAGGGAGAAAATAAGGTGTAGGAGTTAGGTTAGCTGTTGGATTAAGAATTAGGATTAGTATTAATCAGAGTTAAAGTTTGTATTTAAATTCCGATCAAAAAATCACAAAATTATAGAACTGATTAGAAAAACATTCTGGCTTTAGATAAAGAGTCCAAAGAGAAAAATAAAACTGATCTAAAAATTGAAGTACAAAAATTCACGTAATAAAATACGTAAAACTGGAACTGAGAGTTAAAATCCTACACACCTTACAAAAAAAATTTCGTCCTCGAAATTTACTCAGACTGGATTTAGGATAGCTAAGAAGCGAATGCAATACTCTTCAATCGAGAGTACAACAAAAGATAAAAGAAACAAAGAGTACAAAGGCACGAAAAACAACTAAAGACAATTGTGCATCCTTAACTGGAGGACTCAACAATTTAATATCTAGGCTCAGAATCTGAACCACCAATATCGCTAACATCCCAGTTCAGCTGAGTCATAAGCTCATCTCGCTCTGGCACTTACTCCTCCAATTTTTTTAGTAACTCCTTAGGAGATGGAGCTGAAATCAAGATGCGTCTGGCCTTACTAGATATAAAATCCTCAGCCATAGTTGAATCTATGAAGGATAGCAGTGAGTTGTAATATCCATCAACATTTAAAAGACCTACCGGTTTGCTGTGGATCCCAGTTGAGTCCAAGTGATCACCTCGAACAATTCCTCAAGTGTTCCATAACCTCTAGGCATCAAAAAGATAAAATACAATGATAAAGAACTGTCTTTCTAGTTCCTCCAAGACCATCAATAAAAAAGACTTTACTCTTCCCATTAACGACTGCTTCTGTGATAAGATTGAATGCCTACTTCTGATTCACATTAAGTTTTTCAATTGAAGATAAATCTCTATCAGAAATGGATATCGACTTCTCATCTTCTATCAGTTGCAGGAAATCGACCTCTTCACTAACATTGATTGTAGGTAAGTCATAGTCATCAATGCTCTTGCCATACTGATTTAAGAGACGGTTGAGTTCTTTCAGCAATCGTACTTCATATAATCCATTAAGTGTGCTTGCAGATGTATAGTCCTCGAACATATATGATTTGAATGGCCCCAGAGTTGTCTTACTGCAACTGGCTTACAATATATCAATAGTGTCGTAAAAAGTCTTCTTAGAGTTGATGACATATGAGTATTGGATGCTTCTAGAAGACAATTGTTGATGCTATTATCGCTCTCCAACAAACCCAACACATCAGGTATTTGCTTAAATGTTGAATTTTTATTTTTATTTACAGTAAGTAAGTGGTCAAACGATAATGGACCTCTAACATGATTCGGTAACATCCTTAAATAGTAGTGATCACCTTCTCGAGAAGAAACGACATATATCCTATCGACTTGACGAATATTAATTTGTCTCTTGCTCCATTTATGTTCTCTGCTCTTCCACATAAATGCAAAAACGTTATCAATAATTAAAACCATGTAAATATTATCATTTGTTCCTTTTCATAACTAATAACAAAAACGTTATTAGTAAAGAAATATTATAAGAAGAAAAAGTGAAATATCCAAAATGTTTCGGTATTCCATACCTATAATGTTCTGGAAACTCTGTACAAATATTGTCTCACTTCAGGATCTTCATTATTTTTTGTAAAGAACTTTGTCAAAATTGTTGTTTGCATCCGATCATCGGCAAGTACATTACTAATTGACTGATGAGCATAATATAAAACTAGTAGTCGATTCGGCAGGTGAATTTGCATTGAGAGAACTGACAGATACATTCAAGTCATAGGAAAATCAAATATTTTCCAGGCGGCTTCTTGAGGGCATATCCAATGGCCATCAACATATTGTGATATTTCATCTGTAGCATTACCAGGTTGGATCTGAAAAGATACATGGTCAGGTCCTTTGTAAACATACTTATAGATGTACTTAACGGAAATTATACTCGAACAAATTTCAACATTAATATGACAATTATATTTTTTTAACAAAAATGGATTGTAAGGAACCACCCATTTGTTATCTATTAATTGATTAGAGTTCTCCCTTCGAGAGATATATCGACCAGTATCTCGTTGGCGATATACAAGATATGAGTTTGTCGGAGCAAATTGTTTGAGATACTCTTTTTTGCATTTTCCATCTTTCATGCAAGCTGATTTAGGATTGAAATGCCCGCTATTGGTGTATGCTCTAGAGGCCAGTTGTGTATTGACATTACTAGTTTACATTGTATCATGATATTTATTTCATATATGAGACATTTCATTTATTGTGTTATTTATTGTGATTAAATGAACATAATAAAGTCCTTAGAATAGTTGGTTCAATACCATGAGATATTAAGTGCATGACTTGATTGTGAGATTCTATTGGTTGTAATCAGAATACTATTCTTAAATATCCCTAGTCAAGTATTATTGTGAATTAAGGACAACAATAATACATAGAGACTAGTATGTGCGTAGACTGGTGACCATATCTCACGGGTCATGATATAAGATATCAAGTCTTCACATTGATACATATTAGAGTAATAATGTACTGGACTGACCCATCATGAGAACGCTGCATGGATCGTTATGTGAGTATCATAAGCGGTTCTCACGGTGACCATGGTGTATATAGTCATTTGACTTGAAGTCACTACGGTTCCCTACAAGAGAAGTTATATATTTTAATGTCGTCGAATGTTGCCTGTAATAAGGTGGTTATAAATTTGACTATTGGATATACTACAAATCATGCGGAGGGATGTGAGTGACTTAGATAGGATTTGTCCCTCTTACATAACAAAAGTGATATCTACGGGCCCCTTGATTGAGTGAGACTGCAAAATGCATGGCCATGCTCAAATAATTCAATATGAGATATTGAGCTCATTTGCTTTAGTAAGTCTACTCGGATATCAAGAAACCAAAGATTGTACAAGGGTGACACGCTCTATACCTTGTGGTCAATTAGATATCTGAATAAAAGGACTAGACTAAATGGTAACATTGGTCACGGATAGGTTATGTCAAATTACTGGCATTTCCGTTACTTAAGTAGCAGTGATGTATTGCTAGATACCGCTCACTACTTGTAACACTAGAATATGATTTTAGTATTACTGTTAACGTAATAGGAACCTACAGGGTCACACACTTAGAATGGATTGAAATTCGATTTAAATTCATAAGATGAATTTAATTGGAAATCATAGTAAGACTTGGACTTCTGACATTGGTTGGACATTTAATTAGATTAAATAGGTTGAGTAAAGTTCAAAGTCCCACACACGAATCTGAACCAGGTCAGATTGTGAACCGATAGCCTCATTACTCTCTTAGGGTTGATTTTCTGCACATACATATATGATATGTATCTGTGGAAAAGTCACGCATGAGAAAATCCTAGCCGTCACAGAAATTGTGAGAGAGAAAGATTATGAGGAACATCCTTTGTCACAGCTAGCACTGCGGCGTAAGGGAAAGCTTGATTTGATCCGGTTGTATGGATACCGTAGAGTCACCACAATATTGTAGTGTTGTGATCAGCATACTGTGGAGACAGCAAGTCCATCTTCAATGTATAACTCCTAAACACGATTTATGTTTTTCGCATGGATCCATGGCTAGGTTTTGATATTTTTTTTTTTGTAATTTTTCTATTGTGTATTTAATGTGAGATTACCCTTGAAACCTAACACCCGCAAGGTCTATGGATCATGTCTCAACACAGTCTCATATAGTTCAAGTTCTGCATCCCGATCTGGAATTTTTGCTCTTACTATTCCATCGTAATCATCTGTTGAAATAATTTTATCTCTCGCATCAAGAATGATTAAAATGTTAGCATGAGACAATCTGTGTTGCTGAAATTCAATGACATGTACATGTGTAATGACTCTCCCAAGTACTGATCTTTCAAATATATCTTTCTTAAACTCTTTTAGATTAGAATGCAAGATTCTTGTTGTTAAATCTGATCTGTCTGGGGGAGTTGCATGGGCAGTAATTCATTGGAAATTTCAGTCCACGATGGGTTGCAAGTCATAGTAATGAATAGGTCGGGTTTGCCATATTTTTGTACTAAAGCCATTGCATTTTGATATCTCTAATGCATATCTCGGGGAATTCCAACATAAGATGCATGTAGCACGGTTCTCCGACTAACATTTCCTAGCAAATAACAGAGAGTGCAATAAATTAGACTATTTTATTTAAAAATACTAGACATAATTTGATTTACATACAAACGATAAATTTACCAGCAAATGTTTCATCTGCATCTTGTGCATCTTGTAACCCTTGATACATTTCAACACATTTTTCATACTGATGATCGCGAACCCAATGCAACTTCTGTGTGACAATTTTAACATAGTTGTCTACTAAGTATTGTTATAGTAATCGCCGACCAAGAAGAAAAATGGATTGGTCATTTTCATGAATCTAGAGAAAAAAATAAATCATAGCATAAATTAATAGATGGATTTATTAATGATTAGAAACAAAATATAAAATAAAAGTAGCCAATTACAGTCAATACTTGAAGTCGAAATGCATAATATTCTTTACATGACACTTTTATTCTGTCATTATGAATGTGAATATCCCAACCATAACTCCCATAAGGTAATAAAGAGGATATTGGGGAGGATCATAATACCTAGAAGTATCTGGAACATTGTGAAGTTGGTTACATTAAGTTTCCACAATAATTTCTCGCTCTTGGCAATCATATGGATTACCCCTGGAACCCACACTGCAGCAACTTGTGAAGAAGTTGGCAAATGATATTGTTCTCCATGATTCGGTCTTTCCTTAAGTATTAACTTGCAATTGTCGAGATCAGAATGGGTTGAAAGACACCACAAATTATGGATACATGGATTATGTGCAAGAAGAATATGTTGAAGCTTTTCCATAACTGGCCTACTCACCAAATCACTTTCCATCAACCTATTATCGAGTTCATGTTCGGTATCATATATATACAGCTACATATATCGATGCCTAGAATTATTACATGGAATCTGACTTCCAATATTATGGTATATGGTACCCTGAGCACGAAAAGTGTAAACACTCATTCTACTATTAGAAAATCTGTCATTAAGGTTCACCCCAATGGAACTAAATGCAAATATATGGTTGTAAGTACGTATATGTCGTCTAAAGTTTTTCCTTCATCAGATTGATCAATATAAAGACTCATCAATTCAGGGGGAGCTGATATTCTCGACAATTGCACTTTGCCTTTTTGGCAACACAAATCATCAGTTTCATGAAAAAATAATTTTCCCGCACACTGAGGGCACCTTCTTGTAGGTGGTAGATGAATTGTTGATAGCTAGATGTGTCCACATGGTTTCTTGCAGAATTATGGTGCCACACAATAGCTAGAACACATCTTGATTCTCGATTATTTTCAGTTGTTCCTATGTTAACTTTATGATCACAGAATTAAGAAAAATAAAAAACAGTAGTGGTAAGGAAAATAAAGTGCGGAATAAAATCATTCCTTCATTCATAACAGAATTTCCTTCATTATTGTCTGTATTAGTTACTTGAAATGCAACACTATCTAGATCATTATTAGCAACCCCCCGTACTACTCCTACCACTTGATTATGATAATTTGTTTCTTTCATAATAAAAAAGTATAAATGTTATCAACAAAGATATGTTCTCAGAAGATTAAGCAAAATATCCAAAATGCTTTGATAATCCATACCTTCATTTAATATAGAATGTTCAGTAACATTAGCTCGTCGCTTCTTTGATATTGCCTAAGTCTCTTCCTATGTTCAGCTAGTTGATCTTCAAACATTCTTAACATTCAAATCTCCTTATTCTGTTGATTTTAGTTCTTTCGTCAGCCAATTGTTGTGCATTCATATTAGAGCGTTGATTTCTTTGATACTGCCTACGTCTCTCTCTTTGTTCAGACAGTAGATCTTTAGACGTCAACATTTGTCGATTTCTTGCATTTTGGCGTTGTCTCTATCTAAACTCTTCCAATTGTATTACAGTCATATTATCTATTCTACTTCTATAATTCTGTCTATGCCTCTCCCTACGTTCAGCAAGTTGTTGAGTTTCTGATTGTTGAGATATTTCAGTTGGTGTTCCAATTTGTTCTTGATACTGTAATTCTCTTTCGTCTACTATTTTCATGTCATTACCCTGTACAATATTTGCTGGATATAATCTATTCATTTTCCTTGATAGAAACAATGTGAACTTAAAAATTAGCTCGATTATTAAGGAAAAAAGTCATATGCAGACATAAATTAACTTCAATGAGTAATAGCACTTTAATTACCTGAACAGTTTAAATTGTTTGTAAGTTGATCCTCTCTTGTCCCTTGTTTAGCAATCTTCTTCCTACAAAATGTAACTGAAAACCATAACTTTCGAAGTAAATTATAACTAATATCATTTAATTGTAAAAAAATCGAAGATAGACCTTAATCTCAAGTATTTATGCTATTTCTTCCACATGCATATATATAAGAGCATCCATCATGTATGTTTAATATTAATCCAACTCTTATCATTGCAAAGACAATATCAAAATTTGTATCAGGGTTGTTTCTTCTTGAAATCAAGCTTATGAAATATCAGAAATTATGAATATTAATTTCAAATTATGTAACGCCTCGAATTCCAAATAAGACCGAATTCGAAATTCTACAGGATCTTTACACTTCACTTCGTACAATTTTACAAAAAAATTTGAACTTTTTATCATACATCAGAGTCCTTTACATTCATTTACACAACGGAAGATAAAATGAAGTACAACAATGAAAATAATATACAACCTGCAGCATCTTTAGCATGTATTAATCAACAGCATCATATCAACTTTACATCTTCATAAAAATCGAACTCCTGCATATAAAACTGTGGGTACGTCAGTTGCTTACAACCGACGAAAATGTTGTACACGACCATCCTCTCTATGCCGGAAATATAACGATCTCAATACTTTAACAAACACACAATTGAATGCAAATAAAGTGTTAAATGTGACTACAGTAAGCATGTAAGTGTATGCGATGCCTTAATGCCTAATGCAGATATTTTGTACTAAGATAACACTAATGCATACTTGTTCGGATTATATGCATTCCATACTACATAGGTCCGAGGGCGAGCACCTAAGTACTCCACATTAAAAGGGTTTGATCCCTCGCCATGACAACTATCCAGTAATAAAGCAAGGTTTAGATCTATCCACGAGTACGGATCCCAGTCCCGGAGTCTACCGCCCGACTGTTATAACAGACTGCTCATCGTGCGAACATCCCGCAAGTGGCCCTCTAGCCCCGGTATACGTATATACATTGGAGTACGGCAAACTATCTGCCCGACTACGCATAGTCCCGAATTTAAAATAAAATCTCGTCTCCCATGAAGCAACCACAGTCCCGGAATCTTCCGCCCGACTGGGTCTATAGTCCTGGAATCCTCCGCCCGACTATATAGAGTGCCTCACTTAAGTTTTCCCAGGTGTACTACATCTTCATTTAGTGTCTAGTTCTTAAGTTCAAGACATGAATAAATTATCATGCCTAGAATTAGTCTTACCCCCTACCGGACTTAATCACAAATACCGAGATAGCTCCATGGCCATATCTCAAAAATATAACTCAAATCTTTTAATTCAACAATGCCGGTACCTGAGGTGTCACTAAACTCTAAATCACAACCTTTCATGTACAAGAATCCACGGGTATTCATACCCTTCAATAGTCATGTATTAAACCTAAATATTCTTATCTTCAACTTATTCACAATTTGATCAATGTCTTATCTTAACATTACCCATGATTCATTTATTCATTTACAATTCAAAATAAAACAATACTTCTTTCCATGAACATAGATTCATCCCTTTAAGTCTCATTAGCAATTTAACCTCATATAAAAAATTTATATCTCAACCCATATCAAGTATTTCTTACACCAAATAAGTGTATAATTTTCTTCAAGAGAAATCAATTTACACAACAATATTTTACGCTTCTTTTAAACGAAATAATTGTCACACTCTTAAAGGAATAATTTTGAAGTTATCAACTCATTTTCTATCTCAAATCCTCTTTTAATTTCTCAAAATATACATGAAAAATTAGGAAACTAATTTTAATAAACTCTAAATCTTTTTAGAGAAATATTAGAATTTCCCCCCAAATGTTTATTTGCATTTAAACTCTCCTTTTGATTAAAACCAGACCCAAAAAAATGTTGAAGCCACCGGGTTTCGAACCCAGTCTCAACCACCGGCTACAGTAAAGCGCCCAAGGCCCACTCTACTAGCCAAATAGTCCATGTGGACTTGGCGTCGTAAAGCCAAAACGAATACCCCAAATACCCATCTTCGGGTTTCGGATTTAATTAAAAGAAAACAAAATAAAATGTGTCCAACAAGTTTCGAACCCAATACCTCCTATAAGCACAGTGATGGCCCTATGATGCACCCGCTAGCCAATAAGTCCAAATGTGATTACTGATTAGGAATCATATTATTGTAGTTTTGTTCATACGGTACAGTAACTAGTTTATTTCACAAAATTCAAACATATGATTGATCTAATCTCTTTAATAGATTATAATTTTCTCATTCCTATTGAGTTTAGTTGAAATCAGTAATTCACAAATTTTCCAAACTTATATTTTTTACATATTTCAAACTATTTCCTCTCTTTAATAAACATGAATTTTATTTCTTCATTTTAATCAAAATAGCACATTGTTTCTCTTACAAATATTTAATGAATCAATTTCTATCAATTTAACTTCACAAAAATACATTTTTTTACCACAATAGAAAATCTCAACAAATTTTCATACAATTATATATATTTCTACATTTGTAGATTAACATGCATATTTGTTTATGGCAATAACTCATTATTTCTTTTTCTCATTTCTAACTTGATGAAAATCTTAATCATAACAAAATTGACTACTATTCATAGCACATACAATCGCATGCATTTGTTCAACATTTATCTCATCAAAATTATCTATACTACTCATTTAATATACTAGAATGCATTTTCTACATTTAGAAAGCACAAGATCACCCACATCACAACAATTTGATCTACATTACTAATGTCATATTCTAACATGCTCAACCTATGAATTAGAAAGTACAAAGACCACCCACCTCTTATGAAGAATTTGTAACCAAAGAATGATGGAACACAACTCCTAGCTCCTAGCTCCAACAAGCAACTCCTAGTCCTTCTCCTCCTAGAAAGAGCTCTCCAACAAGCCTCCAATGCACAAGAACACTCTCTTTCTCTCTTCCTCTCTCTATTTGTTTAGTTTAGGTATGAAAAGAGAAGAAGAAAACAATGGTATTTATAGGACAAAGTGAAGGTCTAAATTGTAAATTTCTCCACCTAATAACTTCTCACTTAATTCTCCACCTCTTCACTATCCCTAACCCCCATCTCTTCACCTCTCATAACCCCCAACCTTTCACTACCCAAAACTGGCCACTTTCTCTCTCTCCTATACACGTGCATGTGTTGTGCACTAGTGCACACACAAACACAAATAAATACAAAATCCTATAATTCTAAAATGTGTATTAAAAGTTGTTACATGTCATGTGTGAGTCCATGCAAAACTAAAAATTAGATTTAATTAATGGGCTTGTCTTGTGGGCTTGCATTTTAATTAATTAATTAATTAGTCTAGTGGGCTAGAATCCATTCTTAGGTCCATGGGTTTAAAGGCTAAATAAAAAGACTTATGCATGCTAAAATAGTAAATGAGAGTAAGAAAATAGAGATGAAAAATTTTGCACGTGCATCATACGTGCAAAAATTGAAAAATGCATTTTTTTATTAAAAATAAAAAAAAAAATGGATGTTACAAATTAAGACATAATTCTCATGCAAAAGATCAATAGGAGGTGACAATACCAATGCATACTCATGGAGAATGCAAGGATACCCACTCTCTTGGTATATATTAATTCGAAAACAAAATACATTTCAAGTTCAGTAAATTGAGCAGTCCTAAAACTAATTTTGATATTGTTTGAACAATCATCAAATATATGTAACTATTACACACACATACCAACTTAGAGTTGGAACATATGGAAACGTACCGGCTGAATTCCTTATACACTAAATCTTCTCAAACTGCCATGCACATAAGTTATCCTTCTACCTGAAGTCTTAAACACTAAAGAGGATGGGGGGGGGGGGGGGGGGGGGGGGGAATGAGTAAACAGAATACATTTTATGTTGAGTCAATTGAGCAGTTCTAAAACTAATTTTGATATTAATTGAACAATCATCAAATCAATGCACTTATTACACACACACACAAACTTAATTTTGGACTGCTAAGCCTAAACATAGAGGAAAAGATATATAGTAATCATTACCGCGAAATTTCCTACACTACACAATATGAATTTTTTTTAAAAGCAGAGCGTGGCAACTAATGGAAATTCATTGGTCGCATATGAGTTTAGTGAGGAGCCAAATCCAGCAATTGCTGAAGCCGCATTGTTGGCCATTTTAGAGAAATTGTAACCCCCATTCCCGCCAATATGTATTTTCTGTGTATACTCGGAATTTCGATTCTTTGTAAATTGTTTTCCGCTTTTTAATTATTTTGTTGAAATTTATTGTTGAATCTCCTATTAAAGTCTATTTCTAATAAATAATTTGATTTGTAGCCACTTTCCAGTGATTTTTATATTGTAATACAAATCCTATTCTATTCTATCGTTTAACATGATTTTCTTATTTGACTAATTACTTATATCAAGTCCAATTTCATTATTTGATTATTTATAATGTGTTGAACCCAAATCCTATTATTGCAGTTATTATTATTATTATTATCATTAAATTTATTGTTTATTAATTTTTGAAAGCCTATAGATCATGATCTATATTTTATTATTATTGGAGTACAAATTTTATGTATACTATTTGATTTAACTAATTGATATAGAATACTATTTTGCTCCTTATATTATATTTTAGCTCAAATCAAATCTAGTCTCATCTGTTTTGTGAACCCATGCACTCTATTGTATTTAATAGTATTTGAGTATTAATCTAATGCATACTAATTGATTTATTTGTACTACAATATGATTATTGATTGATTGATTTATTGATTGATTGATTTATTTATTTATCTAAACCCATACCCATTAACCCATTCTTATTGGATCCAACTCGTTAACCCATAACCCGTTAACCCATTAGCTACCCTAATTATATCCTGTTTAACCCCCTGTTGATAATCATGTTTAACCTAATAACCTAATCTTAATCTCTTAGCTGCTTCCTAACCCCCCCTCCCGATCCTGTTCATCTTCTTACCCTCTCCTTCTCGTCTTCAACCTCGTCGCCTGCATCCCCTCGGCCCTCGCCCTCCTCATCCTCCGAGCACCGTTCGAGTCCCCTGAGCGCCACCGCTTGACCCACTCCCGCTCACCTCCAGCGCCTTGCCCCTACCATCCACAACGACCCCCTGCCATTGCAGCCATTGCCACAGTCGACCTCGCCTTCTGCTATCGCCTGCACCCTCTCAACACCATCACAACCACCATTGCCACCCATCCACCGTCAGCCCTTCACCGCCCTGTACAACCCCGTCATTGCTGCACCCCTACCTTCACCACAAAGTACCTCCCCCGTAGCGCCATTGCTGCCATTGCTCGACAATAGCAGCCACCTTGTCATCTCCGCACAACCACCATCAAGCCTCCCCTGCCACCGCTACCTCTCGGCCTCCTCGCTGCGCCTCGCTGCCTTGCGGTGTTGTTGTGGCCATTTGCCGTCACTACAGTTGTTTTTTGCTGTTAGCCGAAGTGCGGTTGCTGTTCTTTCGCTCTTGCTGTTGGTTGCTTTGCTGTGCACGTGTGTGAACGTGTTTACGCATGCTACCGTGCGTGCACGTGTTTTTGCTATCGCCCGTGCAGTTGCTGTTGCCGTCTCGCTGTGTTGCCATGTTGGATTTCATGATGTGTGTTGCTTGCATGTGTATTGTTGCCGTCGAGTCGCTGTTTTGTTGGTACGTGCGTTGCACATGCTGTGTCGTCGAGACTCTCATCCCGTTATTCTTCATTATATTCGGGATAGACACCATCGTCACATCAGGCTAGTATCCTTGTACGAATCTTTTTGTTTCCCTATACAAGCATTCTTTGAAATACCGCAAGTAGGTTTATTATTGTGATCCATTTCTCATGCCTTATATGTTGATGATCTTGATCCCTATCCGTTTGATTGTTTTTGTTAATTCCGTATTCGTAAAAGATCATGGCATACAGATTTGAATACCTGTTAAATTCTGTTTGACATCATATATCGATTTGAATCCATTATGCTTATTATTAATGTTATAATCCAGGAAAAACACTGCTGTCCTGATTTGGCACGACGAAATAAACCCTGTTAATGTCAGAATAATGACTAAGTTTGTGAACATGAAATGTAGGCCCCTGTTTCTAGTTTCCAGAACTTTTGACGGATCTGAAATCCGATGTGTAGATTGCAAGATATGCTATTTTTAGTACTGTGATGTTTTCAATTCCAGTTTTCTAGTTTGAAGCATATGTTCTCGATTAACTAATTTAAATATCTTGTTAAAAGTATAATTAAGACCTGATATTTTTCAATATGTTGCTTAACATGATCAAGAACCTAATTATAAATTTTATAGAATTTTTAAATGAGTTATTTACTGATTTACTACTATAAGAATTGTACCCTAAGTTTCTGTATGAATATAAAATCTGTAAAAAAACAAGAATTTGAGCCTAGTTTCTGTGATTTTTATATATCATATGTATATGCGCTGGAACCGACAGAGAGTCTAGTTTCTAGAACTTTTGACGGATCCATATTTGCTTCTAATAGTAGCGGGAATTCCAATTTTGGTGCAGCAACGTCCTGCTATCCAAAATTAGAGTTCTTGTTGTTTCAATATTTATAAGTTTGTTTATGGCTCCCGAATATATTTTCCGCCCAGTCTGAACTTAGTTTCTGTCCCTGTCATGTTTACCTATCCCTAATTTTGCACTTCATGTCTGTTTTGGTAAAAAAAAATAAGTATCAAGCTGGGGTTAAGGGAAAGACTTAGTAGTGGACAATATAGGAGACCGTACTCGGAGGGGGGGCGCGTGTTTCCCGTGTTACATGTTTCCCGAACAAGTTACCGATCAAGTTTACTGACCAAGTTTACCGATCAAGTTTACCGATCAGGTTGCCGACCAAGTTTATCGACCAAGTTTTATAGTCCTGAGAAGACCCGAGTACATGACCTGTAGAATCCACTACTAAATTTAAACGTAACTTGTTTGTATGCAGCAACCATGTGGAATGGGACACATGAGTGATGCATTAGATAGGATTAAATAAATGACTTAAGAATAATATGTTTCACTTGCATATTTCTGTCACCTGTTTACATGTATAACTGATATCTGTTGCAAGTTTACATGTTTATCTATTACCTGATCATGTTACCTGTTGCCTATTACCTGTTACCTGTTACCTGTTACATGTTACCTGTTACCTGTAATCTGTTACTTGTTACCTATTACTAGTTCACATGACTCCCGTTACAAGTTTGCACGACTTTCTTTTACATGGCATATTCCTGTTACATTATTCCCTGTTAACGATTAGTTATATTTTGAGACCCATTCCAGTTGTTACCTGCATTACCTTGATCATGTTATATTATATTTGCATCGCCAGTTCTAGTTTCTTGCTTGTTAGTCCTTGTTTATTTCTTGTTATACATGTTGTTTCTCGTTATCATGTTTGTTCTGTATTTGAAATCCCAGTTCTTTTGTTTTCCTGCATATCTTGTCTCTTGTTCATATTTTGCTTGTACTACTTGCAGCCCGTAACTTGCTCTAACGGGTACTATATCCATCTTTCTTTTGAATTATGTTATACAGGTACAGACGATGGGTTACTGAGAGAACTCGTCGAACTGTTCTTGCATTGCAAATTCTCTTGCTATTTGGTAAGTTCTTGTATCTTAGATATTGGTTATTGTATTATATTCTCGTTTATGTGATTATTATTGCATTGTTGAGTTTACTGGTATTGTACAACTTATGGATGATATGCGTTGGCGTACTTATATAATTCACTGGGCGTCAGTTACGCGCCTGTGTTCTCGTATAATGGGAAGCGGGGCGTGAAAAAAAATTATTTGGAGTGTTTATTCTCGTTTATGTGATTATATTTTCTGCGTGGTTGTGATTATTTCTATACATGTTGTTGAGTTAAGACTGGTACAGCTTAAGGATGATGTTAAAATTATTCGCTGGACCTTTGTCACGGGCTCGTATTTCCGTATTTTGGGAAGCGGGGCGTGACACTTCCCCATGCCAAGTCCCTTCTTTTTCTTCATAAATTTTCAATTAAATCGTGGAGTAAGCTAATTCAAGGGTTCTTTATGTTGATTCTTGGTTTTGAGGACTGCAACACAATACAAAGTTTGTCTATCACATATCTCTTGTAGAGTGTACCAAAGTCAATACCATGGTGAAATACACAAAGGCAAAACCATGGTGAAATACACAAAAGGAAAAACAATCCAATGAAGCTTTCAAGAGTAATTGATCAAGCCACAAAGATTTAAGCTCAAGCCACATTGATCAAGCAAGCTTCAAGACATAAAGACAAAGGCTCAAGCTCAAGTCAAAGACTCAAGTTCAAGACAAGATTCAAGTGCTTCAAATGATTTGTAAAAAGTGTCTTGTAATATTGTAATTTTCATTCTTTGCGTCTTAGAAACTTGTAATAGCCTTGTCACACACACACTCACACATACTTCTTAATAACTGAGTGTTTTACAAAATTAAAAGGTCAAAACAAGCTTGAATAAGTTCAGCTGTTGAGTACCAGTCGACCGTTCCTTAGAACCAGTCAACTGTCATTGTACGAAACTGCCTGAACTCATACAAGCTCTGGCCAGTCGACTCATTATGGCAACTCAGTCGACTGTTCAAGCCGTTTCGACAAGTTTCTGATTTAAAACTTGTTTTTCAAATTCAAATCTTTTTCTATCCGTTTTAATACGGTTTAGAGAACTGTTTTACAACGTCTCTCTGATTCTCACTCTATAAATAGAGTATAGGAATCACTTTGAAAAGGTTCCAAACATTTTCTTTAAGTTTCAAGTTTTTTGTTTTTGAGAAGAACAAGCATTTCAAAAGCATACAAATTGTCTAAGTCTTGGTTCTCTGAAATTCAGTCTAGTATAACATTGAATTCGTTTTAGAATGATTTCAGAAGTTAACCTAATAACCACTATACAAAAGCACAAATTACAAACAAGGCTATAGGTTATTGTAAACTCTTTTTGTTGTTATTTTTTCACTCTCGGGTTGTGAGAGTGGTCCTCTCGGTTGGAGAGTAGGGCTCTTGATTGTAGAGTCGGTTTTTCACTCTAGGGTGTAGAGTGGGTTTGCTCTCTCTAGGGGTGAGAGAGGTCCACGAGTTTGACATAGTTGTTGTCAAACGCCGTAGGGTATTCTTGTACTTTTTTCAAGATTAGTGGAAAATCTCAAGTGGGTTGCTTGAGGACTGGATGTAGGTCGGGAGAACTGAACCAGGATACATCGCTGTGTACTCTGTGATTGACTCTGTGGTGGTTGTATTTTCTCAACTTGCAATTTCAATTTTTCTGTATTTTATTTCGAAAACTTGTTTGGTAAGTCGACTGGATTTACGCGCTAAGTCGACTGATCAGACTAGTAACTCTTCAGTAAGATATTCTTCTACTCTGACACAACAGTCGACTGTATCTCTTTTTAGTCGACTGGACAGTACGAAAAGTTCAATTTCTTAAGTAATTTTCAAACAACACTATTCAACCCCCCCCCCCTCTAGTGTTATTTGCCTTGCCTACAGGATCCAACACTTTACATCATGGTGGCATCAATTTGAAGAAAAATCCATGGTAAGGTATACCCAATTTTATTTGGTTTGTATAAAATTATATGCTATTACATTCTATCGAATAGAAACATTGTACTAGGGTAAGTAGAAGGTGTATGGTATTATAGAAGCAGAAATTTAATGAGATGTTGGTAGGAAATGCAAGTTATAGAAGAATTAGCGTTTTGACTTTGGAATTGAAAAAATCAAGTGGAGAAATTATTAGTAATGGACAGTAGAAATTGTAGGTGATTATGAAAAATAATTTAGAATAATTTCTGTTGATTTTATTTAGGCATAAAGCCTAGTTAGAAAAATTGGAATTGGATTAGCATTTATTTGGTTTTGAAATATGATAATAGAGTGTGGAGGCGACTTTAAGCGAGTAATAGAGAAGCTGTGCTTTGATACATAGGAATTTTACCGGTATATGTATATTATGCGATAAAAGATGAGGTGAATAACATGGTGTATGTCGGTTATGTGATATGTATATTTTGACATAAAATGATGAGACGATATGTGATGCGTAACTATATGGCAGCATGTGATATGTATTTGATGTGTAAGACCTATATGGCTGCGATGTGATGTGTATATGTGTATTAGATGAGTAAGACCTATATGGCAGCGATGTGATGTGTATTTGATGCGTAAGACCTATATGGCAAAGATGTGATGTGTATTTGATGCGTAAGACCAATATGGCTGCGATGTGATGTGTATTTGATGCGTAAGACCTATATGGCAGCAATGTGATGTATATTTGATGCGTAAGATCCTTGGTGGGCAGCAGTCTGTGTTAGACGGAGCTACTGGCTCTGGTTTTGATGGAGGCGTAAGACCCTTGGTGGGCAGCGAGAAAGTAAAGAAAGTAAAATGTGAATGAGAAAGTAAAGAAAGTGAAATATGAATGAGAAAGAAAAGAAAGCAATTGATGTGAAGCGGAAATCGGAAAGTAAAGCAAATGCGTGAATCGGAATGAATATAAAATAATAGAAAATGTGTATTTGAATTAAAATGAAAGGTGAAGAAATTATGTTATGAGAATGGTTGATAAAATAAAACCTGATCTGAAATGGGTTGATGCACCTTGGGATTATGTCGAGGAACTACTCACCCGCTATTTCCAAGAAAATGGTGGGAACTACCTGCCTTGGCACAATTCCAGGGTGAATTGGTGGGTTGTTGATACGATAGTTGTATTGCGAGATAGAATGAAAAGTAAAGTAAATTGTAAGATTAAACTGAAAATAAAGAAAAGTAATAACCAAGCTATCAGCTTGAGATGTGATGTTATATTACCCAAAATCTACTTGGGGTGCGGTGATTATTACCCAGGTTATCGACTTGGAGGTGCATCAATATATATATAATGTGACGTATGATAATGGATATGTAAATGGAAATACTAAAATAGAAACAGTTTTGGATATGGTAATGTAGATGATAAGAATTATAGTAATGGTAAATACGATGGAGTGGGATAAAAACCGGATTAACGGTTGAGATTTACTTTAGTGATGATATGAATGTGTTAAGTGTAAAGTGATTGTATCAAAATCATATTTGGATGAGTTAAGAGTAATAATAGAGTACTAGAATGTGGTATAAAGTGTGATGCAGAATTATGAGAAATAGGAAACAGATATGGAATAACATAGGAGTTGAGTGACGAAGAGGTGATAGAGATAATGGTCAAGTGTATAGTTAAACATATGATGATGTATATATGAACTATGTGATAAGGAAGAAATGACAAATATAGGTAAGTGTATATGATGGTAAATTTATGGATAAGTATGAATTTGTTTGCCTTGGGTTTCGGGTCAAGGAACTATTGCCCCCATTTTGGTTGAAATGACGAGAACTAATTGCCGAGATACGAACCCAAGGGAGGCGAGAGGGATGAGTTTATTAGTGATATTATGATAATGATGGTAAGTAAGATTTCATATAAGGATAAGAGAAGTGTTAATGAGAACGGTAATAGAGATGGTAAAGAAAATGCTGGAGGAGGTTTATTTACAGTGATGAATTGATATATGGGATTAGTGACAAGGTATAGTAACGTGGATGTGAAGTAGATGGTTAAGTGTTTGATGATGGTAATGGATGGTTAGGTATACGGTGAGGTTTAAGTACCTAATTGTATTTATTTCTTTTACATTTTCACGTTTTATTTATGCTTATCATTTTAAAATCATGTTATTAATTTCATTGTTATTGTTCTTATTCATGATGATTATACTCACACAAACATGGCTAACCCCTGTTGTTTTGTAGGGGTTAGGAGAGTCCCTCCCTGAGGGTGGGAAACCCTAATTCTCTTATAGGTTTGATGGCAACGAGGTGAGATAGTTGTTGAGGTTTGGTAGTTATACTTTGCTCATAGTAATAGGATATATATATGTATATATAATATGTGGATTTGGGTATAGTTGATCTATTATTTTGTATTATGGTAGATTATGTGTATAACTGTAAGGTGTAAGGATATATATAGTGATGTGATAAATTCTAAAAGCCCGTACCCACCTCATTGTGGAGTACCAGGGTCTGTGGTTGACTTTTGAATGGTTTTTCTAAGTTTTTTCTAAAACTCATATGTTTTCAAAAGAATTTTTAATTTTTAATTTGTATCTTGCTTGTTATGAAGTATTATGCCCCCATAGCCGTATTTATTATTGCATGTGTGATGTTGAATGATTTGACCTGGGGAGGATTGATATATATTATAGGTACTTTGATATTTTTAATTGTTTGTAGGATTCCGTAAAGAATTGCTGCGAAAGGGCTAATATTTCAGGGGAAACTCTGCCAAAATTTTTAATAAAATCTATGAATATTTTTCTAAGTAAGGAATGGTGTGAATAAGTAATAGAATATGTTAGAAGTCATTTGAATATGTAGATGAGTAATAGGTTAAGTTGAAGATCATTGGAAGGAAAAAAAATTGGGGTGTTACAATAGGGGGTCCCCTTGTCGAAGGCCCCTTCGACATTTAATTTTCTTTGTCACTATCTCCTTGCCTAGTACACACAGCTTTGCAGTCTGGAACCATGTCTCTATCCATCCAATCCACATATTCCTGAATCCTCACCTCCTAAGGATCACCACCAAATAGTTCCATTCCACTTTTTCGTGAGCCTTTTTGAAATATAGTTTTAGAAGAAACCTCGTTGTCCTTCGCCTTTTGCAATCTTGTATGACCTCTTGAACTAGTGTCATGCCTTCTAAAATATCCCTTCCTGCGATAATTCTATCTGATACTCATCAACGATGTCCCGTATCAGGCCTCTTAGCCTATTCGCCAACACCTTATAGATAATACTGATCGAAAAATTTAACAAGCTGATTGTCCTGAAATCCCCAACCTTGGTGACCACCTTTGTCTTTGGAACCAAGCATACATTGGCATAATTTATCCTTTCCAGGGTTCTCCCATAAAGAAACATTCATGTCGTTCATAATACTCCCCTTTACAATGTCCCATAACCTTTTTTAGAATAAGAACGGGAACCCATTTGATCCTGGTGCTTTTCTTGAACCATGCCCCAAATTACTGCTTTGACCTTCTCCATTGTGAATGGATCTTGGCGTGTCATAACTCTATGCTAAAGATCCTCGATTAATGCCTCCCAAAGTTCCTTAACTGACTCGGAGTGTCCACCCATTGTGTTACCAAACAATTCCTTGTATGCATCATTAATATGTTGATCAATAACATGTTCATTTGAGACTATCGTCCCCACAATTTCTTGAGAATGAATGTAATTGTTCATACGTCGTATGCTAGCTACCTTATGAAAGTACTTAGTATTTGCACCCCCTTCCTTTAACCATCTCACCCTCGATCGTTGGTGCCACATGACTTCTTTCTTATTAAAAGTCTCCATTATTTTCTGCCTGCACGCTGCCAACATTCAGAATTGACTATCATCTAAGCCATCTGCTCGTGCTTTCTCTAGCTCCTCTATCTCCTTTAGTATGATCTCCTATCTTTGCAACACATTGCCAAATGTGTCATGTTCCATTTTCTTAACTTTTTTTATAAGTCTTGATATTTTCCTCGTAAGTCTTGTAAATGGTTCCATGTGGTTTACCTGCCCCTCCCAGCTTACCTTGATTAGGTCATGGCAATCCCCATTGCTTAGCCACATCTTCTCAAAATGAAAGATCTTGGTCCTCTTTTTCTCCTCTTCTCCCAAGCTAATGATAGTGGGAACATGGTTAAAGTATTGTAAATGCAAGAGCGCACTATTTCTTATGGGAGTTTAGTCTCCCAGCCAGATGAAACAAGAATCATTTCCAGCTTTGTAAGAGTGGATGACCTACAGTAGTTAGACCACGTAAAGCTTTGACCGTTGACTGATAACTCGATCAACATGAGGCTGGAGATGATCTGATTGAACTTTCCCCTATTGTGTCTATTACCCTCCCCTCCTTTCTTCCATGTATGTGTCTGACCACATTGAAATTCTCGCATTCGATCGTTGACCGATAACTCGATCAACATGAGGCTGAAGATGATCTGATTGAACTTGTCCCTTTCATGTCCATTACCTTCCCTTCCTTTTCTTCCATGTGCGTGTCAGACCACATTGAAATTCCCGCTTAACACCTAGGGCACGGTCCATCTACCCCTGATGTGGACTAACTCGTCCCAAATTGATTGTCTTCGATTCCTATCGTTTGGTCCATATACAGCCGTGATTTTTTCCTTCCACTCGTCCTCTCTCTTTTGGACCACCACTGATATGGTGAAGTTACTAACCCAACATCTAGTAAGTCAAAATTACTAGTAATGATACCAACTGCTACCCCCTCCCGGATGCTCCCTGAGCATCTTTAAAATGTCATTCCTTAATATGTTTTAATTTTAATGCCCGTCTCCTCCAAGAAAGAAATATCAATATTTTGACCCTTAATTACCTTCCTAACCATCCTATGCTTGCCAGCTTTGTCAAGCCTTCTAACATTTCAAAATAAGACATTAAACATTAACACTAATTACTCCCCCCTCCGACTCATGAGTGTTAACTTGCTCAACCACGTCTCGGGAGACGCAATCCACACCCCTTACCCCCCTTTGCGGACATTGTCCGCTTCCTTAGCCCTAATTGTGTCAATGTAATTCGTGTGTGCACTGTGGGTATGATGCAAATTGATACCATAAACATTTGCTAACTTACTAACTGAATTAACATGGAATCTTCAATTGAACCAAAATTTGATATATGTGCATGATAACCTATGAGATTTTCATAGCTTTTCCACTTCCCCACCTTTTGATGTATTTCATTAACTTTCATCAGCTTTTCCCTCCTGTTGCGTTGTCTGTCACTGCGTCTATGTTTGTCACGCTCCGCTTCCCAAAAAGGAGATACGGAATACGGATACGTGACTAAGTCCAGAGAATGGCTTGCACCATTTATAAGCTGTTAGGATCTTTACAACAAGCACATGTATAAACAAAAGAGATACAAGAAGAATAGTCAACCACGCATGCATAACGGAATCAATATAGTCAACAAGATTACTTGAAAAGAATCAAGAATACTGAATTTCAAATAATCATGTCTGGAACAAAACACAAGTCTGCGAGAAAAAGCCCAATACAAAATAATCTATGTGATCAAGTAAAATTATTCAAGATAAGCAACAAGAAAATAAATAGATATAGCAAAATCTCCAGCCAACTAGAATCTCAGATCACCTACTCCATCGGGTAGCTGATAGCCATAATCTGCAATTTAATGATTACAGGAAAAAGGAAAGAGAAACAAAACGCCCGTCAATGCAAGTTACGGGCCACTTGTAATGTAGACAACAAGTACAGGAAAGATAAACAAGAATAGAGTAACAGCGGAAGCAAGTATAGCATGGAAATGATGTAACAACAAAATAGAGATCTAACTCTAAATCAAGAATAGAAACAACTAGCATGGCAAGGTGAACGAGAGCAAGCGGCATGAAACAGGTGTCAAGTAGACAAGTATCATGTAAATGAGTAACGAGTAACAAGTGTCAAGTATCAAGTATCATGTACAAGTAACAAGTAGCAAGTAGCAAGTGTCAAGTGATTATGTTCAAGTCTTGTATCTAGTCTTATCTAGGTAGGACTTCATGCGTCCCAGGTTTTTACCACATGGTTACTAAATTCAAACAATTTCGTTTTAGATTTCATAGTGGATCATAGAGGGTAGTGTACTCAGGAACAAGTATCAAGTAATCAAGTATCAAGTATCAAGCTCCAAATACCAAGTATCAAGTGTTAAGTGTGCAAGTATCAAGTTATCACGTGTCAAGCTCCAAGTATCAAGTATCAAGTAATAACGTAGGATCTATAGATCCCTTTCCGAGTACACGTTTCTGTATTTTCCACTATTAGATCTTTCATTTTAAACCCCAGCTTAGTTTCTTATTATTATCATTCCAGCAAGCATGGACGTGCACAAACAAGTCAAGAAATATGTTATGATGACAAGAAACAAGTACAAGTTGAATAAAGAACACGAACGGGTGACAAAAGACTCAAAGTAGACTAAGACAATGCAAATTCTAGTACTGGACAGTAAGACAGTACTGCACCAAATATGGGATTTCCATTGCCACAGACATGCAAATCTTAATCTGTCAGAAGATCTAGAAAATAGACTCCCGACCGAATCTAGCAAATATATATAAGTCATATAGTATTTCACAAAAAAAGGACTCAAAACAGAATTGTATCCAGAAAATATGTTCAGCCAAAAATCACAAGTTTGTATTCATAAACAGGAAAACGGCATAAAAACTTACTGATTAAATCCAAGAAAAATCTGGGGTATTCTGTAGTATGTTTAGTAACAGAATATAAAGTTTCATAATTTTCCAACATAGATAGAATGGTCAAGAAAAATCAGATAGCAGCAAGATACAGTAGTTTTCCAAATCTGAAATCATAAACACAGCAGTACCAAAATAGCAATAGATTACAAAATATAAATCAAGATCCAGATCCGTCAAAATGTTGATAAAATAGATACAATAGGCTACAATTCATATTCATAAAGTTTTCATGAAAAGCAAATAGAATCAGGTCGAAATTATGGTTCTTTACAGAATAGGACGAAAATTTTGCAAGTATAGCAGTTGTTTGCAAGTATAAAATAGAGTATAAAAGTTATCAATTAAATCCACAAAAATTAGGGGTTAATCCCAATCAAGTCTAGTTATACTCAACAAAATATTGGATCAAAATATTATCTTTAGCATTAATATAAAAATAATTTACTCTCCAGAATTCACATAAAACCAAATCTGTAATTTTTTACACCTCTGTAGTAAAACAGCAATATCTTGCAACTCACAAATCGAAACTGAGATCTGTCAGAAATTCTGGAAAGTAGACAGAATTCTCTATAATTCATATTCACAAATAATTTTCATACACTGACCTTAATAGGGTTTAAAATACTGATAAAAAACGGGGTAACAACGAGGACATAATTATTCTTCATGCATAAAATCATCTAGATCATACGAGACACATCCAAACCATAACAAAGTGTGAAATAGGGTATACTAAATGTTCAAGCAACATGGTATAGGGTATTTTACAAGTCTACTACAAGTTATACTACTACTAACACATCAAGCATACAAGATCATACAACACATCATGGATCACGAATAACACGCATGTATACATCAAGAATCTATTATATCTAAGTTATTTCATATTGTGTGTGTAACGAGACAACTACGGATGGATCAACAACTGGAGACAAGATCATCAAGGGATTTCATGGGAATCGACTCTAGGAACAAAAGGTACACCACAGGCGGTATTTAGTACTTGTATTTACAAAAAAATGAATACAAGTTACTTGTCTTATAGACGACGATGAAAACGACGAACCAAGAGCAAGAATAACGGGAACGGTTTCCCGGGCACGAACTCAGCGAACGACACACGAATCATGACTACAACTTCGAGATCAACACACGTACCCAAACCCGCACACAAGAGAGGGCAGCGGAGGGGTGTGCACGCGTTGAAGGAAGCGGCAGCCTGCAAGCGAATGTTGACGACGAAAAAGGAAACGGTGGGGAGAGCGGCAGCGCTACTGTTGCTGCTGTTGCTCTCTGCCGTCGGAGAGAACAACGCACAAGGTGTTCACCTGGCTGCTGCTCACTGGCTTCGGACAGGAAGATGGGGAGCACCGGGAGAGAGGGCAGCACTGGGAGTTGCAACACTGGGAGGTCGCGACAAGAGGCAGGGGACCAGGGGGTGCTGGCTACAGTCGAAGAGGTGGTAGGGAGGTGCAGGGCAGCGGCTAGAGGATGAGAGAACGGGGGATGGGGTAACACTGCAGTCTGGAGGAGGCTGAAAAGGATCGGAAGTAGGGTTTTAGGAGAGCGGGAGGTAGGGATGAGTTTTTATAAGGGTTTGCGGCTATGGGGTTTTTGAATAATAGGGTTTCACATAGTGGAGATTTTATAGGGTTGAGAATTAGGGTAGTTAAGGGGTTGGGGATTTATTAATGGGTATAGGTAAAAAGAAAAGATCCAATAGGGTCATATAATGGTTTGGGTATAATTAAAAGATCCACTAGTAATTAGGGTGATCCAACAAATGAGTTAGGAAGTAAAATGAACAGATCAATAAAATAGGACATGAATAAATAAAATAATGGGGATCGAAAATAGTGGCCCGATCAAACAGAGATGAAATAATATGCGACAACTGAATCAAGAAGATCAAATAAAGGCAAAAATCAAATAGATGAATATATTGGAAAAAGAAGATCCAAATACACGGTTCAAAAAAAGATAAAGCTGAATAAATACTCAAAAAAAAAAACATTCAAAAATACAAAAAATGAAAAATAGGGGTTACAAATCCTACTCACTTAACAAGAAGAATTTCATCCTCGAAATTCAATCAAGAGGTACATAGGGTAACCCTGAAAAGAAAAGAAAGAACAAAACAAAAAGCTACCCAAACAGATGAGGAAACCTCTGCTGAATCTCCTCATCTAAGTCCCAAGTCGACCCACCCGACGAGTTAGGATTCTTAAGTACTTTCTCCCGCCGATCCAAAACGGTCAACTCAGAATAGTCGATCATGTGGCTCTCATCTCGGATATATCTCCTGAGTTGCGAGACATGGAAAACATCGTGCACTCCTGATAAAGCTGGCGGCAATGCAAGACGATAGGCCACCTTGCCTACTCACTCCACAATATCAAACGGTCCAATAAACCTAGGGCTGAGCTTGCCCCCACCACCAAACCAAATGACACCATGCCAAGGCGATACCTTTAGGAAAACATGGTCACCAACCTCAAACTCCAAAGCTCTCCGATGGACATCAGCCCATCGCCTCTGCCTATCCTGAGCTGCCTGCAAGTGCTTCCTGATCTGAGTCACCACAATAACTGTCCTGGTGACCAACTTCGGACCCAACAACTTTCTCTCACCAATGTCATCCGAGCACACTGGTGACCTGCACTTCCGCCTGTACAGTGCCTCGAACAGTGCAGCTTTAAGACTGGCCTGAAAGCTGTTATTGTACGAGAACTCTACGAGATGCAAATGGTCCTCCCATGATCCACCGAACTGCAACATACAGTACCTCAACATGTCCTATAGAGTTTGGATGGTTCTCTTTGACTGTCCATTAGTCTGGTGATGAAAAGCTATACTGTACTTTAATTTACTCCCCAAACTACTCTGAAGACTCTTCGAAAACTGAGACCTGAATCTCGTATCCCTGTTGGATACAATACGGACTGGAACCCCATGAAGTCTGATGATCTCTTGCATGTACTTCTCAGCTAGGTTCTCAGTAGACTGCCCAACTCGAAAGGGAATGAAGTGAGCACTCTTCGTCAGTCGGTCGACAATCACCCAAATGGTAGTGTGACCCTTAGGAATCCTTGGCAAAGCGGTCACAAAGTCCATAATGATGTGTTCCCACTTTCACTTCGGAATGGAAAGCGGTTGAAGAAGTCTGGCGGTTCTCTAATGCTGCCTTCACCTGCTGGCAGATCAAACACTGAGACACAAACCGAGCCACAGCCCTCTTCATACCATGCCACCAGAAATGAAGCTTCAAATCCCGGTATATCTTAGTACCTCCAGGATGAATAGAATATGATGACTGGTGGGCTTCCTCAAGCAACCTCTGACGAACTTCACCTTTTGGGAAACACAACCTGGACCCAAAATGAAGCGATCCATCAGCATGAATAACCATATCCGTTCTGGAACCAGCTTCAACCTCTGCTCAAAAACCCTGCAAATGCACATTACCGGCCTGCTCCTCTTTGATCTGATCAACAAGAGACGACTGAAGCTGGAGCACCAAACAACTCCGATCGGAACTCAGCAACAACACATCTAATTCCAACCTCCGCATCTGCTCAACCAAATCTCTCTGCTGAGTCAAGAACATAGATGCCGGTCTCCTATTCAAAGCATCTGGCACCAAGTTCACTCTACCAGGGTGCTATTGTAAACTGTTGTCATAATCGACTATAAACTCCAACCAACATCTTTACCTCATGTTCAACTCCTTCTGGGTGAAGACGTACTTGAGACTTTTGTGGTCTGTAAAGATTTCCACTCGGTCCCTAAGTAAATAATGTCTCCACAGCTTCAAAGCAAAGAGCACTGCTGCTAACTTCAAGTCATGAGTCGGATAGTTCTTCTCATGCAGCCTCAACTGCCTCGATGCATAAGCAACGACTCGGCCCTTCTGCATCAGAACTACTCCAAGACCCTTGCCCGAAGCATTACAGTGAACTACAAATCTGCCTAAACCATCGGGAATAGTCAACACTGGCACTGACATCAACCTGTTCTTCACCTCAGCAAAAGCCTCACTGCAACCCTCAAACCAATAGAACTTCTCATCCTTCCCTGTCAATTTAGTCAATGGTCCTGCTATCTTCCAAAACCTTGGACGAATTTCTAATAATAGCCAGCTAGACCAAGGAAACTCCTTACCTCTGAAACTGACTTGGGAACTGGACAATCCTTCACTGCTTCAACCTTGTCCGGATCCACTGAAATACCATCGCCCGAGATAATGTGCCCTAAGAAAGTAACTCTGTCGAGACAAAACTCACACTTGCTAAGTTTCCCATAGAGCTGATTCTCCATCAAAGTCTGCAGAACCAACCTAAGATGCTCAGCATGATCCTCCTGGTTCTGAGAATACACCAGAATGTCATCAATGAAGAACACCACAAATCTGTCCAGGAACTGGGAAAAGACCCTATTCATAAGACTCATAAATACAGTTGGCGCATTCCTGACCCCGAACGGCATCACAAGATACTCATTGTGCCCATATCTGGTCCTGAATGTAGTCTTTTGTACATCAGTCGCCTTCACCTTGACCTGATGATACCCTGAACGAAGATCCAACTTTGAAAAAACTGTTGCTCCACTCAACTGATCAAATAAGTCATCGATCCTGGGCAATGGATACCGGTTCTTTACAGTAACACTGTCCAATTCTCGATAATCAACGCACAGCCGACGACTACCATCCTTCTTGTTGACAAAAAGGACTGGAGCACCCTACGGCGAAACACTAGGTCTGATGAACCCTAAATCAAGCAACTCTTGAATCTGCACTTTAAGCTCTGCTAACTCAACTGGTACCATCTTGTAGGGACTATTCGATATTGGTGCCGTACCAGGCTGTACTTCAATATCGAACTCCACATCCTTATCAGGGGGTAAGCTAGGAAACTTCTCTTGAAAAATATCTAGGAAATCCTGCACTACTAGAGGTGCAGCCTCATAGCCTGAATGCAATTTTATCGCATAAACCTCCTGATCAACTGCAGTCTCATCTCGGCTAAGGGGCATCTCCCCGGCATGGAACTCAAACTCTGTGCGGCCTGGGATTCGGAACACAACTTTCTTAGCACGGAAATCAATAATAGCGTGGGACTCACCCAACCAATCCATACTGAGAATGACGTCGAATCCCGAATTCCCAATTACAATCAGGTCAGCCTTGAAATCTGCGCTACAAATAACCAAGAGACTCTGCCGGCACTCCCGGGAAAAAATGACACCACCTCCACTTGTCACAATGTTCTAAGCCTCTGACATGATGCTGCAATCCAACTGATGGCGAGCCACGAAGCAGGAAGACATAGGAATGGGTTGCCCCAAAATCAAAGAGAACATGAGCAGAAAAAGAGCAAACAAGGACAACACCTGCAAAAACACCCTCTGCTGTCTCAGCATCAGCAGTAGTCAGGTTGAAAGCCTGACCTCTCCTGGGGACAGCAGCGGTCCTCTGACCGACAATCTGGCACTATGGAGGAAGCGGTGGCCTGACTGGACCACGAGCTGGGGCTACCTACTGAACTGGACCCCCGGCTGGAAGAGTCATCCCCTGCTATGGGCAATTCCGCGCAGCATGATCAGGAGCACCACAACCAAAATAGCGGTGATTGGCACGTCTGCAGTCTTTGCACTCATGCCCAAGAAGTCGGCAAAAGTCGCAAAAACTAACCCTCTGAGGAACCGCAGAAGAGTAAGGTACTGCTCTGACTAGATGGGTTGGGACAGGCCTCCGAATAGGACCACCAGAAGGCCTAGCAACAACAGAGTGCGGAATAGTCTGCCTAGGAGGAGTCAACCTGCTACGAGTCTGCTCCTGAGCTCGAGCTGCCTCAAGAGCCTCAACATAAGTATGCAAGCGAAGGGAGACGAGCTGCACCCGAATATCTCGCTCAAGTCCCAGCATGAATCTACGAGCCCTGTCCTCTTCGTTCGCCACAAGTACGGCTACAAAGCAGCTAAGTCTGGTAAATTCCGCTGCATACTCATCCACAGACCTAGAGCCCTATTTTCAAGAAAGTCTCATGTTACAACATTACATGAATAATATGTAACAAAATTCCAAAATAGAAATAACGACCAACCTTTTTCAGGGCCAGAAACTGTTGCTCCATTTCAACTCGAGTGCTGCAAGGGAAGAACTTCTCCAAGAAGCTCCTAGTGAACGTGGCCTAAGTAATAGGTCGCACGAGCCTTTCGGACTCAGACCTCCACCATATGTAGGCCAGATCCACCAGCTGGATGGTTATCACATCCACTTATCAGTATCGGCGAATATTGCTGCCAAAAGCAACTGCTCAGTCCTGATCAGTCACTATTTTGCCTCCAAAGGCGTCTCAGTGCCCGAGAATCTGTCAGGAGGAAACCTCATGAAATTTGTGACTGTGCCCGGATGAGGAGGAAAAGCTGCTTACATAGGCACAGCGGGAGGCGAAAAGTGGATACCTAAATGCCAAGTATGGCTCATAATAATCTATCCTCTGGGGCATACGAGGATTCGTTCGCCGGGCAGCTTCCAAAGTAGCCATCACAAGGTCACTGTGGTTTTGCTGCATATTGATCAACCGTTCCAACACATTGGTAACGGCCTCAAGCCCGGGCTGATCCTCCTGAGGACGAGAAGTGGAACCTCTTCGAGCCATGGTCTGCACAAGAATCACAACAGTTAGTATCCAGATCAAAGTTGATTATAATTCATTCATGTTATGCATGGTCTGTACATTGTTGAGCCAATCCTTGATCGAGCCCAACTTGTCTAATATATTAGTCAAATTAATACATTAGCCAACCTGGGGCACCGATACCACTAAAAACCTTGTCACGCTCTGCTTCCAAAAATGGAGAAATGAAATACGGATACCTGACTAAGTCCAGCAAATGGCTTGTACCATTCATAAATTGTCAGGATCTTTACAATAAGCACAAGTATAAACAAAAGAGATACAAGAAGAATAGTCAATCATGCATGCATAACTGAATCAATATAGTCAACAAGCTTACTTGAAAAGAAACAAGAATACTGAATTTCAAATAATCATGTCTGAAACAAAATACAAGTCTGAGACAAAAAGCCCAATACAAAATAATCCATGTAATCAAGTACAATTATTCAAGATAAGAAACAAGAAAATAAATAGATAAAGCAAAATCTCCAGCCAACTAGAATCTCAGATCACCTACTCCTTCGGGCAGCTGATACCATAATATGAAATTTAACAATTGCAGGAAAAAGGAAAGAGAAACAAAATTCCCGTCAATGCAAGTTACGGGCCGCTTGTAGTGCAGGCAACAAGTACATGAAAGATAAAAAAGAATAGAGTAACAGCGGAAGCAAGTATAGTATGGACAGGATGTAACATCAAAATAGAGATCTAACTTTAAATCAAGAACAGAAACAACTAGCATGGCAAGATAAACGAGAGCAAGCGGCATGAAACAAGTGTCAAGTATACAAGTATCATGTAAATGAGTAACAAGTAACAAGTGTCAAGTATCAAGTATCATGTACAAGTAACAAGTAACAAGTAGCAAGTGTCAAGTGATTATGTTCAAGTCTTGTATCTAGTCTTATCTAGGTAGCACTTCATGCATCCCAGGTTTTTATCACATGGTTGCTACATTCAAACAATTTCGTTTTAGATTTCATAGTGGATCATAGAGGGCAGTGTACTCAGGGACAAGTATCAAGTAATCAAGTATCAAGTATCAAGCTCCAAGTACCAATTATCAAGTGTCAAGTGTGCAAGTGTTAAGTAATCACGTGTCAAGCTCCAAGTATCATGTATCAAGTAATCATGTAGGATCTACAGATTCCTTTCCGAGTATACGTTTCTATATTTTCCACTATTAGATCTTTTCCTTTAAAACCCAGCTTAGTTTCTTATTATTATCATTCCAGCAAGCATGGACGTGCACAAACAAGTCAAGAAACATGGTATGATGACAAGAAACAAGTACAAGTTGAATAAAGAACACGAATGGGTGACAGAAGACTCAAAGTAGACTAAGACAACAAAAATTCTAGTTCTGGACAGCAAGACAATACTGCACCAAATCTGGGATTCCCGTTGCCACGGAAATGTAAATCTGAATCCGTCAGAAGATCTAGAAAATAGACACTCGGCCAAATCTAGCAAATATATATACGTCATATGGTATTTCACAAAAACAGGACTCAAAACAGAATTGTATCCAGAAAATATGTTTGGCCAGAAATCAGAAGTTTGTATTCATAAACAGAAAAACGGCATAAAAACTTACTGATTAAATCCAAGAAAAATCTGAGATATTCGCTAGTATGCTTAGTAACAGAAAATAAAGTTTCATAATTTTCCAACACAGATAGAATGGTCAAGAAAAAATAGAAAGCAGCAAGATACACTAGTTTTGCAAATCTAAAATCATAAACACAGCAGATCAAAACAGCAATAGATTACAAAATATAAATCGAAATTTAGATCTGTCAAAAGGGTGATAAAATAGATACAATAGGCTACAATTCATATTCACAAAGTTTTCATAAACATCAAATAGAATCAGGTCGAAATTATGTTTCTTTACAGAACAACACAAAAATTCTACGAGTGCGGCAGTTGTTTGCAAGTATAAAATAGAGTATAAAAGTCATCAATTAAATCCAAAAAAAATAGGGGTTAATCCCAATCAAGTCTAGTTTTATAAAAATATTAGATCAAAATATTATCTTTAGCATCAGTATAAAAATAATTTACTCTCCTGAATTTACATAAAACCAAATCTGTAATTTTCTACACCTCTGTAGTAAAACAGTAATATCTTGCAACTCACAAATCGAAATTGAGATATGTCAGAAATTCTGAAAAGTAGACAGAATTCTCTATAATTCATATTCACAAATAATTTTCATATACTGACCTTAATGTCTAAAATACTGATAAAAAATGGGGCAACAACAAGGACAGAATTACTCTTCATGCATAAAATCATCTAGATCATACGAGACACATCCAAATCATAACAAAGTGTGAAATAGGGCATACTAAATATTCAAGTAACATGGTATAGGGTATTTTACAAGTCTACAACAAGTTATACTACTACTAACACTTCAAGCATACAAGATCATACAACACATCATAGATCACGAATAACATGCATATATGCATCAAGAATCTATTATATCTAAGTTATTTCATGTCGTGTGTAACGAGACAAATACGGATGGATCAACACTAGAGACAAGATCAATAAGGGATTTCATGAGAATTGACTCTAGGAACAAAAGCTACACTACAAGAGGTATTTAGTACTTGTATATACAACAAAAAGAATATAAGTTACTTGCCTTATAGACAACGATGGAAACGACGAAGCAAGAGAAAGAATAACGGGAACAGTTTCCCGGGCACGAACTCAACGAACGACACACAAATCACAACTACGACTTCGAGATCAACACATGCACCCAAACCCACACACAAGAGAAGGCAGCGGAGGGGTGTGCACGAGTTGAGGGAAGCGACGGCCAGCAAGCGAATGTCGACGACGGAAAAGGAAACGGCAGGGGAGAGCGGCAGCGCTACTGTTGCTGCTGTTGCTCTCTGCCATCGGAGAGAACAACGCACAGGGGTTGCGCCTGGTTGTTGCTCGCTCGCTTTGGACAGGAAGATGGGGAGCACCGGGAGACAGGGCGGCACTAGGAATTTCGGTGCTGCGAGGTCGCAACAGGAGGCAGGGGACCAGGGGGGTGCTGGCTACAATCGACGAGGTGGTAGGGAGGTACAGGGCCGCGACTAGAGGATGAGAGAACGGGGGATGGGGTAACACTGCAGTCGAGAGGAGGCTGAAGAGGATCGGAAGTAGCGTTTTACGAGAGCAGGAGGTAGGGGATGAGTTTTTATAAGGGTTTGCGGCTGTGGGGTTTTTGAATAATTGGGTTTTACACAGTGGATATTTTATTGGGTTGGGAATTAGGGTAGTTAACGGGTTGGGGATTTATTAATGGGTATAGGTAAAAAGAAAAGATCCAATTGGGTCATATAAGGGTTTGGGTATAATTAAAAGATCCTCTAGTAATTAGGGTGATCCAACAAATGAGTTAGGGGAGTTAGGAAGTAAAATGAATAGATTAGTAAAATAGGACGTTAATAAATCAAATAAAGGGGATCGAAAATAGTGGCCCGATCAAACAGAGATGAAATAATATGCGACAATTGAATCAAGAAGATCAAATAAAGGCAAAAAACAAATAGATGAATATATTGGAGAAAGAAGATCCAATACACGGTTCAAAAAGAGATACAACTGAATAAATACTCAAAAAGAAAAATACATCAAAAAATACAGGAAATGAAAAACAAGGGTTACAATGTCCATCCTTGGCCATGTCAATTCTTCTTTTTAATGTTGGTTTTTCCTGTGGGGTATCTTCAGATATAATCTCCAGACATCTGTCCTCCCCCGACTGTGGATCCCCACACCCGATGGAATCGCTATCTGATCCCGAAGATCCATCAGAATCTCTTTTATTTCCAGTAGCCCAAGTCCCCAACATAGCCTTGACCCTCTTCTTCACCTCCTTTTGCACTTTTTTTTCCACTCTCTTCTTTAACATAGCCTTAATAAGATCACTCTACCCCTCTTCCTCATCCCCGTCATCTTCTTGGCCAACAGTTTCATTATCTGCTTGAATCCCCCCCCCCCCCAAAAAAAAGAGATTTTCTTATATTTTAGACCCAGATTGTCACAACCCCCTTCCTTTTCTTTTATTTGACTGAAGCCCATAATAGAGACTTCTTCTTTTCCTTTAGGCCTATATCACCATACTGGTCCATTCCCTTTTGGCTTTTTTTTTGGGTTAAATTCAAATTTGAATTCCCAGCCTTTTCCTTCTGAAATTTAGCAGACTCCTCGTACATCTCATTTGACAGTTGTCTTATCACCATCGACCTCGTACCCACGTCAGTATCATGCTGCACATCATGAAGCTCGATGCATGATGTGATTTTCGAAAATTTTGCCGTACTACCCCTCTTTTTGAAAATATTTAGCGCTCTGCCCTACTTCCCAAAACAATTAGCGATTTACCCTTACTTAGGACACGTCAGCAAGAAACGTTATTGGAAATAACGACATAGGTTATTTTCAATAACGGCATCTATTTTACTTTTTTTTTCATGCCGTTATTTGGAATAACGGCATCAGTATATTTCTCTTACAAGTGTGAATCTTCTAAATTTAAAAAATTTTAAGTGCGAAAAAACTTATAAATAATACCGTTATCCTGAATAACGGCATTAGAATGACTGATGCCGTTATTGAAGATAACGACATCAGTTATATACAAATGAAGTTAATTTTAGAGAAAAAAAAATTATAACTGATGCCGTTATTTAAAATAACGGCATCATTTATAAAAAATTTCGAAAAAAAAGTAGCTTTGCCTGCATGACAAATACATCCATGCCACGTGATCAACATCCATGCCATCAATGATAAATACATCCATGCCACGTGATCAACATCCATGCCATCAACTTCATAATGGAGAGTTGAATATTGTCCCCATGCACTTTGATCAACATCCATGTCATCAACTTCATGATAAATACATGCATGCATGACAGGTTGTGGCAGTCATCAACATATGATGTTGCACTGATGCCATTATTTCAAATAACGGCATCAGTAGAGAATGCCGTTATTTGAAATAACGGCATCTGTTATAAAGTTTTCACACTTGCAAATTTTTTTCTAAGTGAAAATTACAAGCTGTCGAAAAACAAAACAACCTATGCCGTTATTTGGATCAACGGCATGATTTTTTTTTCCAAACAGATGCCGTTATTGGGAAGAACGGCATCGAAATAACATATGCCGTTTTTTTCAATAACGTTTCTTGCTGACGTGTCCTAAATAAGGGCATATCACTAATTGTTTTCGAAAGTGGGACAGAATAAATATTTTCAAAAAGTGGGGTAGTAGCTTTATCGGTTTGATCTCCACCTCGAAGACTACTGCTTTATTGATTTGTAATAGCATATTTTTCACTAGATTTCGTATTCTGTGAGTTTTCTGCTTAAGTGTGCGCTGGGTGTGTTGTTGGGTACTTGGTAGTGCTATTCAGAATCTTGTGTGTGCATCTTCGGAGTTCCTAAGTTATGGCACTGCTTGTGTTTCTAAGTTTATTTCTTTCAACGATTTTTCTCTTCCACTGGCGGCTCCGTTCCGTCAGTGATTGGTTTCAGCGATTTGCTGTTACCTGAGCAACAGTTTCACTCGAGCTCTAATAGCTCGATTATTATTCTCTTCTCGAATCTTATCTCTTTCCTTTTCTCTCTATTTTGAGGGAGTTTTTTGCCCCCTCAGACTCCACTGTTTAAGTTCTTGGTGGTGGTTTTTTTTGGTGCATTTGGATCTGTACTGCCTCCATTTTATTGTACATCCTTTGCTGGTGAACTTCTAAGGCATTTTTTGTCAGTTTCCTACCATGCATCTCTCCGTTAATGATGCCAGGTCTAAAAGTGTTATGCTGACAATAGAATTGCAGAGGGAGTTGTATTCTCCTCATTTTGATATTTCATATCTTTCTCAGGACTCTCCTATCTTCACTAATTCCTCCTCTCATTGTAGGCCCAACCCTCCTAAGGTTTGTTTCAGGTGCCTCCTTCCCGGGCATTATAAACGTGATTGCGTGAATAAAATCATGTGCATTTTCTGTGATAAGTTTGGTCATGCGCGCAGTAGATGTTTTTCCCTTAAAAAACTCCTAGGTTTTCCTAGGGGACATCTCTTACCGGCCAAACTTTTTTCCTTTCTAAACTACCCCCTTTTAAAGCGCAAGCTTCATGCTAGCTTGGCAAGCAAGTTTAGACTTGTATCTGGAAAGGATCTCAACTCCTTGGTAGTTGTGCCTTTACCAGCTTTGATATCCACTACTTCTTCCACTTCCTATTGTGATTCCATTGCTAATCTTCAGCCTCCTAATTGTGCTTACCTTTTTAAGGATCGCATGGTGTTCTCGCAACTGGTCTCCTTCTCTCGTTTGAACTATTTCAAGGTTCGTGGCCCTTTTTCCTCGGTGGCACCTTCTCCGTGTTTGAACCTGGTTAAATTCGAAGGATTATTTAAATCCTTAGTCCCCGGTCGTTCTTGGACTCAAAGTGCGATTAGGCACGCTCTGCATCGCCGCTATTCTAGCCCTCAGAGGCAAACTGCCAAGGCGTATCTTTCCTCTAAGGCGCCTTCTTTTTGTTATATTTATCCTTGTTCTATGATGTTTTCTTCTCCCAAATTTTCAACATTCTCTTTTCATTTCCCGGGTTGCATCTATTCGTTGTATCAAGTTTTAGGGGTTCAAGCTTGGCTCAATCACCTCCTAATGGAGGTCGTGCACAAACGGCACTCTTTTCCCCTAAAGCAATCTCCGATTCGTGCTAACTCTTCTCTCTCTTCTTCTCCCTATCTTTCTAACTCCATCTCAATAATCCCTCTAGTTGATTCCAGTCTGCTCCTTCCATCTTATTGCATCATCAAAGATGTTGCTAGCAGGTCTGATCCTGCTGCAGATTTGCCCCCATTGGTGAAGGTCATCCCTCCCACCGTCAAGCGGAAATATAATAAGAAAGTCTATTATAATTTGCAGAATCGGGTGAGCGCTCGTATTCTAGCAAGGAAAACAATTTCTGTGTCGGGTCTTCGGCTTCCGCACAGCTGAGTCTAGGCGTCTCTTGGCCATTTGCGGTGTAGGCTATCAGGGCCTTCATTTTTTGGCTGATAGAGTCTCCTTGAGCTTCGGTCTCGTTTGTCTGCTCT
Organism: Hemerocallis citrina; assembly: GCA_017893485.1. Classification (NCBI taxonomy): domain Eukaryota; kingdom Viridiplantae; phylum Streptophyta; class Magnoliopsida; order Asparagales; family Asphodelaceae; genus Hemerocallis; species Hemerocallis citrina. Next base: position 220,557,334 of record CM030364.1, read on the forward strand.
TTTTATCCAGCCTTTCCCTCTTGGTGAGTGGTCAGTGCTCAGTGCCTTCGCTTCTTGTTTGTGTCAGCTCCTTGTGCATTGCGGCAGCGAGCCGAAGTGTGAGTTTGCAGTCGTTTTGGGCGCGTCAGGGCGCTTGTCTTCAGTCTCAGTTTTCCTGGCTTCTGGAACAGTCCCCCTTATCGGAGTTGTCTCATTTTTTGTACCGGATTTCTATTATTTACTTGCTTGTCTGTCGCTTATTGTATTCTTTATTTTTTTCTCTTTCTGTTTTACTACTCGTAAAACCATTGTAACTTTATTTGTATTGCTATTGTTTTTATTGATTAATATATTTTTTGATGGCTGGAGCCTTTTGGCTCTATCCGATGTATCAAAAAAAAAAGTGGGGGTAGTACGGCAAAATTTTCGTGATTTTCTTAGCAGAAGCCAGGGTGGTCCCCACGACGTGCGGCAATAAGACTCGAGGACAGCTTCCATTGCATTGGGCTCAATGTGCTTCGTCAGCAGCTTAACTGGCTGCTGACATGGTGTAGTACTGGGCCCCACCTCATGATAGACAATACAAATGTCTTTCCCAAAATAAAACTCTTTGACTTGTTGACTGTTTCCGTTCTTCAGATCTCCTCCCATTTTGTGCCCAACTAGATCCAACGTTGCTGGCTACATACTGCGAACCAGTTCAAGAACCACCATCGGTTCGGACCGAACCGGTCCAGTTCCTTCCCTTTCTTTTCCCTGGTTTGCTGCCTGAGATGACCATTGACCATATTGTCCATCATTCTCTATTCTGGCATGTAATATCTTGAATTTTTATTAAATAAATTGTTGATTTTACGTATTGTGCACGTACAAATTTTTGTGTATATGTTCTCCTATCAAATTATTTTTTTACTAGTATCATGCACGTGCGATGCACGTGGACGAAGAAGGAAAAAGGAAAAAAAATCTACCAACACGTGCGCTGTCCGTGTTTTTTTGAATAATGAAAAGGATAAAAAGAAAATAATTTCCAAACTGATCCACTTTCGAAAATGTTTACCAAACCGGTCCACTTTCGAAAATATTTACCAAAGTAGGTCATTTTGTCAACACGTGCGCTGCACGTGTTGGCTTCAAAATGACAGTCAATGACAGATGACACTAAGGCCTTCTCCCATTATAATAGTAGAGATAATATGAACAAACAATTGTTTTCTTTCTTTTTCTTTATTTTCTAGAAGCTTATTTTAAAAAGCCTAAGCTTATTTTTCTAAATTAAGCTCAACCTAATTAATTAAATATTTTATTTTGACCCATGAGTCTAAAAGCCCACTATTTTGAAAGCCCACAAATTAATTATCCTTTTAATTGTCATGACTTGTCATGTAGACATAATTAGTAGACAATTAATAAATTAATAATGTACAACTTTTAATAGGGGACAATAGTTGGGGCACGTGCATGCACTAGTTTGTGCATTGCACACCCTAGGGGAGGCCGGAATATGGAGAGAAGAGTGGAGGAGTGGAGTTCAGTTGAGGGGTGGTTATGAGATCATGGAAGTTACTACAACTTCCCTTTTCATCTTGATCCTTGATCTCTAACTCCTTGATTAAATCCTATCCATCTATTCTCATCCTAAAAGTGTATAAATACCCCTAGTTTCTTCTCATTTGTACACTACAAATTATTAGAGAGAAAAAGACTAAGTGAGAAAAGATTGAGAAGTGTTAGTGAGTAAAAGATTAGAGTGTGCTTGTGTATGTGTGTGTTCCCTCAAGTGAAGGCCGACCAACATCCAAGGAGCAAGGGTGGTCTCGGGTTCCAACCTAGCATCAAGGAGGAGACGTTTGACAACACAATCTAGGAGGAGATGGCTACTTTCTTGTATTCCAGGAGATTCTAGGAGTATTCATTTCATTTTCTCCAAATGGGTGGGTGTTTCTCATGCTTCTAAATCTAGATACCATGCTAGGAATGATTTGATAAAATTACTAAGAAACAACTAAGTGAAATTGGACCCATGGTTGCTTAATTAGAGATGAAATGGTAATTTAGAGAATGATTGGTAAAATGATTGCTAGTTGTTAAATGATGAATTAAAGTGCTAGAAATTATCATGTTGTCATGCTTTATGTTTTGAATTGAGTTCTATGATGAAATTTGTGCTTATGAGACAAATAGTTGATTAAATGCATCATGTGTAGTTGATTGTTTAAAATATAGTTTCATTATTGTAGAAAGATGAGATTTGTGTTCTAAAAATATTGTAGGATGTTAATAAGTAAAAGAACAAAGGAATATAGTAGTTTTGTGAGAATTTAACTCTAAATTATGAAGAAATGTGTTATTGTTCTCAATGTCGAAATTATGGACATAGAACATAAAGTAGGGCCAAAATGCATGTTTTGTAAAGCAAATAATAATTATAAAAATACTGGTTTACTGTAATTTTATGTATGTTAAAATCTGGAAATTTTTTCTTTCAAAAGAGAAGAAAAGGAAACAAAATCGTTTTTAGAATTATGAAATTTAGAAATGAACAGAGAACTGGGTTATAAATAACCAAACTCATTTTGAAACAATCTGGTCGCTTAGACCAACTGGTTAATGGGTGCGGTTGGTGCTACTGTAGCAAGGGGGTTGGCTCTGGTCTCGGGTTCGATACTGAGTAGGAGCCTTTTATTTTATTTTTTTGTTAAGAATCCCGAATGCCGAGTGTTGATACACATGGATAATAATCCATACCATATCGCTCTGTAGCTTTGGCGCAGTGGTCTTAGGAGGTGCCCACGTGGCTGCTGTTTGTGGGTTCGAATCCGGTTGCGGGCTTTGGTTTTAAAAAGTGGATTTTTTGGAGAAATTAAGATTATTTTGAGTTTTTTTAAAGTAAATTAAAATTTAGAAAAAAATATGAAAAAATTACTGAAATTATTTAGACTTCATGAGATAATTTTTAAGACTTTTGGTGTAATATAATTGAGAATTTTGAGGCTATTTGCAAGAAAGGACTTGTTTTAATTAAATTGTCTTTGGGGTAAAGAAAAATAAATGGGTTGTTTTAAGGAGTTTAAAAATGAGAATTAGCAGTGGAAAATTTGAAAGTGTGAATTGTGAAATCAATTGAAAATGTAAATTGTAAAATTAGTATTAATTGAAATAAGATTAAGAGAATTTGTGGAAAGAATGAACTATTGAATATGACAGATTGAATTTATTGTTTATGCATGAGATTGTGTATGAAATTGAAAATTGAATGACTTGATGAATTATGGAAAGAACATGAATATACAAATACTATGAAAATGAAATGAAAATTATTGTTAATCATGAAAATAGAACTTATTAGTATGAAAAACTCGATGTTGTAATTATGAGTTGAAATTGAGAACTAGGGTGTTGCTAAGCCTCATACCGGCAATAAAAGAAATGTTGAGATAATATTTGAAATAATTAAAAAGACCAAGATTTGGGTCATGTGAAATGATTGAATAAGACCGGTATAGTGGGAGTGCTAACCCTAAGGGATTGATTTTGTTCATGATTCAATTAAATTAAGGACTAGATACATAGTGAAGATGTGATGAAAGTAAGAGAAAAACATGAGTATGAGGGCCATTGGATTGGCGACGTGAGAGTATTCACAGGATGTCCCATGATGAGTCATGAGTAGGACATGGATACTGCTCCAGAGTACCGTCCTGGTGGCGACGCTCGTGAGGTGTTTGGTGACTGCAGGTGGTGTTCTGTCTATGGTAGGAGGTGAATTACCACAGGATGCCTGCATGATGAGTCATGTGACAGTGCGTTGGAATTCTCTCCAGGGCGCCTAGACGTGAGTTCGTTGGTCTTAGAACATCTAGGATACTTACCATAGTTACAACAATAGATTAAGTCATGGCGAGGGATTGAACCCTACAAGATGAAGAACGATTAAGGGCTTGCCCACAGACCTATGTACTATGGGCTGCATAGACTCTGAATAAGTGAGCATTAGTGTCATATAACATAAATAATTGCATCAAGGACTAAGTAAACATTCACAACACGACATCAATAGGCTAGTCCTTTTAGCTCTGTTTGTGAACAAGTTTGTGGTTTGTTAAGTATTGAGAATCGTTATACTGTTTCCGGCATAGAGAGAATGGCCGTGTATAATATTTTGTCAGTTGAATGAACTGACATGCCCACGGTTTCTATGCAGGATAAAGTATATGAAAAAGACTAAGGAGGAATTGATGCTTAAAGATTATTCAAGTGTTGTGTATTTCATTCATTGTTGTAAAATTTGCTTGCGCTGTATAAGTATTGTTACCGCGGAATCTGGTGTGGGGGTAAACAGATGAGATTTGTGAGTTCGCGGAAAAACCTGAATAGCGGATCCAAGCCTTCTGATTCCTGCCGCTACCTGCAAGGAAGTGCGATACACCGGGGTTGATTCCGGCGATGCACCCTCCGATGCTCTTGTCAGTAACCAGTGATGATTAAGAAAGAGCTTAAGGTGGAAAAAGAGTGATTACCTGGTCTCAGTGGTAGGTGGGAGGTATTTATAGTCGCCATGGGAGTGATTAGAGACCTGATTTCCTGTGTAACTGTCAGGAGTAAAATCCTCACAATCTGTTTAAGAAACTGGCCCCTGATTCCCGGTGAGAGCAAATCAGGCCCGTTGATTCGGTCAAATCAGTGATCCTGATTTTTCTCTTGCTGATCTGGGTTTGTCTTGGGTCGGGACCCGTACCCGGTTGGAGTGGATTCGTTTGTGGGTTATTGGATCTGTGAGAAGGAGACCCTGTACTCGTTTCGGACCCATTTGTATGTGAAATTACCGTCTTACCCCTGAGCTTCAAGATTCGTGCCCAATTTAGATGGTTCCGATTTAACCCCATTTTTAGCCATATCACGAGCCCCCCACTCCTAAAGACTGAGTGTGATCAGCCTTTGAGGAGTAGTTTAACTGTTTCAGTGGCTAGTGGAGTTGTATCGGGGTCTGCATGGAGGGTTTTGAATCTCGAAGGGGGTAGTGAGGTAATTTTTTGAAGCCATATGCTGTTCTGAAGCCTTGTTTGAAAATTCGACGGTTTTTATCTATTTTTTCGGATTATTTATTTAATTTTGCGATGTGTCAACCAATCGTTCGGGGGTCTTAACAGTACATTCTAGGCAATAATTGTTCGTTCGGGGCCTCAAGGATATTTCCCCGAATTTATAATTATTTTCTAGATTTTTTAGTTAATTTTCCCGAATTTCTAGCAATTTTTCGCAATTTTTAAATAAATAAAACGATTTAAATAAATAAAAATTGATTTTTAAATACCGATTTATGGCGTGGCGCAATCTGGACCCTTGATCAGTGCCGAGCGCGATTTTCTAGACGATCAGACGATTCCTATTCCTCGGCAGGTATTTTCTTCATTAACGAGGGTCGACTCCTCGGTTCCTCGGCTCGGCAGATCGGCTCCTCGACTCCTCGGCTCGGAATCAGCCGTGGTACGTGGCGTCATCTGGGCCGTCCATCTCAGCGCGGATCCCCAAAAAATGCTATCTTGTCGTTTAGTGATCGTGGCAAGATCTGAACCGTTCATCATGACGAGCGCGCTTTTTGATAAGATCCAACAGCTGATATGGGTCGGCGGGTTTTTTCGCCATATACGAGGGTCGGTTCTTCTTCCCCTCGGCTCGGTGGGCTTTTTCGCCATGTACGAGGGTCGGTTCCTCGTCCCCTCGGCTCGGCAGGCTTTTTCGCCGTATACGAGGGTCGGTTCCTCGTCCTCTTAGCTCGGTAGGCTTTTTCGCCATATACGAGGGTCGGTTCATCGTCCCCTCGGCTCGACAGGATTTTTCGCCACATACGAGGGTCGGTTCCTCATCCCCTCGGCTCGGCAGGTCGGCACACGTAGTTCGGAGTCTACAGAGGTACGTGGCAAGATCTGGGCCGTCCATCTCAGTGCGGATTCCCAAAAAACACTATATTGTTGTTTAGTGGACGTGGCGAGATCTGAACCGTCCATCATGACGAGCGTGCTTTTTGACACAATCCAACGGCTGAGGATGGTCGGTAGGTTTTTTTGCCATATACGAGGGTCGGTTCCTCGTCCCCTCGGTTCGGAGGTTCGGTGTCGTTGGCCGAAGTGTGGAGTTGGATGTTTCGGAGTCTCGGCTTTGGAGGGTCGCTACCTTCCGGCCCAGTGGCTCGGCTACTTGGCCGAGCTGTTCGGTAGCCCGGTTAAGCAGGCCGGTGGCAGGCAGTTCGGAAGGTGCACGTGGTCGAACCTGGAGCGTCCATCATTGTGCGAATCACGAGGATGGGGCTCAGATCACGAGAAAACGTAATCTTGTCGTTTTGTGGTCGTGGCGCGATCCGAACCGTCCATCGAGTTTTTACGCGAATTTTGGGGAGATCCGACGATGATTTTGCCTTAGGAGGATTTTTCCCCATATACGAGGGTCGGTTCCTCGTCCCCTCGGATCGGAGGTTCGGTGCCTTTGGCCGAGGTATGGAGACTCAATAGCTCGGAGTTGTTTTGAAGAGACTCAGTAGCTCGGTGGCCCAGCCAAGCTGTTTGATAGCTCGGTTAAGCACACCGGTGGCCGAGTTACAGACTTGGTTATTTCAAGATCCTCTGTCATTGGAACTGAAATGTCGCGACACTCCGCTTTGGCGCTTTGGCTTCTTAATGGGCTTTTTAGATTCCCAAGGCTGCCCAAACTCACTTTTGGGGTTATAAAAGATCATTCCCCCACCCCAAAGCTCATTTCTCACTTTTCACTCTTAAGATTTTACTTTTACTCTGTGCTCTCTGCTAGCGGCGATCTTTGCTCCAAGGCGGTTGGGCTAGCTGTCGCGTGGGCCAGGCGATTTCCGGCGATCTCATTCCGACCGTGAACGTCACTTCAAGGTCAGTCTATTAGCCTTAGCTTTTTTTATAGAGATGTCAAGAGTGAACTCAGGGAGTGAGGCCTCGTCCTCGGGCAACGATGGCGCCGAGGAGAGGAGGAAGGCGGAGATCCGAAGGAAGGGGAAACAGGTCGCCGAGCCGGCTGTGGCCGAGGCGAGGAAGGAGAAGAAGAAGAGGAGGGTGGTCACCCAATCTCCCGTGGTCGAGGTGATCGTGGAGAACCCAAAGCAGGCCCCCGAGATAGGACGATACCCTTCTGTATTGTCCGGGCATTTGGGGGTTAGGCAGTACGAAGGCGATCTTTTGAAGAAGGCGGTCTTCGGCCAGTCGGAAGTTTACGAGGAACCCAATCCGGCGCTTCCCACCGAGGCGGACGAGATCAGGTCGGTGCTATCCGAGAGGGATCTCCTTCGGATCAGAAAGGGGTTCGCCATCCCTCCAAAGTACAAGTTAATTGTCCCCGGCACTGGGATGCGGGCGAATTCCAAACTATCGTCGTCGGATATGTGCATGTTCGACTTTGACTCCCTAAACGCCGGACTGCGTTTTTCGCTGCATCCCTTCATTCTCCAAGTCCTCGGATGGTTCTGCCTCGCACCGACCCAATTTATGCCGAACACATGGCGTCATGTGAACGCCTTCCTGCTCCAGTGCCGCAACGCTGAAGTCGAGCCGGACTTGACGGTCTTCCGAGGCCTGTATCGAATAAACCGGATGCACAAGACCGAGCATCGGTACTACTTGGGGCCGAGGAAGGGTGTTAGGATCATAGAAAACCCGGACTCAATTAAAGGCTGGAAAGAAAAGTTCTTCATATTGAGGGGGGAACCAATGCTGCAAATTCCGAGTCGGTGGAAACCAGAGGTGCCCAAGTTTGCGAGAGTCGACCCCGTACTGACTGAGGCCGAAGAGGAGGTGGCGAGGAAGATCATGGCCCTCCCCATGTTGAGTTGGAGGGAGTTGACGGAGGAGGTGCTGTTCGGGTCTGGCCTTAGCCCCATCGACCCGAGTATGCTCCTGACATCTCGTTTATTTTGTTTTTCTTTCAAGTCTTTAGCTCGTCTTACTGACTCAGTTTGTGTTTCGTTTGATGCAGAAGCGCCGAAGATGGATTTCAACGCCATGATGATCGATAGGTCCAAAGTGGCCGGTGGCAGGAAGAGGAAGAGGCCGACCGCGGTTGCCTCGTCAGGTCCGCAGCCTAAGGTCGCTTCGACTACCCCTCCGCCTCCTCCGACCACCGAGGCGCCTTCGACGGTGGTTGTTGCCGAAGAGCCCTCGGTGCCTGTGGCATCTGCTCCGGTTGGTGGGGCCTTCGATGTCAATGCGGCGTTGTCGCTCGAGGCTCCGCCGTTGACCGATGAGGCCGAGAAGATCCTGACCGAGCAGCACAAACAGCTGTTCATGCCGAACTGGCGAGTGAAGAATCACGACGGATTCCTCGGAAACTCGCAGATGTCGGTGCAGGTCGTCAAGCACCTGGCGACCCCGAAAGATAGAGCCGCGCTGAAGGCGGGGACAGTCGGCGACGATACCTATGAAGTGGCTCGGTCGCTCGTATCGATAAGTTTTTCATTGTGGATTTCTTCAAGTCTATTGCTCGGCCTGTATCTTGTGCTTATTGCTGTCTTTACAGGCCACCTGTCACTTCGCCCATCTTCTTGAGACGTTCGCCGTGCAGGAGAAAGAGCTGAAGGCCGCCAGCGACAAAGACAGGGCAGAGAAGGTCAAGGCGGTTCGGCAACTCGAGGCCGAGCAGAGGCGAGTCGAGGCCTTGGAGGTCCGGGTTGCCGATCTTGTGGCCGACCTGGAAAGAGCCAAGGGGCGACTTGATGCGGAGTCTGCCAAAGCCGCGAAGGCTGCCGAGCAGCTGGCTACGTCGGCGAAGTCTCTGGCCGATGTGAAGGCGGAGAAAGAGGCCTTGGCCATGAAGATTAGGGCCGAGGTCGAGGCCGAGGCGAAGAAGCACATGGCCACGAACATGGAGAGGTCCTATCAGAGGGCGCTCGACCATGTTCAGGACCGTGTCCCCGGCTTCGAGCGGGTCGGCTACAGGCTGTGGCCGGGGTCGCCCTCAGGCGGCGAGGAGGAGGGAGGCAAAGGTGACGAGGGGGAAGGCGACGAGGAGGAGGAGGTGGAGGCCGACCCTTCGGTGGCAGACCCCCAGGTTGAGGGGAGAAATGAGGGGCCATCTGGCGACGCGCCTGCGGTCGAAGCGGCGACGCAGGTGGACCCCTGATCTCCTTGTAATTTTTGTAGTTGTTGTTCTTTTTCAAAAACAATGTAATGCCTTTTGCGGACTGGCCACCGCTTTGATGATGAATGAAAAAGATTGTTTTGGTTTTGGATTTGTCCAAGTGTTTGGTTCGGCCGTGTAGTTCTTCAATGTTGTCCTTTTTTATTTCAGATCGTCGAGCAAATTCATGTCAGCGCGGCAGCTCGGCGCCGCGCGGAGTTATTTCAGCAGTCCCGTGAGGCTCGCCTTGAGGGCGAGGTTCACCTGACGAGGAGAATTCTACATAACGTAGAGAAGAGAAACAGCGAGTTGTTGGCCGAGTTACACCACCTGCGACTAGTCGAGGCCGAACTCTCTGCGAAGGAGGAAGAGTTGGCCCTGGTTTTGGCCAAACGAGATGATTTTGCAAAGAGGGTCGAACAACTCCAAAGGGTAACGATCGACAAAAGTATCGAGGTGACTCACTTGCGCCGCGTCATATCTGATAGCGCCGAGTACCCTGGTTCGGCGAAGCTTCCTCGGTTCAAGGTGATTGTGAGGGACAACACACTGAAGGATAGGATCGTTGAACTGGAGGAAGAGGTTGCTCGACTTAAACCTCAGCCTGTGAGGGCTAATGTCCGCAGTACCTCGTGTACTCGCGAAGAGTATGACCGAGGGATTACGTTCTATCAACTCACGAGCCGAGCCCCCATCGTAGGTCGATCAGCGGTCGATGCCCAAAGTGGAGTAGCGGTGTCTTCAAGTGGCACTTCAGTTGGAGCGACCGTCAGGGTCAGCGGCGAGGGGGCGTCTCAATTCGTCGGCTTAAAGACTAGCTCGGAGGTTAAGAAGTGCCGACCACGGGTGTCCGTGAACCGGAGCGTCCCCCTTCCGCGGAGGCACTGAACGGGTCGTACTGTGTTCTTGGGTCACCGAACTGTCTTTTGTTGTAACCTTTGGGTCTTGTAATTTTATCAAAGTTATATTAATGAAATTGGAATTGGCTTGCTTGTTGTAGTGCTGTAGTTGCTTTATTTTTTATATGAATTGTGAGAAGTGTTTGCTTCGTCGAGCGCCCTAGCCGCGAAACTCATGTTTTAGCTGTGGTCCTGTCTCTTGCTCGGTAGATACCGGTGCGGCTCGGTACCTCGGCAGATGTGTAACTCTGTTTCGAGGCAGGAGCCACGTGGCCTGATCCGGACGGTGGATCATGATCATGGCGCGGATCACAAGAAGGGAGGCGCAAGTTCCAAGAAAACACTATCTTGTCATTTTGCGGACACGTGGTACGATCAGGTCTGTTCATCACGTTCTAGCATGCATTTTGAGATGATCTAATAGTGAAATTGGTTCGGCAGAATTTTTCGCCATATACGAGGGTCGGTCCCTCGTCCGCTCGGCTCGAGGTTTTGAGTGAGCGTAGTCGATCCGAACCATCATTAAAGCTGCTCGACGGTTATGGGAGCAGTTCCGAACGGCGATCTACTTCTGGCTCGCCTAAGGGCGAGCCGGGGAAGTAAAGTCGAGCGGAGTGTTGGACTCCGAACCATCGGTAGACTTTAACGGTTGTGGGAGCAGTTCCGAACGGCGATCTACTTCTGGCTCGCCTAAGGGCGAGCCGGGGAAGTAAAGTCGAGCCGAGTGTTGGACTCCGAACCATTGGTAGATTTCAACGGTTGTGGGGGCAGTTCCGAACGGCGATCTACTTCTGGCTCGCCTATGGGCGAGCCGGGGAAGTAAAGTCGAGCCGAGTGTTGGACTCCGAACCATCGGTAGACTTCAACGGTTGTGGGAGCAGTTCCGAACGGCGATCTACTTCTGGCTCGCCTAAGGGCGAGCCGGGGAAGTAAAGTCGAGCCGGACACTGGACTCCGAACCATTGGTTGAAAATAAAAAATAAAAAAAATAAAGGCGGAGAGATGCAAGCAAATTTATAAGTATGGAAGAGCATTCTTCATTGATAATTGACGGTGAGCCATTTTTACATATAACAACTTGAGAAATGAATTACAAGTTAGAGGAGAGGAATGGTTCGACATCCTGTGATACTTAGAGAGGCGCCGGGGCGCTTTCTTGGTATTTTAACAGGTGGTCGGCATTCCAGGTCCTCGGAATCTCTCTACCCTCTAGGTCTTCTAGACGATAAGCTCCGGGCCGAACCACCCTTGTGACCTTGTAGGGTCCTTCCCAATTCGGGGCTAGTTTGCTCTTCTGATTGGGGAAGGAGATGGCTAGCTTTCTGAGGACCAAGTCCCCCTCCTTGAGATCGGTGCGTCGGACTTTCTTGTTGTACGCCAATTCGACCCTCCTCCGGTAGTTCTGTTGGCGTATCGATGCTCTTTCCCTCAGCTCGTCCACCAGGTCTAAGTCTGCCCGTAGGTCTCTGGCATTCTGTTCCTCGTTGTAGGCTGCGAGATGAGGAGAAGGTATTCCGACTTCGAGTGGTATTACCGCCTCGGACCCATAGGTGAGGTTGAACGGGGACTCGCCTGTGGGGGTCCGCTTGTTGGTGCGGTAGTTCCACAGCACATTGGGGAGTTGGTCGACCCATAAGCCTCTAGAACACCTGTCCAGTCTCTTCTTGATACCGGAGAGGATCTGCCAGTTAGCGTTCTCCGCCTGCCCATTCGACTGAGGGTGGGAGACAGAAGAGAAGCGCTGTTGGATGGCAAGGTCTTCACACAGAGCTCGGAATGCGGCACTAGTGAAGTGAGTCCCGTTTTCTGTTACGAGGACACGGGGGACGCCGAATCTGCAGATGATGCTCTTCCAGAAGAATTGAAGCACCTTGTTCTCGGTGGTAGTGGCGAGGGGCTCGGCCTCAATCCACTTCGAGAAGTAGTCGATGGCTACGACCAAGAACTTGAACTGGCCCGGAGCAGGAGGGAAAGGCCCTAGTAAATCCATCCCCCACATTGCGAAGGGAATAGGACTTGATAGGGAGGCGAGGTTGGCTTGGGGGAGGCGACGAATGCTGGAATGCCTCTGGCAAGAGCCACATTGCCGAACGTGTCGCTCGGCGTCTTGGAGGAGAGTCGGCCAGAAGTATTCGTAATTCAGGGCTTTCCAAGCCAAAGACCTAGACCCTGAATGAGCTCCGCCGATGCCTTCGTGGAGCTCCTGTAAGGCATAGTCGACCTGTTCTGGGGAAAGGCATCTCAGGTATGGTTGGCCATCAATCTGTGAGAAGGTGCGCTTGTACAAGACTCCCTCGATCAGGACGTACCGCTCGGCTCTGGTCCTTACTCGGCGTGCTTCCTTGGGGTCCTCGGGGAGGAGCCCATCCCTTAAGAACTCCACTAACGGCTTCATCCAATTATCTTGCAGTAGGACCGGCAATGACTCCACAGAGCCGAGGGTCTCGTCTTAGAGAGGGCATCGGCCTGTGAATTCTCTTCTCGAGGGACTCGTTGGATGAGTGCCTCTTCGAACCGGTTCATTAGGGTTCGGACCTTGGCGAGGTACTTCGCCATCCGTTCGTCTCGCGCCTCGTACTCGCCCAAGACTTGGTTCACAACCAGCTGGGAGTCACTATGGATTCGGAGGCGCTGCGCCCTGGCACTTCGGGCGAGTCCGAGGCCCGCGATTAGTGCCTCATACTCCGCCTCGTTGTTTGAGGGCTTGAAATTCATGCAGAGGGCATACTGGAGGACGAAGTCATCAGGGCCGTTCAGGATGATACCGGCGCCACTACCCTCGTTGCAGGAGGAACCGTCCACGAAAACCATCCAAATGGGGGATCCGTTCGGGACATGGCTGACCTCGGGAATGGTGGACTCGACGATGAAGTCGGCGAGGGCCTGAGCTTTGATCGCAGTCCGGGGCTGGTAGGAGATGTCGTGTTGGCTCAGCTCGATGGACCACTTCATAAGCCGACCTGAATTTTCTGGCTTGTGGAGGATCTGCTTCAGCAGTTGGTCGGTGAGGACCACAACCGAATGGGATTGAAAGTACGGACGGAGCTTCCTCGCCGCCATGATCAGGGCGTAGGCCATCTTTTCTATCTTCGGATAACGGAGCTCGGCGTCCCGAAGCACCTTGCTCACATAGTAGATGGGCCTCTGAGCCCGGTCTTCTTCCCTCACCAAAACAGCACTTAGGGTCTGCTCGGAAGCAGCTAAGTAGATGAAGAGGGTTTCCCCTGGAACTGGCTTGCTGAGCAGAGGAGGGTTCATCAAGTAGGCTTTCAGCTGTTCGAAGGACTCCTGTTGCAATTTGCCCCACTCGAAACCCTTGGCCCCCCTGAGAGCCTTGAAGAAGGGGAGGCACTTTTCCCCAGACTTCGAAAGGAATCGGCCAATAGCGGCAAGGCGATCCGTAAGCTTCTGCACTTCCTTGACGCTCCGGGGCGGAGCCATGTTCAGTATGGCCTTGATTTTCTCGGGATTTGCTTCGATCCCTCGCTGGCTCACCATAAAGCCGAGGAACTTTTCCGACGAGACCCCGAACGCACACTTGTTCGGATTAAGCCTTATGTTGTGCCTTCTCAATATGCTGAATGCCTCCTGGAGATCGGCCACGTGGTCGGTACCTCTGATGCTCTTCACGAGCATGTCGTCGACGTATACTTCCATGTTGCGGCCTATCTGGCTTTGGAAGACTTTGTTGACGAGGCGTTGGTAGGTGGCTCCAGCGTTCTTCAGTCCGAACGGCATATCTCTATAACAGTAGAGGCCCTGGTCGGTAATGAAGGAGGTCTTCGGAATGTCCGGGGGGAACATTCGGATCTGGTTATAGCCGGAGAAGGCATCCATGAAGCTGAGGAGCTCATGGCCCGAGGTGGCATCGATAAGGGTGTCGATATTTGGGAGAGGGAATGGATCCTTCGGACACGCCTTATTTAAGTCGGTGAAGTCGATGCATATCCTCCAAGAACCATTGGACTTCTTAACCATTACGACATTGGAGAGCCACTCGGGATAGTTCACCTCCTGTATGAACCGAGCTTTTAAGAGCTTGTCCACCTCCTCCTTGATGGCTTGTTATCGCTCGGGGGTGAACTTACGCCTCTTCTGCTGAACCGGTCAGCACCCCGGTTCGATGCTGAGGCGGTGCACTAGAAGGTCCTCGGAAATCCCGGGCATATCCACGGCGGACCAAGCAAATAGGTCGCGGTTCCCCCGGATGCACTGCACCAAGTCGGAGCATAGGGCAGTCGGCAAGGACTTGCTGATGTGGAACTTTCGACTCGGGTCCTCGTCCGAGAAGAGCACTTCTTCCAACTCGTCCTCCGGCTCGGACATTCGGCTTGGGGATTTCTAGAGTCTCGAGGGAGAGCACCGGACCCCCAGTGGAAGTCATATAGCACTTCCGAGCCGTCTCTTGGCTGCCCCTGACTTCTCCCACTCCCGACCGGGTGGGGAACTTCATTTTAAGGTGGTACGCCGAGGGAACAACTTCCAGGGCAGCTAGGCCAGGTCGGCCTAGGATAACATTGTATGCAGCCGGCACGTCGACGACCATAAAGTCCATCGGCTCTGTCTGGTTAGTAGGAGTCTTCCCAGCAGTTACGTCCAGGGTGATAACCCCTTCGACAGTTACTGGTACCCCCGTGAACCCGTGGAGCGTGTAGCCGGCCGGTTTGAGGCGATCCCGAGACAGCTGCAGCCCTCGGAAGGCCGAGAGGAAAAGGATGTTCACCGATCTCCCGTTGTCCACCAGGACCCTCTGCACTTTGAAGTTCGCCATGCAAAGGTCGATAACAAGTGCGTCGCAGTGGGGAGTTCGGACCCCCTCGAGGTCTTCATCAGAGAAGGTTACTGGGATGCCGAGGCCTTTGGGGGGAGGGGTGCTGTGCACTGAGTTGACCTCTCGGACGAAGGCCTTCCGAGAGGAGTTGGAGGAGCCCCCCATGGGGCCTCCATGGATGAGGTGCAGAACCCGTTCTTCCTCGAATTCGGGGGTCTCATCGCGCCGCTCAGAGCGCTTATTAGCCCCCCGAGGCGGAGGAGTGGTGCGATCCCCCTGATTGTTCGCCTTCACGAATTTGGCCAACTGCCCCCTCTGGATGAGGGCCTCTATCTCATTTTTTAACGCCCGGTAGTCGTAGGTGTCGTGGCCGTGGTCCCGGTGGTAACGGCACCATTTCTCCTTGTTCCTCCTCTTGGCCGGGGTGTTCATCCTCGGAGCAGGAGGTATAACACCTTCCTTCTCCACTTCCATCAGGATGGTGGAGACATTTGTGGTGAGAGGGGTGAACTTCTCGAACCTGGGGGGAGGACGGCGCTGACCACTATTGTCCTTCTGTAGTTTCTTGGACCCTTCCTCCTCTGCCGTCTTCCTCTTTGAGCCGGAGGTGGACCCTCCGAAACTCGGGAGGCACTCGGCCTCCTCTGCCCAAATGTACTTCTCGCATCTCAGGAGAAGATCGGCGAAGTTGTGCGGAGGCTTTTTGGTGAGGGACGACCGGAGGTTGGAGTTGAGGACGTTCGATTGGAACGCGACGGTCACCACTGACTGGTCGAGGGAGGCGATAGACCTGACCTCTGCGGTAAATCTCCTCACATAGTCCCTTAACTTTTCACCCCTCTCCTGTCGGAGGTGGAGTAGGGAGAGGCTCGTCTTCTCTGTTCGCCTACTACTCACAAAGTGAGTTATGAAGAGCGTTTCGAACTGCTCAAACGAGAAGATGGAAGAAGGAGCGAGCTGGGAGTACCATTCCCCCGCCGAACCTTTAAGAGTGGCGGGAAAGGTCTTGCAGAGCATGGCGTCGGAAGCTTGGTGGATCAGCATTAAGGTCTTGAAGCTTTCGACATGATCAACAGGGTCTGACTCCCCTGAGTACGTTTCAAACTGCGGAGGCTTGAAACCCCTCGGGATGGGAGCCTCCATGATAGTCCGAGAGAAGGGGAGTCGACTCCTCTTCCTTGTCCATGCCAAAGATGCGCCTCTCCATCTCATGGAGACGACGGTAGAGGGCATCGTCCCTCCAGTGATAGTCGATCGAGCCCCTGGACTCATCTTCATAGGAAGGGGAGCGGGGGCTACGGCGTCGATAGTCCTGGGATCGACGAGGACTATGATGGTGCTGCTGGCGACTGGGAGCCGGGAGAGGACTTCTGGATCGGTAGCGGGGACTTGGAACCCGTGGGGGTGTTGGAACCCTCTGGGCATTATGGTTGTTGGGGCGAAGGTTGAGGGCCTGCAACACAGTCTCCTGGAATTGTAGGAACTCGGCACGAGTGATAGGTGCCTCATCGTTCCTCGGATTATGTCGATTAGCGGGGGAATGTGGCCTCCTCCTGCGGCGCTCGGGAGATTCCCCCCGTCCTCTTCGGTCCGGAGACCTCCTGCCGTCTCGGCGATGAGGAGATCGCTCACCTTGGTGCTGGTGGGAGGCTCCCTCTCGAGCCCGCCTCTCATCTAGGTGGTTGCGAAGGTCCTCCTCCTTCTGGCGGTTCAGAATGGTGTTGCGGAGGTCGGAGGCTCGGGGGTTATGGGAAGCCATAGAGTCCGAGGAGGCATTGTGAATTGAGACATGGTCCGGGTGGAGAGGTTGCTTCTGCCTACACTGGTTCTGACCAGTAGGACCATTTGGGGGTTGTTGGTTCGGAAGAGGAGGCTGGCCCTGTTGGACCGGGGGAGGAAGTTGTTCGGGCTGCGGAGCAGGATGGACGGGGACTTCATCTAGCTGATCGGCGGGATTGGGTCCGCGGTTGGACCCCCTGGACCTGACCTTTTTGGGAGGCATGGTTGGAGAAGGGCTAGTCGACGAGGAAGAGACGGAGGCTATTCGTGTGGTTTTCCCACAGACGGCGCCAATCTGTTACCGCTGAATCTGGTGTGGGGGTAAACAGATGAGATTTGTGAGTTCGCGGAAAAACCTGAATAGCGGATCCAAGCCTTCTAATTCCTACCACTACCTGCAAGGAAGTGCGATACACCGGGGTTGATTCCGGCGACGCACCCTCCGACGCTCTTGTCAGTAACCAGTGATGATTAAGAAAGAGCTTAAGGTGGAAAAAGAGTGATTACCTGGTCTCAGTGGTAGGTGGGAGGTATTTATAGTCGCCATGGGAGTGATTAGGGACCTGATTTCCTGTGTAACTGTCAGGAGTAAAATCCTCACAATCTGTTTAGGAAACTGACCCCTGATTCCCGGTGAGAGCAAATCAGGCCCGTTGATTCGGTCAAATCAGTGACCCTGATTTTCCTCTTGCTGATCTGGGTTTGTCTTGGGTCGGGACCCGTACCCGGTTGGAGTGGATTCGTTTGTGGGTTATTGGATCTGTGAGAAGGAGACCCTGTACCCGTTTCGGACCCATTTGTATGTGAAATTACCGTCTTACCCCTGAGCTTCAAGATTCGTGCCCAATCTGGACGGTTCCGATTTAACCCCATTTTTAGCCATATCACGTATTAATGTAAATGTAACTCTGATGTAAAGTAAAGTTTAATTTCCTTGTAAAATTATACACAGTGTAGTGAAAATATCCTGTGGAACTTTGAATTCGGGAGTATTTGGAATTCATGGTGTTACATCGCCAGGGAAAAGATGCTTACTAACTGGCAGCTTCACCCCCACTTCCTTCATTGTCGATGCCTTGTCTCCTTCGTCTTCCATAACAATTTTGACATGGTGGAATTTATTTCCACCATCGTCCTAACCATCATCAGAATCCTATCTATCAACTTGTTCACCTCCAACACGATCCCAAAATTCTGAACAATATCTTCAAACCGACCAAACTCTCAATAGTGTTGTGGAAGCCCGACCATCCTTATCCATGCTTCCACCGGAAAACCTTGATAAACCGCCCCATCTTCTCCCGTCCATGGCTTAATACTAATTCCAAACCATCCTGCGGTGATCTTTATTTTGTCTCTTTTTGCTAAAGCAACAACCCCCTCATTCGTCAAAAAGTCAGCCACCCAATAATCCTGTATTTTATGGAGCTTCCAGCTCCAACATTTAAAAGAATCAGAGAGATTCCTCAACCATGTTATCACCTCATCCATTGATGGCCACCCCGTCATCGCCCTAATAACCCCCAACTTCGATTTTAGTCGTTCTTTGTTAGCTTTTTGTTAGGATTGTAGACTTAAACACACAAAGCACAAAATTAAGAAGAAGAAGGAGAAGACATGAACACAGCAAGAGAAGCACAACAACAACCAGCAATAGAAGAAGCAACAAACAGAGGTGGGGACAGTAAACTACACAGTCGACTGTGAGGGACAATCGACGGACAAGAAGTGTAGTCGACTACCCCACCCTCTGACTTGGCGAAGTGTATTGACAGTCGACCGAATTTTGGTGTAGTCGACCTTATTAGGTTGTGTGTGTTTATTTGGGTTGCGGGCTTTGGATCCAATTGACTGTATTTGTGTATATCTTTTAGAGTTTACTTTGGAATATATATATAGAGAGTGGACTGATGTTCGCACCTGATCATTAGTGAACTCTGAAGAGGGTCGTTCGATCTCTTGTTCGATCATGATGGGCATAAGATGGATGAAAATACCCCCGCTCGAGTTAGGGGTATTTTAGTCCTTTCCCAAACAAATACCCCCCTCCCCCCTCCCCCCCCAAAAAAAATCAGCTCATTTCATTCTTCTTCTCATCATCTCTCTTCAATCAAAAAAATTCCTCTCTCCTCCTGCGAACCACACACCCCCCCGGATCCAGATAGAACCTTCGAAATCCCTCTAATAAAACCCCACATCCAAATTCTTCGATTTGGAAATCCCCTCGACGCTTGTCTTTCCATCTCCCCCGACCTTCGAAATCCTAACCCTAGCTCTCCATCCCCTAGTTCCCGAGCTCCAACTCGCCCGATTGTCAATCATGAGGTGATGCCCGATGCCCCCTGACGCCCTTTCTCACGACTCGGTTTTGCATCCAGTGAATATAATGAAATGTTTATGTATCAATGAGCATCAATTTCGCGCTTCAATTTTGTTAAATACAGTGAAATGTTTGTTTATTAATGAGCTTCGATTTTGCTGTATTAGAGCATCCACAGTCGTTCGATGTAAAAAATGGCAAAATGCATATTTTGCCCATCCAATTCGATGAGCATCCACAGTCGTCGAATGGCAAAAAAAATGCATAAAGTCGTTAAAAAAGAAACAGACGAAACATGATGTTTCGTCTGCAATTAAAAAAATACGGGACGAAACATGATGTTTCGTCCCAAAAAGGGGAAAAAAAGGAAGTTTTTTTTTGCAAAAAAAATTTGCAAAAACAAATTTTAAAAATAGTTTGTAAATAATATTTGCAAAAACAATTTAAAAATTTGCAAAATAAATTTAAAAATTTACAAAAACAATTAAAAATATTACAAAAAGTTCCAAAAAAATCACTGTAGCTGGACGAAGCATGGTGCTTCGTCCGGATTTTCTGGAAGTTTTTTTTGTAAAAAAAAATTGCAAAAAGAATTTTTAAAAAAAATAGTAAATTTTTTTTGCAAAAACAATTTAAAAATTTGCAAAATCAATTTAGATAATTGCAAAAAAAATTTAAAATTTACAAAATTAATTTTTAAAATTAAATTTTTTTAAAAATTGGATTGGGACGAAGCATGATGTTTCGTCTCACATTGGGACGAAACATCATGTTCATTCCCACGCTTAAATTCGTTTAACGGTTATTTTATTTGGTTTTTTTTTTTTTTTTTTTTTTTACTTCGGACGAAACATTATGTTTCGTTCGATCAATTAAAATAATAATTAAATAATCCAGACGAAACATGCTATAATATGCATTTTGCTATATGGAATGCTATTCGCCCCTTTCTACTGTAGCGATTTTGCCAAAAAATGGCAAAATAGCAGACGACTGTGTGAGCGCTACAGTAAAAAAAAAGGGAAAAAATGGCAAATAAGCAAACGACTGTGGATGCTCTTAGTAGCTTCAATTTTGTTAAATACAGTGAAATATTTGTGTATTAGTTTGGATACTGTGAAATGTTTATCATTGATTTAATTTTGTTGGATACAGTGAAAATTTGCTGAGAGTGATGAAAATGGTTGATGAAAATGTTGTAATCTTGTTATGAATCAGTTTGGTTACAGTGAATCTTATTTGGCTAAAAATGGTTGATGAAAATGTTGTATTAGAATGCGATACAAGAAAGATCCAGTTAGGCCCTCATCATCTAGTGAAATTATAAAAGAGATTGAATGTGTATATTTTTTAAACAAGGATAAGATGCCTGGATGTGCTCCAGCTTGTGGAATGTCTGATAAAGGTGCAACAATTGAAATTGTGATCTAGTCTGATCTGGCTTTGCTGGTAAGACCTGTAATACATTTTTGGGATCCCAATTACTGTATGCTTTACAAACCTACTCACACATTATCATAATAGCAACACTCTCTAATAGTTTGACTCAAATTAACTACTGAAGGTCTCAGAAGTCTCAAATATGTATGATTTTTATACTTAGCTCTAGCAATTTGGCTCTGAATATCACCTGAAGGACACACAGGATGTCGACTCAAATTAACATTCACCACCACGGTAACATAGTTTGATGAAGATATAATGAAAACTAAAATACATATAGAAAGCAAATAGCCTTTTAATAATGGAAAAGAAACTAATGACATAGAGACCATGACCCATTTGCTCAAATTAAAACCTCTTTAAAGATACTTGCTGTCATGCTCTCATTCACATATGAGAACCAGAAATTATCTACAAATCATTTCCAATTACTATCCACTAACACAATATTTGCGTCATCTTCCACTTCATATTAGCTTTATGAAAAGCATAAACAACACAAAGGTATATACTTAAGCAAAACAGAAAACATTTAGCAGTCTCCCCTCCCTCTTCCTTCAATTACTTGCATTTCATTGATATCATAGATTTCCAGATAAATAAGAAATAATAATCGACTATATACAAACTCAAGAATTTCAGTAGCTTTAGATTTTGCATCCCTTCCACACTTCCATAACTGGGAAATCAATGTCATCAAGAAATTACAAGAACTATAGGTCGATAACTGGGATTATACAAAATTCCTAGTATAAAGATTATACAAAATTTTTTGGACTTTTCCATCTTTATACAAATTTCTAAAGATTGTACACAAGATTATACAAAATTCTAAACATTGTAGGCTCTAAACAACAAGTCAAGTCTTTATTTGTAGTAGTGTGCTTGTAACTATGTGCTGCTAATGCTCTGCCTCTTCTAAGTTGCTCTAGCACATGTCAGTTGCTCTAGTACATCTCAAAATCATCAAAAGCTTCTCTCTTGAAGCTGAAACTCATAAAACTTTCAAAGGCATAAATATTTAAAAGTGTGATGTTATAACATGGGATAGATTTAAATTATCAAAGATGCAAGAAACACAATTCGGAATACAATTGTATGGCTCAACATCACACTAATTTTCTTCACTATCTACGCTCCGAACCTTTCGAATATCACATTTCATGAACTTTAGAAAAAGCTCTGAGGAAGCATAATGAATGCATATTCAGAGAAGCAATAGTGTAAAATACCATGTCTGAGGAAGCATAATGATCTGCCTCTTCTCAGAAAAATCTCTGAGGAACCACTAGTGTAATATACCATGTCAAAACTAATTCATCAACATATTCGTCAGAAAATTCTCCATCAGCTTCAACTTCATTAGACATATTACTGCAATGTTGTTACAACTGCTCAAAAGATAAAAACCCTAAGGCAAGTTATTGGATCATTTTAATCACGGGCATATACAAAATAAAATAGGTTGACATAAAAAAGTAGATAAATAACATGTCTACTATTTTTGGGCAATTTCTTGAATCCTGCCCAGATCCTCGCATGCCGCACACTTTACATTTCCTACCTCAATCTTTGTCTTGTTCTTTTATTGGCTTCCATCTCTTTCCACTAGGTATTCCTTTAGTTTTAGCATGAAGAGGCTCGTGTACCATGATTTTGGACAGTTTCATCACTTTCTCACCTCCTTCTGATATTTTCATTTAACTCTTCACTTTGTTTACGTTTCAAACAATGTATCTCTTCAATAGTCTTGTACAAGTTATTGCACGCCAATTCATAATTTCATCATTAGTGACTCCTTCATCATCAACTTGATTGGCTAAATGAGTTAGCTCGGCAAAGCCAGAAGCAAACTTGGGGATGTGAACATCGTCATTACATCTTTCACCTTCAACAACACATTTTCTTTTCACATCTCAGCACCATCTCCTTACAACATATTGCTCCGAAAACTTACTTTGATCAAAGTATTTAAGAAATGCTAGAAGATGTTTACAAGGAATCCCTCTGAACTCAAACATAAGGCACGATCAACTTGCAATTTGATTAAGTTTGCAATACTTAACAAATTTATTAGATTCAGCATTTCCACACTGTTTGACACATTAAATTTCTTCACTACCATTATCTTCAACCAACACTACGTTATATAATACACTTGAGCAAACTTCCTCTTGAAATAAGAAAAAAATCTTCAATGTGTACACTTGGGACATTTGCTTCTCCATCGGAAATAAGGTCTTCAATTTTGGTTGCATCTCTGTAGTTCGATGATCTTCTTTGAGTTCCTCCTCTCTTTGTCTTGCCAATACTCTTTCAAATTGAAAGACGAACACATGCAATGAAGTTTTCTTTGCCATATGCTTCTTAAGAAAAGAATTCATTCCTTCACTTCTTTGGTTACTTGACATACCTGCCCAAAATGTGAATTAATATAAATAGGAACCCATTTTTTCAAGCAAGCCACATCTCATTCAACCATTTATCATCTCGTAAATCATACTTAATAAGGATTGCTTTCTACTCCGCTTCAAAATCGGTTATACTTTCAACATCATAAATATTTCCATAAAAAGATTTATTAAATTCTTTGTCAACAGCCTTTCCCTTCGATTTATTTGGTAATTTATCTAAAATGTGCCAAACGCAATATCTGTTGCTGCTTATTTGGTGTGGGAGCAAACAGATAGTGAGCTCTTATTTGATGGAAACTACTAAAAATCTACCTTTGACCTTTGCCGTAAAATGTGGTTAGAGCTCCTGAGATTGAATCTGTATCATTGATTGAACACCGTGATCTAAATTCGACGGTTGCTGATACGGTCGATGGACCTGCAAAAAGCCTGAAACACCAGGGGTTGGCTCCGGCAAAAGACCCTCCGATGCAAAAGTCAGAACCAGAAAGAATGAGAGTTTGAGAGTGAAATTGTTGATTTATTGATCACCTTCTGGCTGAAAAGTGGGGAGGATATTTATAGGCCTGAGAAACATATCAAGATATCGATATCAATCCATTAGATTGATATGAATTCCTTATCTTCTTTATGTTTCTCCCCATCAAGAGAGAAGCTTCCTTGTTAGGGGATAAGAGATTTGACTCCTAGCCTTCATGGGCTGGGTGTCTCTCCTAGTGGGTCAAAACTGTCACTTTTTATGGGCTTGAGAGAAGTCCATGTCTTGTAGAGGAGCTTGAAGAAGGCCCATACCTGTTAAAGAGACCCATTATGAATAATCTGCTTGTAGAAGCTTTGAAATCTTTGCTGGAATCGTACGACCCTGATTTGCTGCGGTTTTTACCATTATCATAAGCCCTCACTTCCGAAAGACAATTTTCTTGGCTTTCGGAGAGTAGCATACCTTACTTCTAGATTCTGGAGTACAATCTTAGCTTTCAGGGTGCTTGGAGATACCTATAATTAATCAGTGGCTTCTGAAGGTGGCGGATATCTTCCTGGTTTTTCTAGAATTTTTCATATTTTTTCGAAATTTTCAAATTTTTCAATAATTTTCCCATTTTTAAAAATCTTTTCCAAATTTTATAATTAATAAACCCAATTTTAAATTATTTATCGAAAATTTTAATTAATTTTCTGAATTTAAATAATTATTTTGGATTTTTAAATTAATTTTTCAAAAATGAATTTATGGAATTTTTTATGAATTATCAAACCTAGGCATGCTTCTTGATGCGATCTGGTTCGCTGATCTTGGTGAGCTCGCCCACTGATGGGTTTGAATGGTTGTGATTTTTTTGGTATTTTTAAATGAATTATCAAACTATAGTGCACTTATTGACGCAACATAAGGCGTTGATCTCATACCAGCTTGCTTTTCGAAGTGATCAAATGGCTCATAATTGGAGCGAAAGCTCAGTTATGAAGCGGGGGGACGTGGATGAGTCACGTGCATCCATTGCTCGCATGCACGATTATCTGAAGGATCCAGCGTCATCTGTTCGTCTTCTTTCACTCCTCAGTTCGGCCGATGATTTCGCCGACCTCTTTTCATTCCTTTGGTTTTTGAGCTCGGCGAAGTCATCCTTGACGACAACAAGGGTGTTCTTGTTCTTGGTACAGCGTTGTTTCAAGTGGTGGAGCTCGACTAAGCCATGGAAGGGTTTTTTGATGGGGTGTTCGTCCCCTTTGGAGCTCGACGAGAGCTCAGTGAGGTGAGTGCGGTGCCCTTGGAACTCTGCGAGGCTAGGGAAGAGCTCAACGAGGTGGAGTTCTCATCTTGGTTGGCATTTGAGTCGAAGCTCAGCGAAGAAGGAGCCTGATGGTGGAGTCTTGGAGCTTTGGAGCTCTGCGATGGCAGGGGGAGCTCGGTGAGTTTGGTGCTTGGGAGTTAAAGCTTGGCGAGAATCAGAGAGCTCGGCGAGGGCTTTGAACAGGGAGCTCGGAGAGTTGTGGAGGAGCTCGGCGAGAGTTAGCAGACCGGAGCTCGGCGAACAGAGGTGATGGAGCTCTGCTGCTTTTGCAGCTTGGCGAGGAAGGAGCTCGGCGGAGTTTTCTTTGAGATCGGCAGAGCTATGATGGAGCTCGGTGCTGTTTGTTTTGAGCTCGGCGAAGCTTAGGTTAGTGAAGAGGGAGCTCGGCAGAGGAGGCGAAGTTGAGCTTCGAAGGTGGGTTTCAAACTTAGCAAAGTGATGCTGCTTGTTTTTGGGAGGAGTGTGGGTGCACCAGGTGTGAGTTTGGACTCAATTTGTAGTGGTGGAAGGATGCGGTAACGGACGGTGAGCAGGAGGCTCACTTCGGCACTGGAGAATCGGCTCGGATTGCCTCGCCTTGTGTACCTGCAGACGGTCTAGGAACACCGGGGTTTATCCCGGCGGCAGACCCTCCGACGATCTAGTTAGTCTCTGAGAGAGAGTAGCAGTAACTAGGGCTGTTTTGGTGGTCAAAGATTGATTACCTGAAAAGGTGGGAGAGGGCCTGGTATTTATAGATAATCCCAATCGTGTTTGGATCCGCTTGGGAGCCGGGTCTGGATCCGAAAGCCCATGGGCCTGACGTAGCAGGAGGCCCAGGGGGTTTAGGGCAAACGTGGCAGCCTCATGAGCGGTTTAGGGCTGACGTGGCAAAGCCCTAGGTGGTTTCGGAGCTGACATGGCTGATCGTGGGGCCCCTGTGTCTTTAAGAGAATTGGATGGCCTGGGTTGCTCTAGGTCATCCTCATCCCTTACCAGGCTGAGTGGAAGGCCCGTGGGACCACCGAGGATCGGAGACCGAAGGTCGTGGCGGGTCGTCGAGACGAGAAGGCCGGTTTCGTGGTGGTGACTTAACGGCTCGGCACCGACCCTGTGATGGTTCGGGGTCGAACCCAAATGGCCCTTGAGTGAGAGCCATTGTAACGCCCCGAATCCCAAATACACTGAATTCGAGATGTTCTACAGGATCTTTTCACTTTCTTTAGTACTATTTTACAGGGAAATTTAAAACTTTTCACTTTACATCAGAGTTTACATCAATATTACACTTTTCATTTGCACAGCGGAAGTAAAATTTACAACAATTAAATAAATGTACAACGACATGGTATAATCTTTAAGCATCCATTCCTCTTTAATCTTTAACATGCCATTTACCTGCATATAAGACTGTGGGTATGTCAGTTTATTCAACCGACGAACATTATACACGGCCATCCTCTTTATGCCGGAAATAGTATAACTTAATTTTCCTTATTTAGCAAACACAAACTTGTCACATTTCAATTAAAGGGACTACCCTATTGATGTCGTGTTGTGATTGTGCACTTAGTCCTTAATGCATTTATTTATATTACATGACACTAATGCGCACTTGTTCGGATTCTATGCATCCCATACTACATAGGTTAGAGGGCAAGCCCTTAATCGTTCTTCATCTTATAGGGTTCAATCCCTCGTTATGACTTAGTCTACTACTGTAACTACGGTAGTGTCTTAGATGTCCTATGATCTATGAGCCCATGTCCAGGCAGCCTGGAGGGGAATCCCACGCACTGACACGACGCATCGAGCAGGCAGACTATGGACAATTCAGCCTCCGCCATGGAACAATGGCACCACCCATAGCCACTCGAACATCCCACGAGCGTCGCCACCGGGACGATAATTCTGGAGTAGCGCCCACGCCATGTCTTGACGCATCAAGCAGGCAGCCTGTGGATCGCTCTCACACCGCTATCCGATGGCCCCCATACTCGTGTTTTTCTTCTACTTTCATCACGTCTCCACTATGTACTAATCCTTAGTTTTATTAAAAATCATGAACAAAAATTTAATCTCTAGAGTTAGCCTTTCCACTAAACCGGACTTATTCATTCATTTCAACATGACCAACCTTGGTCTAATTTCATTTCATTTCATTTCATTTCTCAATGCCGGGGGAGACTTAGCTACTCTATTTCAATTTTCATTTCACAATTTCCAACTCATAAATTCTCCATGTTGAGTTCTCATACTCACATGTATATTCTCTTTTCAATTCATGACTTCTAATTTGTTTACAAGTCCATAACTGTGCATAAATTTCATGCACTTTATCAATTATCACATCATATTACTAAACAATATGCATACTTCACATGGTTCCACCAATGAGAATTAAATTGCATTATATCACACAACAAGGTTCTTTTTGCCAAATCAACTTCTAATCCTTCATATCACTTTATTCTTATAAACTATAATTTTTCACAAGTGTATACTCTAGAACCATAGTTCTAATTGTATACTTTATTCACAAACCATAGTTTAGCTCTTTCAAATAATGCCCAAATCATCTTTATAAAATCCCTTATATTTTTATGAGAATAACCATATTTTTTTCACAATTTTTGGACACCTAGAAACCCCAAAAAAAAATATTTTTCCAAAGATGCCGAGGGTAGGAATCGAACCCAGGCACACGGAGAACAAAGCCAAGAGCACCCGCCACTAGGCCGAACTGTGCTAGCGGTTTAAAGAGGGGAAAAATTTTATATATTACTTCTGATCGGTAGGTTATATGCTTACAAAAAAATGTGAAAAATGTTCCGGCTACAGGGATTCGAACCGATCAACCCAGAGAACCCAACCACACCGCAAGACCACTTGAGCTACACGCTCAGTTGTCACAGTATAGTTCTAACTTTATTTAAATTGTATTCTCTGTTATTGAGAACTTTTCGATGTTCAACTAGCTTTTGTTTCACTTTGCTCTCATCAAAAAAATACTGTATAAATCCAGAATAATTTTCCCTCACATCATTCACATGTCAGTATGAGCAAAATAATTTTTTGTGATAATAAAAATATATTTTTACACATTTAACTCAAAATATACATTCTAACACTCTCTTTTTGATGTTTCTTTGCCCCATAATGTTCTAATTTTTTTTTGACAATACACTTCATATCAATCTACTGATTTTAATAATTTATCTACATACAACTCTTACTGAATTTATTCATATCCATATTAATATAAAGGGGTCCATTTAACACAAACTCAACTACTAACTTTGTGGGTAGTTTCTTTGATAGTAACACATGTAGTTTCATTAAATCAACAACATATGCTTCTAGTCAAATCATGTACATCACAAAATATATAACCACCTATCAATTAGCATGCTCACAACTCAAACATTCAAGAAAGTTACTCTTTTCAAAAAGTGTGCTCTTTCTTAATCAATTATATGTTTCAATTTTTCAATTAAACAAGCATTCTTATTAGTAATTTTCATGCAGCAAGTCTCAATATCATACTAGCATCATTCTTAAGGAAATTTTAACCACTATCATTCATTCATTCTAACAAGCATGGAGAATTTTACCCACAACTTAATTTAACAATAGAAGCACATGCAAGTTGTTCATTAATATTCCAATTAATTTATGAACTAACTTTCCCATTAAAATGTATTCTTATTAATATTTTCCATGCATCATTTCTAATTAGAAATAAGGAAAATCAAACCCACCTTGTATGGAGAGAAACAACAACAAAAGCAACAAATCCTTACAACAAGATGCACCTCCTCCTAGACGATGCGCGCACCCGCTCCACAAGCACTAATCCCGAGCTCCTCCTAGTGATGGCCGGCCTCTCCTTCTTGGAAAAATGCAAGCAATCCCACATAATTCTCTCAATCTTTTAACTCACAACTTACTACTAAATTAGACTATAGGTTTGGAAAGATATAATTGCATATGAATACTAGCCATGGGAGGGGGTATTTATACTAGAAATCAAGTGGAATGGAGGGCTAGGATTGACTAGTTGGTTGTAGGATGGAGGGCCAAGATTAGAGTAGGAGTTATAAAAACTACCCACATCTAAATAACCACCACCATGATCACCACTCAACTTTTTGAATCTCCCTCCAAAAAGAAGCAATCCCGGCCCCCATGGAGAAGTGTGCATTGCACGTGTACGTGTAGTGCACGTGCATGCAACTAGGCCCAAAATTGTACATTTTAATTTGTATAAAAAAATAAAATGGTATTAAAATAGTCTTCTACATGACAAGTTAAATAAAATATATTAATCCATGGGCTTTAGTTTGGGCCAAAATAGTTATTTAAAAATAAAATAAATAAAATATATTTTGGGCTTTAAGAAAAAGGCTTTTAAAATAAGGCTTTCTATAAAAGAAAAAAAAGCTTTTGTATAAAATAACTTGAGAACACATATTTAAATATTTATACACCTCATAGAATAATTATAAGATTTAATTCAATCAAAATATTGCACGTGCACACTACGTGCAAAAATAAATAATTTTTTCATTAATTGAAAAATCAGGGTATTACAGCCATCCTGGGCCCTGGTTGGGTCCTAGGTCATTTTTATCCCACCTCACAAGCCCCCCACTCCTGCGGGGGTGCGGGAGTTAGCCGTGGAGGAGTGTTTTTCAGAGGTTGTTGTGCCTTCGTGAGAAGGCTGCCCTGGTGCTGGACCACACCTCGGTGTGACGAGGGTTTATGGGTCGGCAAGGACGATGGCGAACCATTGTGCCTTCGTGAGAAGGCTGCCCTGGTGCTGGACCACACCTCGGTCTGACGAGGGTTTACGGGTCGGCAAGGACGATGGCGAACCGTTGTGCCTTCGTGAGAAGGCTGCCCTGGTGCTGGACCTCACCTCGGTCTGACGAGGGTTTATGGGTCGGCAAGGACGATGGCGAACCATTGTGCCTTCGTGAGAAGGCTGCCCTGGTGCTGGACCCCACCTCGGTCTGACGAGGGTTTACGGATCGGTAAGGACGATGGCGAACCGTTGTGCCTTCGTGAGAAGGCTGCCCTGGTGCTGGACCTCACCTCGGTCTGACGAGGGTTTACGGGTTGGCAAGGACGTTGGCGAACCGTTGTGCTTTCGTGAGAAGGCTGCCCTGGTGCTGGACCTCACCTCGGTCTGACGAGGGTTTATGGGTCGGCAAGGACGTTGGCGAACCGTTGTGCCTTCGTGAGAAGGCTGCCCTGGTGTTGGACCTCGCCTCGGTCTGACGAGGGTTTACGGGTCGGCAAGGACGATGGCGAACCGTTGTGCCTTCGTGAGAAGTGATATGGCTAAAAATAGGATTAAATCGGAACCGTTCACATCGGAGACGAATCTTAAAGCTCAGGGGTAAAACGGTAATTTCACTTACTAACGGGTCCGAAGCGGGTACTGGGTCTCCTTCTCACAGATCCAATAACTCGCGAACGGATCCACCTCAACTGGGTACGGGTCCCGACCCGATACAAACCCAGTCCGACAGGATAGAATTAGGGTCTCTGATTGAACCAAATCAACGGGCCTGATTCGCGACTATCCTCTCACCTGGAATTAAGGGATTACATTCCTAATCTGATTACGAGGATTTTATGCCTTATCAGATGACAGGAATCACATTCCTAATCTGATCCCAACGGCGACTATAAATACCCCCCACCGATCACTGTTACAGGTTAATCACTCTTTTTCCAACTTAAGCTCTTTCTTAATCATCACTGGTTATTGACAAGAGCGTCGGAGGGTGCGTCGCCAGAATCAACCCCGGTGTATCGCACTTCCTTGCAGGTGAGCGGCAGGAATCAGCAGGCTTGGATCCGCTATTCAGGTTTTTCCACGAACTCACAAATCTCATATGTTTACCCCCACACCAGATTCAGCGGTAACAGATTGGCGCCGTCTGTGGGAAGACCATACGAATAGCCTCCGCCTCTTCCTCGTCGACTAGCTCTTCTCCAGCCATGCCTCCCAGAAAAGTAAGATCCAGGGGGTCCAACCGTGGACCCAACCCTATTGATCAACAGCAGGAAGTCCCCATCCATCCCGCTCCGCAGCAGGGGCAACTTCCTCCTCCGGCCGAGGACCATTTCCAACAGGACCAGCCTCCTCTTCTGAGTCAGCAACCCCCTAACGGTCCCGCTGGTCCTAACCCGCAGAAGAAAAAGCAACCTCTCCATCAGGACCGCATCTCGATACACAATGCCTCTACGGACTCTTACGCCTCCCACAGTCCTCAGGCCCCTGACCTTCGAAATACTATCCTCAACCGGCAGAAAGATGAGGATCTTCGCCGCCGTCTGGATGAAAAGCGGGCCCGAGAGGGAGCCTCCCGCCAGCAACGTCCAGATGAGCGAAATCCTCACCACCGAGACTATAGAAGGTCCCCTACCCGAAGAGGGATGAAAGAGTCCCCCGAACACCATAGGAGAAGACCTCATTCCCTTCCCGGTCGACAACATCCGAGGAACGATGAGGCACCCATCACCCGTGCCGAGTTCCGGCAGTTCCAAGCAATGGTGTTGCAAGCCCTCAACCTCCGACCCAACAATAACAACGCTCAGAGGGTTCCTACCCCCCTACGGGTCCAAAGTCCTCACCATCGGTCCATAACTCCTCCTCCGGCTCCTAGCAACCAACAGCGCATGCCTAGCCCTCGCCGCTCCCAGAGCTACCGTCGTCGCTCCCCTTCCTATGAAGATGAGTCCAGAGGCTAGTTTGACTATCGTCGAAGGGACGATGCTCTCTACCGCCGTCTCCACGAGATGGAGAGGCGCATCGGCCGAATAGACAAGGATGAGGAGTTAAGAGGCAGGACCATCCGCCCGAGCAGACCTCCCTTCTCCTGGACCATCATGGAAGCTCCTATCCCAAGAGGTTTCGAACCCCCGAAGTTCAAAACTTACTCGGGGGAGTCGGACCCCGTGGACCACATCGAAAGCTTTAAGACCCTCATGCTAATCCACCAAGCTTCCGATGCTTTGCTATGCAAAACCTTCCCCGCCACTCTTAAGGGTTCGGCTCGGGAGTGGTACTCCCGCCTTGCCCCGTCTTCCATATTCTCCTTCGAGCAATTCGAGAGCCTCTTCATCACTCATTTTGTGAGTAGCAGACGCAAGGAGAAGACTAACATCTCGTTACTCCAACTCCGCTAGGAGAAGGGAGAGAAGTTGAGAGACTATGTGAGGAGGTTCACTGCAGAAGTGAGATCCATTGCTTCCCTTGACCAGCCTGTTGCAGCGGCCGCCTTCCAATCGAATGTCCTCAACTCCAGCCTTCGCTCCTTCCTTGCCAAGAAGCCCCCACATAATTTCGCCGACCTCCTTCTTAGGACCGAGAAGTACATTCGGGTTGAAGAAGCCGAGAATCTCCCGGGCTTTGAGGAGACATCTTCCGGGAACAAACGGAAGAGCACAAGCGAAGAGGGCTCCCAAAAATCCCAGAAGGACGGCAATGGACGGCGTCGCCCGACTCCTCGGTTTGAGAAGTTCACCCCCCTCATTGCCAATATATCAGAAGTTCTTATGGAGGTGGACAAGGAAGGGCTCCTCCGCGCTCCCCCGAGAATGAATACACCTGGCAAGAAGAGGAACAAGGATAAGTGGTGCCGCTTTCACAGGGACCACGGCCACGACACGGAAGATTGTCGGGCTCTGAAGGAGGAGATCGAAGAACTCATACAGCGGGGGCACCTGACCAAGTTCATCCAAAAAGAGGGGGCCGAGCTTCCCCCTGAGGAGCCAACAAACGAACCGAAGGGCCCGCTGAGCTTTAAGACTCAGAATCTCCCAGCTCCTCCCAAGAGGTCTTCACCTTATTGTAGAAGTAGGACCCTGATTTTCAATAAGGCCGATGCTTGTAACCCGGCCGATAGCATGTAATAATGGCTCGCCCTATTGAAGCGGCCACTTAGTTTATTTCAAACTTTACATCTTTTCATTGAAAATTATTGCTCTTGCTTCTCTCTTAAATGGTGGGTTCGGAGTCCATCTTCTTCTACATGGCTGCTCCCGCAACTTACTAACCTTAAACAACGAGTTCGGAGTCCAACACTTGGCTCGATTCCTCTTCAAATGACTCGCTCTTCAGCGGGTTAGAAGTGGTTCGCCATTCGGAATTGTTCCCACAGCCGTTGAACACCTCTACCGATGGTTCGGAGTCCAACACTTGGCTCGATTCCTCTTCAAATAACCTGCTCTTCAGCGGGTTAGAAGTGGTTCGCCATTCGGAATTGCTCCCACAACCGTTGAATCCCTCTAACGACGAGTTCGGAGTCCAACACTTGGCTCGATTCCTCTTCAAATAACTTGCTCTTCAGCGGGTTAGAAGTGGTTCGCCATTCGGAACTGCTCCCATAACCGTTGATTCTGTCATTTAAATAGCGAGTTTGGAGCACAACTCTCTCCTAGAGTTCCTCCTCACACTCGTCTCACGAATGGATCTCTCCCAAAGCCGAGCTCTTCACTCCGCTCCCTCTAAAGCGGACCTCTTCTCAACGAGTTCGGAGCTCACAACTCTCTCCTAGAGTTCCTCCTCAAACTCATCTGCCAGATTGTAGCGCCCCGAATTTCTAGATTAATAACATAGAAAATACGTGGCACGTTCCCAGTGATCCACTTCAATACAATATTAAACATAACCAACACCACTAAAATTTTCAACACTTATTACAACAAATCTTTTACAAATCACAGCGGAATTCAAATCAAACTCAACACAATAATTTCTTTATTTACAACCCAAATTTATCTCAAACTGATATTACACTTTTACACAAAACACCTAAGAATCAATTTATCTCAAATATGCCTCTAGCATCCAAACCTCAAACTCTAAGCAACAACCTGCAACATGTGAGGCTAGAGATGATCCCTAACCCCCAAAACTAACGGGGTCAGCCATAAATGGTGTGAGAAATATAAAAATAAACAAACCACATAAAAGATCATATCTCACAAATTCTTAAACACAAGTACTAAATAAGAATATGGGACATACGAAATGACAGTAACATAAAACATCAAGTGGAGCTAAGCTAAGTGTCATGTGTAGAAAAACAAGAAAACCACATGCATAAAACCAAGCTAAGAAAAACACAAGTTCTAAATGCAGACTCTCTAATGCGTACTTGTCGAAGTCTATGCATCCCATTCTACATAGGTTCGGTGCAAGCCCTTAACGTCTTCACTTCATAGGGTTCAATCCCCCGTGTTATGAACTAATCCTAACACGATGACTACTACGAGATAAAGATAAACCATGGATAGTATCTCATGCCCGATAATTCCGGAGATGGATCCCACACCCAAGATATTTCACTTGAATAATTCCGGAGATCATCCCACACCGAAACATTGACACGTCACCACAATATACCACATGTGCTTCACCTCGACTCCGATAATTCCGGAGATCAATCCCACACCACAATAGTTACCGTGATAATTCCGGAGATTGTCCCACACCACATGACTGTGATAATTCCGGAGACATATCCCACACCACTAATAATCTACTGTGATAATTCCGGAGATTAAATCCCACACCGAAAGCCATACTGAGGTTCTTGACTCATGTTCCCGTTCGTCATATCACCACTAGTGCCTGTCCTTAATATTTTATTTTGGGTTAATTAATTACTTAATGAATCTCCTAGAGTGGTATACCCTACCGGCCTAAATTCAAATCCAAATAACTGAAATGGCTCATTGGGCCTCAACAAATAACTCAACACCGGTATACTAGGGTCACATGCCTCTAGAGACTCAAACTCAAAAGTCTAAACAAGGTTCCACTAAACAAGGTGGCTCAACTAAATGTCTCAAATGAAATACTTATCTGAATATCTCAAGGTCAATTGCTTAATCATGTACATAACTGAATGACAAGTATGTACTAAATTATCTGAGAAACCAATCATTCGAATTAACACTGAAGTTTACAAATATCCTTCAGTATCAGTCGACTCATACTGATGATCAGTCGACTGTCCAGAGGACCAAATTCAAGATTTTACAAAAATAAACTAAGTCATTTATCAGTCGACTTAGGAAGGGATCAGTCGACTTACCCAAAGTAATTTCCAATAATTTTCTCAAAAATATTCTAAGTATGTAAGTCGACTTAAAGGACTATAGGTCGACTGTCCAGAAGGACTAATAATTTTTACAAAAATAATTTCTTTAGTGGACCAGTCGACTGCCTATGAGCTAGGTCGACTGTCCAGAACAACTTTTTCAACAATTCTAAAATAAAACATCAGGCTCGTACCAGTCGACTGCACAGTAGGCCAGTCGACTGTCGGCCTACAGATTTCAAAGTTTAGGTCCGAATACAAAATCAAAATCCGAAGCTTTCTAATGATCAATGTTCACGAAAATAGTTCGTACTCAGGAAAATAATAAATCTCAACGAATCTTCATCAGGTATATGCATATATATCACTCAAAATATCAATAAGTCAAGATTTAAGTTCTCATGTTCTAATCAAAATTCTTTCATTAGGGTTTTACAAGATCTAAATTCCTTCACAAATCTAAATCAAATCTGAATTATGAATCTAATGTCCAGGTATTCATACACAAATCTCAACATGTTTTTAGTAAACAAATTAAATAATAAAGACCTACTATCTCATCCACCATTTCTACATGGTTCATACCACATTACAATATCTATATTGTTCACAACATCCAATCATTACATCATGATATTTGTACACATAGATCAATCAACAAGACGAATTATAATACTCACAAAACCAAACAAACAAACAAATCACTCACATGAATCAAACACAAAACAATTTCTATATCTCTCACATAAATCAAAACAACACAACAATTTTTATATATCTCACATAAATCAAAACAACACAACAATTTTTATATATCTCACCTTTAGATTTGAGAAAGTCCACGAAAATAATCCTCCTCTTGCTAGATCCAAAGTCTCCTTTCTCCACCAAAATAGATCTCCAAAATTTCGGTATTTTATCAGCAATGACGGCTGGGAGGAAAATCCCTTATATATGCCGGATTGATAATTAGGGTTTTACCCTACTTTTGCAAAACAACCCTTTCCAAAATACAATTTGCGTGTATAGATCATTCTTTGGAAATTCCATCAACCTCATTTAAATTAGGATTTTAAAAGAAAATATACATCCCAAATCTCAATCAATACTGTTCAAAACGTCCAGAATATACATTTTGCACTTTAATCCCTAAAAATGTCAAATTTGCAAAAATGTCCTTCTTTTCTCAAAAATTGCAAATAGCTCCAATAAATTTCAAAAAAATCTGGAAAAATACTAATTAAATCTCAAATATTAAATAAAGATTTTTCATAAAGAAAACTAAATTTTCACACTTCTCATAAAAGCATTTGCACGTGTTTTGCACGTGTACAAAAGATAGATTTTTCTAAAAATATTCATTAAATCTCCAAAATCGATTTGAATTTATTTTCAAATATAAAAATAATATTTGAAAATACGGGGTTCTACACAGATGGCTCTCCTAGAGCCGAGCTCTTCACTCTGCTTGCCTCCGAAGCGGACCTCTTCTCAACGAGTTCGGAGCTCACAACTCTCTCCTAGAGTTCCTCCTCACACTCGTCTCACGAATGGATCTCTCCCAGAGCCGAGCTCTTCACTCCGCTCCCTCTAAAGCGGACCTCTTCTCAACGAGTTCGGAGCTCACAACTCTCTCCTAGAGTTCCTCCTCAAACTCATCTGCCAGATGGCCCTCTTCCAGAGCCGAGCTTTTTGATCCGCTCGCTTCCGAAGCGGACCTCTTCTCAACGAGTTCGGAGCTCACAACTCTTCCCTAGAGTTGCTCCTCAAACTCGTCTTCCAAATGGCCCTCTTCCAGATCCGAGCTCTTTGCTCCGCTCGCCCCCGAAGCGGACCTCTTCTCAACGAGTTTGGAGCACAACTCTCTCCTAGAGTTCCTCCTCACACTTGTCTCACAAATAGCTCTCTTCCAGAGCCGAGCTCTTCACTCCGCTCGCCTCCAAGACGGACCTCTCCTCGACAAGTTTGGAGCACAACTCTCTCCTAGAGTTCCTCCTCACACTTGTCTCACAAATGGCTCTCTTCCAGAGCCGAGCTCTTCCTTCCGCTCGGGTGCCGAGCAAGTGCCGATCCGACCCCAACGTCAAAGAGCCCGGTCGGCTAATCGAGCAAGTGCCCATCCGAGCCCCAAAACGGAGAAAAATCACTTTTCCCTCAACATTCGCGTAAGATTTCGATCAGACGGCTCAGATCATGCCACCACCACTACACGACAAGATAGTGTTTTCTTGGAAACTGTGTCCGCCTCGAGATCCGCGCTGAGATCAACGGCTCAGATCGCTCCAGCAGCACTAAACGACAAGATAGTGTTTTCTTGGAAACTGTGCCCGCCTCGAGATCCGCGCTGAGATCTGACGGCTCAGATCGCTCCACGTCGCTCGGTATTCCGAGCCGAGCGACTAGCGATCCGACCCACTCGCGCCTCTTCTTCGCCCCTAGGGTCTTCCTAGCACATCTTACAAGGGTCTTCCTAGCACAAGGGTTTTCCTAGCACATCTTCTCCGCCCCTAGGAGTGGAGCTCCTCTTCCAAAATCCCCAAGACCAAAGTACTTATCAACTTCATGAAGATAAGCATATTGCGGGGCTATTTTGACCATGAAGGAGGGTGAATCTTCATCCCACTCCTAAAGAGAAGTTGTAGATCTTCGAACTAGCTTCGAAACGAGGGGTCGCACGCCCTGATCGGACCTCCGTAGCACCGGGAAAGTGGATCTCAATGCAGCTGCGCCGAATAGCTCGGAAATCCGAGCCGAGCCACTCGCGCGAGGGAGAAATCCGAACCGAACCCGAGCAAGAATCCGAGCTCTTCCCATCCGAGCCCCAACATTAAAGAGCTCGGTCGGCTAACCGAGCAAGTGCCCATCCGAGCCCCAAAACAGAGAAAAACCACTTTTCCCTCAACATTCGTGTAAGATCTCGATCGGACGGCCCAGATCTTGCCAGCTTCACTAAACGACAAGATAGTGTTTTCTTGGGAACTGAGCCCGCCTCGAGATTCGTGCCATCATCCAACGGCCCAGATCTTGCCAGCGTCGCTAAACGACAAGATGGTGTTTTCTAGGGAACTGAGCCCGTCTCGAGATTCGTGCCACCATTCAACCGTCCAGATCGAGCCACGTAGCTCGGATCTACCATCCGAGCTACTTCCCTACCGAGCTACAAAATTGCAAAAAATTTGCCTCAAAATCTGTGCTCGGATTTGCCGAACAAGACGCCAAAAAAAAAATAAAAAAATGAAGGGGTAAACGGGTCGGACCCAAACCCGTTGGACACCCGAATCGACCCGTTCTCTTTCTCTTCCACCTTTCCCGCCAAAACACAAAAAACAACAACTGTTCATTCCTTCTTCTCCACCGTACGGCCAAACAAACCAGAGGAAGAAGAACCCAATACTTCAACCTCCGAAGCTCTGAACTCCACTTCGTCACGAGCTCCCCTCGCCAAGCTCGACCACGTCTCCACACCGACAAGCTCCATCACCATGGCAATGACGAACTCCACTCACCGAGCTCCTTCAACCAGCTCCGAACCACTCTCATTGTTCACCCATCTCTCCGAGCTCTCTGCAATGTCGAGCCGAACTCCCCTCAGAGGGACGAGCTCCACCTTCCTCCACGAGCTCCATCTCCATCGAACCGAGCTCCGCCACTCCTCCAAAGCTCCGAGCTCAGTCCCCTTCTTCGACGAACCCATCGTTGAGCACCACCGTGCTCTCGCCGAGCTCTACTCTCCACCAAACCCACCTCGAGCTCCTCCTCTTCGAGCTCTCTCCCACCGCTATGGGTTCGCCAAACCTTACACTACCAAGCTCTCCACTAACGAGCTCCGCCATAGCCAACGACGTCATCATCGGCCACCCCCTCGCCATGGCGTGCTCCACCGCTCGATGAGTTCCACCTCTGCCTCGAAACTGAGTGCCAAAGGCATTCTTCGTCGAGCTCGAGACCGTCTCGACGAGTCGCCGAGCTCTGACGTCGGCCTCACCTCCACCTCCACGTCCCGAGATCCTCGTCCATCTCCTTCAACAGCTTGCCGAGCTCCCCTCTGTCTTCGAGCTCGAGGTCGAAGGAGAGGAGGAGAAGCGAAGGCGGGACGAAGGAAGCAAAGAAGAAGAAGAAGAAGAGCAGGGACGAACAGGAAGAAAAAAAAATTTTTTTTTTTGCAACGTGCCCGGTCGGACTGCCGAGCAAATCCCCATCCGAGCTCCACAAACGGAGAAAAAAGCCGCCGAGCAACTACGACCGTTGGTTCTTCCAAAAATTCGCGCTTCTGGTGATGGACGGTCCAGATCGCGCCACGTGCGCTAAACGACAAGATAACGATTTTTTGGGAAACACGCCTCCTCGAGATTCGTGCCGGGATCTGACGGCACAGATCGCGCCACTTGTCCAGGTATATTTAAATTATTTATTTATTTATTTAATTGTTTTAATTATTTAAAAATTCCGAAAAAATATTTAAAAAATCGAAAAAATTAATTAAAAATTCTAAAAATAATTATTAATTCAGAAAAATTATTTTAAAATTCTAGAAAAATAATTATTAAATTAGAATAATTAATTAATATTTTTGATAATTAATTATTTAATTCGGAAAATGAATAAAAAATTCAAAAAATTGAGAAAAAATTTAGAAAAATCTGGAAAAATCACCAAAAAACCAGAAAATTCTGAGAATATATTTGGGGATTTTACAAGCCTAGAATAACACCATTACACCCCAAGCAAGATCCAAAACTCCCTTAAGAATACCGATAAAATCCCGTACGCCATTAGAACAGTAAAACTACTCCTCAAAGACTGAAAAACTTAGTCTCTAGGAGTGGGGGGCTCATGATATGGCTAAAAGTAGGATTAAATCGGGACCGTTCACATCGGAGACGAATCTTAAAGCTCAGGGGTAAAACGGTAATTTCACCTACTAACGGGTCCGAAGCGGGTACTGGGTCTTCTTCTCACAGATCCAATAACCCGCGAACGGATCCACCTCAACTGGGTACGGGTCCCGACCCGATAAAAACCCAGTCCGACAGGATAGAATTAGGGTCTCTGATTGAACCAAATCAACGGGCCTGATTCGCGACTATCCTCTCACCTGGAATTAAGGGATTACATTCCTAATCTGATTACGAGGATTTTACACCTTATCAGATGACAGGAATCACATTCCTAATCTGATCCCAACGGCGACTATAAATACCCCCCACCGATCACTGTTACAGGTTAATCACTCTTTTTCCAACTTAAGCTCTTTCTTAATCATCACTGGTTACTGACAAGAGCGTCGGAGGGTGCGTCGCCGGAATCAACCCCGGTGTATCGCACTTCCTTGCAGGTGAGCGGCAGGAATCAGCAGGCTTGGATCCGCTATTCAGGTTTTTCCACGAACTCACAAATCTTATCTGTTTACCCCCACACCAGATTCAGCGGTAACAAGAAGGCTGCCCTGGTGCTGGACCCCACCTCGGTCTGACAAGGGTTTACAGGTCGGCAAGGATGATGGCGAACCGTTGTGCCTTCGTGAGAAGGCTGCCCTGGTGCTGGACCTCACCTAGGTCTGACGAGGGTTTACGGGTTGGCAAGGACGTTGGCAAACCATTGTGCCTTCGTGAGAAGGCTGCCCTGGTGCTGGACCTCACCTCGGTCTGACGAGGGTTTACGGGTTGGCAAGGACGTTGGCGAACCATTGTGCCTTCGTGAGAAGGCTGCCCTGGTGCTGGACCTCACCTCGGTCTGACGAGGGTTTACGGGTGGGAAAGGACATTGGCAAACCGTTGTGCCTTCGTGAGAAGGCTGCCCTGGTGTTGGACCTCGCCTCGGTCTGACGAGGGTTCACGGGTCGGCCAGGACGTTGGCGAACCGTTGTGCCTTCGTGAGAAGGCTGCTCTGAGTTGATTACTGTCTTTATAGGGCATTAATGGCACTCCGGGGCTTGTGCGATGTTCCAATTTCCCGGGGGCATTAATGATGTCCCCTAATAAATGCAGGGCGCTTCAATTTCCTAGGTGTGACGGTTGGGCTTCCGTTTCCTGGCCTCCCAAGGGCCATGATGGCAGGTTGCTTGGGGGAGGATATAAATACCCCACTCCCTCACTGCTGTTTCGATCACATTGAGGGTGGTCCATCAACCATCTGAGGTGTCTGCCTTGGGTGGACGCCTCATATTTAAAAAATTCCAACCCTGGGAGCCTCGGATCGGTGGTTATTCTGCCGTCCGGATCTTCTCTTGGGTCTGACGGCCCTGATGGGGTTGTTTGCCCAAGAGAGATCAGGACGGGAGGGATACCGACCGAAGTCCGGACCCGAGGGATAAGGAGCTTCGGGTGGATGGCTCTTCTGTCATCACTATCTTCTTTCCGGAACGACGGTTTTTGAGGGCTGTCTGCCCGAAGGGGACAGTAATGGGAGGCGGGCCAATCCGTTTTTCGATAGGGTCCCAGGCAATGGTGGTTTTTCTCCCACCCTCGAACAGTTT
The DNA here is from genome assembly GCA_017893485.1 of Hemerocallis citrina. Classification (NCBI taxonomy): domain Eukaryota; kingdom Viridiplantae; phylum Streptophyta; class Magnoliopsida; order Asparagales; family Asphodelaceae; genus Hemerocallis; species Hemerocallis citrina. Next base: position 220,598,442 of record CM030364.1, read on the forward strand.
GGGGTTTCAGCTTCCGAGGCCGTAAGCCCCGAGTTGTTCGCAGATGAGAGGGGAGCCGACCGAGTCCCGGGGCCCGGGGCGCTCGCCGAGGGCGGGTGCCTTAAAACTTTTAAACTATTTTTTCTCCCGGACCGACCTTTGTGCCTGGTAGCTGCTGAGCGCGAACCGAGGGTTGCCAACCGCACAACTGGGTGACATCACTGGTGCGCATTTCTAGGAGACGTGGCGCGACTTTCTAGGCACAGTTTCACGCAAATCGAGGAACAGTAACGCAAAAATCAAGGAGTCAACTCTTCCTCTATAAATACCCCCCACTCTTCCCCCATTTTGCCTATCTCTCTCTCGCTGCTTCTTCCAAAAAAAAGAACAACACTTCGGCGCTCGCACTCTCTGTTTACAGCTTCGGCTCGTCTTTCGTTGCGACACAGGTTAGTTTTAGCTTTACTTCGTTATCATGTCTAGGGCTTAGTCTGGCTCGTCTGCTTCGACCTCGAAGTGGGGAGACACCCCTGGAGCGGGGCTCTCGGACTCGACGTCATGGGAAGAAGATACTCAGGTGTATGATGTAAAGCCCCTGCGTGTCCGGAGGCCGTACGTGATCCAGACTAGCGGCTCCGAGGAGGAGGGGAGTGAAAGCTCAGATTCGGTGCAGATATTAGATCCGGAGCCGGAGGAGGGTAGTAGCGACAGTGAGGGAGAGGGAGAGGCCGAAGCGGTTGATGTTCGGCGGAAGGGTACGGGGAGAAAATTCTCGACTCGGGGGCGGAGTCGGGGTGGAGGTTCCTCTTCTGTGGCAACTGGTCTTGAGCGTCTCGCCACCCCCTCGCCTGAGAGGGTTAAGAGGAAGAGGATGCCGAGGAAGACGGGAGCGAAGGCCGGCGGTCTGGGCGAGGCGTCCCCTGTCCGAAACATTATGACAGGGTCCCCGGTGCAGCCGAAGAGAATTAGGCAGTATCCCGACGACCTCTCTGACAAGGTGTTGTATGGGGTCCAGCCTTCTTCGCCGAGCCGGAAGAAGATAAAGATGGACACGCTGCCGACGATCCTGGAGGCGGTAGATTTAGAGGTTGCTCAGTCGGCCTTCCACATTGGGTCCGGTTACGAAGTGATGGTACCGAGCCCAAGCCTCCGTCCTACCGACCCGCTACCAGAGTGGTACTGCGTCTTTCCCCTAGACGCCTTCGGCTCCGGACTGAGGCTACCGATTCACCCATTTATCCGGGAGGTGCTTAATTGGGCGTCCCTGGCCCCGATGCAGTATGGACCGAATTCATGGATGCAGATGGTATGCTTTGTGCTGCTCTGCGAGGAGAGGAAGGTGCCGCTCCGGTTGGAGGTGTTCCGCGCGATGCTGGGGATCAGCTCGTCGGGGGAGTCGGAGGGGATATGGTACATCTCGCCTCGGAGTCGGGGGAAGGTGGTCCACAACCATCCGGACTCCATTAAGGAGTGGAAACGAAAATACTTCGTAATCCGGAGCGCGGAGCCTTGGGACATTCCCACATGTTGGAACTATTACAGGCCGAACTTCAAAGCGCCGAGGCCGAAGGATCTGACTGTCGAGGAGTGGGGGTTCGTTGAGCGCCTCCGTTTGTCGCACAGCATCAGCTAGCCGAAGGTGACGGAGGGTCACCTGGCTAGCGTCGGACTGAGCCCGGTCGTGTCTAGTATGTCGTCGTTTCTTTTTTCTTGTTTTACTGTTCTTTTGAGCTCATTATCCTTAATGGGTCTTCTTGCAGGTATGGACCCAGAATCTATTAAGGCTCGGAGGCTCGCCCTAAAGAAGCAGAAGGCCGAGGAGGAGGTGAAGGTGACAAAGGGGTCGTCTCAGGTCGTCTCCGAGGCCCCGGTTGAGCCGAGGACTAAGAGGACCCGCTCGGAGACGAGCAAGGAGGTCGCTCAGGTGAGCCCGGACCAGGCTAAGGTGGCCGACCGCGGCAAGGGGAAGGGCCCTCTGGTCGGAGCCGGGGGAGGAGATGAGTCGCAGCGGCCGTGGGTGCCGGCTTGGTCGATACGGGAGGGGGACTGCCTAACCCGTGGGCCCAATGCCATCAAGGTGGTGGAGAAGTTGGCGACTCCCCGGGACCGTAAGGAGATGAGCGGTGAGACCGTGGGTGAGGCGTTCACGCGCTTGGCGCAGGCGAGCGTGCTGGTAAGTCCGCCGACCCAACTTTCCTTTGTAAAAACCTTCGTCGGAGGTGTTTCTGAGCAGTGCTTGGTTGCCGCAGGTTTGTCTGGAGGCGGCCAAAGTGAAGAGTCTCTACGAAGAGGCCGTGGATCGGGAGCAAAGTCGGGCGGACAAGTGCCAGCAGGAGATGAAGGAGATGAAGATCGAGCTCGAGGGCTCGCACCAGAGGGAGCAGCAGTTGAAGGTCGAGCTCGATGCCAAGGACGCCGAGTGGGGGAAGAAGGTGGCCGCCCTGAAGAAGAAGTTCGCGAGGGAGAAGGAGGCACTGACGACGACAGGGCAGGACCTGGTGATCGCGGCCCAGAACGAGGTCTATGAGAAGGCCCTTAGTCACGTGAGGCACTTCTATCCGACCATCGACCTGTCCAGCCTCGATTATGACTTGGAAGTCGAGCCGAAGCCTAAGACTCCTGAAGGGGGTGCTCGTGACGAACCAGTCGTTGGATCGGCTGCCGACCCTCCCGTGAACCCGGCCGACGCAAAGGTGGGGAACTAGGCCGCTTGCCTCCCTGTTTTTGTCTTTTTTCTCTTCTTTCATTGTATTTGCCGAACGCGGACTGGCCACCACATTTTTGTACGGAATTTTACTTCATTATATATAAAAAAGGATTTTTGATTGGCCAAGTGTTTTGACTCCGGATCTTTCCGTACCCTTTTGCCGATGTGTTTTGAGTGGTGGTTGGCTTCCTTTTAGGTAACAGCTCTCCCTCCTGAGAAAGATCCCCGTCGTTCCGACGTGGCGTGGCTCCGGAGTAAAATCAAGGTCTTGGAGGCCACCTTGGTCCGCTACCGCGAGGGGGCTCGTGATCAGGATGCCGCCTTCAACTATTATCGGGATAAGTCCAAGGCTCTGGGCGCGGAGGCGACCCGGCTGAAGAAGGCAATTTTAGATCGGGACCTCGGAAGCGCCGACCTCGGATACACCATGTCGAGTGCGTCGGTACAGCGGCCAACGTCTGAGAGGCTCCTTCGTGACGTCATAGTGAAGAAGGAGATGGAGATACACCATTATAAGACGATGCTAGGTATGTCTGGGACGAGGACAGGATCCTCCTCGGGAGGCCGGTGAGCGGAGGGGGTTCCCTCGGCATTGCTGTTGCTGGAGCGTGTTCGACCGGCTGACGCCCAGAGCTCCGTGGTCAGCGTGTCGACCTTGGCAGAGCCCAAGGACCACCGTGATGAGGAGAGGGCACCTAGCCATTCGGTCGGAGTGGGATTACCCTCCGTCGGACCCGAGGGGCCCTAAGAGGTCCCTTAGCCAGTAATTTCTTTCTATTTAGATGAGTGGAGTGGTCTTGTAACGGTCTTTATTTGTTTTTCGAACTAATAAAGGAGTATGAATAAGGGGTTTCTTTCCATTCTTTGCTGTGATGAATTCGTTAATTGATTGCCCGTGGAGTTGATGGTCGGACCTGTCGATCCATGGGGGATTGGTACCGGTTCTGACCTACCGAGACCTCGATGCCGGCACCGGAGTGATGACTCGGGTGCCGCAACTTTGAGAAAGCGATCCCTTGGTTCGGCGTAGGGTCGGACCTACCGAGGCATTTGGAGTTAACAAAAAGGAGATCTCTTTTATACATATAGAGAGGGGCGCTAACGGCCTTTTACATAAGAAAGTTTACAAAAGATCATTATTTACACTAGCCAAGCAGGAAACCTATATCCGCTCTTCTAGGAACTTCATTAGGTGCTCGGCGTTCTAGGATCGCTTGATCGCTCGACCCTTCATGTCCACCAGTCGGTACGTGCCGGGGCGTATGGCCTCGGCTACTCTGTATGGGCCTTCCCAGTTGGAGGCCAGCTTCCTCTTCTTGGTCGGATCAGAGACGGACAATTTGCGCAGCACGAGGTCCCCGGCTTTGATGTCTGTCGGGCGAACCTTCTTGTTGTAAAACCTCTCGATCCACTATTGATAGATGCTCCTTCGGACGGAGGACTTCTCCCTGACCTCGGCGACGAGGTCCAGGTTGGCTCTTAGGCCGGATGAGTTGTCGGCTTCATCGAAGGCCATGATCCGGGGAGAGGGTAGGCCGACCTCTACGGGGATCACTGCCTCGATCGCGTAGGTCAAACTGAACGGTGTCTCTCCTGTGGGGATCCTCTTGGTGGTTCGGTGTGCCCATAGCATGCTGGGCAGCTCTTCCACCCACAGCCCTTTGGGAGAACTGTCGAGGCCCTTCTTGAGGCCGTCGAGGATTTGCCTGTTTGCATTCTTCGCTTGGCCGTTGGACTGAGGGTGGCATATAGCGGAGAAGCGCTGCTGGACGCCGATGTCCTCGCAGAACTTTCAGAAGCTTTGACCTGCGAATTGGGTCCCGTTGTCTGTGATGAGGACCTGGGGTATTCCGAATCGACAAATGATGTTCTTCCAGAAGAATTGCTGGGTTTGGCGCTCGGTGATGTTGGACAGCAGTTCGGCCTCGAGCCACTTTGTGAAATAGTCGATAGCGACTATCAAGAATTTCTTTTGCCCTGTTGCTACGGGGAAGGGACCCACCAGGTCCATCCCCCACATGGCGAATGGCGTAGGACTAGCTAAGGATCGGAGGTTGGCTTGAGGAAGCCTCTTGATGTCGGAAAATCTCTGACACGGGCCGCACCTCTTGACTAATTCGTGGGAGTCTTGCAGCATGGTTGGCCAATAGTACACTTGATTCAGGGCTTTACGAGCGAGTGATCTACTCCCCATATGGCATCCGCCGATCCCCTCATGAAGCTCTTTCAGTGCGTAGCTAGCTTCGTCGTTGGCGAGACAACGGAGGTACGGCTTCCTGTCGGCCAGTGTGTATGAGCGTTTGAAGAGGATGTCGCCGATCATGACGAACCTTTCTGCTCGGATCCTGACCCGTCTCGCCTCGGCCCGGTCTTCAGGAAGCTCGGCACTGACTAAGAATCTTCGAATGGGGGCGGTCCAGTCATCCGGACTGACACCGCTTTGCACACACATTGCTTCCTGGCCTTGGTCGTCGATGCTTGGTTTCAAGAGGATTTCGATGAGTACCATTTGGTCGAGACCCTCGAAGGAGGAAGAGGCGAGTTTAGACAATGCGTCTGCTTGGGCGTTCTGCTCCCTGGGGATCCTAACAACCGTGGAGCAGCAGAAGGATGCTAGGAGTTGTCGGACCACGGTCAAGTACCATATCATCCGGTCATTGCGAGCCTCGTATTCTCCGGTGATCTGATTGACCACGAGCTGAGAATCGCTGAAGGCTCAGATTTGCTTAGCTCCGGCTCGGTGTGCTAGGGTCAGTCCGGCAATCATGGCCTCGTATTCTGCCTCGTTGTTAGAGGTCAGGAAGTTAAGGCAGAGGGAGTATTGGAGGAGGAATTGGTCGGGGCCCCGGAGGATGATACCAGCACCACTCCCTGTTTCGCAGGAGGATCCGTCGACATAGACTTCCCAGGTCGGATCCGAACCTTCGACAATGGGCTGCTCGGAAGCGGTGCACTCAGTGATGAACTCGGCGAGGGCCTGACCTTTGATCGCCGTCCTTGGCTGATAGCCGATGTCGTATTGGCTCAGTTCAATTGACCACTTGACCAAGCGGCCAGAGTTCTCTGGCTTGTAGGGGACGGTTTTCAAGGGCTGGTCGGTTAGAACTTGGATGGAGTGGGCTTGGAAGTAAAAGCGGAGCTTCCGGGCCGCCATGACCAGAGCATAGGCCACCTTTTCGATCTTCGCGTACCTCGTCTCGGCGGGGAGTAGGATCTTGCTTACATAATACAGCGGCCTCTGGACCCCGTCCTCTTCTCGGACGAGGACGGCGCTGAGGGCGCTATCGAGGCGGACAGGTAGAGCCACAGGGGTTCACCCGGCTCGAGTTTGCTGAGAATAGGGGGGTTGGCAAGGTACTATTTCAGCTGCTCGAAGGCCTCTTGTTGAGGGGCACCCCATTCGAAGCCCCCTTTTCTGCGCAGAGCTTTGAAGAACGGGAGAGATTTCTCCCCTGATTTGGAGAGGAAGTGACCGATGGCCGCCAACCTGCCCGTGAGTCTCTGAACCTCCTTGACATTCCGGGGCGGGGCCATGTCTATTATGGCCTGAATCTTCTCTGGGTTTGCCTCGATGCCGCGCTGGCTGACGACGAACCCCAGAAACTTTCCCGAGGAGACCCCGAATGCACATTTGGCCGGGTTGAGCCTCATGTTATGACGTCGGAGGATTCCGAAGGCTTCCTCGAGGTCGGCGACGTGGTCCGGCCCGGCCCGGCTTTTGACGAGCATGTCGTCGACATAGACCTCCATGTTGCGGCCGATTAGGTCTTTGAAAATCCGGTTCACGAGCCGTTGATAGGTGGCTCCGGCATTTTTCAGCCCGAAGGGCATAACGCGCTAACAAAAGAGATCCTGGTCGGTGACGAACGAGGTCTTCGCAATGTCAGGCAGGAACATCCGGATTTGGTTATACCCTGCGAAGGCATCCATGAAGGACAGCAGCTCGTGTCCCAAGGTCGCGTCGATCAAAGCGTCGATGCTGGAGAGGGGGAAAGGATCTTTAGGGCATGCTTTGTTTAGATCTGTGAAGTTTATACAGATCCGCCATCCCCCGGTCGCCTTTTTAACCATGACGACGTTGGCCAACCACTTGGGGTAGCTAACCTCCTGAATGAACCGAGCGGACAAGAGTTTGTCCACCTCTGCTTTCACAGCTTGCTGCCTCTCCGGGGTGAATTTGCGCCTCTTCTGAGCGACCGGCTTGGATCCCGGGATGATGCTCAGTCAGTGCATGATCAGGTCTTCGGATATCCCGGGCATGTCGGAGGGCTTCCAGGCGAAGAGATCGACGTTGCGGTGGATGCAGTCAATTATGCTCGCCTTCAAACCTTCGAAGAGCGAGCGGCTCACTCGGAACCACTTCGACTCGTCTGCAGCCCCGAACGAGACCTCCTCCAGCTCATCGGCTGGCTCAGGGGCGGAACCATCGCTCTCGGGCCCGAGCTCGACGGCGTCGAGGGGGAAGACACCTCCTTCGACGGCGGTCATGTAACAGGACCGCACCGCCTCTTGGTTTCCTCGGACGACACCGACCCCTTGCTGGGTGGGGAATTTTAGCTTCAAGTGATAGGCCGACGGTACCGCCTGAAGGGAGCACAGCCCCAGTCGGCCAAGTATGGCATTGTATGCCGCCTTGACGTTTACCACCATGAAGTCCATAGACTCGGTCTGCTGAATGGGAACCGAGCCTGCGTTGATGTCGAGAGTCACAATCCCTTCTATCACGATAGGGACGCCGGAGAACCCGTGCAAAGTGTACCCGGCCGGCTTAAGCTTGCCCCTGGGCAGTTTGAGATTCTCAAAGGCTTCGAGAAAGAGGATGTTTACCGAGCTGCCGTTGTCGACGAGGATCCGGCGTACTTCACAATTAGCCATGTGGAGGCCAATGATGAGGGCGTCGCAATGAGGGAGGCGGACGCCTTCGAGGTCCTCTCCGGAGAAGGAGACAGGTACCATTTGCAATCGGGGTGAGGGAAGATCTTGGACAGCGTTCACCTCTCGGATGAAGGCTTTTCGAGAAGTATTTGACTCTCCCCCCATCGGTCCTCCGTGGACACAATGCAGAATTACCGGGGTTCCAGATCCCTCGGGTTCGGGATCCCGATCCTAGATGCGGTTTGGAGTAGGGTTCGGAGGCGAAGGCCTCCCGTTCCTGGTATCTCGCCGATCCCGTTGGTTTTCTCTTGTGAACTCCTGGAGGTACCCTCATGAGATGAGGGCCTCGATTTCGTCTTTTAGGGCCCGACACTGGTCGGTTTCGTGCCCATGATCCCTGTGGAAACGGAAGTAGAAGCATTGGTCTCGCTTCTTGTTATTGCTTGGTCGGGGAGGAAGTCGGACGAGGCCCTTGTCCTCGATTTCTAAGAGGATGGCAGATACGTTCTATGTCAGCGGGGTGTACCTTTCGAAGCGAGGGACCGGAGGTACCCTCTTCGCGCCGACTCCTTCCTTTGCCGCTTTTTGGGCAGGTTCGATCTCATCAGCCCTGCGCTTGCCCTTTCCTATGACTTCTTTGCTGCCCTCTGGGTTTAGAGCTTCTTCTGCTCGTATATACTTCTCGACTCGATTGAGAAGGTTGGAAAAGTCCAGAGGTGGCTTTTTTGCCAAGGAGACCTTCAGCTGGTTGTGCCGGACATTGTGTCGGAAGGCGGCCGAGGCGACCCCGGCGTCGAGGGCAGAGACGGATCTTGCCTCGGTTGTGAACCTTTTGACGAAGTGACGGAGTGACTCCCCCTCCCTTTGGCAGAGGTCGAGCAGGGATGCGCTCGTCTTCTCGGCTTTCCTGCTGGTGAGGAAGTGGCCCAAGAAGTTGGCTTCCAGCTGATCGAACGAGACGATTGAGCCGGGGGAGAGTTTGGAGAACCACTCCCGGGCCGGACCCCAGAGGGTGGCCAGGAAGGCTCGGCACAGCAGGGGATCCGAGGCACTGTGAATCATCATGAGGGTCTTGAAACCCTCCATGTGATCAGTTGGATCACCCTCGCCGTTGTAAGTCTCGAATTGCGGAGGTCGGAAGTTCCGGGGGATCTCCGCTTCTAAGATGTTGATGGAGAACAGCGGCCGGGAAGGCGCTCGGCCTAGGACGGGGTTCGGATTCCCATCGCCGATGCGTTCGAGGTGATTCTCCATCTCCACGAGGTGACAGAGTACTTGGTCTGTGTGCTCCGGTGGAGGAAGTGGCACGCGAGTGTAGCTCCTTCCTTCGCTCATTTGACGGGGTCGGTCGAGCGTCGCGGACCTTGGCGCTCCGTGAAGAGCCTCCATGATTTCATCCCGGAAGCTCCGAAACTTGGCCCTGGTGATTGCGCCATGGTCAGAAGGGTTGGGTCGGGGCGTAGGAATTCGGCCAATGCGGCTGAGTACCGACGGCCTCTCTTCGGGCGCAGGCCTAGAATGGTTCGGGGCCGAGTTAGAAGCGGTCCCTCTCCTGGCCTGGCTAGCCCTCCGGTTCATAATGACCTGACGAAGGTCGGGTTGCTCGACGTGAGGTTCGCCTTGTTGGGGTCCGGGGTTCGCCCTCAGATTATTTGATCCTTGCCTTCCGTCGAGGGCATCCTGAAGAGGAGGCCCGTCCTGGCGGGCGGAAGAAGTCGGTCTCCGGGCCCTAGGAGGCATGGGAGAGTGGATCGAAGGGGGAGCGTCGGTGCGAGGCTCGGACTGTCGTCCTTACCGAATAAATACCCACAGACGGTGCCAACCTGATGCTGCTTGTTTTTGGGAGGAGTGTGGGTGCACCAGGTGTGAGTTCGGACTCAATTTGTAGTGGTGGAAGGATGCGGTAACGGACGGTGAGCGGGAGGCTCACTTCGGCACTGGAGGATCGGCTCGGATTGCCTCGCCTCGTGTACCTGCAGACGGTCTAGGAACACCAGGGTTTATCCCGACGGCAGATCCTCCGACGATCTAGTTAGTCTCTGAGAGAGAGTAGCAGTAACTATGGCTGTTTTAGTGGTCAAAGATTGATTACCTGAAAAGATGGGAGAGGGCCTGGTATTTATAGATAATCCCAATCGGGTTTGGATCCGCTTGGGGGCCGGGTCTAGATCCGAAAGCCCATAGGCCTGACGTGGCAGGAGGCCCAGGGGGTTTAGGGTAGACGTGGCAGCCTCATGAGCAGTTTAGGGCTGACGTGGCAAAGCCCTAGGTGGTTTCGGAGCTGACATGGCTGATCGTGGGGCCCCTGTGTCTTTAAGAGAATTGGATGGCCTGGGTTGCGCCAGGTCATCCTCATCCCTTACCAGGCTGAGTGGAAGGCCCGTGGGACCGCCGAGGATCGGAGACCGAAGGTCGTGGCGGGTCGTCGAGACGAGGAGGTCGGTTTTGTGGTGGTGACTTAATGGCTCGGCACCGACCCTGTGATGGTTCGGGGCCGAGCCCAAATGGCCCTTGAGTGAGAGCCATCCTGGGCCCTGGCTGGGTCCCAGGTCATTTTTATCCCACCTCACAAAGGTTGGGGGTTTCCAACTCAAAGGTTTGGAGTTTTGGGTTTTAGGAGCTACTGAGTTTGAAGTGGAGAAGGGTTTTGGATTTCGGGTTTAAGTTTGGAGTCAAGTTGAGATCCACCCGAAACCCTAGTCTCTTTTGGAATTGCTTCTCTTTTCTTCTCTACATCCTTCTATTTGTTTGAACTTCTCTCTATTTGAAAACTTGTGCTGCCTTTTTAAGCCAGGGTTGGATCACCTTTGTTTTGACACTTGTACAATATATTTGTACAGTCATATGTGTATACATACATCTCCGAAGTTTTTGTTTTTCATCTCGTTCTATCGAGTTTGATTTGGAGACTCTTCGAGTTTTCACCCACCAAATAGGAAGTTGTTCACTTGTGTTGTCGATCAAATCATCTCGTCGCCCGTTCTGCTGAACCGCTCTTTTGTCGAAAAAGCGTTGTGCCTTTCTCTTGTTTTTTCAATCCAGCATTTCATCATTGGACGAGCGTTCTGTAGAACAAATTTTGGAGGACAGTCGAACAATAGTCTTGCTGTTTGATCCCAGCAAGTTTGAAAAGACAACTCTACGATGGAGTTAAGCATAGAACTTATCGTTTGTGCCAAGCAAGTTTTGTAGAGATAACCCTGTGGCGGAGCTGAACCTTATTTTTTGATCCCAAAAAGTTAATAGAAAACTCTGTGGTAGAATTGAGTGTTGAACTTGCCATTTGCACCCAACAAGTTTCGTAGAGATAACTCTGAAACGGAGTTGATGTAGAGCTTGCCGTTTTACCCCAGCAAGTTTTGTAGAGGAACTCTGAAACGAAGTTGATGTTGGACTTGCCGTTTGATCCTGGTAAATTTATAGAGACAACTCTTGGACAGAGTTGGGTGTTCAGCTTACCGTTTGTGCCCGGCAAGTTTGTAGAGACAACTCTTTGCTTCAGTTGATGTAGAGCTTGCTGTTTGATCTCAGCAATTTTATACGGATAACTCTTGGACAGAGTTAATGTAGAGCTTACTGTTTGATCCCAGCTAGTTGGAAGAGAACTTTTTGACAGACTTGGACGTTTTAGTTTGCCATTTGCACCATGCAAGTTTATAGGGAACCCTGCGATGGAGTTGATGTAGAGCATGATGTTTGACCCAAGCAAGTTTGTAGAGACAACTCCATGGCAGAGTTGAACGTAGAGCTTGCCTTTTGAACCCAACAAGTTTAGTAGAGAAAACTCTGAGATGAAGTTGGACGTTTGAGCTTTCCGTTTGTGCCTGGCAAGTTTGGAGACAACTCGTAATGGAGCTGGCGTTTGAGCTTGCCGTTTGTGCCTGACAAGTTTGGAGACAACTCGTAGTAGAGCTGACATTTGGACTCACTGTTTCCTCCCAGCAAGTTTAGAGAGGCAACTCTGAGATCGAGTTAATCGTAGAGCTTGTCGTTTGATCCTGACAAGTTGGCAGAAAATTCTTGTGATGGAATCATACGTTGAACCCGTTTTTTGGAGTCAAAGGGTTATTGACGGAGCTCGTGCGGTGAGCGGAGCGTTGAAATCGTTGTTTGGAATTGTAACCCCGGTTCCCATATATATGTATTTTTTCTTGTATTATCTAGGTTTGGGTTTTTTATAAAATTTTCCGTTTTCTTAAATTCATGTTGTTTAAAAATATTTTGTATCTCCTATTAAAATCTGTTATTTTCATTAATTGTATTTATTGTTATTTTCAAATGATTCTTATATTACAATACGAATCCTATTATTGTTGTTATTATTATTGTTGCTGCTGATTTTGGTGTGGGAGCAAACAGATGAATTTGTGGATTCTTGGAGAAAACGATAAAACAAACCTATTGACCTGTTAACCTTCACCAATGTGTTGACTTGGTCTCTTGCCACTGCTGCGAACCTGCAAAAAGTGCGAGACACTGGGATGGATCCCGGTGACGCACCCTCCGAAGCACTTGTCAGTAATCTGAATGATTAAGTAAGAACTTAAACTGGAAAAGTATTGATTACCTCTTAATGGTGGTGGATGGGGGGTATTTATAGTCGCCTTAGGGATCAGATTAGGAATGTAATCCCTGTGATCAGATAAGGAATGTAATCCCTGTGATCAGATTAGGAATGTAATCCCTAATTTCCAGTGAACGGATAGATATGAATCAGGGCCGTTGATTTGGATTAAGCTGAAACCCTAATTCTATCCTGCTGGACCGGGTTCATTTCGGGTTGGGACCCGTACCCAGTTGAGGTAGATCCGTTTGTGGGTTATTGGGTCTTGAAGAAAGACCCAATTCCCATTTCAGACCCGTTTGTAGGTAAAATTACGGTTTTACCCCTGAGCTTTAAGATTCGTGTCCGATTTGAACGGCCCCAATTTAATCCCATTTTTAGCCATATCATGAGCCCCCCACTCCTAGAGACTGAGTTTTACAGTCTTCGATGAGTAGTTTTGTTGTTCTAATGGCGTACGGGATTTTATCGGTGTTCTTAAGGGAGTTCGAATCTTGCACGGGGTGTAACGGTGTTATTCTGGACTTGTAAAATGCCCAAAAATATCCTCAGAATTTTCTGGATTTTTGGTGATTTTTCCAGATTTTTCTGAGTTTTTTCTCATTTTTTTGAATTTTTTATTCATTTTTCAAATTAAATAATTAATTATTGAAAATATTAATTAATTATTCTAATTAAATAATTATATTTTTCAGAATTTTAAAATAACTTTTCTGAATTAATAATTATTTTTAGAATTTTTAATTAATTTTTTTTGATTTTTAAATATTTTTTCGGATTCTTTAAATAGTTAAAACAAACAAATAAATAAATAAATAAATTAAATATTACCTGGACACGTGGCGCATTTCTGAACGTCGATCGTGATCAGATGGCGCGCATTGCAAAGCAGATCATGCTCTGGACACGTGACGCGTTTCTGAGCGTCGATCATGATCAGATGTGCGCGCATCGCAAGGCAGATCACGTTCTGGACACGTGGCGCATTTCTGTGCGTCGATCGTGTCGTGATGCGAATTTTGAGAAGATCGGACGGTGCGTGTCGGTCGGTAGGGTATTTTCTCCAATTTCAAGGTCGGTACCTCGTCCACTCGGCTCGGCACCTCGGTAATTGTCGAAGTATTGGTGTTTTCGCCACGTGGCATATATATATATATATATATATATATATATATATATATCTTTTTTTTGTTTTCTTTCTTTCTTTCTTCCCCCGCTGCTTCTTTCTCTTCTTCGCTTCCTTCTCCTCTGCTTCCTTGACCGGGAACCTACCTCCGACCCCAACTCCTACCCTGTCTCCGCCTCTGAGGGCATCGCCGGAGCTTGAGGAGGGGGAGCTCGGTGATGGGGGAGTGGAGCTCTCCCGTGGGTTCTTCGAGGAAGGAGCTCGGCGCGTCGGAGTTGAAGGTGGAGCTCGGTGTAGGGAGTGTTGTAGCTCGGCTATGGGTTCGGTACCGTTGGAGCTCGGAGGTGAGCTCGTAAAGGAGTGGAGTTCAGAGCTCCGACGATGGAAGCACCTTGGGAAGGAGATGGGTCGAGCTCGGTGATGGGGGAGTGGAGCTCTCCCGTGGGTTTGTCGAGGAAGGAGCTCGGCGCGTCGGAGTCAAAGGTGGAGCTCGGTGTAGGGAGCGTTGTAGCTCGGCTATGGGTTCGGCACCGTTGGAGCTCGGAGGTGAGCTCGTAAAGGAGTGGGGTTCAGAGCTCCGACGACGGAAGCACCTTGGGAAGGAGATGGGTCGAGCTCGGTGATAAGGGAGTGGAGCTCTCCCGTGGGTTCGTCGAGGAAGGAGCTCGGGGGGAACTCGAAGAAGGAGGTTGAAGATGAGTTCGGAGACGATGCTTCGGAGTTGGGTTCTTCTTCCTCTGGTTTGTTTGGTCGCACAGTGGAGGAGAGGAGAGCTGGAGAAGAGTTGGGGATTTTCTTTCTTTGGCACCAAAGCACAGGGAAGAGGAGGAGTGTGTGGGGTTCGGGTTTGGATCCCTAACGGGTTCGAACCCAACCCGCCGACCCCATTTTTTTTGGTGCTTCTGGGCTGCTTCTTGTTCGGCAATTCCGAGCACGGATTTTGAGGTGCATTTTTCTCCACTTTGCAGTTCGGTAGATCGGTAGTTCTGATTTCAGATCCGAGCTACGTGGCTCCATCTGGACGGTTGATCACGATCGTGGCGGGAATCACGAGACAAGAGGCTCAAATTTTGAGAAAATATTATCTTGTCGTTTTGTGGAGACGTGGCACGTTCTGAGCCATTCATCATGTTCTAGCACGTTTTTTGAGACAATATGACGGTGAAACTGGCTTGGCAGCATTTTTCTCCATATGTGAAGGTCGGTACCTCGTCCCTTTGGCTCGGTAGCTCGGCCATGGCGGAGCTCATCGAGGTGAGTTCATTGAGGTGAGCTCGACGACAGAGGAGGGGTCGGAGCTCGACGAGGAAGGGGGTCGGCATATGGGAGCAGTGAAGAGCTCCGAAGCCTGGTGATGTGCTCTCTGTTTTTGGAGATTTTTGAAGAGGAGCTTTACTCCTAGGGGTGGAGAAGATGCGCTAGGAAGATCCTCGTACGAGCATGGGAAGACCCATTCTTTGAAGTGAGTGCAAGGAGCAACTCTATGGGAGCGTTTTGAGCTCCGAACTCGCTTAGAAGAGGCCCGCTTTGGAGACGAGCAGAGTGAAGAGGTCGGCTCTAGGAGAGAGCCATCTGGAAGACGAGTTTGAGGAGCAGCTCTAGGAGAGAGTTTTAGCTTCGAACTCGCTGAGAAGAGGTCTGCCTTGGAGGTAAGCGGAGGGAAGAGCTCGGCTCTAGGAGAGAGTCATCTGGAAGATGAGTTTGAGGAGCAACTCTAGGAGAGAGTTGTGAGCTCCGAACTCGCTTAGAAGAGCTCCGCCTTGGAGGCGAGAGGAGTGAAGAGCTCGGCTCTAGGAGAGCCATTTGGGAAACGAGTTTGAGGAGGAACTCTAGGAGAGAGTTGTGCTCTGAACTCGTTGAGAAGAAGTCTGCCTTGGAGGCGAACGGAGTGAAGAGCTCGGCTCTAGGAGAGAGCCATTTGTGAGACAAGTGTGAGGAGGAACTCTAGGAGAGAGTTATGCTCCGAACTTGTTGAGAGGAGGTCCGCTTTGGAGGCGAGCGGAGTGAAGAGCTCGGCTCTAGGAGAGAGCCATTTGTAAGACAAGTGTGAGGAGGAACTCTAGGAGAGAGTTGTGCTCCGAACTTTTTGAGAGGAGGTCCACTTTGGAGGCGAGCGGAGTGAAGAGCTCAGCTCTAGGAGAAAGCCATCTGGGAGACGAGTGTGAGGAGGAACTCTAGGGGAGAGCTTCAGCTCCGAACTCGCTATTTGAGTGAGAGAATCAATGGTTGTAGGAGCAGTTCCGAATGGCGAACCACTTCTAACTCGCTTAAGAGCAAGTTATCCGAAGCAGAATCGAGCCAACTGTTGGACTCCGAACTCGTCGTTTAAAAGAGTATCAACGGTGGTGGGAGCAGTTCCGAATGGCGAACTACTTCTAGCTCGCTTGAGGGCGAGCTGGCGAAGCGGAGTCGAGCCAAGTGTTGGACTCCAAACTCGTCGTTTAGAATTTGTCAACGGTTGTGGGAGCAGTTCCGAATGGTGAACCACTTCTAACTTGCTGAAGAGCAAGTTATTTGAAGCGGAATCGAGCCAAGTGTTGGACTCCGAACTTGTTGTTAGAGCTTAGTAAGTTGCGGGAGCAGCTATGTAGGAGAAGCTGGACTCTGAACTCACCATTTAGCGAGTCGTGACTCGGAGAGATAGAGAAGAAGCAAGAGCAATAATTTTCAGTGAAAAAATGTAAAGTTTTATTGAGATAAACTAAGTGGCCGCTTCAATAGGACGAGCCATTATTACATGCTATTGGCCGAGTTACAAGCATCGGCCTTATTGAAAATCAAGATCCTACTTCTACAATAAGGTTAAGACCTCTTGGGAGGAGCTGAGTCTTGAAGCTCGGCGGGCCTTTTTATTCGTTTGTTGGCTCCTCAGGAGGGAAGCTCGGCCCCCTCTTTTTGGATGAACTTGGTCAGGTGCCCCCGCTGTATGAGTTCTTCGATCTCCTCCTTGAGAGCCCGACAATCATCCGTGTCGTGGCCATGGTCCCTGTGAAAGCGGCACCACTTATCCTTATTCCTCTTCTTGCCAGGTGTATTCATTCTAGGGGGAGCACGGAGTAGCCCTTCCTTGTCCACCTCCATAAAAACTTCTGATATATTAGCAATGAGGGGGGTGAACTTCACAAAACGAGGAGTCGGGCGGCGCTGGCCATTGCCGTCCTTCTGGGATTTTTGGGACCCCTCTTCACTTGTGTTCTTCCGTCTGTTCCCGAAAGATGTCTCCTCAAGAGCAAGGGGGTTGAGGGCCTCTTCCGCTCGTATGTACTTCTCTACCCTAAGTAGGAGTTCTGAGAAGTCCCGAGGAGGCTTCTTGGCAAGGGATGCCCTGAGGTTGGCATTAGTGACGTTGCGCTCGAATGCGGCAGAGGCTACTGATTGGTTGAGGGAGGGAATGGACCGGGCTTCGGAGGTGAAGCGTCGAACGTAATCCCTTAGGCGTTCACCCTTCTCTTGGTTGAGGGTCACCAGAGATACACTTGTTTTCTCAGTTCGGTGGCTACTTACGAAATGAGTAAGGAAGAGCCCTTCGAACTGATCGAATGAGAAGATGGAGGCCGGGGCGAGTCAAGAGTACCATTCTCTCGCAGACCCCTTCAGCATGGCAGGGAAGATCTTGCAGAGGAGGGCGTTTGAAGCATGGTGGATCATCATGAGAGTTTTGAAACTCTCTATGTGATCTGCGGGGTCCAACTCCCCGGTATACATCTCGAAGTGAGGCGGCTTGAAGTTTTCTGGGATGGGGGCCTCTATGATGGTGCGGGAGAATGGAGGTCTGCTCGGGCGGAGGTTTATTGCCCGTTGCTCTTCTTCCTTGTCAATTCGGCCGAGGCGCCTCTCCATCTCATGGACACGGCGGTAGACTGAGTCTTCTCTTTGATCATATCTTGCCGAGCCCCGGGACTCATCTTCGTACGAGGATGGACTGGGGCTACGGCGATGGTAGCTTGGAGAAGGATGAGGGCTGAGAGTGTGAAGGCGATGGCTCCTAGCTTGCTCATGAGTAAGTGGCCTCTGGTCGTTCTTTGGGGCGATATTGAGGGCCCGTAAGACTGTAGCTTGGAAGTCTTGAAGATCTGCCCTTGTGACAGGTGCCTCTCCAGCTTGGCGGTCCCTATGTGTGGCTCGGCTTACTGGAGAATGAGTTCTCCACCGATGATGCTGAGGGGACTCTCTTCGCCTCCTCGGGGGAGGGGATCTTCTAGTCCTCGGTCGTCGGGGGGTTCGGATTCTTGAAGCCCCTGGGTTCTCAGGTTGATGGACTCCACTAAGGGCTTGCCATCCATTCAGGCGAGTTCTGAGGTCAACCCTTTTTTGGCGGTTGGCAATCACTTGACGAAGATCTCGCTCGGGAGGGCTTTGAGAAGCCATAGATTCAACTGAAGGATTGGGACCCGCGACTTGGTCATGAGGAGGATGTTGCTTCGGACGACTCTGACGGGAGCCCCCCTGGGCAGCCCCCCGAGACCCTGGAGGGGCCTGTTGAGTAGGAGCACCTTGAACCGGAGGAGGGAGAGGAGGAAGAGAAGTGGTTCTTCAGTTGGAGACCGCTGCCTTCCCCTTCTGTTTTGGATGCATGGCTTGAAACTAGTATCGTTGATGAAGTTAGGTCAGGTTGCTTTTTCGATTCCCACAGACGGTGCCAATCGGTTGCTACTGATTTTGGTGTGGGAGCAAACAGATGATTTGTGGATTCTTGGAGAAAACGATAAAGCAAACTTGTTGACCTGTTGACCTTCACCAATGTGTTGACTTGGTCTCTTGCCGCTGCTGCGAACCTGCAAAAAGTGTGAGACACCGGGATGGATCCCGGCGTCGCACCCTCCGACGCTCTTGTCAGTAATCTGAATGATTAAGCAAGAACGTAAACTGGAAAAGTATTGATTACCTCTTAATGGTGGTGGATGGAGGGTATTTATAGTCGCCTTAGGAATCAGATTAGGAATGTAATCCCTGTGATCAGATAAGGAATGTAATCCCTGTGATCAGATTAGGAATGAAATCCCTAATTCCCAGTGAACAGATAGATATGAATTAGGACCGTTGATTTGGATTAATCAGAAAACCTAATTCTATCCTGCTGGACCGGGTTTATTTCGGGTTGGGACCCGTACCCAGTTGAGGTGGATCCGTTCGTGGGTCATTGGGTCTTGAAGAAAGACCCAGTTCCCATTTTCGACCCGTTTGTAGGTGAAATTACCATTTTGCCCCTGAGCTTTAAGATTCGTGTCCGATTTGAACGGCCCCGATTTAATCCCATTTTTAGCCATATCAATTTTTAGTATCAGTATTATTATTATTATTATTATTATTATTATTATTATTATTATTATTATTATTATTATTATTATTATTATTATTATTATTATTTTGAAGTACAAGTCAAGTACATTATTTGTATATGACTACTCTAATTGTTGTGAAAAGTTAAATATTAATCTAATTGTATTCTTCAAATTAATTTTATTGAACCCTATAAAATATTGTTTTGCAACCTATGAGAATTTGTGAAATTGTATTTTATAAATCCTATTTATTTTTCCCTATCGAATTTTAAACCCAATAACATTTCACCCTTTAACCCTAACCCTATATTGAACCCTACCCGTTTACCGACTCCAACCCATCACAAACCCTAACTATCTGTGTGTATATATATATACATTCTGCATATTACTCATCCATGTTAAACCCTAGCTGCCAACTCATCCCCTACCTCTGCTATTCCCGACCTCCTTCCCAAACCCTACACCCCGGTGCTCCTCCGCCTCTCTCCTCCTTTCCCCCGACACCCTAGTAGCCAGCGACGCTCCATAACACAACACCGCCCAGTCTATCTCCCTGTGCTTTATTGTCGCGCCGCCAGACAGCAACCGACACCAGACCCTGCGTGCACCTCTTCATCCTCCCGACCCTCCCGCTCATCTTTCTCCCTTGTCTTCCACCCTTACACTCATTTTCGTCATCCTTCCTGCATCCCGCTCGCCTGCCCTTGGTCCTCGACGTCGATGTCCCCTCGCCATCCTTCTGTGCTACCCCGTCGAAGCCTCTTCATCCTCTTCCACCTCGTCGACTGCCGCAACCCATCTCCACCCTACCGTCGATGCCCTGCAGATCACATTCGTCACCATCTTCCTCGAGCATTATTGCCCTCATCATCTTCTTTTGCAGTCATCCTTCGTCGCATTCCGATGCTACCACCGCTTGCCGTCATCCCTGTTGTCGTGCCACCTTGTGCACAGCCTGAGCACCCCCACCGTTCTCCACCTTCCCTTCACTTTTGAGAGGCCCTGTGCTCCACCTGATCTGTAGTGCCCCTATCTCCCCCTCCAGCCAGCAGCGACTGTAGCGCCAGCAGCCCCACAGTGCACCCCCGTTGCTGTCCCACTCCCGATGCCAGCTAGCAGCAGCACCCACTGCCATAGCTTCCGTAGTCACCACCTTAGCTGCCCTTTTCTTTGTGTGTTCTGCCAACTGCCGACTTCTCCTCGTCGAACCCCTCGACAACACCACCTCTGGCCACCTCTCTCTTCGCCCCGGTGCACCACTGCAGCTCCGACAACCCCCGTAATCTCTACCCTCGCTGCTGTTGCCCTTGCTATTGTGCATGATCGGGAGCTCATCCTAGCCGTTCGATCTTGATCATCTTGATCTTCATCATCAAGTGAATGTAGGCCGTCTGATCTCCTCTTACTCATCATGATCATGATGATCATCAGCTTCCTTTGATCGCAGCCGTTCGATCGATCGATCTTGATCATCATCATCATCTTCATCATCAGGGAGATTTGGACCATCTAATCTTTCATCGTGATCGTGATAATCACATATCTGAGCCGTCGATCACCCTTGATCTTGATCGTTGAATCTCAGCCGTTCGATCGTTGTTTGATCATCTTGTTCGAGATCTGCTTGTGATTTCGTGTTCATGCCCGGGAATCAGCTCCCGTTATTCTCTTTCTCTCCGTTGGATTCTTCGTTAATTTCGAGGCAAGTAACTTATATTAATTTCTGTTTTAAATATAAGTACTAAATACCGTCTGTAGTGTAGTTGCTTCAAGATCTATTCTCATGAAAATTCCTTGTTATATCTTTTCCTTATGTGTTGATCCATCCGTAGTTGTCTCATTACACACACGACATGAAATAAACTAGAAATAATTAATTCTTGTTGCATATATATATGTTGTTCGTGATCCATGATGTGTTGTATAATCTTGTATGCATGATGTGTTAGTCGTAGTATATCTTGTTGTAGACTTGTAAAACACCCCATACCATGTTGCTTGGACATCTAGTATACCATATTTTGAATTTTAGTTTGATTTGGATGTGTTTCATATAAACTAGTTGACTTTGTGCATGAAGAAGATTTCTGTTTTTGCCGTTACCCCATTTTTATTAGTATTTTAGACCCCATTAAGGCAAGTATATGAAAATTATTTGTGAATATGAATTATAGAGAATTCTGTCTACTTTCCAGAATTTTGGCAGATCTCAGTTTCGATTTGTGAGTTGCAAGTTATGGCTATTTTACTGTAGAGGTGTAGAAAAATTATAGATTTGGTTTTATGTGAATTCTGGAGAGTAATTTACTTTTATACTGATGTTAAAGATAATATTTTGATCCAATATTTTGCTGAGTACAACTAGACTTCATTGGGATTAACCCCTATTTTTTTGGATTTAATTGATGCCTTTCATAAACTATTCTATACTTGCAAATAACTATTATACCTGTAGAATTTTCATGATGTTCAGTAAAGAACCTTAATTTCAACATGATTCTACTTGCTGTTGATAAAAACTTTGTGAATATAAATTGTAGCCTGCTGAAACTATTTTATCACCCTTTTGATGGATTTGGATTTGGATTTATATTTTGTAATATATTGCTGTTTTAGTACTGCAGTGTTTATGATTTCAGATTTACAAACATTCTATATCTTGCTATTTTCTGATTTTATTTGACTATACTATCTATGTTGAAAAATTATGAAACTTTATTTTCTGATACTAAACATACTAGAAAATACCCAAGATTTTTCTTGAATTTAATCAGTAAGTTTTTATGCCGTTTTCCTGTTTATGAATACAAACTTCTAATTTCTGGCTGAACAGGTATTCTGGATACAATTCTGTTTTGAGTCATGTTTTTGTGAAATACCATATAACTTATATATATTTGCTAGATTCGGTCAAGAGTTTATTTTTCAGATTTTCTGACTGATCCAGATTTGCACATTTGTAGCAACGGAAATTTCATATTTAGTGCAGTACTGTCTTGCTTTCATGAACTAGAATTCTCGTAGTTCAATTCTTTATGTGTTGTCTATCACCAGTACATGTTTATTTTTTAATGCTGAACTGTTACTTGTTTATCACATATTATTCTTTCCCTGTTTGTGACACACACATGTTTGTTTCATAATAGTAATAAATAACTAAGTCGGGGTCAAGGAAAAGATCTAGTAGTGGAATATATATATATATATATGTACTTAGAAGGGGGCCCATATTTCTCACCTATTACGTATTTCATGACTACATGATACACTATCCTGTTTATCTGATTACCTGACTGCACACTTTTCTATAGGAAGGTGTACTCAGAAGAGGACCAGTAGGTTCTACCTGTACCTGTTTACCTGATTATCTGAATGTACACTTCCTTATAGAAAGGTGTATTCGGAAGAGGACCAATAGGTTCAACCAATACCTACTCCTGTACCTGTTTTTCTGATCCCTGGGTACACGGCCCTATAGAATCCACTACAAAATCTAAGCACAAACTTGTTTGAATGTAGCAACCATGTGGTAAATGGATGGGACACATGAAGTACTACCTAGATAGAAATAAATACAAGACTTGACATGACATAACATGACACCTGTTACATGCTTACCTGTACATGTTACCTGTTTAGCTGTTTACCTGCTTACATGACACTTGACACCTGATATATGTTACCTGTACCCTGTTAGTATATCATGTTACTTGATTTTGTTTTCTGGTTCATGTTAGTTATCCGGTTTTGTTGACATGCCTATTCCATGCTATGTTGTTTCCGTTGTTACTCTATATTTGCTTATTTCCCATGTACTTGTGCTTGCATTACAAGCGGCCCGTAACTTGAATTGACGGGCGTTTTGCTTCTTTTTCCCTCTTCCTACAATTTGTTAAATTGCAGATTATGGTGATCAGCTGCCACTGGAGTAGGTGATCAAAGATTTTAGTTACTGGAGTTCTTGCTATATTATTTTTTCTGTTATTCTTGAATAAGTGTATTTGCTACTTGGATTATTTTGTATTGGACAGTATGACCCAGAATTATTAACTTATTCAGATCTGGTTTATTTGAGATTATTAAAATTTGTTTCAAGTAATCATGTTGGTATATTAATTCATTCATGCATGTGTGGTTGGTTTCTCCTTATTATCTCTTGATTATTTCTGTGAAATGTTGTAAAGATCCTAACAGCTTATGGATGATAAAAATTATTCGTTGGACTTGGTCACGTATCCGTATTCTGTACCTCCTTTTTAGGAAGTAGGGCGTGACAGGAATCAACAGGGTGTTGATGGATCTCAAGCGGTGAGCGGGGCATTGAACTCGTTGCTTGGAGCAACAAGTTGTTGATGGAGCTCAAGCAGCGAAGCAGCGTTGAACTCACTGTTTAGAGCCATCAAGTTGTTGATGGAGCTCAAGCGGTGAGCAGAGCGTTGAACTCATTGTTTGGAGCCAACAAGCTGTTTGGTGGAGCTTGAGCGAAGACCAAGGCGTTGAACTCGTTGTTTGGTGCCAACGAGTTGTTGATGGAAATCGAGCGGTGAGCTCGTTGTTTGGAACCAAAAATTTATTGATGGAGCTCAAGCGGTGAGCGGAGCATTGAACTCGTTGTTTGAGGTTAACAAGTTGTTGATTGAGCTCTAGTGGAGAGCAGAATGTTGAACACAATGTTTCGAGCCAACGTGTTGTTGATAGAGCTCGAGCGGTGAGCAGAGCATTGAACTCGTTATTTTGGAGCCAGTGAGTTGTTGATGCAGTTCGGTGAGCGGAGCGTTGAACTCGTTGTTTGGAGCTAACAAGTTGTTCATGGAGCTTGAGCAAAGTGCAAGGCTTCGAACTAGTTGTTTAGAGCCAACAAACGGTTGATCGGAGGTACTCAATTGGCGTGCGGAGCACCGAACTCCTTTGGTGGAGAAAATGAGTTGCGGGTGTTCTAAATCTTCTTAATACTGAAGCGAAGTCACTTGTGTTTGATCAGTGTTGAGGTGATTCCGTTCTTCTCTTTGCTGACAAGTAGTTGTGTATGAGGTCCTCGAAACATTGATCTTTCTCTATTTTGCGATACATGGCGCTTGACAGAGTTTGGACTGTTTCGTTTGCACGTTGCTTTAAGCGAGACGGAGTTGGAGCTTGCTCAGGTCAAAGTGGTCGGATAAACCTAGAGCTTGCCCGCCTAAGGAAGACTTATCCTGAATTTCATCGTCAAGAGTTGAGGAGGCCCTATAGAGATGTTAGCTGGTAGGAGGCCGGTGAAGAGGTTTGTGTCTCTTAGGCAGAGCATCCCCCTAGTGTGTAGCTGAAAGAACGACTTGCATGACAGTTTGTTGTACAGTGTTTGCAAATTTTTTAGTAGCGATTCTTAGCGATAAACGTAGACTCATCATAATTCTGTTGTTGTAATAAGATTTGTAGTTGGTAAAATAAGAAGTCTTCTACATACATATGCTTTGTCCTGTGATTTATCGTCTTGGGGGTTAGCTAGTTGTATGAGCTTCTCTTAGGGTGAGTTGGACTCTGGACTTGCCGTTTTGTATTTGTAAATATCTGTAGTGGTACTGGATCTGAACCTATGGGTTTGCGATAGTTTTGTGATTTTTGATGAAATCTTTTCATATGCTTGATTATTGTTGTGCACCTTGTCGTTGAGATTGATAGGTCGTCCACTGAGTTCTTTGTAACTAAATAACAGGGTCTCAAGTCTATTGTGCATAGCTAATGAAATGTTGATGATGTGCGACGGAGTTTGGAACTTGTCCGCCTTGTATTCAGCTAGTTGTAGGAGCAACTCTGAGGAAGAGCTATTTTCTAAACTTGCTGTATGGGTCCTCCAACAAATTGTGAGAGTCACATCGAGTGGTGAGTTGAACTCTAAGTGTTTCTTTTGCTTGCAAGTGATACTGGAGTAATGGCAATCCACGATTTTGACCTCTAATTTGTCTTCGAGGAATTTTAACTAGTTTCAGGAACATGTCGAATGGCAAGTTGAACTCTGAACGTGTTTGTTTGCAGGTTGCTAAAGTAACCTCGAGCCATGGGTATAGATTCCGAACTTGTTAGTTTAGGTATTAATAGGGTGCAGGAGTAGATCGAATGGCGAAGCGCACGCTGAATTTGATTTATTACAAATTTCTAGAGTATCTTCGAGCCATGGGTATGGACTCTGAAGCTGTCATTGAGGCGATAACGGATTGCAGGAGTAGATCGAATGACAAAGCTAACTCTGAACTTGCTTTATTGCACATTGCTAGAGTAACTTCGAGCCATGGGTATGGACTCTGAACCCGTCTTGTCGGAAGCTTTTAATGAGTTTTTGGTGCCATTTTTGTGTATAAGTTTGGCACTCAACTCATTGTATGCATCCGTTGATTTGTACAAGAATTTTGCAAAAAATTATACTAAATTTTATTGGAAAATAAAACTAAGCGGCTGCTCTAGTGGCTGATCGTTATTACATGCAGTGATCGGTAGTGAAAACGGTCTTTACTAAAAAGGATGTTTTAGATTCCCTCGTTCACCTTCACAAGGTGATTTATCTTCCAAGTTCCTGCTGATATCTTCTGCCCCCCCGAGTCTTCAAGTTGATGAGCCGTTAGGCGAACAATTTGGTCGACCTTGCCTGGATTTGTTTGTTTTGGAGGGAGCCTCCCATTATTTTACATAGAGAAAGAGAAATATTCTGATGCACCAAAGTGTTTAGGCAGGACTATTTATTTCCGTTGAATGAGTGGAGTGGCTTCAGGCGAGGAATTCAGGTTTATTACTATGTTATGATGAGAACGAGTTTGGACCTGGTGAGAGATGACTTGACAGGTTTGGAAGTTCTTGGCAGGATTGTTTATTAGCAGTGACTTCAAACTTATTTACAGTCTTAGAATTGTGACTGCTTTCTGGTGGTAACTCTATGGCATTGAGGGGAAGAACTGAGCCCCCCATGGTAGTAGTGTAACATGCCCGCGCTGCTTGTTGGCTTCCCACAACTTGTCCTACGTTAGCTGTTGTTGGGAACTTCATTTTCATGTGGAAGGCGGAATCAATTGCATGGAAGGCTGCTAGGTTGGGACGACCGAATATTATGCTGTATGCGGCTTTCACGTCGACTACCAAAAAGTCCTGTGCTTCCGTTCGAATAACGGGGGCCTTTCCTACTGTCACATCAAGTGTGACTGCTCCTTCTACTTGAATGGGGACACCAGAGAATTCGTGGAGTGTATAACCGGATGGCTTGAGTCGGTCTCGGGAGAGCTTGAGATCCTCGAATATGGCCATGAAGAGGATGACTGAGCTTCCATTTTCCACAAGGATGTGGCGTAACTCATTATTCACCATGTAAAGATTTATGACCAATGCATCGCAGTGAGGTATTCAGACACATTCTAAGTCCTTGTCGGAGAAAGATATCGGGACCCCGGTGCTCTTGGGAGGTGGAATGTTATGTACTGAGTTGACTTCCTTTTCAAAGTCTTTGCGGGAGGAGTTAAAATCTCCCCCTATCAGGCCTCCGTGAATGGAGTGGAGGACGTCCATGTGTTCAGAGTCTTGCACTTCGGATGGCCTCTCTTGACACTTATTAGCCCCCCGTGGCAAAGGGTTTTCAGCATTGTTATCTTTTCGAATGAAGTTGGAGAGATAGCCCCTGCGAATCAGGGATTCAAATTCTTCTTTAAGGGTTCGACAATTGTCAGTAGTATGTCCATGATCTCGGTGAAATGCGCACCACTTATTTTTGTCTCTTCTCATGCTAGACATTGGCATCTTGGGGGGAGAGCAAATTATTCCGTCCTTCTCAACTTCCATGAGGATGCCTGATACGCTCGAATTGAGAGGAATGAACTTGTCGAAGCATGGTGTTAGAGTACCTGCACCGTTTTTTTGAAACTTTCAAGGTTCTTCCTCGCTTATATTCTTCTGTTTGTTTCCGAAAGATGAATCGTTCTTGCTTTAAGGATAAAGAGCTTCCTCGACCATGATATACTTTTCACTCCTTTTCAGGAGCTGATGAACTCAATAATATTCACATTTAGGAGCAATAATCTTAATGCAAATGAACATTTAAATGCTTTATATGTGGTATTTTACTCTTATTTTCTCTTTTCCATAGGAAACAACCAAAAGCAGCCAAACGAAGCAGATTCAGGATTTTGAGGAGGATACACAGAAACTGCAAAGCAGAGGTCGACTGATTCCACCAACAGGCGACTGGACAGAGAGATTGATGGGGCTCGGCACAGTCGACTTCTCCAACATCAGTCGACTTGACTGATGAATCATGAAGCCACAGATGTCTCGGTGCAGTCGACTTACATCCAATACCAGTCGACTGCATCCGGCGGAGTGAAAAGATAAGATAATTAAAGATCCATCCTCATCTAAATCCAAATCAAAGCAGAAAAGGAAGGAAAGAAGAAAAGAGAGAAAAAAAACGCAGATTAAATAAGGAAAGAAATAAATGAAAGAAGAGGACTTTTCTGCAAAAAGCGCAAACCCTAACTCTCTTCCCGTGTTCTATAAATATCAACGAAGAGGCATCAAATCAGGGACCCATCCATCGATAGCAAGCATCAAGATACCAGCATCAAAGAAGGGGAACAAGTCGACTGCTGATTGGGCTCAATTTCAACATCATACAAATCAGTGTTCTTCTGTTCTTCCTTTACTTTTTATTTTTATTGTAGAGTCATGAATTCTATTTTATTAATCAATAAAGGTTGTATTATGTGCAACTAATTTCATAGTTGGGTAGATTGAAACCGTAGTCATGTAATGCTTATATTCTTCTGAATGCTACTCTATTACTTATTGATTAAACCTGATTGAATTGGTATAGATTTATAATACGCAAACTTGATAAACTCAGGTTCTGTATGGCAGTCGACTGAGAGTGACAGGAGCTCAATGAAATTTTTGGGTTACTTTTTTACGAGGGAGGCTTTCAAGTCTGTGTTAGTGACGTTGTGGTGGAAAGCGGCAACCACCACTGAAGAGTCCAAGGAGGAAATAAACCTTGCTTCAGATGTAAAGTGCTTAACGAAGTCTTTTAGCAGTTCTTCGTCTCTTTGCTTTAATTTTATTAGGGAAGCACTTGTTTTTTAAGCCTTACGGCCAGTAACGAAGTGCACAATAAAGAGCTCCTCGATATGGTCAAAAGAGAATATCGACTCCGGAGTGAGGCGAGAATACCATTTTCTTGCTGATCCTTTCAGTGTTGCGGGGAATGTTCGACACATGAGTGCATCAGTGGCATTGTAGACCATCATGAGGGTCTTGAAACTCTCGATATGGTCGGTCGGGTCCATCGTATCATTCGAATTAAGGAGCTTTGAAGCCCCTTGGAATAGGTGCATCAAGGATGGTTTTGCTAAAAGGAGGTCGACTAGGACGGTAGGCCCTGCTAAAGCGGTTTCCCTCACTCTTCATTTCCTCTAGACGATCTTATACTACTCGGATACGGTGAAGGACTTGATCGTCCTTCCCCTTGGAACCAGTTGAGTCGGCAGATCCTTCTTTTGGGGGCTAGCCTAAATCTTGACTACCTTGTATAGCTCGAAGGATGTCGAGCTTGAACTTATCCAATTCGACCCTAGTGACTTAGACATCTTTCTCTTTGTTTCGCTCAAGAAGATTTTGACTCTCACGAGTCGGGCTTCTTATTGCGCTGCGCCCCCTGTGAGAGGAGGATTGCCTTGATCTTTCTCTAGGAGAGTTGCTTCTCCGGTTTGCCTGACGTTCTGAGTGTGAGGCCTCAGTTCGGGCATGCCTCTCGTCCAAGTGGATTCATAGATCAGTTCCTTGTTGCCTGACACTGATGATCTGGCGGAGATCTCTAGATCCCCGAGGGCCTCGCGAGGCCATGGAATCGGTTGAAGCATTATGGACTGAGACACGGTCGTACAGAGGATGTTGTTTATGATGGTTTTGTCGGGAGCCCCCCGGTGCCTCTCCATTGAAAGGAGCATGACTAGGCTGTCGGGGTGACTATTGAGGAGGAATCAGATCTTCCATAGGAGGAGCTGGTTGACGAAGAAAGTCGGTGCGATGGCTTGAGGTCGCCGCTTTGCCTCTGAGTCTTGGTGGCATGACAGTAAGTCTGATTTGTGTAGTTTCCTACAAACAACACCAATTTGTTGTTGCTTATTTTGGAGTGGTATAAAAAAGATAGTGAGTTCTTATTTCATGGAAACTACTAAAAATCTAACCTTTGATCTTTGCCGTGAAATGCGGTTAGAGTTCCTGAGATTGAATCTGGATCGTTGATTGAATACCGTGATCTAGATTCGACAATTGTTGATGTGGCCCATGGACCTGCAAAAATCCTGAAACACCGAGGGGTTGGCCCCGACAAAAGACCCTCTGACGTTCAGAACCAGAGAGAGAGAGTTTGAGAGTGAAATTGTTGATTTATTGATCACCTTCTGGCTGAAGGGGAAAGCATATTTATAGGCCTGAGAAACATATCACGAGATCGATATGAACCTATTGGATCGGTATGAATTCCTTATCTCTTTTATGTTTCTCCCCCTCAAGAGATAAACTTCCTTGTTAGGGAAAAAAAGATTTGACTCCTAGACTTTATGGGCTGGATGTCTCTCCTAGTGGGCCTAGTATGTCACTTTTTATGGGCTTGAGAGAAGCCCCTGTCTTGTAGAGGAGTCTGGAGAAGGCCCGGACCTGTTAAAGAGGCCTGTTATGATTAATCTGCCTGTAGAAGCTTTGTGATCTGTGCTGGAATCGTACGGCCCTAATTTACTGTGATTTTTACCATTATCAAATTTATGATGCATTTGAGGGAAAACAATTTTGATTGCACCACCAATTCCAAGATCTTGATCTGTCACCATACCTAAAGGGGGATGACCAATTACTTCTAACCATCTCTCAAGTATCCATACAAAAGTGCGTGTATCTTCATTAGGAATCAACCTACATCCAAGAAAACCAATTTCCCATGATAATTAATCCTCACAAATGCTACAAATACTAACCCATGATGATTTGTACTATGTTGCATCAAAAGACACCACATCACCAAAGTGTTTAGCAATTAGCCTACCAATGGCATTCAACCAAAAGCAATGGGATAAATGATCATTCTCATCGGTCTCATATTTATAGTAGAATGAAGGATTTTTGTATTGTTGCAACGCGAAATAATTTATCAACATTTGTGCATCAAAACCCCTCAACTCCTCCCTCAAGTCTCTCTTAACATTACGATTGTCCCTTTCTGTGCATCCAGTTTTATTAAACCCTCCACTACAACTTTCAAAGAAAGCCATTTGCTTATGTGTTGGAATATTTATATTATTAAATTGATTCATTAGTACCTTCTTTGATTTAGAAACAATACAATTTTCTGACAACAAGTGCATCCTTCTTGGTGAAGTCCATGATTCTGAACTTCTTTAAATTTCGAAATAACCCATACACATCTTTCTTTCTGTAATTTCAACCAAATTAATGCATTGCAATTCGTTCTAACACTGCCTCCCCGCCTAGCCTTCTGAACTCCGCTAACATTCGTAACTTCCTATAACTACTTTTTTTACTCCCCGCTTTTGAACAAACAAAGTATTTACTAACAAGCTCTCCTTTCACACATTTTGTTGAGCTATTACGGACCTCAAATTTTCCAACCCTCCCATAAGTTTTATAAAATTCCTCAGCCTCTTCTAAAGAGTTGAAAGTCATACCTATGTGGGGCTTCACATGGTCATCAACAATTAGGACAAGGGAACTATGTGACTCGATAATAGGATTATCCATGACATTAGCACTTCCTTCTTGGCCTTCCATACCTACAAACAACATATAATTATATAAATTAGATGTAAAAATTGCATAATTGAAGTTGCATTAATCTTTCAGAATTAGAAAACAAAATTGAAAATCTTGACTATAGTTTTCTTTTTCTCACATTTTTCATTGGCAAACCAAAAAAAGAAAAGAACCCACTTTAGTTTTGTTTCCTTCTGTCATTTCCTTTCCAACTGAACTTCGCCTTGTGATGAAACAAGCTTATATCAATATATAACAAAACATGCAACAGTTTTTCACTGTACAATCCTTTCACACACACACAAAATTCACTGTACAAACTAACTTTTGGATAAGACACAAGAATAGGCAAAAACCTCCAGACCAATATATTTGTCATGTAAATCAAAGTAGAAGTTTGCATCGGAAGAAAACAAAAACATGTCATTGGTTCAACAACAAAATTAATTAAATCAACCCAAAAATAACTAAATCAACATCATGATTGAAGAGCCCTAAATTACCTGCTATTTGATTAAGCCAACATCCTGCGAACAGGTTGGAAGAGAGGGTTTTAGAAGAGAAAGATGGAAGAGAGCAGGTGTGAGGGTTGGATTTGGATGAAGCGAATAGGGTTTCAATTTGGAGAATCGCTGCAAATCAGAGCTAGGGTTTCATCGGGTTCGCAATATGAAGAGTAGCTAGGGTTTCATCAGAGCTAGGGTTTCAATTTGGGGAAATTTGAATTTGGATTAGGGTTTTCGATTTGAGAAAAAAAATCTTCGAAGGGTGGAGAGCTAGGGTTAGGGTTTCGAAGGTCGGGGGAGTTGGAAAGACATGCGTCGAGGGGATTTCAAAATCGAAGAGTCTGGATGGGGGATTTTATTTGAGGGATTTCGAAGGTTCTATCTGGATCAGGGGGGAGTTAACTGGAGGAGAGGGAGGAATTTTTTTGATTGAAGAGAGAAGATGAGAATATGAAAGAAATGAGCTGGTTTGGGGGGGATATTTGTTTGGGAAAGGATTAAAATGCCCCTAACTCGAGCGGGGGGTATTTTCATTCATCCGATGTCCATCATGATCGAATAAGAGATAGAACGGCCCTCTTTAGAGTTCACTACTGATCAGGTGCGAACCAGGTGTTCGCACCTGATCAGTCATATATATATATATATATATATATATATATATATATATATATATATATATATATATATATATATATATATATATATATATATATATATATATATATTGTTGGGTTTAGTGTACTGATCGTAACTACAACTTCAAGAATGGTCTTATGCCAAGTGATTTCAAAGGTAAGGGGGAGACTTTAGAGTGTGATCACTTCGTATCTTTATATATTTCTTGAGTAATAAGAAGAATTGGTTATCTCTGCATATCGTTGAGTTCTTATAGTTGTGAGATCTTGCGTATGTGTGGTAGATCTTGTTATTGGTGCATCTAGGTCTTGTGGGCGTTCTTGGGCACTACACTTTTAGGAAAAAGACGCTTACTGAACGGCGGCTTCACCCCCACTTCCTCCTTCGTCGATGCCTTGTCTCCTTCGTTTTCCACAAATTTTTTTGACATGGGGGAGTTTATTCTCCACCATCGTCCTAACCATTTCCGGAATCCTACACCCCCCCCCCCCTTCTGCCTTGTTGTCAACTTGTTCACCTCCAACACAACCCTAAATTTACGAACAATATCTTGAAACCCACCGAACTCCCAACAGTGTTGTGGAAACCTGACCATCCTTATCCATGCTTCCGCCGGCAAACCTTGATCGATCTCCCCTCTTCTCCTATCCATGGCTTAATACCAATCCCAAGCTATCCTCCGACCTTCTTGCTAAAGCAGCAATTCCCTCGATCGTCGAAAAGTCAGCCACCCAATAATCCTATATTTTATGGAGTTGCCAGCTCCGGCTATTAAAAGATTCAGAGAGATTCCTCAACCCTATTATCATCTCTGCCGTTGATGGCCACCCCATAACCGCCCTAATAACCCCCAACTTCAATTTTAGCCATTCTTTGTTAGCTTTCTGTTAGGATTGTGGACTCAAACACACCATGCACAAGATCAAGAAGAAGAAGGAGAAGACATGAACACAACAATTGAAGCACAACAATAGCAGTAAGAGAAGAAGCAACAAACAGAGGTAGGGATAGTCGACTGTAAGGGACAGTTGACAAGTAAGAAAATGCAGTCGACTGCCCCACCCTCTGACATGGCGAAGTGTATTGACAATTGAACGACTTTAGGTGTAGTCGACCGTGTGCGGCAGTGTGTGTTTATTTGGGTTGCGGGCTTTGTATCCAATTGGCTGTATTTATGTATATCTTTTAGAGTTTACTTGAGGATATCCTAGGGTTTAGTGTATCAATCATAACTACAACTTCAAGAGGAGTTTTGTGCCAAGTGATTTTAAAGATGAGGAAGAGATTAGAGTGTGATCTCTTTGTATCTTTGTATTTCTTGAGCAATAAGAAATATTGGTTATCTCTGCATATCATTGAGTTATTAAGGTTGTGAGTTCTTGCGTATTGTGTAGTAGATGGTAGATCTTGTTATTTGTGCATTTATGTCTTGTGGGCATTCTTGGGCACTACATTTTTATTGATGTTGTGACTATAATAATTGTGTGGGCGTACTCCTTCGCCAGTGGTTTTCTCTCCTCTACGTACTTCCCGCATGCATTCCCATCTATAATTGCACAAGCCTGAAACTTGTGACCTGGGTCATTACACTCGAAATAAACAAAGATACTAAACAAACACGCCTTTTTGAGATATAAGTTGCTACAAAACATACATGTCTCCCCTCTAGCCTTCGGCTGCTTCTTGGTGGACCAAAACTGATAGATTTCCCAAGGAGTGTCCTTTATCCCTCCCAGCCGTTTCATCTTCTCTGCGTCGTAGCTCACAAAGTGCTGAAAGGAGTTCTTGCTCCAAGAAGTTACTGGGCGATATAGGAGAAGTTGGGTATTTGATGATGATCAGGGAGCTCCAGTTAGGTGAATATTGATGATGGTGGTGATGATTGGGGGAGACTCTCCCACCATTAAAGCTTCTACCTTTCCATCATGTTTTCCTGGAGATCGAGGCTGCGCTGGAGCGGTAGAGTTGGGATTTTTCGCCGGTGATCGCGACCTCTGACGGCGGTATTCTCTCCTTTCTTGGTCACTGCCTCCTCTTCCATGGATAGGGATGTTACGGTGCCATTTTTGGGAGAAGAGTATCCCATACCCATCTCCCTTCCCCTCACCTCGTCGGCGATCTCTCCCAGTGGCTTTCCCTGTACCCAGGCATAGGTGTCGCCGTTCGTCGTCGTCTAAGAAATTTATCTAATATGAGGGGCTGCATATATTATAAATTATGAATTGTAAATAATCTAAAGGATTATCCCATTTAAAGTGATCTTACATGAATTAAGCTATTGGGATTAAAGACATCTCATTTGGTATGGACTTTGTAATGTGTAGATACCAAATGTCTTATTTCTATAAAAGAGTTCTGAACTCAAAAGTCATGGCTCTTAATGAAAGGTTACGAACTCAAAAGTCATAGGTTATGAACTCAAGAGTCATAGGTTATGAAGTCAAAAGGCATAGATTATGAACTCAAGAGTCATCACTCTTCATAAAAGGGCTTGTACTTACTATAAATATAAGGGTTATGATCCCCAATTGTAAAGAAAAATATACAATTCTCTTCATCCCATTAGAAGAGGAAGTAAGGCAAAATTAAGGAAAATCTACAATTGGAAGATTACTAATCCATCAAGAGCATCATCCTTTCATCAAAGTCTTATGGATCCTTCAAGTATGATTCCGCATTCGTTAATCATCTTGAATGACATGGGATTATAGATAGAAACTGATTTTATGTTTGTGCTTGATAAAGAACATGTTTTTTGGTTGATCTTGTTTTTGTTTACATGATGTTTGAGGATTAGAAATATGTTAATGGGCACAAATAATTTCAGTTTACAAGTGGTATCAGAACAACCCATGTTTCACTCATGAATGATTTAACATTTTTTTTTTTAAGGTTTAGAGTTTTGACAGTGGAGTTTTCAATTTACGTTTTCTTGATCTTCCACTGTGATTTTTTTTTTTTGAATTGTGCTCACTGTTTTGTGATATACATTCACTTATGCGTTCTTTTATTTTTTTGGGGCTTGAATTAATTTTGGACTTGAATTTGGGTTTAGTTTTGGAATTTTAAAAAAAAACAATTTTCTTCATTTCTCAAATTCTTGCAAGTTATCGTTTTAGGATTAAAGTTTTCAATCAAAATTCAAATAATTGGACACATTTTTAGATTATATAATTGTTTAACATTTTAGGTAAACTAATTAAAACAAGAAGTCACCAAACTGACCCCTCTTGTGTAGATTGTTCACGAGAAATGTTGAATGTTAGTGTGTATGGGTATCCATGCGAGTATTAATCAGCCCAAAGGAAGATTAATATTTGACAGGATTGCATACACACTTGTGATGGTAAACATGCGATAATTATAAGGTTGTACATGTGAATGATAAATCAATCGAAATATGGGTATATTACTTGACATGCATTATTATCAATGTTTGATCATTACAACAAGAGTACCACTAGCAATTAATATTATTGTCCAAAGACTTGATATTAATGTTGCACTAGGTATCTTGAGCCATTATTTGAATTTTTTGATGATTAAATTTTGATTATGATGTGATTATATTTATGTTGTTTATTTTATATTTTTCAGCTACTATTACTACTGTATCTGCCAACCTGAATTCGGTTCCGGTCCTTAATGGTACAAACTTTAAGGAATGGAAAGAGAATATTTGAATTGTTCTTGGCTGCATGGATTTTGACTTTTCACTAAGGATGGAGCAACCCCCTACTCTTATGGACTCCAGTACCTTTGAAGAGAGGAAAAATCATGAGAAGTGGGACCGCTCCAATAGCACGAGTCTCATGATCATTAAGCCTGACATTCCAGAGGAATTTAGGGGTGCTATATCCGAAGGGATAACAAGTGCCAAAGAATTCCTTGTCGAAATTTCTATTTGCCAAAAGTGATAAGGCAGAACAAGCACACTTCTTCAAAGCTTGATTTCTATGAAGTATAAAGGCAAAGAAAACATTAGGGAGTATATTATGGAAATGTCTAATATTGCTTTCAAGCTTAAGGCCCTAAAGCTCGAGTTGTCAGAAGACTTACTCGTGCATTTGGTGTTGATATCTCTTTCTGCTCAATTCAGTCAATTTAAGATTAGTTACAACTGTCAGAAGGAGAAATGGTCTCTTAACGAACTTATTTCATACTGTGTGCAAGAGGAAGAGAGGATGAAGCAAGAAAGGACAGAAAGTGGTCACTTGGCAATCACCTCTAAGGACAAGGGCAAGAAGAGAAAAAATGAGACTGCTAAGAATGAAGCTGCTAAGGGTCCAGCACAAAAGAAGCAAAATAAGAGTGACAATAGTTGCTTCTTCTGTCGCATGACTGGACATGTTAAGAAGGAATGTACCAAGTACCATGCCTAGCGTGCAAAGAAAAGTATGTTCCTTACTTTGGTATGTTTTGAGGTAAATTTAGCTTCAGTACCTAGAAACATTTGGTGGTTAGATTATGGTGCTACTACTAACATCAGTGTTTCAATGCAGGGTTGCTTGAGCTACCGAAAGCCAAATGACAGTGAAAGACACATCTTCGTGGGCGATGGAAAATCGGTAGAAGTGGAAGCAATTGGGCACTTTAGGTTGTTGTTAGGGACAGATTTTTATTTAGATTTGAAAGACACTTTTGTTGTTCCAACTTTTAGACGGAATTTGATTTTTGTTTCTTTGTTGGACAAATTGGATATTGTTGATCATTTGTAAACAATCAGTTTAGTTTATCTTTAAATTCGAATGTTGTTGGAACCGGTTATTTGAGGGCTTATGACAACATTTATTCGCTCGAAATAATTGCATCCTATAAAGAAACCTTGCATATAGAACTACGTGGTACTAAATGTAAATTAAATAAGGAAAATTTGGCGTCATTATTGCATAAGAACTTAGGTCATATCTAAAAAGGTAGAGTTGAGCGTCTTGTGTCTGATGGCATTTTAGAGTCCATTGACTTCACAGACTTTGATGTCTGTGTAGATTGCATCAAGGGAAAACAGACCAAAACTAAGAGATTATGTGCCAATAGATCTTCAGGTGTCTTAGAATTGATTCATACAGATATTTGTGGGCCATTCCCAATGGCATCTTAGAATGGTCAACAATATTTGAAATCATTCATAGACGATTACTCACGTTATGGGTACCTATATCTCATTCATGAAAAATTACAGTCTCTGGACGTGTTCAAAGATTATAAAACTGAAGTTGAGAATCAAATCAACAAAAGGATTAAGAACATGAGATTTGATCGTGGTGGTGAGTACTACGGTAGATATGATGGCTTAAGTGAACAACGTCCAGGACCGTTTGCTAAATTCCTAGAGGAATGCGATATTGTCCCACAGTTGACCATGCCAGGATCACCTAGCATAAATGGTGTTGTTGAAATTCGAAATAGGACACTTTAGGATATGGTAAGGAGTATGCTCAAGGGAAAAGCATTAAAGATATCAGCTTACATTCTCAATAGAGTACCAACTAAATCAGCTGCAAAAACACCTTATGAGCTTTGGACAGGTCGAAATCCTAGTCTAAAGCACTTCCAAATTTGGGGATGTCCAGCTGAGGCAAGGCCTTACAGGCCACATGAAAAGAAATTGGACTCCAAAACAGTGGGAAGCTACTTTATTGGTTATTCTGAGCGATCTAAGGGCTATAAGTTTTATGATCCCACACTTAGGAATATTTTTTAGATGAGAACTGCAATATTTTTTGGGGATGTTGAGTTTGGGGGAAGAAATAAGGTTAGAGACATTACTTTTGGGGAGGAATTGGATTCAAATCCAAACCCAATTCCTACTATCGCTTTTGACAATGTTCGGGTTCCTACACCTATCATTGATCAAGAAGCGAACCCGGAACCTCAACAAGACAATGTTGAACAACTCCCTATTCAAAATGAGGTAATTTTTCTAGAAAAACAAACTCAACAACCTCAAGAACCAGTGCCATTAAGGAGATCCACGAGAGAAAAGAGGAATACTATTCCGGATGATTAGATTGTATTTCTCCAGGAACATGAGGGGAGAATGATCCAATCAACATCTGTCAAGCCATGCAAGATTCCAACTCAGAAAAATGGATTGAAGCGATGATTGAGGAGTATGAGTTCCAGCAAGACAATAAGGTTTGGGTAATAGTCTCATTACCAGAAGGTGTGAAACTCATTGGTTGCAAATGGATATTTAAGACCAAACGGGATTCCAAAGGTAATGTGGAGAGGTATTAGGCTCGTCTTGTAGCCAACGGCTATACTAAAAAAGAAGGGATTGACTTGAAAGAGACTTTCTCTCCAGTAACATCAAAGGACTCTTTTAGGACAACCATGGCTCTTGTTGCACATTATGATTTGGAGCTTCATCAGATGGATGTCAAGACAGTGTTTTTCAATGGCAACATTGATAAACGATCTATGATAAACGATCTATATGGTGCAGCCGGAAAACTTTGTGTCGGGATACCTAAAGAAGATGGTGTGCAAATTGATAAAATCCATTTATGGGCTAAAACAGGCGTCTCGTCAGTAGTACCACATATTTCATCAGGTAGTTCTCTCATTTGGTTTCAAGATGAATATTGTTGACGATTGTGTGTATCACAAATTTAGTGGGAGCAAGTGCATTTTCTTGGTATTATATGTTGATGACATATTGTTTGCCACTAATGATATATGCATGTTGCACGAAACCAAGAGATTTCTATCAAGAATTTTCGAGATGAAAGATCTTGGTGACGCCTCCTTTGTATTAGGTATCGAGATACACCGGGACCGATCTCGTGTAACGCCCCAAAATTTTAAATACTATATTTCGAATTAATAAATAATTTTTAAACCAATTTATTTAATTATCTTGGATTTTTGTAAAATTGACATTTTCACACGTGCAAATAGTTTTGAGGTGCAATTTGTCTCTTTGTAGCCCACATTAGTTAATTAATTAACTAAATTAGTAGAGCCCATAGTCTCTTGGCCCATTAGTGAGCCCATATAATTTAATTCTTCTTTATTTTAGCCTAACTTGTAGTGTAGACTCAAATAGTAGATACTTAATTAAACTAATATGTACAACTTGTAAGTGGGGGACACTAAGGTAGCACGTGCATGCACAAGAGTGAGCAAAGCACACCCTTGGAGTAGGCTGGATTGTGCATGAGTGGAGAAGGGAAATGGGGGTAGTGGTGAGGTGGTTATCTCATTCATGGGTGGTTATGGCAACTTCCAAACTAATCCTAGCCCTTGATTCCTAACTATTTGATCTAATCCTAACCATTCAATCCACTCAAAATTATGTATAAATACCCCCCCTACATTAGTATACATACACCTAATCTATATCAAAAGAGAAAGATAAAGAAATACAATTAGAGAGTAAAAGATTGAGAGTTAGTTAGATCAAAAGATTGAAAGTTGTGTTGTGTGTTCTTCATTGGTGGCCGGTTTTCTTCAAGGAAGCAAGGGAGGCTCGGGTTTACTTCAAAGCGAGGAGGAGACGACTTGTGGTGGCTCAAACTAGGTGGAGAAGGCCTCTTTTGACCAATCTAGGAGTTTTAGGAGTTCATTTCATTTTCTCTACAACAAGGTGAGCAATTTTCTCTAACTTCTAAGTAGTATCATGCTAGGTTGTGTGCTAATCATGCTAGAATAGATAGGTGAAAATATTGCTCTTTGTTAATACCATGATTAAGGTGAAAATGGAACATATGTGAAATTGCATGAAATGACTAAGTGAAATTGATTGAATGATATGTTTGTTGTTGTGATATTTGATATTGATCTAGCATGCTAAATTAGAATAGAATTTTCTCCATGTCGAAATATTTGCATTGTGGGAAAAGTGCAATTTTAAGAAATGTGCTTATGTGAAAAATACAAATTATGAGAATCTCCATGTTATTAAATTAAGATTGATTAGTAAATTATGCATGTTATGGTTAGTATGATTGATACTAAATAATCCTAAAGTTGTATGTTAGTTGTTGGAAAAATGGATATTTTGTAATTTAGGCCAAGTTCAAGAAATGATCAATTTGTGTGTTAATCAAAAAGAAAGAAGAAATGATTCCAAATTTTGGATTTTAGTTGCAGATTAGTCAACCGACTATGCGTTAATAGTCGACTGTCCTGACTATTTAGTTCTTCGAGTTTTAATTCTCGCAGAACAGTCAACCGATTATGCCTTAACAGTCGACTGTCCGAACTACTTTCGAGTTTTAAATTCTCCCAGAACAGTCGACCGACTATGCATTAATAATCGAACATCCTGACTATTTAGTTCTTCCAGTTGTAATTCTCGCAGAACAGTCGACCGAATATACATTAACAGTCGACTGTCCTGACTACTTTCGAGTTTTAAATTCTCTCAAAACAGTCGACTGCCCTGACTATTTTTTTTAAGTTTTAAATGTTTTAGATAAGAAAAAATAAATGTATTGTTTAAAAGAGTTTGAAAAGAAATTTCTGATAATGGGAAAATCGAAAGTGTGAATGTTAGATTTAAAATTGATAAGAGAATTATGTAGAAATGATGAATTATGAATGTGACAAATGAAATTTATTCCATGCATAAAATTGTACATGAAAGTGAAATCAAA
The DNA here is from genome assembly GCA_017893485.1 of Hemerocallis citrina. Lineage (NCBI taxonomy): Eukaryota > Viridiplantae > Streptophyta > Magnoliopsida > Asparagales > Asphodelaceae > Hemerocallis > Hemerocallis citrina. The sequence goes on from CM030364.1 coordinate 220,638,501, forward strand.
TATCATGATGAATTATGAAAGGTCTTATGAATGTGAATACTCAATTTATGGATATGAAATGAGATTTTGACTAGAGGGTGGCTAAGTCCTATTACCGGCAACTGAATGAGTTATATTTGTTGAGATGAATTATTGAGATGAAAGACCAGGTTGGTCATGTTGTTGATTAAGACCGGTATGAAGGAAAGAGCTAACTCTAGGGTTGATTTTATTCATGATTCAAATAATTAAGGACTAGATACATAGTGGTGATGTGACGAAAGTGAGAGAAAAACACGAGTATGAAGGCCATTGGATTGGCGGTGTGAGAGTGATTCACAAACTGCCTGCTTGATGCGTCATGACATGGCGTGAGCACTACTCCGAAATTATTGTCTCGATGACGACGCTTGTGAGGTGTTTGGTGACTACGGATGGTGCCATCGTTCCATGGCGGAGGTTGAATTGTCTATAGTCTACCTGCTTGATGCGTCATGTCAGTGCATGAAATTCCCCTTTAGACTACCTGGACATGGGCTCGTAGATCATAGAACATCTAGGATACTTACCGTAGTTACCGTAGTAGTTTAAGTCATGGCGAGAGATTGAACCCTATAAGATGAAGTACGATTAAGGGCTTGCCCTTGGACCTATGTAGTATGGGATGCATAGAATTCGAACAAGTGGGCATTAGTATCATATAACATAACAACTGCATTAAGGACTAAGTGCACAGCACAACACGACATCTATAGGATAGTCCTCGTAGTTTTGCTTGTGATAAGTGTGTGCCTGTTAAGTGGGAGAAAATTGATGTTTTATATCCTTGCGTCAGTTGAATGAACTGACGAGCCCACAGTTTCTATGCAGGATAAAGAGATTGACAAGAGTAAAGTATGCAAGCTGCTTAAAGAATGTTTCAAGTGTTGTACTTTTTATTCATGTAATTATTGTAAATGACTTTCGCTATTTAAATATAATTCAAGTTGTAACTCTGATGTAATGAAAGTTTAATTTTCTTGTAAAATTGTACGAAGAAAAGTGTAAAGATCCTGTGGAACTTCGAATTCAGTCTGTTTTGGAATTCGGGGTGTTACAGAAAAAGATTTTTGTGCAAAATGTCGATTGGAGGTAAAATTCGAATTTAAATTTTTGTTGCTCTGTTTTGGTAGGCCGATTTGGCAGTGGAGAGATTAGGGGAAGAGATTTTATCCCTATAATTTAATTTGATTTTATTTTATTGGGTAAATATATAATTATGCAATTTTGGGATTGTTTGGGACTTTATTGCAAAACTGTGATTAAAACCCAAATTTCCCACAAACCTGAATATATAATAAAGAGCATCAACAGAGGATTTATGGATAACCATATATTTTCGATATTTTTGTGATTCATTAAGCATTTTTTTGAAATTTATTATTTTTGCACGTGCAAATATTTTTCTTGGGGAAATAAAAGGTTAGAAAATTTATTTGAAAAATATAATCTTTATTATTAGATAATAATTCTAAATTTTTTGTATTTTTATGAATGATTTATGGCATGTTTGCAAATATGTCAAAGTGGAGGACTTTTGTGTCAAATTTCCTCTCAAAGGCAAATTTTTGAAAATTTAAATTTCTGGGATGCACATGAGGGGCCGGTCAACTAGGACTGGTTAGGGGAGATTAAATACTACCCTAATTGATTTAATTAACTACTTGATTTAGAAGATATATATATATATATATATATATATATATATGTGTGTGTGTGTGTGTGTGTGTGTGTGTGTGTGTGTGTGTGTGTGTGTGTGTGTGTGTGTGTGTGTGTGTACATAATTGATTTTGGAGGGGGGTTTTGTAAAATCTTTGTAAAACCCTAGAATAGATCCCCAGCCTATATTAGCAGTAGAAGCAGCCTCCCTCCTCAGTTCACAACAAAATACTATTATTCTTATTCTTGTTTATCAGAGTTTGGAGCTTGGATCTTTGGATTTTTGCAAGGGGGGGGGGAGCTTTCTTTCTATTATTATTATTCTTCAATTGATCTTCTTTGAGGTGGGTGGTACTTCTTGTCTCTTGATGTGTTTTAATTATATTATCATGATGAATCTAGTTGAGATCATGCTAGGGCTTGTTGTGGATTTGTAGATCTATGTTTTGATAGTTTGATCATGATTTAAAAATGAGTTGATGGTTTCTATGCATAATGAATGAACTTTTGAATGTTTATATGAAATAAAGATACAATTTTTATGAGATATGATCATGTTTTATTAATCTTGAATGTTAGATATTAATGATGTATGATGAATCTAAATTTTTGTCTATAGAATTGATTGGATGACCGTAGATTTAATTATAAATGATGGAGATTTGTAGAGATAATTGGAACTTGTTGTATGCTCTTAAATCCATGCTTAATTGATTTCAAAGTTGAGATTTTTCTGTGTTTATTCGTTTTTTTTTTAATTATAAAAAAACCGAGCTTAATACTAGGATTTGAATACTTGTTGTTTGGATCGAAATTAATTTTTCTTGAACAAAGAAGTTGTTTATGCATGAAAGATTTATATTTTGTTTGAAGAAATAAATTTAATGAGAATATATGTGATTGTAGATGTTGGATCTTGGTGTTTAATTCGAGAAGTATGTTTGCAAGGATTAAAAGATGGAATTTTTAAGGTTTATTTCGCTGTTTTAATGCAAATAGAAATTTTGATGACAAACCCAAATTTTTTATGCATGAAATGTGAATATGGAAAGAGATTTATGTGGGAAATACATCAAATATATTGGGTGCTAAGGTTGGAGGTCAAAAACCCTAGGTTAGGGTTGTGTTGGTCTCGGGTGAATAGTAACCCGAAGGTTACTATTCAACCCGAGCCACTGTAGCTGTTGTTGTTGGGTTTGTTTGGTTGTTTTGTGTTGTTTTCGAGTGGTTTTGTGTGTGAGGCTTGGTGTGCTATGGGTGGGGAACCTTAGTATACATATAGAAGTGTATGTATATGTGTTTAAACTAATATTCATGAGAGATTTGAATGAGTTTTGATAAAGTTTCAAAGTTTTTCTTAAATTTCAGATTTTGTCGAAATCTAGTTGCAAGTTTCTAATATATTCAAGTAACGTTTTGAGGAAGTAAATCTATATTTTTAGAAATTAAATTCTCGGTTTTGAGGGACTATATATTCAGTTTTTAAAGATGAAAACATTGAGTTCTAAAGTGGGTATTTTCAGTTTCTAAAAGAGGTAAATTTCAGATTTTTGGAATAAAAGAATTTCATATTTTTTGGGACGAGATCCCATATAATTAAGAGGCTTGTTTCAGTTTGAATTGATTGAATCCCTAGTTGAATAAATTGAACTTATGGATGATTGGGAAGTGAGATTTTAAAGTTGATTTTTGAAGAATTTTTTTAAAGTGATTATGTTTCCATATTTGAAATAGTCCTTTATAGAGTGTTATGAGTTGATTAAAAGAAATGTAATAAATAAAGAGTTTTGTATATTAAACCAAGTTGGGTTTTGATTTGTGAGATAGGGTTGTGATGAGAACCCCAGAAATATTGTTGCGGATTTCGAGTTGTGAGACTCTAGAGGTTGAGTGGGACCCTAGTATGCCGACAAATGAGATTTTGTGGAATTTGGCCAGTGGGGCTTTTGTTGTTGATTTAGTAGAATTAAGTCAGGTAGGGTACACCAACTCTAGGGAGACTGTGATTTTATTTAATTGAATATAATAAACATAAGGACATGCACTAGTGGAAATGTGATAGATATTGGGAAACATAAGTATGGGCTCTGTTGCCAGTCAGATGGATGTATTCCGGGACTATATATTTATTGTGTCTCTCTAGTATGTTCGTGCATCGAGGGCCGGTAGCCCTATTCACGGAATGTCTAGAAGTGAGACGGATTTGGTATGTTTGCATGTCGATGGTCGGCATGCCTATTTACGGAATGTACGGTATGTTCGCGCATCGAGGGTCGGCAGGCTTATTCGTGGAATGTACAGTGTATTAACGTGTCGAGGGTCGGCAGACCTATTCGCAAGGTACATGGCACGAAGGTGATTCTCCAGAGTTAGAGCGATACTTGCATGATGCTTGCGCATTGAGGGTGCTAGTCGGGCGGGTAGATACCGGGACATAGGCCTATTCGCAGAGTATCTAGATCTTGTTTCTATCATCGTAGTAGGTTAGTACATAACGAGGGATTATACCTTATAAAATGGAGAACGATAAGGGCTTGCACCAGACGTATGTAATATATAATGCATAGAATCCAACAAGTATGCATTAGAAATCATCATATGCATTTGTGTTTCTTGACTTGTTTTATGCATGCTTGCTTTCTGTTTCCATCTCATACACTTGACACTTAGCCTACCTTCACTTGTTGTTCTATGTTCTATTTATTATTGTTTATGCATCATTTATTATTATTTTATTGATATACATCAAGTTTGTGATTGTGAGATTTAGAAGTATCACTATTACTATAGTTGACGTTAGTTGCATTTAACTGACGTGCCCACTTTCAATAGACTTTTGCAGGGTTTTCAGTTATGGATTGCATCGATGTAAATAAATCTTGCTGTATAAATGCAAATTGAAGATTCTATGCGTTATAAAAATTTGTAATTAATGTATTTAATTCCGCTGTGTTTTGTAAGAAAAGAAGATGTAATAAAAAGTTCTAATTTTTCCTGTATTTGATACTGTGTTTATGATTGAATGGAAGTTGATTCTGGAAATTGTGCCACTTATTTCTGATTTTTATATATTGAAAATTCGGGGCGCTACATCTTGGGGTACTCTAGGATTGTCACAAAGGAGCTATATCGATAAGGTGCTCAAAATGTTTGGCATGCAGGACTGCAAACCAGGCGATACCTTGGTCGCTAAGGGAGACAAATTTAGTCTCAGTCAATGCCCAAAGGGAAACCTTGAGATTCAAGAGATGCCGAAGATTCCCTATGCATCAACTGTAGGGAGTCTAATGTGTGCTCAAGTTTGTATGCTTCCAGACATAGCGTACATTGTTGGAGAGTTAGGCAGATACTTATGCAATCCAAGAATGGATCATTGGAAAGCAGCCAAAAGGGTTATGAGGTATTTGAAAAGAACAAGGAATTATATGCTCATATATAGGAGGTCAGACCATTTAGAGATCATTGGGTATTCTGACTCCAATTTTGCCAGATGCCAAGATTGCAGAAGATCCCCTTCGGGCTATATCTATCTGTTGGCTGGTGGTGCAGTTTCTTGGCACAGTGTCAAGTAAACTCTTAGTACTTCACCCACTATGGCAGCAGAGTTTGTAGCATGTTATGAGGCATATAATCAAGGATTTTGGCTGAAAAATTGTCACTGGGCTGCAAATTATGGAAGGAATTGAAAGACCACTTAAGTTATATTGTGACAACAAATCAGCCGTCTTATACTCCAATAACAATAGGAGCTCGATCAAGTCAAAACACATTGACATCAAGTTTCTAGTTGTCAAAAAGACGGTACAAAGTGGACAGATTTTCATAGAACACTTAGGAACAAACTGCATGAGAGCTGACCCTCTTACTGAGGGCCTTCCACCCAAGGTCTTTCGTGAGCACACTGCTCACATGGGTTTCTTAGAGTATGAGGAATCTTTGGCTTGGTGAGAGTTTATCACTTTTGCACTTTATGATCTATGTTTGATTTTGTATATATGAATGTTTTTGTATTTGGATACTTTTCTGGTCAGAAATAATGTTTGGTATTCAGTTTATTACACTTTGTACGATATTTTCTTTAAATGATCTCACTAAAGTAAAGTTGGACCAATTGGAAATAGGCATGTTTAGATCACATTATATGTAATTTTCATGCTACACATCCATACTTGATCTATGTCATTGATTATATTGATATACGTGACCATTGATGGGTCTAGTTACGATAATGTAACAAAGATCACCTTGATCCTTATATTGATATAATTGATGGACCATATTATTTGAGATGATAGATAAAGATAATAGTTTTGAGCTCATAAGGTTATTTTGAATACATGATTATATAATGACATTTGTGGCCCAAGTGGGAGATTGTTAGATATTTATCTAATATGTGGGCCTACATATATTATAAATTATGTATTGTAAATCATCTAAAGGATTATCCCATTTAAAGTGATCTTATAGGAATTAAGCTATTGGGATTAAAAACATCTCATTTGGTATGGACTTTGTAATGTGTAGATACCAAATGTCTTATTTCTATTTTTATTATGGGCCAAAATAGATATAAGAAAAGTTTAAAGGTCATGACTCTTCATGAAAGAGTTATGAACTCAAAAGTCATGACTCTTAATGAAAGGTTATGAACTCAAAAGTTATAGGTTACTAGTATTTTACACGTGCGACGCACGTCTTTATAAATATATATATTTTACAAAAAATTCATACGTTGTCTTGTATGAACCTAAAACCTCATTTATATTAGTTATGTATATGCATTGCACGTGTTTGTTGAGTTACAATGTCCGTATTTGTTTGGTTACAAATAAAGTTTGTTTGGTGACAAACTTTCCCATTAAAATAGTAGAGATTAACCTAAAACTTCATTTATATTAGTTATGCATATGCATTACACGTGTTTATTGAGTTACACTGTACATATTTATTTGGTTACAAATAAAGTTTGTTTGGTGACAAACTTTTCCATTAAAATAGTAGAGATGAACTCAAGAGTCATAGGTTATGAACTTAAAAGGCATAGGCTATGAACTCAAGAGTCACGACTCATCGTGAAAAGGCATGTACTTACTATAAATATAAGGGGTTATGGTCCCCAATTGTAGAGAAAAATATATAATTCTCTTCATCCCATTAGAAGATGAACTAAGGCAAAAAAGGAAAATTACAATTGGAAGATTACTAATCCATCAAGAGCATCATCCTTTCATCAAAGTCTCATGGATCCTTCAGGTATGCTTCCGCATTCATTAATCATCTTGAATGACAAGGGATTATTGATAGAAATTGATTTTATGTTTGTGCTTGATAAAGAACATGTTTTTTGATTGATTTTGTTTTTATCTATATAATGTTTGAGGATTAGAAATATGTTAATGGACACAAATAATTTAAGTTTACACGTCACTGTTGTTGTCCCTTGTCTCCCACTCTTTCTCTTTCGGAGTTTTTACCAAACTATCCCACTTTTTGTAAGTATGTACCAAATTGTCCCTGTTTGAAACTTTAATACCAAAAAGTCCCTGTCGCTAACTGAGTTAGCACCCCTAGTAAAATTCTTCGTGCTATCTCAGTTAGCGTGTGCTAGGGGACACCACTTTTTCCCTCAAGTAGGGGCGTGCAAAAAAACTCACCAACTATAGACACGCTAACTCCGATAGCGCGCCAATTTAAACTAGGCGCGCTAACGGGGTTAGCGTGCTATGGGGGACACTACGCGGCACTACTCCTCAAGTAGGGGCATGAAAAAAAAATGAAGTATAGACATGCTAACCCCGTTAGCGCGCCCATTTAAACCAGACGCGCAAACAGGGTTAGTGAGTGTCGTTTTGGGAGAGAGAAGAAGTGAGATAGCATTTTGGGAGAGAGAAGAAGTGAGATGAGAGTGAGATAGCGAGCATGATTTAAGAGGGTCCCAATCGACACTCGCTAACCCCGTTAGCGCGCCTAGTTTAAATGGGCGCGCTAACGGGGTTAGCGAGTCTATACTTGGTGCTTTTTTTCCCACACCCCTACTTAAGAGTAGTGTCCCCTAGTGTCCCATAGCACGCTAACCCCGTTAGCGCGCCTAGTTTAAATGGGCGCGCTAACGGGGTTAGCGTGTCTATACTTGGTATTTTTTCCCACACCCCTACTTGAGGAGTAGTGTCCCCTAGTGTCTCCCCTAGCACGCTAACCCCGTTAGTGCGCCTGGTTTAAATAGGCGCGCTAACGGAGTTAGCGTGTCTATAGTTGGTGAGTTTTTTGGCACACCCCTACTTGAGGAGAAAAGTGGTGTCCCCTAACACACGCTAACTGAGATAGCACGAAGAATTTTACTAGGGGTGCTAACTCAGTTAGCAACTAAGAGTTTTTGGTATTAAAGTTTCATACTTACAAAAAGTGGGATAGTTTGCAAAAAATTCCTCTCTTTCCCTCTCTCTCTCTCTGTGTCTCTTTCTCAGCTCTCATTTTTTGTTATTAGTGGTGATGACACAATATCCTTGTTTGCATTCACGTTATGCAAGGTCAAAAATCAGTCATGATTTTTTTATTATTTTCTTTTTTACATGGAGAGAGCTACATTATTTGTCTCAATTACGTTTTTCGGTCAGAGGGGAAAAATAGAATAAATGGTCTTTCACATAAGTTCAATTTACATCACAACTTGATCCATTCAGTTCCATCCACGAAGGAAAGGGAAAGGAAGGGCTTGGCTTCTTCATCTGTGAGTTCTCTTGACCATGCTACTCTTCCCATGTGGTTTGACCCCGGCCCTTCACACTTGTACTGCCCATAGAATACAGTCCTGCATCCATTTTCAAATTCAAAGTACTATCAGAAAATGACTCATTTACAACGAATCCAAGCATCAAAATTCAACTCATAAGTGAAAGGTATGAGGTTCAAGCCATGCCTTCTTTTTACTGAGAGGAAATTAAAATTTACGACCTATAGTTAGACAATTTACCGGGGTGTAGTTGCACACAATAAATGAGGGAATCTAAGAAACAGAGATGCAGACACACCGATATGGACATGATCAACACGAAACATTGTTGTCTCTGATATGTTAGCTGGATATGAACTTATGAACTTGTTTTAACGACATAAACCAATAAATGGCAGCAACTTCAGCATTGGTGCAACTCTTTGCAGGGTCCCTTCCTATTGGCAGTTGCACCTACTACAAAATCTACAATGCATGACACCATAGATTGCACAATAGCAAGCACATATGGAATATGATGAGATACTGTTTATTTATGAAGTGGATTAGCTTTGGGCCAACCTCAAAAAGGTTGCACTATATACGGAACCTAGTGTATACAAAGGCCTGAGAGCTTTGAAAAGGATACAGAGACCTAACACACTACATATGCCAATAGTGCTTCAAACTTTGCATGCTCTCTTCTCTTTATACCCCTTTATGCTATTGGGAGTGTTTATTCTTTATTCCTTTTCATATGATCTTCCTTGCATATTCCTAGTGCTGCTAGGGCAAGCAAACTAGGGACCAGCTAAATTTAAAACATAAAATTGCGGTAATTGGTGCTTCTTTCTTGCATATTTGTTTAATTGGACATGTGTGGGCTTGACTAAGTAGAATCAGGGTCCAAACTCTATAATTTGAATCAGTTGAGAATTTCGTTCTAATAGCAAGACATCTATCTATAGTAGTATACACAGGAATGGTTTCAAATTGTCTGTCTAACTAAGCAAGCATACCCTCAAGTAAATTGCACGATATGTTGATTTAAGAGTATCTTTATACCGCCAGTGCATATAAATTTTCTTTCTGAGGAGGAATGCATATAACTTTTAACTAAATCGCAATGTTAATTGCTCATAACTGATGTGTTAATACAGATCAAATAGCATCAAAGCTGTGTCAATAAAGTTGAATCTTCTGTAAAATTGTGATATTTGATGAATACTGCAGACTAACTGCACGTAAGTCTGAATATGATAGTGACAATAGACTCTCTGTAATAAGGCAGGTAGCAAGTCTTATTCATACAATTCAATGAATCACTGTTTAATTTAGGTCACATAAAGCCAAATACTCGTTGAATCTGCAAGTATTGCGAATTAGGACATAGCCTGTTTTACTTGTAAGACAGATCATGCTTAAGCCAAAACTCAATTAATTCCTTAAACTCTAGTATCCATTATTGAATAAGTACATTTTTAACTCTTCTGTTTATCATAGATCATGATTGTTCAGTAGTCCGTGAAAACATAATACATGGGCAGTATTGTAAGTGATCGACTGACTGTGGCTTCTTTTTTATGTTTTTTTTTTCTTTTTTTTGAAGGTTAAGTCCTTGATTATGGGGCGCAAGTTTTGCATGACAAATTTGAATATAACATCTCGTTGTTTGATTAGAACTTAATGACCTTTGATTAAAACATGACAAATTTGAATATAACATCTCTTTATGTTTGATTAGAACTTAATGACCTTTGATTAAAAAAACAATTATGCTTTAACAACTTGGACTTAAGGATCATAGGACCTAATAATCCTTTAGTGCATTCAGACTCAGCAATGTCTCGATAAACAACTAGAAATATATGATATAATTAAGACACGACATATCGGAGTAGGTTGGGACAAGACTTACATTTCCCTGTTTGGATCTCCCCAGTTATACCAGCCACTAGGAATTATAATGTCATCCATGTAGGTATACGCAAAGACCACCCTCGAGAATATACCCCACGCCCTCCCGAGGTACAGTGCACCCGATCCTGTCACCTTGCAGTTCAAAAAGGAGAATCCTGTATCCTCTAAAATGCTCATTCTGTTTTGCGCGGTTAGCGCTCCTACATTCTGCGCAATCGCATGAACTTGACATCCCTACAACCAAAAATCTTGATCAGAAAGACAAATTCAATAAACAAAATTATCTGCCTAGTTAAAATGAAGAAATAAAACTATCAAATGCTCAAAATAAATAAATAAATAAATAAACAAATAAACAAAAATTTCAAGGCAACAATGTGACTGAAATAACTTTCACACATCAAATGCTCAAAATAAATAAATAAATAAATAAACAAATAAACAAAAATTTCAAGGCAACAATGTGACTGAAATAACTTTCACACATCTTTATAAATGTGAAGGGAACAACAAGGAAGGTAGTCATATCTTTTGTCTGACATTAAATTAAGAATTCCTTTTGATGTCACAAAAGGATGACACACAAGTTAAATCCCTATTTCCTTACTAAATTGGTTTCTCACTTTACTTTTTCCATATTCCCTTTACATAAACTTACTGAAACTTCCAGCCAGCAACTGACAAATATGTGATAGCTATTTGTCAATTCTCTTCATGTGGGCTAACAGTAAAACTAGATATCTTTCTTTTATAATTAGGGTTAGAAATTAATTTCTGACAGTAATAGATAACACTGAGAAAATTAAGAAGAGATAGAATCTGACTGACCTCATAGAGGGAGAGAGCATTGCCAAAGATGAAATCGACAGAGCCTTCAATGTAGCAGTCTTTGTAGTAATGCCTGCCAATGTGATCATAGAGTGTGTCTTGTGCTCCTAAGAATTTACAGCCAACAAAGGTTGCTGTGTCACCTGAGATTCTTAGTGCTACTGCTTGCTTCCCTATAGCCCCTGGTGGTGGAACTGGGGTTGTGTTCTGCAAATTTTACACCCCAAAAAGAAAGGTAAAATACAAAATAAAATCGATGATTTAAAGTGATTATATGTATAGTATTGTACTTGGTAAGTAAAAGTTTCAAGTACTTTTGTAATCCAATGTTGTCAGAACCGAACTGGTCATTAAACCGGAAAGTCTGCATCAAAGTTGTTGTAAAGGCATTTTGATTAGTAAACAACTAAACATGATTGTTCAGTTGGTTCAGGAGAACCAAAAAATTCAACTTGGTTCTTTAAGGGTCCGGTTCGGATTGGACCAGATAAGACCCTCTAATCCGGTCCAGTTCAGACAACATTGATTCAAATTTGATGCTTGATTATGCAAAACAATACCACAAATGCACATTAAATAATTATTAAAAAAGGACACAATTGTTAACAAATACCTTGAATGTGATGTTTTTTGCTATGAAGTAAGGAGAGTTCACAGCAAAAGTAGCTGAATTGAAGGTCCCAAGTGGCTTGCCATTAGGCCCTGGAGTCTCAGCTGTGTCTCCCCATTGTACCACTGTCTTATCAGCTCCTGCTCCTTGCACTGTTACAAAAGCTTTCAGTGCCGGAATACTCACCTTCTCACTAAAAAAGTACAAAATAAACCTATATCAGTATCTTCTCCACCTTGGTTTTCGTTAATGAAACAAGATGGTCATATCGCATGGTCTGTACTTACTTGTAAACTCCGGCATTTACCTTGATCACAACCCTGACCACATTTATCGGAGGGAGTGAATCAATAGCATCCTGTATCGTAGTAAAATCCCCCAAAGTAGGGTTTTTATCGATGGTAAGAGTGAAAGAAGGAATCATCTTGTTCATTGCCTTTTTGAAAGCAGAGTGCTTTAGGCCACCAACAAACTTGACCCACCTCATGAACTGCCTCTCTACCAATTGGGCTTGGGTTTGGTTGGATGGGTATTCAGGTTGTCGACCCGGTCGTAGGCCTTTTGAGTGGCCGAGGACATGGCCGGAGTTTAGAAGGAGGAGGGTGAAAATGGTTAAGTGTTGGAAGTTAAGCATTTCAAGATAGAGATGGAGAATTGAATGTAGGAAATGTAGTGAAGTGAAGGGGAGAATTTAAGGAAGTTCACAGAATTTTGATGACAAAATAAAGGGAGGGATCACAGGTAGGATACGTACAATGGCTTAGATCACTTTCTAGGTCAAGGTATGTGATGTGTTAATATGTTCTGTTTTTGTATGGAATTTGATATATTTGTATACTGGATGTTGGGGTTGTTTTGTTTTGCATATAACACCTTTGGAAATTTTGAACGTAGTGGGGGATTTTTTTTTCTTTTTCCTATTACGAAAATTTGTCCGTCTGAAAGTAATAGTCCATTAACTATTTTTACTTTTATCGATGAATAGTAAGCAACTTACACCTAAAGTTGTTTTTGTTTTGAAGAAAAGATGGAGCAGGATCACACCATCAAAGTCATTCTCAAGAACACATTTTTAATGTTTTGAAGAACACATAAACTAAAAGTAACTCATTTTAGTAAATGAATTTTACAAATTTTGCGGCAAGTAAAAAAAGAGAAGTTTTTAATAAGAGGAGCTTAACAAAATAGAATGTAGCAAAAATATTATATTTTGTTGAAAAATGTTCGGTATTTTCTTTTGAAAACGTTCAGCTTTGACAATTGATACTGTATGCACTAGTTACCTAGAGCAACACACTTAAGACTTGTGTATGGAATGCACTAATGAATTACATTCCACGTTCCTCTTTTATAGGTCATATATGAAAATGAACAACTTTGTGACTTCACCCAATAACGGCTGCAATTGACTCACCATTGTTCTTAGCGGCAGACACTTTCAACATTCAGACCGCGAGTTTGATCAGGAGTTTGAAGCGACATTACTTTGATCAAGTGGCAGTCAGCACCAGTTTTGCAAGATAATCTCGAATAACCACCTCAACCTTGAATCTCATCTTAGAGAATACGTACCACATCATATTGACCTCAAAATTGATACCCAACATCTCATAGGAAGAAAACAGCAAGAAGGGGAGGGAGTAAAACGCAAAAAAGAAATTCCTTACAAGGAATAATCAAACCAGAACTTGTGGCTGGAATTCCAGGTGCGGTTTGTGTTGGATGTGTTTTTTGTCTGTGCTTCTGTTCTCTTCTTTTGTTCCTACTACTGTTGCTGTTGTATTTTAAAAACCCATTAATAATTGCCATTATATTCTGATAAAATTCCATGTTCATGTCGTGCCTACTTGTGCCTATGTTTTTTTTCTAGATTTTTTTTTTGCTTCTTATTTTGTTGTTGTTGCTGCACGTGAATCACTTTCTGTCTCTCTCTCTTCTGTGTTCATCCAATTTAGTGAGAGCTTGTGAAAAGTTGGTGACAACTTTGATTATGATGATGATGATGATGATGATGATGAATGAATGAACGAATGACTGTTGTTGCTGCTTATTTTTGTGTGGACCAACCAGATGATGTGGATTCTTTGAAAGAACAATCAAGAACTTGACCTTTTGACTTTCAACGGTGTTGACTGCGATTGACTTGACGATCTACTCGTTTGTGCCGTAGGATTCGATCCATGTGGTAACGATCGTCTCCGCTGACATGCAAAAGTCTGAGACACCGGGGTTGATCCCGGCGATAGCCAAGTCAGAAATCAAGAAGCCTTTAAAAGAGCTTTTGTGGAGAAAATACTGATTACCTGTTTCTGGTAGAGGTAGAGGAGTATTTATAGTCACTTTGGTCAGTTTCAAGATAATGATTTATCTCTACTTTCCAGTGTTTTTGAATTGAATCAGTTATCTCTTCTTTATGAAAAGATACGAGTGGTTGGGGGAGTGTTTAAACTTCCTTAATTAGGGTAAGAGATATGGTTTTTGAACCACTTTTTATGGATAATCATAAGTTTAAATCATATTTAAACAAGCTGAAACCATTCTCATTGGGCTGGTAGGATAACACAGTAAGACAGATTCGTTAATGGATTGTCGGGCTTGAAAGAAACCCAGTTTTTATTCAATGACCCGTTTATAGGTGAAATTACCATTTTACCCCTGAGAGCTTTAAGATTCGCGCCCGATTTGAACGGTCCCGATTTAGTTCGATTTTCCTCATATCACAAGCCCCCACTCCCAAAGACGGAGTTCCACAAGCCTTTGAGGAGTCATTCGATCGTTTTTAATGGTTTACAGAATGTATCGGAGTTCTCGGGGAAGTATGGATCTTGCTTGAGCTATAACGATCTTATTCTGGGTTAATAAAATACCCAAAATCAATTGTAGAATTTTCTAGAATTTTTTCAATTTTAAATCATTTTAAAATTTTTTATTCAATTTCCGAGATGTAATAACTAATTATCGAAAATTTTAATTAATATTCTGAATTAATAATTATTTTTTGGAATTTTAAAAATATTTTTCCGATTTAATAATTATTTTTAGAATTTTTAATTAATTTTTTATGATTTTTAAATTATTTTTTTGTTTTTTAAAATAATTATTTCGACTTAATAATCAAATAGAGGGATTAATTATTGCCCGATGATGTGGCGAGATCTGATGCGTTGATTATGGCAGGTGCGAAGAACGTTGATATGGCTAAAAATGGGGTTAAATCGGAACCGTTCAAAACGGGCACGAATCTTAAAGTCACAGGGGCAAGATGGTAATTTCATCTACAGACGGGTCCGAATTGGAAACCGGGTCTCTCATCTTGGACCCGCTAACCCATGAATGGATCTGTTCAGTTGAGAACGGGTCTCAACCCGTAAAGGACCAGTTCAACAGGATAGGAGGAAATCCTGTCTCGTCCTTATCTTGAGGAGGCGGTTGCAACCACCCCTATCCAGCCACACCGGGAATTAGGGATTCACTCTTATCCTGAAAGAGATCACCACGGCGACTATAAAACCCCCCTACCTCCTAACGTAAAAGGTGATCACACTTTGCACACTTGAGCTCTTTTCCCTTGACTTTTTCTGTGTATTGACTTGATCGTCAGAGGGTTCGTCGCTGGGATCCATTCCGGTGTCTCGAACGTTTGTGCAGGTCTCAATGGAGCACCAAGGAGCCAAAAAATTTGCAAGGAAGAAGAAGGGGTCAACCCGTGTGAGTTCCTCACGAACCTACAAATCTCATCTATTGCCCCCACACCCGAATTCAGCGGCAACAGATTTGGCACCGTCTGTGGTAAATCACTCGACAAGCAATCTTGTCTTCCTGCTTCAACCCACGTTACTTCCAGCCATGCCTCCCAAGAAGAGACCCGCAAACTCCAACTGAAGGACAACCTCTTCTCATCCTCCTCCTCCTCCTCCTCCGCAGGGGGATCTCCCCCATCCCGACCAACCAACCCAGCAGCTCGATCCTCTGGCTCCGCAGTCCATCCAGCAGCCTCTGGGACCCCAGGTTGCAGTGGGAGAACCCTCTAGACGGAGTCGTCACAAGCAACCTGTCCATCAGGTTCGAGTCTCCATCCACAATGCCGACACCGATTCCATGGCTTCCTATACTCCCCTCACTCCAAAGGATCTGCAGAATGTTATCAACAATCGACAGACTGTGCACGGACCTGATCTTCGTACCCATCTGGAGGAGAGGCGGGCCCAAGAGTTGAACCCTCGCCGCGAGCAGGCCAGGGACCGTTCGCCACGCCGATCCAACCGAGGGGGGTCCAACTCTCCCCGCAGACGGAGAGAGTCGCCCCAACATCGTCCAATACGGAGTCGTTCCCCGGCAGGCCCCCGTCACAAGGGCGGAATTCTAGCAATTCCAGGAGGGGGTCCTCCGGGCTCTCAACGTTGCCCCCAACAATGGCCGTAGGGCTCCCAGTCCTCTGCCAGCTCCTCACCATCCTCGCCGCTCCCATAGTCCTCGACCAGCTCCTTACCATCCTTGCCGCTCCCGTAGTCCTCAACCAGCTTCTCACCATCCTCGCCGCTCCCAAAGTCCTAGGCAGGCTACGAGCCATCGCCATCCTTCTCCCAATCACCACCGCCGCTCCCGTAGTCCACGCCCTACCCCAAGTCACCCCCGTTTCTCAGTCAGTCCGCCTCCTACTCTGAGCCATCACCAGCACAGCCCCAGCCCTCCTCGACAGGAGAACGAGTCCCGGGGCTCGGCCAGACAAAATCGAATGGAGGACTCGGTCTACCGCCATCTCCACGAGATGGAGAGGTGCCTCGGCCAGCTCGACCGAGACGAGGGGCGACATGCAAGAGACCTTCGTCTGAGCAGGCCCCCATTCTCCCGTACCATTATGGAGGCTCCAGTTCCCGACAACTTCAAGCCTCCACATTTTAAGACCTATACCGCGGAGTCAGATCCTGCAGATCACATCGAGAGTTTCAAAACTCTCATGATGATCCACCATGCATCCGACTCCCTCCTTTGCAAGACCTTCCCAGCCACACTCAAGGGGCCGGCTCGGGAATGATACTCTCGGCTTGCGTCGGCATCTATTTTCTCCTTCGACCAATTCGAGGATCTTTTCCTCACGCATTTCGTGAGCATTCGGCACGCCGAGAAGATGAGCGACACTCTATTGTTCCTTAGCCAAAAGAAGGGCGAACGACTAAGGGATTATGTCAAATGCTTCACGGCCGAGGCCAGGTCCATTGCTTCTTTGGAACCCTCGGTCGCCACCATCGCCTTCCAGTCCAACGTCCCCAATGCTGACCTCAGGGCGTCCTTCGCCAAGAAGCCCCCTCGGGACTTCTCAGAGCTCCTACTTCGGAGCGAGAAGTACATTTGAGCGGAAGAAGTCGTACGCCGCCCCACCTTCGAGGCCTCATCTTCTGGGAACAGGCGGAAGGGTACAGAAGAAGAAGGAGCTAAGAAGCTCCAAAAAGACAATGGGGGTCAGCGGCATCCTCCTCTTCGGTTCAAGAAATTCACTCTGCTTAACGCGAGTGTATCTGCCATCTGCATGGAGATAGGGAACGATGGCCTCCTACCGCCTCCCCCAAGGATGAATACTCCGACAAAGAAGAGGGACCGGAGTAAGTGGTGTCATTTCCATCGGGACCACGGTCACGACACAGATAAATATCGGGCCTTGAAGGATGAAATTGAGGCCCTCATTCAGCGAGGGCAACTCAACCGGTTCATAAAAAGGGAGCGAGTCGATCCACCCCCGCCGCCTCGGGGGCTAACAGGCGAAATGAGCAACGCACCGAGACTTCGGAGGCCAAAGTGGAGGGCATCTTGCACCTGATACACGGAGCCCAATGGGGGGAGATTCCATCTCCTCCCGAAAAGCCTTCGTAAGGGAGGTTAACTCCGTGCAGAGCCATCCTCCTCCAAAGGGCCTCGGAGTCCCGGTGATGTTCTTTGATAGGGACCTGGAGGGCGTCCGCATGCCCCACTGCGATGCCCTCGTCATCAATCTCTGCATGGCGAACTTCGACGTTCGTCGCGTCTTGGTAGATAACGGCAGCTCCGTCAACATCCTTTTCTTGGAAGCCTTCAAAGGCCTCCCACTGGCCCGCGGGCTGCACTCTCCACGGGTTCACTGGGGTCCCGATTACGGTTGAGGGAATTATAACGCTCGACGTAACGGCTGGAAAGGCCCCGACAACTCGCATGGAGCAAATAGACTTCATGGTGGTCAACGTCAAGGCTGCCTATAATGTTGTCCTGGGTAGACCAGGTTTGGCCGGTTACGGTAGAGGGAATTATAACCCTCGACGTAACGGCTGGAAAGGCCCCGACAACTCGCATGGAGCAAATGGACTTCATGGTGGTCAACGTCAAGGCCGCCTATAATGTTGTTCTGGGTAGACCAGGTTTGGCCGTGCTTCAAGCCATCCCTTCAGCCTACCATATGATGATGAAGTTCCCCACCTCCTCAGGAGTGGGAGAAGTAAGGGGAAGCCAAGAAGCAGCTCGGAAGTGCTATATGACCTCGATGGGGGTCCGGTTCTCTCTTTAGAAGCGCTCGAACTTCCTCAGGAAGGCGGCCAAACTATCTCCAAGCTCGTTGACGAATTGGAGGAAGTGGCCTTCTCCGAAGAAGACACCACTAAGATGTTCCGCATCAGCAAAGCTCTCTCCCCCTCCATAAAGCAAGATATCTCTCGGTGCATATGGGAGAATTGCGACCTCTTCGCATGGACTGCAGCAGACATGCCCTGGATCTCGGAGGAGCTCTCAATGCACCATCTGAGCGTCACCCCTAGGATCAGGCCTGTCCAGCAGAAGAGATGAAAGTTTGCCCCCGAGAGGCAACAAGCGATCAAGGAGGAGGTTGAGAAACTCCTCAACACCCACTTTATTCAGGAGGTGAACTACCCTGAGTGGCTCTCCAACGTGGTAATGGTCAAGAAGGCTAATGGAAATTTGAGGATATGCATTGACTTCAGTGATCTCAACAAGGCATGCCCGAAGGACCCCTTTCCTCTTCCCAACATCGGCGCCCTGATCGATGCGACTTCCGGGCACGAGCTCCTCAGCTTTATGGATACCTTCTCAAGATACAACCAAATCAGGATGTTCCCTCCGGACATCCCGAAGACCTCGTTCGTGACGGACCAAGGCCTCTACTGCACCGTGTTATGCCCTTCGGCTTGAAAATTGCGGGGGCTACCTATCAGCGCCTGGTGAACAAGATCTTCCGAGACCAGATTAGCTGAAACATTGAGGTCTACGCCGACAACATGTTGGTCAAGAGAACTCGAGGGCAGGAGCACACCCTCGACCTTCAAGAAGCCTTTGAAGTGCTCAGGAGGCACAATTTGAGACTAAACCAGAACAAGTGTGCGTTTGGTGTCTCATCGGGCAAATTTCTGGGGTTTATGGTTAGCCAGAGGGGTATAAAGGCCAACTCCGAGAAGATCCAAGCCATTCTCAAAATGGCTCCCCCCTCCAATGCCAAAGAGGTGCAGAGGCTCACGGGGCGCCTCGCCGCAATCGGGCGATTCCTCTCCAAGTCCGGGGAAAAGTGCCTCCCCTTCTTCAAAGCCCTCAGGGGAGCTAAAGGCTTCGAGTGGGGGCCACAGTAACAGGAGTCCTTTGACAAGCTCAAAGGGTATTTATCCAACCCCCCGCTCCTGAGTAAGCCAGTACCTGGAGAGGCCCTCTACCTATACCTCGCAGCTTCAGAGCAGACGCTCAGCACGATCCTCGTGAGGGAAGAGGATAAGACGCAAAAGCCCATCTATTACATGAGTAAGGTGCTCCGCGACGCCAAACTTTGTTATCCGAAACTGGAAAAGATGGCACTCGCCTTGGTCGTGGCGACCGAAAGCTCCGCCCCTACTTCCAATCCCACTCGGTGGTCGTCCTTACCGACCAACTGCTGAAACAGGTTCTCCACAAGCTGGAGACTATCAGACGGCTCATGAAGTGGTCCATCGAGCTGAGTCAGCACGACATCAGCTACCAGCCCAGGACGGCGATAAAGGCCCAAGCTCTGGCCAAGTTCATCGTGGAGAACACCATCCCCGACTCATGTGAGTTGCCTATCGAACCCCTTCGTCTGGACTGTCTATGTGGACGGGTCCTCCTGTGCTGATGGAAGCGGGGCCGGCATCATCCTAACTGGTCCCGATGCTTTCGTCCTTCAGTACTCCCTCTGCCTCAACTTCCCGAAATCAAACAATGAGGCAAAATATGAAGCCCTAATTGCAGGGCTCTGCTTGGCTCGCAAGGCGGGTGCCAAACAAGTAAGGGTCTTCAGCGACTCTCAGTTAGTGGTCATTCAAGTGTCCGGGGAGTACGAGGCGAGGGACGACCGCATGGCTAGGTACTTGGCGAAGGTGAGGGAGCTTCTAGCTCTATTCAGAGATGTTCAACTCCAGCGGGTTCCCCAAGAGAAAAACGCGCAAGCGGATGCCCTCTCTAAGCTCGCCTTTTCGTCCCTCCAAGGTCTAGAATGGACCATCCTAATAGAGGTCTTTCTCAAACCAAGCATCGACGAAGATGGCTCGGAGCCAATGGAAGCCTACCCCCTAATACTTGGGAAAAACTGGATGAAGCCCCTCCTCGATTACCTCCGGGATGGAGTCCTTCCCGAAGATCCGAAAGAGGCAAGGAGGATCAGGGTACGAGTAGAGCGGTACACACTCCTGGACTGGATCATGTACAAATGCTCATACACCCAGGTCGATGGTCGGCCCAATCTGAGATGCCTCTCCCGGGAAGAAGCGCTCCACGCCCCAAGGGAAGCCCATGATGGTCTATGTGGTGCGCACTTGGGAGCAAGATCCCTTGCCCTGAAGCTTTTGAACTACGGGTACTTCTGGCCCACACTACTAAGTGATTCCAAGGAATACGTCTGCCAGTGTGACTCTTACCAGAAGTTTGCCCTAATTCGTTGCCTGCCCCAAGCACTTGCCTCCTTGGCGAGCCCAATCCCGTTCGCAATGTGGGGGATGGATTTGCTCGGACCTTTCCCTCCGGCACCAGGCTAGTTGAAGTTCTTGGTGGTAGCGATAGACTACTTCTCCAAGTGGATAGAGACTGAACCTCTCTCAACGATCACCGAGAACAAGATGCAGAAGTTCTTTTTAAAGAACATTGTCTGTCGGTTCGGGGTACCTCGCATTCTCGTAACCGACAACGGAACCCAATTTACGGGAGCGGCCTTCCACGACTTTTGCACCAACCTTAGAATTCAACAGCGGTTCTCTTCAGTACCGCACCCCCAGTCCAACGGAAGCCTACCCCCTAATACTTGGGGAAAATTGGGTGAAGCCCCTCCTCGATTACCTCCGGGATGGAGTCCTTCCCGAAGATCTGAAAGAAGCAAGGAGGATCAGGGTACGAGCAGAGCAATACACACTCCTGGACTGGATCATGTACAAATGCTCTTACACCCAGGTCGATGGTCGGCCCAATCTGAGATGCCTCTCCCCGGAAGAAGCACTCCACGCCCCAAGGGAAGCCCATGATGGTCTATGTGGTGCGCACTTGGGAGCAAGATCCATTGCCCGGAAGCTTTTGAACTACGGGTACTTCTGGCCCACACTACTAAGTGATTCCAAGGAATACGTCTGCCAGTGCGACTCCTACCAGAAGTTTGCCCCAATTCGTTGCCTGCCCCAAGCACTTGCCTCCTTGGCGAGCCCAATCCCGTTCGCAATGTGGGAGATGGATTTGCTCGGACCTTTCCCTCCGGCACCAGGCCAGCTGAAGTTCTTGGTGGTAGTGATAGACTACTTCTCCAAGTGGTTAGAGACCGAACCTCTCTCAACGATCACCGAGAACAAGGTGCAGAAGTTCTTTTTAAAGAACATTTTCTGTCGGTTCGGGGTACCTCACATTCTCGTAACCGACAACGGAACCCAATTTACGGGAGCGGCCTTCCACGACTTTTGCACCAACCTCAGAATTCAACAGCGGTTCTCTTCAGTACCGCACCCCCAGTCCAACGGCCAAGCAAAGAATGCGGACCGACAAATCCTCTCAGGTTTGAAGAAGAGGCTCGACAAGTCCACCAAAGGGCTATGGGTCGAACAACTCCCCAATGTACTTTGGAGCTATTGCACCACCAAAAGAACTCCGACGGGAGAGTCCCCTTTCAACCTCACATACGGATCAGAAGCTCTTATCCCTTTGGAGGTGGGTCTGCCTTCACCTTGGTTCATAGCTTACAACGAGGTGCAGAACGTGAACCAGCTTCGCAACTGCCTAAACCTCATTGACGAGATCCGTGAGAGAGCCGCAATCCGCCAGGAGACCTACCGTCGTAGGATCACTCAAGCTTATAATAAGAGGGTACGACCGACCAACCTAAAGGAAGGGGACTTAGTGTTGAGGAAGTTATCAATTTCGGATCCAAACAAAAGAGGCAAGCTGGCACCCAATTGGGAAGGACCATATAAGGTCTCCAGAGTTATACGCCGGGGCACGTATCAACTCGAAGACCCGGGGGCAAGAAGATGCTAAGGACTTGGAACACCGAGCACCTGATGAAGTACCGAGAGGGTGTCTAAACGCCGCTCTAAGCAACTTCCCCAGGATTGCAAAAACCTTACTTGTATCTTCTTTTTAATCAAAATGTAAAGGCGGTCTGCAACTTAGAAGCGATCGCCCGGTTATTTTCAATAAAGAGAAGTTTCTCCTCACAGCTTCCCTATCTTTTGAGTAAACTAACTCTACCTAGAAAATTCTCTATTTTTGGGGTAGTCTAACTCTACTTGGAAAAAAAAAAAATCTCTTTTAAACGAGTTCGGAGTCCAACACTTGGCTCGATTCCGCTTCTACTACTCACTCATAAGCAATTAAGAAGTGGTTCGCCATTCGGAATTGCTCCCACAACCGTTGACTCTCTCATTTAAACGACGAGTTCGGAGTCCAACACTTGGCTCGATTCCGCTTAAAATTACTCGCTCATAAGCGAGTAAGAAGTGGTTCGCCATTCGGAATTGCTCTCACAACCGTTGACACTCTTAAAATGATGAGTTCGGAGTCCAACACTTGGCTCGATTCTGCTTCAAATTACTCGCTCATAAGCAAGTAAGAAGTGGTTCGCCATTCGGAATTGCTCCCAAAACCGTTGACACTCTCAAAACGACAAGCTTAGAGTCCAACACTTAGTTCGACTCCGCTCCGAGTACTTGCACCCAAAGCGAGTAATGAGCGAATCACCATTGCTCCGATAGCTGATGACAACTACAAATACCAGCAAAATGCGCAAGTTCACAAAACAAGTATTATTACATTGAAGTTTGAGGAACAAGTCTAATTACAAGACCAACTACTCATCCTTACGACGAGATACAAAACTTGAAGAACAAAAAGTACAAGACTACAGAAAACTAATTCAATGCCTCCTAGGGGCAGGGATACTTTGGTTTAGAGACACCCGGGGATGACGAACGCTGTACTGCCGATGTCTCATCTCGGTGCTCCAACACTGAGACGCATCTTTTGCAATGCTTCTGACGGTAGCCCCAACAGACTCTCCGCTCGACGAAGCAGCCACCCCACTTTGTGCGTCACTAGGGCTCCGACGGGTAATGGGTTAGCGAGTCGCAAGCTCGTAAAAAGAAATTCCTCTATCGCTCTCTTCCCGTATGCACGAGGTGCTTCTAACGTTGACCCGCTAAGGTTGGGGCTTAAGACGAGCGACCTCTGCCTCAAGTTCAACGATTCGTTCCTTCAGTGAGTTGTCCTTCACAGCTATCTTCAAGCGAGGGAGCCGCGTCGAGCCCGCACCACCAGAGCTGTCGGTGATAATCTGACGGAGATGAGTAACCTCAATGCTCTTGTCGGAAGTCACCCTCTTCAGTTCATCTCTCTCTGCCGTTAGCTTGTCCATCGCTGCTGTCAGCTCATCTCTCTTCGACGTCATCTTCGTCAGAGAATGACGGAGTCACCTAAGCCTCAGGCCGAGGTTAACGGCTGTCGACGAACCATAATCATCACCTTCGGGGGTCGTCTCCCTGAACCTCTCTTCTAACCGCCGGATCTCGAGATCTCGACGGCCTAAGACTAATCGCAGATGATTCCGCTCACGTTTTGCTCTACGAAGCCCCCACTCGACTTTGTAAAGTTGCTCTCGGCTCCTAGCGAGGCACAACTTCATCACCCCTAGGCCAGCCTCGGGACGAGTCACCTTGGTCACATAAGGCACTTCGACGAGCTGCGTCACTTCGACGATCTGAAAATTTCAAGGCAAGATGACATGAACACTTAGCCAAATTTCGAAAATTTTGTGAACACTTAGCCAAAACTTCAAGGCAAGGCGACGTGAACACTTAGCCAAATTTCAAAAATTTTGTGAACACATAGACAAAACTTCAAGGCAAAGCGACAGGGACACTTATCGCTGATATATATATATATATATATATATATATATGAAAAGAAGCGGAAAGGACTGAAATCAAGGCACGACCTCTTTTCCGTGGCGGCTCGCACTGCGGGGTCGGACTCCTCCGAAGGAGCGACGATTGCAAGGGGGTAACCTCGGATCCATGACCATCACCAACGACTTCGACCTCGGCATCCGCATCCTTGTCCCCACCTTCATCATCGTCTGACTCTTCGTCAAAGCCATCGACGTGGTCAGGGAAGAGGCACCACCCGGAGCAGTAGACTTCAGGAAAGCACTCGGTCACTTTCTCAATGGCGCGAGCATAGGCCTTGGCCATGTTGGCCCCAAGGAACCCTTGGGCCTTCTCTATGGTTGTGGCTTCAGCCTCCTTCGCAGTCGCGATCTTGGTAGCTTCGACGACTTCTGCTTGGTGCTTCTGTAACGCCCCGAATCCCAAATACACTGAATTCGAGATGTTCTACAGGATCTTTTCACTTTCTTTAGTACAATTTTACAGGGAAATTTAAACTTTTCACTTTACATCAGAATTTACATCAATATTACACTTTTCTTTTGCACAGCGGAAGTAAAATTTACAACAATTAAATAAATGTACAACAACATGGTATAATCTTTAAGCGTCCATTCCTCTTTAACCTTTAACAAGCCATTTACCTGCATATAAGACTGTGGGTACGTCAGTTTATTCAACCGACGAACATTATACACGGCCATCCTCTCTATGCCGGAAATAGTATAACTCACCTTTCCATATTTAGCAAACACAAACTTGTCACATTTCAAACTAAAGGGACTACCCTATTGATGTCGTATTGTGATTGTGCACTTAGTCCTTAATGCATTTGTTTATATTACATGACACTAATGCGCACCTGTTCGGATTCTATGCATCCCATACTACATAGGTCCGAGGGCAAGCCCTTAATCGTTCTTCATCTTTATAGGGTTCAATCCCTCGTTATGACTTAGTCTACTACTGTAATTACGGTAGTGTCTTAGATGTCCTATGATCTATGAGCCCATGTCCAGGCATCCTGGAGGGAAATCCCACGCACTGACACGACGCATCGAGCAGGCAACCTATGGACAATTCAGCCTCCGCCATGGAACAATGGCACCACCCATAGCCAATCGAAACATTCCACGAGCGTCGCCACCGGGACGATAATTCTGGAGTAGTGCCCACGCCATGTCTTGACGCATCAAGCAGGCAGCCTGTGGATCGCTCTCACACCGCTATCCGATGGCCCCCATACTCATGTTTTTCTTCTACTTTCATCACGTCTCCACTATGTACTAATCCTTAGTTTTATTAAAAATCATGAACAAAAATTAAATCTCTAGAGTTAGCCTCTCCACTAACCGGACTTATTCATTTATTTCAACATGACCAACCTTGGTCTAATTTCATTTCATTTCATTTCTCAGTGCCGGGGGAGACTTAGCTACTCTATTTCAATTTTTCATTTCACAATTTTCAACTCATAAATTTCCATGTTGAGTTCTCATACTCACATGTATATCCTCTTTTCAATTCATGATTTCCAATTTGTTCACAAGTCCATAACTGTACATAAATTTGCATATACTTTATCAATAATCACATCACATTAATTCCACATTACTAAACAATATGCACACTTCATATTGTTCCACAAATGAGAAATAATTGCATCATGTCACACAACCACATTTCTTTTTGCCAAATCAACTCTTAATCCTTTATTTCACTTATTCCTTCGAGTTATAATTTCATATCAATAATCCATATAGAACCATATGTCTATTTATGCATTTTAACCCCAAATCATAGTTAAATTCATTCAAATAATTCCCAAACCATTTTTAGAAAGTCCCTTACATTTTTAGGAGAATAACCATATTTTTTTCACATTTTTTGGACACTTAAAAACCCAAAAAAATAATTTTTTTCAATCTTGCCGACAGCAAGATTCGAACCCAGCACCCCAGGGAAACAGCCAACAGCACAGACCGCTAGGCCGGTTTGTGCCAGCGTTTAGAAGAGGAGACAGAGAGTATTTATTACTCTCTGTCGCTGATTCTCAAGTTTTAAAAAAGATGAAAACAATTGTATGCCGCAGGGATTCGAACCGGTCATCCAAGAGAACACAGCCACACACAGTGACCACTTGAGCCATATGCTCAGGTTGTCACAGTACAGTTTAAAAATTCTTT
The DNA here is from genome assembly GCA_017893485.1 of Hemerocallis citrina. Taxonomy (NCBI): domain Eukaryota; kingdom Viridiplantae; phylum Streptophyta; class Magnoliopsida; order Asparagales; family Asphodelaceae; genus Hemerocallis; species Hemerocallis citrina. Next base: position 220,664,826 of record CM030364.1, read on the forward strand.
TGAAATCAATTACCACTGTTGATAAAAACATCTCGATGTTCAACTAAACTTTGTTTCTTATTGCTTTTGTAGAAATTATTGAAAAACTCCAGATCAACTTTCCTTCACATGATTTTCATATCAGTATGATTAAAATAATTTTTGTGCTAATAAAAATATATTTTTTTCACACAAATCAATGAATTATTCATTAAAACTACTATATTTTTCATTTTCGACATTGCTTAACCATTGGTCTTCTAATCCCTTTTATTCACAATTAATTTACTGTTATTAACCTTTTATTCATCAAACACATATATTTTGAATTTTTCCATACCCATATCAACATAAAGGTCTATTTAGCACATGAATAGGTAAAACTCAAACTACTAACTTTATGAGTAGTTTTTTGATGATAACAAAGTAGTTTCATTAATCAATCTATGTTACAATGTATATAATCACTTATCAGCATAATCACATCTCAATCATTCAAGAAAGTCACTCTTTTCAAATTAAAGTGTGCTCTTTCTTAATCAATTTCATGTTTCAATTTTACAATTAACAATCGTTCTTATTGGAAATTTTCATGCATCAAGTCTCAATATCATACTAGCAACATTCTTAAGGGAATTTAACCACCATCATTCATTCATGCTAATAATCATGGAGAATTCTACACACAATTTAATTTAATACTAGAATCACATACAAGTTAATCACAACATTTCAATCAATTCATAAACTAACTTCTCAATTAAAGTGTGTTCTTATTAGTATTTTTCATGCATAGTTTTGATAGTTAAATCTAGCATAGATCCCTATATTAGAAATATGAAAGGTTACCCACCTTGTATGGAGAGAAAACAACACAATAGCACAACGTCCTTGCGAATGAATGCACCTCCTCCTAGACGATGCGCGCACAAGCTCCACGAACACCAAGCAAGCCGAATGCTTCTCCTAGTGATGGCCGGCCTCTCCTCCTTGGAAAATGCAAGCAATCCCACACAACTCTCACTCTTTTTTTTTAACTCACACTATTACTACAATAAGACTATAATTTGGAAAGATATAATTGCATATGAATATAGCCATGGGAGGGGGGTATTTATACTAGAAATCAAGTGAAATGGAGGGCTAGGATTGACTAGTTGGTTGTAGGATGGAGGGCCAAGATTAGAGTAGGAGTTATAAAAACTACCCACATCCACATAACCACCTCCATGATCACCATGACCATTTTCAAAACTCCCTCCAAAAGAGAAGCAATCCCGGCCTTGGAAAAGTGTGCATTGCACGTGTACGTGTAGTGCACGTGCATGCAACTAGGCCTAAAAATTGTACATTTTAATTTTGTACAAAAATAAAATAGTAATAAAATAGTCTTCTACATGACAAGTTAAATAAAAATAGGTTAATCCATGGGCTTTATTTTGGGCCAAAATAGTTATTAAAAATACAATAAATAATATACATTTTGGGCTTTTAGAAAAAGGCCTTTTAATTAAATTAAAATAAGGCTTTCTATTTGTTTAAAGAAAGGCTTTTGTACAAAATAATTTGAGAACACATATTTAAATATTTATACACATCATAATAAAATAATTATAAGATTTAGTTCAACCAAAATATTGCACGTGCACACCACGTGCAAAATAAAATAATTTTTCATTAATTGAAAAATCAGGGTATTACAGCTTCGCCATCGCCTCCTTCTGCCGGAGCAGATCATTCTCGATCTTCTTCACAAGGCCATCGAGGTACTCCAACCTCGTCGTCGTCCCGTCTGCCTCGACCTTTAGCCTGTCGAGCTCGTTCGCGATCCGAGCTTTCCCAGCCCGAGCCCTGTCGACCTCATTCTTCAGGTCCTTTTCAAGTCCGGTGATCTTCTCCATGAGATGACCGAAGTGACAGGTTATCTGCAGAAAGAAGATAAGTTAGCAAGAAAACCAGACAGAAATACACAAGTAATTCCTCAAACAAGCGAAACCAAGCTACTCACCGACACCGCTGCTTGGGTGATCTCGAAGGCATCGTCTGCCACGCTGCCGGCGTCCATGGCGGCACGATCCTTCGGCGTTGCCAGATGTTTGACGGCCTGCATACTCAATGTCGAGTCGCCGAGGAATCCGTCCAACTTCCAGACCTGCCAGTCTGGAACGAAAATTTTCTTGTGTTCCTCGGTCAGGAACACTTCGGCCTCAGCTGTCAGTGGAGCCGCCTCCATCCCTAGAGCGGCCGCCATCGGGAAATCGCTTGCCTCGGCCGATGCCGAGGTTGCCGCAGTCGCCACCCTCGGGGTCACCGTCGCCGAAGCCGACGCCTCTTGGACAGCGCTGGCGACTGTCTTCGGCTTCGGGGAAGTCACCTTCGTAGCGACCCTCTTCCGTTTCTGCAGAGCCTTGCTGCTGAGCGTCGCCCTTTAAGCCAACACTGCTTCGTAATCCATAGTTTCTGTGACAAAAGAATGTATGGTTCAAACGCAAGTTAAAACCAAATAAGGAAAGAAAAACTAAAAAGGAAAACCGCATACTAGGGTCTATGCGGCTGAGCCCCCCCTGAAGAGCGCCTCCTCCGTCAGGTCCCTCCAATCGAACTTCGGTCAGTCGAGGAGAACCTGAACCATTTCTTCTTCATTGGGATAGAGCACCGAAAACTCTCTCACCCTTTTCGTCACTTCCTCAACCCAATCCGAGGGGATACACCATGGCTTGCGACCACGAATGATGAAATACCTATCTCGCCAATTTTTATTGAGTCAGGGCAGCTGACTAGCCGAGCACCATGCCTCGGGGCCAAATAGTACCTGAACTCCGACTTGTGCTGCTGATGGAGCCGGTACAGCGTCCGAAGAACCCTTAGGTCCGGCTCGATCTCGGCCGCCTGGCAATAGAGTGCGAATCCATTGATAACCCTCCACCCATTCGGCAAGAGCTGGATGGGACCGACCCCGAACCACGGTAAGACTTGGATGGCGAAGGGGTGGAGTGGCAGGCGTGCTCCGGCAATGAAGGCGTCGACCGGCCAGAAGCACATATTCACCTGCATCGGCGAATTGGCGCTCACCCCGGGACCTAGCAGCATCAGCTCGAATTCTTTAGGGATCTGAAAACATTCCCGGATTGCCACCAAGTCTACCTCGTTGAGGATTGAGATGGTGTCTTCAACTTCCGAGGTCTCCCTCGCGGCGTTCTCCTCAAAACTTTGCCCCCTCCCGTACACGATTCATTCGGCATGTTCCTCCGGAAGTTCCTGAACCCTGTGGAGCCCCATCAGAATGCCCGACAGTCTCCCGAACTCCCCCATCCTGCTCGGGTTCTCCACTATGTTCTCCGCTTCCACCGAAGCAGGATCTTCGGCTCTTTTGCCCCTGTTGACGAGAGGAACCTGACTCGAAGACAGTTCGTCAGCAGCAGAAGGGGAGGGCTCTGAATGTGGGGGGAGGGAAGACATTTGACAAAAAATAAACTAAGTGTTAAGTTACCTTGAAGTGACAGCTGCGGTCGGAAAGATCACCGGAAAATGGTCAGTGGTCGCCGGAAGCTCTCGTTAGTAAAAATTGTTGCCTGAGTAAAAATCCGAGAAGTGAACAGATGGGGGGGGGGGTGGAGTCTTATAGAGCTGTCACACAAATAGTGGGCTCCAAAAACCCAACAGTCAGGCCCATTTACCACAAAAAGACAAAGGAGTTTTACCGCTTCATTAATGGCCAACGGTCAAATGGTCGGAAGTCCAATGATTAAATGGCCAACTGTCATCCCCGAACTGTCGGCAGGTCATCTTGGACTTCGGCACACTTGGACGAGCGTTCTTAGCACCGATGCTCAAACATGAGAAAAAATCTCACTTGAACTTTAGCACACTTCGCCGAGCGTTCTTGGCACCGAAGCTCAAACGTGAGAAAAAATCTCACTTGGACTTCGGCACACTTCGCCGAGCGTTTTTGGCACCGACGCTCAAACGCGAGAAAAAATCTCACTCGGACTTCGGCACACTTCGCCGAGTGTTCTTGGCACCGACGCTCAAACGCGAGAAAAAATCTCACTCGGACTTCGGCACACTTTGCCGAGTGTTCTTGGCACCGATGCTCAAACGTGAGAAAAAATCTCACTCGGACTTCGGCACACTTTGCCGAGCGTTCTTGGCACCGACGCTCAAACGTGAGAAAAAATCTCACTCGGACTTCGGCACACTTTGCCGAGCATTCTTTTCACCGATGCTCAAACGTGAGAAAAATTCTCACTTGGACTTCAGCACACTTCGCCGAGCGCTCTTGCCACCGATGCTCGAATATAGGGAAAATGGCTCGTTCGGACTTCGGCAAGCCTCGCCGAACCTCTTTTGACACATATCGCCACCTAGAAGCACCGCTGGACCTCGGCAAGGGACTCCGAACCTCCCTCGATTCTGGCCTCCTTCCTGGCACGCATCAGCTCCCTGAGGTTATTGGCGGGGGTAGGCGACATTGCCGAGGATCCTTTCCACCGACCCCCGAATAGGGGAAAATCAGCTTTTATGCAACCATAGCCATTGGATCTCCCCAAAATTCGCGCCCAAAGCTGATGAGTAGCTAAGATTGTGCCATGTCATAATTGGGTAATTAAAACCCGAATTTTATTTATTAATTCGAATTATTTATTCAAAAAATTGCGAAAAATGATTAAAAATAAGGGGGAAATAGTTAAAAATTCTAGAAAATATTTATAAATTCAGGGGAACATTTTTGGACCCCTAGATAAATAAATATGGGCTAGGATGTTTTGTTATTGCTTCCAAAAAGCAAATCATCGCTTGGCAAAATTGAATAAATGGTCCGAAAAAATAATATAGAATTGGAAAAAATCACCAAAAAATCCAAAAGATCCTGAAAGCGAACTTGGGCACGCTGCCAGCTCAGAAAAGCAACATCACCCCTCAGACAAGATTCGAACACCCGTTAAAAACTCCGATAAAGCCCTATACGCCATTGAAACAACAGAACTACTCCCACAAGGCTGTAACACACAGTCTTTGGGAGTGGGGGGCTCATGATATGGCTAAAAATGGGGTTAAATCAGAACCATTCAAAATGGGCACGAATCTTAAAGTCACAGGGGCAAGATGGTAATTTTACCTACAGACGGGTCCGAATTGGGAACCGGGTCTCTCCTCTTGGACCCGCTAACCCATGAACGGATCTGTTCAGTTGAGAATGGGTCTCAACCCGTAAAGGACCAGTTCAACAGGATAGGAGGAAATCCTGTCTCGTCCTTATCTTGAGGAGGCGGTTGCAACCACCCCTATCCAGCCACACCGAGAAATAGGGATTCACTCTTATCTTGAAAGAGATCCCCATGGCGAATATAAAAATCCCCCTACCTCCTACTGTAAAAGGTGATCACACTTTGCACACTTGAGCTCTTTTCCCTTGACTTTTTATGTGTATTGACTTGATCGTCGGAGGGTTCGTCGCCGGGATCCATCCCGATGTCTCGAACGTTTGTGCAGGTCTCAAGGGAGCACCAAGGAGCCAACAAATTTGCAAGGAGGAAGAAGGGGTCAACCTGTGTAAGTTCCTCACGAACCTACAAATCTCATCTATTGCCCCCACACCCGAATTCAGCGGCAACAAACGTGGAGATCGAACGGTAGGGAACTATTAACCAGTCAACACCCAAATGCTCTAGCTGTAGCGCCCCGGATTTCCATAATATAAATAAGAGATACCAATCCAAAATCTTTACTTCAATGTAATCCAAACTCAGTAAAAATATGAGAAAATTACAACTTTTATTTACAACAGTACCTTATTACAATGCACAACGGAAAATTAAACACATTTATTACAACATGACTCGACTTGTAAACTCCAACCATCTCTAGTCCAAGCTTAAACCTTGCTCAAGACACTCACTTGCAATTCCTGCAAAATAAACTAAAATGGTCACGTCGGTTAAATGTAAATGATGCTTACGCTGATTAAAGCAGCTGTAGCGCCCCGATTTTCGATACCGGAAAACCGTGACACGAGCCAAGACCTTTTCTTCAATTAGTCACAATACACAGAAAAACAGGAGAATTTAAAACTTTTTATTCAATACACAATGTGTTACAAGTCTGAATATTGTACAATTGTAATACCTTACAATAGAGTTACAATATTACATTTACACTTCCAAGTATTACAACATTCAACATCTTACATCAGAGTACTTCTTAACTAATACATAACCAATACATATACAGCAGCGGAACTAAACATAACACTGACTCCTTGCTTTCCTTGCCTTGAGTCCTCCTGAATCTCGCCTTTGTACTTCGGCGATCCAGTACCTATGGAAGTGGGGACGTCAGTATTCACTGACGCTTAAAGGCTGATCATATAGCAGCGAATCTTCCAAACAATATACACAATATAGCAATAGTGTTGGTGTAGTTTAAGTGTTTGTGAGTGCTATGACTAGACTCTAATGCAATACTTAAAATAGAACTAGGACACTCCCTATTCTAATGTCAGCAATTTGAAACTGCGTTATGAATTCTAATTGTACATAACCCGTTCCTGACACCCACCCACGGCAGTTCAGGAATTAACAGCGCGAGATACGCAACCCGTGTCCTCAACTTGTGAGATGGCACCGTACGTATCCCTTTGACGGGAAGGTAGAACTAGGATGCTTCCTATTCTAATGTCAGCAAGTCTCCGAAAGTAACATGCAGCCCATACTACATGTGGCTCCATCTCAAGCCGTTTCTCCATATATAGGGATTTGAACCCGCGTTATGAATTCTAATTGTACACAACCTGTTCCTGACAACTACACGTGACTCGCGAGGCTGCAGATGTGGTCATGTGCCACTGTTGCATTTCGCCCGTGGTGTCTATGTTCGCCACCGCGACCCGGCTAACCGGACCTCACTCAAAATAGACGAACCCAATGTATCGGGTGTCATTACAAAATCAAACTAAAGGGTTTCGCAAGCGCAGGGTAGCGCGAAGCCTACCCTGTGGCACCCTCTGGGGTATCGCAAGCGCAGGACTGCACAATGCATCCTGTGGCACCCCTAGCCACGGTACTCCAGGAATTAACAGCGCGAGATACGCATCCCGTGTCCTCAACTTGTGAGACGGCACCATGCGTATCCCTTTGACGGGAAGGTACAACCCAGTACACCACCTATGATCTGCCTCAAGGGACGAGTTAGTGTAAGGGGCCCCCTACAACTGACCCCTCTCTCCCGGCAAAAGGGTTTAAGTAAACTGATCCTTATAAGTCACTATCCTAGTGATGTCCCTGACTCGATCAATCCTAGGGATGACGATATTATAACACAACGTGCTAGGCCTTAAATTAGGCTTCGCAAGACAACTCTGCTAGGCCGCTCAACCTAGACTTACCAGAATCCCTTAGGACCCGGTTCGTGGCTCATCGATCCAAGACTTTGGCCGTGCGAATATACATGCACGCCGCTTCCCTAGACTTGGATTCCGTCTATACTCCGGTCCTCGACTAACCTACCCTGGTTAAGATTCGACGGTACACAAGGAGTGACTCCTCCACAGTTCCTTAGGGTAAGAACATGGGTCTTGATGGTCGATAGCCCTTAGGGTGGTAACATCACCCTAGACGAGCGCAACGAACTGTGTACTAGCTAACAAGCTATACACGAGTAACAACCACATACGAGCCAATAAGCTACGTATGAAACGATAACTACCTACGAGCCAGGCGGGCCTCGTAGGAGATAACCACGTACATACCAGCCAAATAAGCCGCGTATGAGACCAACAGCTACGCACGGGCCGGTCGGGCCGCGTACGAGACAACAACCTACATACGAGCCAACTAAGCTACGTATGAGACCCACAGCTACATACGGGCCAGTCGAGCCACGTACGAGCACAACCATGTGCAAACAACCATACAGGTAATCAATCTTAAAAGCAACCAACGTGCTTACTAGCAAACTTAATCTTCTATTATTAGAAGCAACAAAAGAATCCACTAGTAGTCTATGATCGGTATTCTACTAAGGAAGGACCGAAGGCGACAACACGGCCTTTATCGGACTAGCTATCACTAGTAGTCTTCCCGATCTTATTACTTCGACCTATAATGCCTTAGGCATGACATACACTCGTAAGCATCTTCCTACGGTAATCCAATTACACAACAGAACTACTCACCATCACACTCCTAAGTATGAATATGATTAATGCTTGTGCTTTCATCGAACTTAAGCATAAAATCACCACGACCTAGACATAGAGTCTACTATAGTCAAGCGAGCGTGAAAGCTTACTACTTATCATAACCAACCACCACCACCCAACTAGCATGAACAAGCCACAATCCAAAGCATAGTAGGTAGTGCTAACACTACTCCTACAACATTCTAAGCAAGTATTTCTCTAGCGTGGTATAGAACCCAACATAAATCACTACAACTAGCCATGGGTAGTTTCTTTACTCTAAGCATGAATGTCATAGTATGGCTATCATTAACTTAATATGATCAATAATTTGCATGATACCTACTTACTTAGCATGAATCATGATCATTCACTAACATAGCATGAACAAACACTTATCTAAGCATGGGTACCATGTACACATGAGTATTCATATAAACTAGCATGGTATACAACTTACTCACAATCTAACTAGTATGACCTACAACTTACTTATAATTAAGCTAGTATGGCATAGGTCTTGCCTATAATTAAAAACTAGCATGGTATATCTCTTACCTATAATTAACTAGCATGGTATACAACTCTTCTACCACTTATCTAGCATGAATCTTCATTAAGCATAAACAACTACTAAACATGGTAGGAAATTCCTAGGATGAATCCTACAACATTCTAATCATAAATAAATTATTAAACATGATAGGAAACTTTAGGAATGAATCCTACAAAATTCTAGCATGAGTGAGTTACTAAACATGATGGGTATTTTTTTTGAATGAGTCCTACAACATCCTAAACATAAAGCATGATGGGATAATTTTAATAAACATCCTACAACTAATTAAGCATAGAATCATGGTAGGATATTTTAGCAAAAGTCCTACAACATCCTAAACATAAAGCATGATAGGATAAGTTTATAAACATTCTACAATTAATTAAGCATAGAATCATGGTAGGAAAAAGTCCTTCAACATCCTAAACATAAAGCATGATGGGATAATTTTAATAAACATCCTACAACTAATTAAGCATAGAATCATGGCTTCTAATTATTTTTAGAAATGGTCCTACAACATAAGTAGCATGAATATGGCTTCTAATTATTTTTAGAAGCAAAGCTACAACTAACTAAGCATGGTAAACATGGTAGGATACTTTTATAAGTAATCCTACAACTAACTAAGCATGGATATGGCTTCTAATTATTTTTAGAAATGATCCTACAACATAAGTAGCATGAATATGGCTTCTAATTATTTTTAGAAGCAAAGCTACAACTAACTAAGCATGGTAAACATGGTAGGATATTTTTAGAAGCAATGCTACTACTAACTAAGCATGGTAAACATGGTAGGATATTTTTAAAGCAATCCTACAACTAACTAAGCATGGATATGGCTTCTAATTATTTTTAGAAATGACCCTACAACATAAGTAGCATGAATATGACTTCTAATTATTTTTAGAAGCAAAGCTACAACTAACTAAGCATGGTAAACATGGTAGGATATTTTTAGAAGCAATGCTACTACTAACTAAGCATGGTAAACATGGTAGGATATTTTTAAAGCAATCCTACAACTAACTAAGCACAAAAACATAAAGGAATATTTTTAGAAAATATCCTACAACATTCTACTACTACTACTACTTCTATTTTGATCAACACATACACACAACCATCTACTACTACTACTACTTCTATTTTGATCAACACATAACATACAACTTACTACTACTACTACTACTTCATCATCATCAAAATCACAACATACAACTTACTACTACCTTATTAATCAACATACATGCTACTACTACTTCATTTTATTACATACTACTACTTATTATTTTGGCTTACTACTACTTAGTTGCTTACTAACCTTTATTATTACTAGTGGTAAAGAAAAGATCATTTTTTATTTATTTTACTTTACATCTAGTAAAAAGAGAAGATAGCTACAACTAGTGATAAAAAAAAAAGAAGATCTTTTTAATATCTACAACTAGTGATCAAATAAAAAGAAAAGATCTTTTTAAGCTACAACTAGTGTTTAATAAAAAGAGAAGATCTTTTTCATATTTACAACTAGTGATCAAATAAAAAGAAAAGATCTTTTTTAAGCTACAACTAGTGTTTAATAAAAAGAGAAGATCTTTTTTCATATTTACAACTAGTGATCAAATAAAAAGAAAAGATCTTTTTAATTGGACATATGCTTTTATTATTAGTCCAATGTTTAATTAAAGTCCTACAACCCACAATGGTTGTAAAATGAGTGCTCATATGCTTATGTTTTAAGTCCTACAACCAATAAGGGTTGTATGTCCAACATTATGCAATATGTAAGTTTTTAGTCCCATGTCATACAAACAAAAACTACCATAACAAAGATGTAATCTTTATGTGCTTTAGTAGATATTACTACTACTTATTTACTCTTTACTCATCACCACATATAACAACTCAAAAACAAAACAAAACAAGAAGGTAAGAAGAAGAAGTCAAACAACAAACAACAAACAAACAAACAATCAAACAAAGAAAGCATGAAGAAACCCCCACCTTAGCTTCTTTCTTTGATGGAAGAACTAGCTAGTAAAACTTCTCCTTCCCCTAGCTTTTTAGAAGGCTTCTAAGAACCCTACAAAACAAAACTCTCAAGTTAATTTTTTTGTTCTCTCTTTCTTTTCCTTTCCTTTCTTTCTTTCCTTTTGTTTTCTAAAATGAGAGAAGGAGGAGAATGAAGGGGTATTTATAGGTGGAGAGAAGGGTGGAGAGTGTAAAAGCACACACACACTTTTGCACAAACCCCCCCCCCCCATAAATTGGGGGCCGGCCATGCTTAGGTGGGAGGTGGGATTGGGGGGAGGTGTTATGTGAGGGAAAATTGATGTGGAGGAGGGTTTGTTCTAGAAGAATTTCTCCTAATCCCTTATGTCTTTGTAACCCTAGGTTTAACCTCCTAATCAAACCCTAACCCTCTAATAGGTTTGTCATAACAAGGCAAGTGTTGTCCAAAATACACAACACACAATTCGTATGATGCACTAATCGACATACTACTCGTACGTGCGCATATATGTCCGTATATCGGAAAATCTTCGCATAATCCGTATAAAAATAATTAAATCTCGAAAATAATAATAAAATAAATTTTATTATTAGTTCGGAAGATTACGGTATCAATTTGATACAATACGGATATATACTGACCGATATCTGGATACAGATATTGTCTATGAACAAACCGGGTGAAAATCACCAAAATAATTTAATTTTGGAGTTAAAACAAAATAATAATAAAATGATAATAAAATAATAATTTATATACGGTAATATCCGTCCAGGATATTACAGCAGCGACTCTCCAATACCTCACAACCACCAGCTTGTTGCACCACATGAAATAAAAACAGTCATAGAAAAATTCACAAATCATCAAGTGAAACTGAACTAAAAGAATAAGTGTGTGTTAAGGAAACAAGGAAAATGCATAAAACAGTAACCAAGAAAAATACAATGCACACAATTCACACTAATGCATACTTATACAGATTCTATGCATCCCATACTACATAGGCCCGAGGGTAAGCCCTTAGCATTCACCACTTTAAGGGTTCAATCCCTCGCCATGAAAACTACATTAGTGACAGAGACAAGATTAGACGCTCCGTGAATAGACCACAGCCCCGGTATGCAATCCGTCGAGCTATACAAGTGTAAACACGCAAATATCCTGCAAGTATCGTTCTAACTCCGGATAATCACCTCCCTATTGTATATCCCACGAATAGACATGCTGACCCTCAACGCGCAGATCTACCGTACATTCCGCGAATAGGCCTGTCGACCCTCAACACACGAACATACCATACGTTCCGCGAATAGGCCTGCCGACCCTCAACGCGCAAACATACCAAATCCGTTTCACTTCTAGACATTCTGCGAATAGGCATGCCGACCATCAATGCGCAAACATACTAGAGAGACACAACAAAATACACAGTCCCGGAATATATCCACCTGACTGAAAACAAATGTAACCCCTATTTCCCTAAATACGTATTTTTCTGAATATTTTTTGCATTTTGATTCATTATAAATTCAGGATCATTTTAAACTCGATTTGGGCCTTCTATTAAAATCCTTTCAAACCGGAAATTGTATTTTCTTCGAATAATAGTATATTCTAACTTTAATGTTTATTTTTCTAAGTGATCAGCTATTTGTATCTTATTTTATTACTATTTGGATTTTCATAAACTTGTTTATCTCAAATCTCATTTTGATATGTATATCAAAATTATTATTGTTGTTATTAGTATCATTATCTTGATCGTTGATTTAAAAATCTACTTCTATTGATTTTTGTATTTGTAGCGATTTCAAATAATTTTCATATTGTGGTACAATATATATATCTTGATATATAATCCTACATTTTATTAGTTATTTTATTTCCCTATTGTATTTTTAAACCCAAATACCCATTTAACTAATCCTATTCCTATTGGTTTTTATAAACTCCAAACCCATTATCTTGTTGGGTTTTTTTTAAAATTAAACCCTACCCTATTATTATTGGATCCATTACCCAATAACCCTAACAACCCAATACCCTATTCATAAATACCCTAATTACCTTACTACTGTGTACACCTACAGCCGCCACTTCTTCATCTGTCACCATATCTCTCTCACTCGACCTTCGCTCTCCCATCCTCCTCACCGTCGCTCCTCCACCCACAGCAGCTTGATCATTCCCCGGTGCACCTCCCTACTACCTCGACGCCACAAAGCCGCAGTCGACGCTAACAGCCCGCAACCTCCGCTACAGCGCCTCCCCCATGCTCCACCCATCCTCCTCGCGACTGCAGACCACCAGCCATCTCCTCCCCAGCGCGAGCCCCCATCGCATCGTCCCCCTTAGCGGCTGTGCTGCCCCACCATGCGGGCAGCTCTGTCCCGCACCGTTCTCGCCGTCGCTTCCTCCGTGTGCAGCCCCCTGCCACTGCCTAGCCGTCGTTGCGCCGCCTGCCCCCCTGGCCGCTGATGCCTCACCACAGCGACAACAGTCCTAACTCCATGCCAGAACCGAAGCATGGGTTGCTATGATCATGGGCTTTGATTATGTCGATTATGGGCCGTCCATTCTATCAGATCTTGATCTCTTGATCCTGGTCGCCTGATCCTCCATTTGATCATCACCAAGCCATTGGATCTAGGCCGTCCGATCGTTGATCATCACAATCGTGATCATCATCTCCATCATCATCAATATCTTGATCTCGACCGTCGGATCTCTTTTGATCATCGCGATCATGATCATCATCTTGATCTTGATCTTCGATCTCAGCCGTCCGATCGACCGATCACACTTGATCTTGGCCCTTGATCGTCTCGTTCATCTTCTACTTGATCCGTGCTTGTGTTCGTGGTTGCGATTGTGATCGTGTGTTCGTATTTGATTCGTGATCCGTGTATTGTGCTCGCCTCCCGGGATCCATTCCCATTATTCCTTCATCGGATTCGTTGTCTACACCCTAAGGCAAGTATTCTTCTTGTACAAATTATTGTTCTAGTACAAGCATTTAATTGAAAATACTGCAAATAGATAGTAGTTGTGACTCCTCCTTGTCTTATCATTTTTTGATCTAAATTATTCCCCATCGATTCCATAATCTCAAGAGTCACAACCCTTCGTTGATATGTTTACAAACTAATTGGACCCCGTTATCTTCTAATCACTTGAACATGGTACCCTTGACTTGTAGACGTGTATTGTGTGATGTAGTGTGGTGATCTTACATTCTTTTGAGTTGATAAATACAAGTGACTTGCTGATTTGATCCCTAATGCATCCGTATTGGTATCACACACTAATTTAGACTCACAATAGTCATTTATCATGCAACTTGTATATATAAGAAATCCATACTTGCTGCTGTTCTTGTCTTTACTTACTGTTTCGACCCCAATAAAATTAAAATATAAACTTGATCCCTGAATATGAAATGTATCCCTAAGTGTCTAGTTGTCAATAACATCCAGAATTTTTAAATTCCGAGTTATGGTCTAGGAGATATCGCAGATTTACTGCCGCTGTGTCAGTAGTCGTAGATTCATAAAAAAACTGATGCACCTCTTTAGCTTACAATTATTTCAACTATGCTACCAGTAAGTAATTGGCTTGAAATTTTGCATGCTGTTACTGAACAACCTAGAGAATATTCCCTAATTTTCTCAGAATTAATTAATAATGTTTCAACCCTGTTTCATATGTATAAACTCGGATTCACAAATTCTGGCTGAATACAAATGCTATATAGTTCGCTGTTTTGACACATGCTACCACAACTTTTATGTACCTTAATTATATGAGTTGGAACCGGGTAGGAGTCTAGTTTCTAGACCTTCTGACGGATTTACAATTGCTATTTTGTAGCAACGGGGATCGCAGTTTTGGTGCAGCAACCTCATGCTGTCCAGATTTGAGATTTTCGTTGATTTTGATACTTTGATTTGTTTTAACACTCGAACATGTATCCTACCTACTCTAGACTTGTTCCATGTTCTTGATTATGTTTACTTGACTTGTTTCGCACACTTTCATGCTTGCTTGATGATACTAATAAATAACAAGCCGGGGTTTAAGAGAAAGGCCATAGTAGTGGACAATATAGGTAAGTATACTCGGACGGAGGCCCGTGTTTTCCATGATTACAAGTTATATGGAACTAAGTGACACGTCAGGGGTTGGCGGGGGCCACCTCTAGAATCTATGGGGGCCATCTCTAGAATCCATTACATGATTACAAGTTATATGGAACTAAGTGCCACGTGGAACTAAGTGCCACGTCAGGGATTGACAGGGGCCACCTCTAGAATCCATTACCAATTACATGACATGATATAATTCTCGTTTACATGATGCCTGAGTACACCGCCCAATAAAATCCACTATCAGGCCTAAACAAAATTGCATTGACTATAGCAACCATGTGATAAAAGGATAGCACATGAAGTGCTACCTAGATAGTAATAACTACAAGACTTGAACATGATATATGCTTACTTGATACTTGATGACATGATACATGAAACTTGACACTTGAGCAAAATACTTGATACTTGTTACTTGATACTTGTACTTGATCACTTGACACATTAGACTTGTTACTTGTTACTCGACACTTGTACGTGATACTTATTACTTGATGCATGATACCCTTACATGTTCACTAGCCACTTGTTCTACTACTAGTGTTTGTTATCCAATCTTGTCACTCGAGTTGTCTTTCTTGCTATCTAATTTCTTGAATCCTCACAACTTGTTGCATCTCTATTACATTCTTGATTCCAAATCTTGTTCCATGTTGATTGTACTTGTTTTACTATTTGCGGCCCTAACTTGCACTAAGTGAGTTTATCTCGTTTTCCCTATTTTTTTCCCTTTTTATATTTATATATACAGACTATGGAGGCGAGTTGCCTACTGGAATTGGTGAGCAGACGTTCTAAGATTCGCTTAGAGAAAAGCTTGTTATAATTATCTTGTGTTTGAGTTTATTTCATTTTGTTGCTACTTGAACCTTGTAACGGGCTTATAGTCCCGAGTTTTATCTTTTATTCTAGTTATGAAAACCATTAGAATAATATTATTTGGTTTCAATTGTTTTCTGTTGTTTAATAAATTATTCATGCATGCGTGGATGTGTACATTTTGTTATATTCTTATTATGATGCTGAGTCGATCCTACAACTCATGAATGATGAAAATCATTCGCTGGGCTTTGTCATGCGCTCGTGTTCTGTGTTTTTGGAAAGCGGGGCATGACAACAAAGCCCATACTGTAACCCCCATTTCTGTTTATACGAAAATTCCTTGTATTCTTGTATTTTGTCTGTCTATAAATTTCTTCTATTCTTTTCTTGAACTCAATTGTACGAACTTCTATTTATGTTTCTCTTTCTCTCTTCTTTAATTTTGGTACTTCAAACATTTGATATGTATCATGCCACTGCTTTTATTTGATTATTTTGATTTAACCCAAACCTGCATATAAATTATTCAATTCTTTTGATCCCAAATTGCATGCATTTGAATATTCAACTATTTTGTTTGAGCCCAGACTCCTAACTCATCCCCAATTATTTTTTCCAGTTGTGCAAATTCTCAGTATATCTTCCTATTCAATTTCTTATAAATTACTTTCATTCCCCTAAATTTATCCCTAGTATTTAATGCATTTTTGGATCTTCTATGAAAGTTTTCTAAACATCAATTATTTTGTAGCTACTTTCTAATGATTATATATTTTTAACGAGTTCTAAACATCAATTATTTTGTAGCTACTTTTTAATGATTATATATTTTTAACGAGAATCATATTTCGTTCTACAATCATGTTTCATATACCAACCAATATTATTGAATTTTTTATTTTCATTTATGAAGCCCAAACCAAGTATATTCTTACTATTTTGATTTATTAATCCAAGCCCAATTCTTTAGCCCAAGATTAAACCCAAGCCCATAGCCTATTAACTATCCAAACCCAAGTGAACCCATATACTCAAGCCCACAATCAACCCATACCCAAACTTAACCAGACCCTTCTAATCTCTCCTCTAAATCCTAACAATCCTGTAACCCTATAACCCCACTAATTGCTCCCCCCACTAATCTAAATCCTAACCACCCACTAATCCCCACTAATTACTCTAACTAATCCCCCATAATCCCCTCCTAATCTATCAGACCCCCTGTCTTTATCTCTCTATCTCTCTCTTCCTTCCTCTTCTTCCTATATTCCGAAACCCGATGCCTAGCTCTGAGCTCCATCACCTCCGCCCTTGAGCTCTCACCTGCTGCTCACTCCGTCACTGCCAGTGCCCCCGTTCCTCTTCCTCCCCTACTGCCCACTATATCTCGACCTCACCCTTGCCACAAACCAACACACTACCACCCGAGCTCCCCTTGGCTGCTGCCGACCAGCCACCAATACCTGCGACCTCCTTAAACTGCCTTGCTGCAACTCGATAACACCCTCTGCCACCATCATAAGCACCCTGAAGCACCTCTGCATCCCCTCGTTGCCTTGCTGCACCACCAACCACCATCACCACAACTCACCCCGATGCCTTCCTCCTTCGTCGTCGCAACCACCATTGACACGCCCTTCGACTGCTTGCCTCCCACAACCTGGAGCCCACACCCGAGCTCCCCTTGGCTGCTGTCGACCAACCCTCTCCACCACCCACGGCCTCCACGATGACCAAGGACCACTAAGTCCCTGCCATTGCCATTGCCATTGCCATTGTCGCAGCTTTTTTTCCTACCTTTGCCCAACTCCAGCAACCACATCTTCCTCGAATGCCCCTCCTCCCACCACACACACCATCACCGACCACCGAAGCTCCTTCAACCAATCATCGCCACCATCCCCCGCCATCACTTCCATCGCTCTGCTACCGACCTCCACAGTAGCGCCACCGCCTTTGCCTTCATCCACAATTGAGCTCCTCCTCCTTCGCCGCTCCTTCCGACCATCTCCAGCCACCCTCATCCAGCTGCTCCATTACTGGTCGACTGCCATCACAGCCAACCCCGATGCCACCTTACTGCTGCCTCCTTCCGCACATGCCGAACATCTCGAGACTCCATGCTGCAACAACCCCTTGCCTCGCTTGCTGCCTCCCCGACCGACCACCACCCTCATCATCGCCACAGATCCAACAAACCACTATCGTCGCTGCTCACCGACTACAGCACCCCCATCTCCGATGCCCCGCCATTGCCAACATTCTCCGTCTACACCTGTGACCGTCAAGACACCCTTGACGCACACCTGAGCCTCCTTGCCATTGCCTCACCACTGTCGCCTTCCATCGCAATAGCCCCCCTTACTGCAGTTGCTCTTGTTGTTGTTGTCGTGTGTCCGAGCAACTCCAATCAATCGCAACACCAAAGTAGACCTCGCCCTGTGTTGTTGTGCTGTCGTCGGTGTTGCCGTGTTGTTGTTGCTCTCGCAGTTGTTGTCATCTCTCTCGCCGTGCATTGCATTTGCATTGTAGTCATCGTAATCTACGTCATAAAAGGCAAGTACTCTCTTGTACACTCTTTTGTTCCCATACAAGCTTTGTTTTGAATTCCGCAAGTAGACTTTGGTTAATTCATCGTGTTACAACCTTGTTCCTTTCCGTCTTGTTGATTGATCGTGATCCATTATTATGTGCTAGCCTAATCAATTATTTTTAATTCTATGCGAATATTGTGATCTTGAATACCCCTCATGTAGAACCCCGTATTTTCAAATATTATTTTATTATTTGAAAATGAATTTAAATGAATTTTTGAGGATTTAATTGATATTTTCTAAAAAGATCTATCTTTTGTACACGTGCAAAACACGTGCAAATGACTTTTGAGATGCATGAAAAATTAAGTTTTCTTTATGAAAAATCATTATTTATTATTTTGGAATTATGTAGTATTTTTCCGGATTTTTCTGAATTTAATTAGTACTATTTGCAAATTTTAAGAAAAGAAGGACCTTTTTGTAAAATTGACATTTTTAAGGGCTAAAGTGCAAAATTGGCATTCTGGACGTTTTAAACAGTATTGGTTAAGATTTAGAAGTATATTTTCTATTAAATCCTAATTTTAATGAATTTTGGATGAGTTTCCAAGAGTAGATAGATATATATATAAAATTGTATTTTGAAGGGATTGTTTTGCAAATGTATTTGGAAACCCTAAAACCTAATTCCCGGCCTATATAAAGAGAGTTGCAGCCGTCATTCGCTGCATAACTCAGATCTTATTATATTATTTTTTTTGGTGATTTGGAGAGGAGTTCTTGGATCTAGCAAGAGGAAAGCTTTTGTGGATTCTTCTTGATTCTAAAGGTGAGTGATATGAACTTGCTTTGTCTATGTGAATGATTATGTGTTGCTTGTTTTGATAATTTGTAACTTGCATATGGTCGATGCCATGGTTGTTATTATTTTATGCATGTGAAATCTATGAAAGATTAGTAGATCTCGATCGACAATTCTTGATTGCTTGAAACATGTTAAAGATTTGATTATGATTATTGAAGATAAGAAATTGGATGGATGAATCCCTGGACCTTGTGATTACGAATCAGATTAGATTGGAGTTGAGGAAGAGATTTGGTATTGAGATAGGCTCCAGTATTGATTATTGATTTCAGACCTAATTGGTGAGATTTGTAGGCTGACAGTCGACTGGGACTATGTATCAGTCGACTGGTACGACCCTAATATTGTACCTTCAGTCTTTTGAGGATTCGTTCGGGACAGTCGACTGAGACCCTATTCAGTCGACTGGTCTGCCGAATATTTTGTTTGTAAAGTGTCTCAGTTTCTCGTCGGGACAGACGACTGATGATTTCTTTGAGTCGACTCTAGTGTTTGGAATGTTTCTTGAGAATTATTGATAATTGTCTCGGGTAAGTCGACTGATGGGTTTCTTGAGTCGACTTACTGCACTTGTTAAAATCTTGGATATTGGTTCTCGGGGCAGTCGACTTACTATAGAATAGGTCGACTGGTGCTGATGAGTTTTCATGATCTTGAGGGTTCTTGATATCTTTAGTTTGTTTGTAGATGAATATGTTCGTCGGTGTCTTGGCATACCGGGTTCGTATTCTATCTATACCCTCTTAGTTTGTTTGTAGATGAATATGTTCGTCGGTGTCTTGGCATACCGGGTTCGTATTCTATCTATACCCTCTTAGTTTGTTTGTAGATGAATATGTTCGTCGGTGTCTTGGCATACCGGGTTCGTATTCTATCTATACCCTCTTAGTTTGTTTGTAGATGAATATGTTCGTCGGTGTCTTGGCATACCGGGTTCGTATTCTATCTATACCCTCTTAGTTTGTTTGTAGATGAATATGTTCATCGGTGTCTTGGCATACCGGGTTCGTATTCTATCTATACCCTCTTAGTTTGTTTGTAGATGAATATGTTCGTCGGTGTCTTGGCATACCGGGTTCGTATTCTATCTATACCCTCTTAGTTTGTTTGTAGATGAATATGTTCGTCGGTGTCTTGGCATACCGGGTTCGTATACTATCTATACCCTCTTAGTTTGTTTGTAGATGAATATGTTCATCGGTGTCTTGGCATACCAGGTTCGTATTCTATCTATACCATCTTTTGTTTTTGTAGATGGATATATGGGTATCCGATCTATGGCATTATTGGTGATCGATTGATGGACATACATCGTAGTCTTGAGATTTATTGATAGTTGGGCATGTTCAGAAATGTGAGGATTATTGTTTGTTCAGAACAGTCGACTGGTTCCTAAGACAGTCGACTGTAGCGTACAGTTAAGTTGTACATATTTTGAGAGAGATTGATTGATTGATACTTGATCGTTGGTATTGTTTCTTGACTCGGCTTCACTCATGTACTGGCCTATCGTTCTTGTTTCAGATTACATGTTCAGTTTATGTATTTTTGTTCAGTACATGTTGCTTATGTTTATTTGTTTTGTTTATGTTTGTTGTTTATATCACTCACACCATTTATGGCTGACCCCGTAGTTTTGGGGGTTAGGGTTCAGCTCTAGCCTCATGTGATGCAGGTTGCTTAGAGTTGGAGGCTTGGATTAGCTTTGGATTTTAGAGAGTGATATAATAGAGCCTTGGGTAAATTTGTAAAGAAAAAGGGTTGTAACAGTTAAATGTATTTTAAGGTGTTTTGTATTTCTGCTGCAATTGTAAAAGAATATTGTAATAAGGATTTGGAATAAAATGACTTGAGTTTTTGGTCTATGTATATTGTTACATTGAAGTGGATCGCTGGGAAAGTGCCACGTATTTTCTAAGTTATCATATTGGAAATTCGGGGCGCTACAGATTTGGTATCAGAGCATGCTTCAATAGTAATGATAGACATAGTATGAAAACCAACCTAGGTGTGGACACTAGTGAGTGAGTACCTAGGTGTGGACATTAGAGGTGTGAGTATCACATAGAATTAAATTATGATGTTTTGTTTGAGGTCATGGTGTGGTTATAGTTTTGCCATAGGATTTTGACGTGAGTTTGAATTGTGTGGTGATGCTCTACCTTTACCCTCGTTTTGCAGTATTCAAAATGGTTGCACCCAGGAGCAGAAATGGAGGCAACAATGAGGATGGATCGGGTAGTTCTCGAGGAACGGGAATTGACCTGGAAGCTGAATTCGCCAAGGTGTATCAGACATTGGACGCACTGATGGCAGTTAATTTGGCACATATTCGGAACCAAGATCAGAATTATAGGATTGGACAGGTGTTTATTAACACTGATTTCACCAAGCAGGACGAGACGCTCAAGAGAAAGAGGTCAACATCAGATCAGGAAGGGAAGGAATCCCCAGCGAAGCAAATCAAGCTCAGCAATCCAGTGCAGAAGGCACCAGCAACTAAGGAAGTGACCTGTTTTTACTACAAGCAGGCAGGACATAAAAGAGGGAATGTCCGAAGTTGGCAAAGCAGACTTGTTTTTAGTGTGGTCAAGTAGGGCACATTCGACAACAATGCCCACAGCTGAAGAAGGAGAAGGCAGGGAAAAACACGGATCCGAGGCAGGGGCGAGCATTCGCATTGACTGAAGAGGATGCGGGCAATCCAGAAATGTGATCTGTGTGTGCAAGAATTTTAGAATTTATTCTTTTGTATTAAGTAAAACTTTATTTTGGGAATAATTGAAGATTGAGTATTTTCTTCATATAACAAGTTATTTAGATTTAATGGAATAAAGACAAAGTTTTATTTGATACTGTTTTCTTGCATACAATTGTGTCGCTCATTTATTGATAGTCTTAGTATGGAGCTTAAGGTGTTTCCAAGCAAGGTCTTGAGGTGGCTATCCTTAGTCATTCTTTTCTAAGGAGGGAGTGGCCACTGATTCTTGGAAGGATGAAGCAGATGTGGAAGATCAGAGTGGGATGCAGAGGTTCAGTAGTTGTTGCAGTTGGCTTCCGATGGCAAGTTATCAGAGTCGCGCAGCGGAAGACTGACTTTTCTGAATTCTTTGCATGTTTGTGTTTATTTGTGTGATGTATTTATGTTGATGGAATGCATTCTATGATGTGATTATATTTCCTAAAGTTATAATTCTATCTATGAGTTTTCAATCATTGTTAGTGGGTTTGTTTGGATCTCATTAGCCGTAGTTCTGAGGACAGAACTCTTCTAAGGAGGAAGTAATGTAGAACCCCGTATTTTCAAATATTATTTTATTATTTGAAAATGAATTTAAATGAATTTTTTAGGATTTAATTGATATTTTCTAAAAAGATCTATCTTTTGTACACGTGCAAAACACGTGCAAATGACTTTTGAGATGCATGAAAAATTAAGTTTTCTTTATGAAAAATCATTATTTATTATTTTGGAATTATGTAGTATTTTTCCGGATTTTTCTGAATTTAATTAGTACTATTTGCAAATTTTAAGAAAAGAAGGACCTTTTTGTAAAATTGACATTTTTAAGGGCTAAAGTGCAAAATTGGCATTCTGGACGTTTTAAACAGTATTGGTTAAGATTTAGAAGTATATTTTCTATTAAATCCTAATTTTAATGAATTTTGGATGAGTTTCCAAGAGTAGATAGATATATATATAAAATTGTATTTTGAAGGAATTGTTTTGCAAATGTATTTGGAAACCCTAAAACCTAATTCCTGGCCTATATAAAGAGAGTTGCAGCCGTCATTCGCTGCATAACTCAGATCTTATTATATTATTTTTTTTGGTGATTTGGAGAGGAGTTCTTGGATCTAGCAAGAGGAAAGCTTTTGTGGATTCTTCTTGATTCTAAAGGTGAGTGATATGAACTTGCTTTGTCTATGTGAATGATTATGTGTTGCTTGTTTTGATAATTTGTAACTTGCATATGGTCGATGCCATGGTTGTTATTATTTTATGCATGTGAAATCTATGAAAGATTAGTAGATCTCGATCGACAATTCTTGATTGCTTGAAACATGTTAAAGATTTGATTATGATTATTGAAGATAAGAAATTGGATGGATGAATCCCTGGACCTTGTGATTACGAATCAGATTAGATTGGAGTTGAGGAAGAGATTTGGTATTGAGATAGGCTCCAGTATTGATTATTGATTTCAGACCTAATTGGTGAGATCTGTAGGCTGACAGTCGACTGGGACTATGTATCAGTCGACTGGTACGACCCTAATATTGTACCTTCAGTCTTTTGAAGATTCGTTCGGGACAGTCGACTGAGACCCTATTCAGTCGACTGGTCTGCCGAATATTTTGTTTGTAAAGTGTCTCAGTTTCTCGTCAGGACAGACGACTGATGATTTCTTTGAGTCGACTCTAGTGTTTGGAATGTTTCTAGAGAATTATTGATAATTGTCTCGGGTAAGTCGACTGATGGGTTTCTTGAGTCGACTTACTGCACTTGTTAAAATCTTGGATATTGGTTCTCGGGGCAGTCGACTTACTATAGAGTAGGTCGACTGGTGCTGATGAGTTTTCATGATCTTGAGGGTTCTTGATATCTTTAGTTTGTTTGTAGATGAATATGTTCGTCGGTGTCTTGGCACACCGGGTTCGTATTCTATCTATACCCTCTTAGTTTGTTTGTAGATGAATATGTTCGTCGGTGTCTTGGCATACCGGGTTCGTATTCTATCTATACCCTCTTAGTTTGTTTGTAGATGAATATGTTCGTCGGTGTCTTGGCATACCGGTTTCGTATTCTATCTATACCCTCTTAGTTTGTTTGTAGATGAATATGTTCGTCGGTGTCTTGGCATACCGGGTTCGTATTCTAGCTATACCCTCTTAGTTTGTTTGTAGATGAATATGTTCGTCGGTGTCTTGGCATACCGGGTTCGTATTCTATCTATACCCTCTTAGTTTGTTTGTAGATGAATATGTTCGTCGGTGTCTTGGCATACCTGGTTCGTATTCTATCTATACCCTCTTAGTTTGTTTGTAGATGAATATGTTCGTCGGTGTCTTGGCATACCGGGTTCGTATTCTATCTATACCCTCTTAGTTTGTTTGTAGATGAATATGTTCGTCGGTGTCTTGGCATACCGGGTTCGTATTCTATCTATACCCTCTTAGTTTGTTTGTAGATGAATATGTTCGTCGGTGTCTTGGCATACCAGGTTCGTATTCTATCTATACCCTCTTAGTTTGTTTGTAGATGAATATGTTCGTCGGTGTCTTGGCATACCGGGTTCGTATTCTATCTATACCATCTTTTGTTTTTGTAGATGGATATATGGGTATCCGATCTATGGCATTATTGGTGATCGATTGATGGACATACATCGTAGTATTGAGATTTATTGATAGTTGGGCATGTTCAGAAATGTGAGGATTATTGTTTGTTCAGAACAGTCGACTGGTTCCTAAGACAGTCGACTGTACCGTACAGTTAAGCTGTACATATTTTGAGAGAGATTGATTGATTGATACTTGATCGTTGGTATTGTTTCTTGACTCGGCTTCACTCATGTACTGGCCTATCGTTCTTGTTTCAGATTACATGTTCAGTTTATGTATTTTTGTTCAGTACATGTTGCTTATGTTTATTTGTTTTGTTTATGTTTGTTGTTTATATCACTCACACCATTTATGGCTGACCCCGTAGTTTTGGGGGTTAGGGTTCAACTCTAGCCTCATGTGATGCAGGTTGCTTAGAGTTGGAGGCTTGGATTAGCTTTGGATTTTAGAGAGTGATATAATAGAGCCTTGGGTAAATTTGTAAAGAAAAAGGGTTGTAACAGTTAAATGTATTTTAAGGTGTTTTGTATTTCCACTGCAATTGTAAAAGAATATTGTAATAAGGATTTGGAATAAAATGACTTGAGTTTTTGGTCTATGTATATTGTTACATTGAAGTGGATCGCTGGGAAAGTGCCACGTATTTTCTAAGTTATCATATTGGAAATTCGGGGCGCTACACCTCATCATTCCATGCATTACACAAACACATGATAAAGAAGCGTAGTTTAAGAATACATGATGTGTCTTAATGCTATTTGATTGTGGCGTGATATAAAGATGTGAGTACTAATCATATGTGCAATGCCATAGAAATAATAATTCTTGCTATGAAAACAGTAGATTTCACCCCTACTACTGTATTTGGATGTTTGTTAAACTCTCATCAAAATACTATATGTTGTTAAGGTTTCAATCACTATTTATTTCAATGTTTTAACTCTGCATGTTGTCTGCCCGAGATTGAAATGAGATTTATACCTAATTAAAGTTAAAACCAATTAGAATCTATTTCATAATAATTTTATCTCTATGAATCTAGTTTTTGGAACTTATTACGGATCAAGATTTTGAGTTGTAGGCTGCAAGTTATCAAATTTTTAGTACTGTATGGTTTTTAATTTCCAAATTTGAAGTACACTTCCATGATTTATTGACCAAAACATTGTATTAATAGTAGAATAAAGACTTGAAATTTACCAACATGTGATTAGGAATCACTTTATAATTTTTGTAAGATTTTTAAATGATTTTACTGCTGATTTATACATATAAAAACTTGACCCTTAGGCTGCTGCCAGAACACTAGAACAGTAAAGAATCAATTGTTAAAACTAACTTATGTGGCTATAAAATATTGTGTGAATATGCGTCGAAACCGTAAGAGAGTCTAGTTTCTAGAAATCCTGACGAAACTGAATTCACTTTCCTGTAATAGTGGGAAAGTTAGTTTTTGTACAACAACGTCTTGCTGTCCAGTATTCGTATTTTCATGATTTTAAATATAAATATGTTTTTTCCTTGCATTATGATTTGAAATACATTACATGCCTTGCATAGCTTTTGATACTTCCTTGATCATGTCCTGATACCCGTTCTCATTACCTCATGTTCATGTTTAATTATTGTAAAAGAATAACAAGCCGGGGTATTAAGGGTAAGACCTAGTAGTGGATGCTATAGGAGATTGTACTTAGAAGGGAGCTCATGTTTCCCAAGCTAGTGATTCTGTTATCTGTCACATGGAACTAAGTGCCACATCATGGGTGATGGGGGCCACTTCTAGACTGTACGGGGCCACCTCTAGACTCCATTACATGATTACATGATTACATGATTACACATTCACAAGTTACATGAAACTAAGTGCCATGTAGAACTAAGTGCCACATCATGGGTGATGGGGGCCACCTTTAGACTCCACCACTTGACTACATGATTTTCCTAGTACTTGACCCTGTATAATTTTCCACTAGAGTCTAAACATCAACTTGTTTGTATGCACCCGAACCTGTGATATGGAATATAGAATTGCATTGATTAGATATGACTGATTAAATGAATAGACTTAAGATTAATACTGAGCACATGCATATTACTGTTTACATGTTACATATCATGTTTACAAGTTATATGATTCCTGTTTACCAGTTTCATGATTCATGTTTATTTGTTACATGCTCGTTTACCAGTTTCATAATTCATGTTTATAAGTCAAGTTTACATGATCCTCGTTTACATGTTGTATTTTCCCGTTACATGACTTGTTTCTTGTATACATGATTCTCTCTTCTTTGCTATATTCTTGTCCTTATTCATTCACTTGTACTACTTGCGGCCCGTTACTCGCTATAATGGGACCATCTATCATTCTTTTGAGTTAATGTTATACAGGTACAGTGATGGAACACTGAAGGAACTTGGCGAACTACTTACTGGATTGTTCATTCTCGGACTTATTGTAAGTTCTTGTATCTTAGATACTGGTTATTGCATTATATTCGTGTTCCTATAATTATTATAGTATTGTTGAGCTTACTGGTATTGTACAGCTTATGGATGATATGAGTTGGATACTTATATCATTCGCTGGGCATCAGTTTCGTGCCCGTATTTTCGTATAATGGGAAGCGGGGAATGACACTTACTTACGTTGCGCAAGTTCCGTCACAACTCCCAATCTAGTGCTTGTCCTTATGTTTGAAATAACCTAAGCCGCCTAGAGCTAGCTCGATCCTACCAGACTTAAATGTACAAAAACTAGGAATACTAGCCCCACTGGCTAAATCCTATGATCAATTCATTCACTGCCGGTAATCCTGGATCTTGCTCAGCCTCTACTGCTCACAACACAAAGTCTCAACAACATCCTTATTAGGGTTCTCACAATAACCCTAACTTTAAACACTAACCACCACTTGGTTCATCCTAACAAAATATTCTTTTCTTTCCTTCATCTCTGGAAACATCACTTTTCCACCAAACATCTCAATTAAGATTTGTCTCATTCCAAATCCAAACATCCAGTTATCCACAATCGTTTTTTCATAACTCTTCTATGATTTAATAAATATTTCACTTCCTTAAAGATCCCCATTATTTATAGGAACAAACAATTTAATTATACTTCTTTAAATTCAAGTCACAATACTCCTTTCCATAGTTGAAATCACCCACAAATTTCTCGAAAATTTATCAACTACAATAAAAAGTGAAATAATCCTTTCTCAATTCTGGGATCTATCCCCAAAATCTGAAATTCACATTCCTTTAAGACCGAAAAATAGCTCCTTAAGATAGAATCTCCAAATTATCAATAAACTAAAGCAAGTTCTTTAATAAAGTCTGAAACTTGCAACTTTAATTCATGATCAACAACTCATTCAAAAACTTCACATTAGTGCTAAATGTAAACTTGCATATATAAATATATATATCCATATCCACCCTATGGTTTGAAATCTCAATCAATCAAAAAATATATAAAAAATTCTGATTTGAATCCAAGATTTATTTATAACCATTTATATAAAAAAATTGGATATTAAATAACTTAAATAACTTTCCCAAAAGCAAAATCTAAGCCCCGGGTTCGAACCCGTGACCGCACAAACACAGCTTGCCAGCGCGCCAGCGTCCACAGTGCGGGTGATGACCAGTAAGTCCAATGCGCTAGCTATCATCTAGATTAAGAGAATTTAGATGAACAGCCCCGACCCGAACCACTGTTCAAGCCCTGACCCTTAATGGCCAAAACTCCATCTTTCCAAATTTGATTCTTTCGAATTAATAACCCAATATTTCATATTCCAATCAATTCATAAAAAAATTACTCCATAAAATAATTAATTAAACGTAAAGATCTCATCTTTCAATGATCAACATGAATATTTAGAACATATGATAAATTCTAATCATCTAGAATATTATATGGGTTCATTAAATCAATTTCCACGAATAAAAATAAGATCTTTCATGCACAAGAATATTCATTACTCAATAACAAATCAAATAGGAATTTCATGCCATCAAGATTTGATTTTTTTTTATCTTATATTAACATCCAATCTTTATCTAACAAACACTCTTCATAATCATTGATAAATCTGTTAATGTCCACATTTTGGAACAATAATCTGAATGCAATTAGACAATTAAACTCTCTATCTTTGGTAATTTATTCTTCTTTTCTCTTTTTCATAGGAAACAGCCTAAAAGCAACTAAATGAAGTGGATTCAAGATTTACTCAAGACTAATCCATCACTGTGAGGATGATACACTGAAATGAAGAACCTTAATTTTGCACTTGTTAGAAGCTCTTGAGTACAGTCGACTGATTCCTTAACGACAGTCGACTGAACAGAGTGGGTTGAGTTTCCGTAGCTTCGTAGAACAGTTGACTGACTCATAGTCAACAGTCGACTGCTCTGACTGGTTTGAGTTTCCAAAAGTTTGCGGAACAGTCGACTAATTCTTAGCCAATAGTCGACTGAACTGGCAGTCAACGGGAATTAGAGATAAGCACAGTGAGATACACCCTCATCCAAATCCGCAAAACAAATCAGATTGAGCTATCAAAAACCAGGAAACAAATATTGTATAACTGAAAATAACAACTTCCCAAAAATCAAGAGATCTGGTCTGGTAGTTAATGAAGAGGATTTGACTCAATCCATATCCGGTAGTTGAGGAGATTGAAATCTAGAGCTTGAGATCTGCAGAGGGGGAAAAAGAAGCTATAAAAAGAGGATCGATCGAAGGATCAAAGGAGGAAGAAACAAGGAGAGGAGATAGAGAGAACGGCAACTCGGCAGGGATAGGAGAACAAGTCGACTTCAGAGGGATCAAGTCGACTTCTGGCTGATTGGTTTCAAGCTGATCATCATACAAATCAGTGTTTCTTCTTCTCTCTTTAATCTTTGTTCTTTGTTAAATTCATTAGAGTCATGTATTCAAAACTGTTAGTCAATAAAAATTGGATTATGTGCAACTAAATTCATTTTAGGCAGATTGAAACCTTAGTCATGTAATAAATCTTCTTTTGCATTACTCCGATCACTTATTGATTAAACCTGGTAGTTCGGGATCAAATTTATAATATGCAGCTTTTGATACTTGACATTCTTACTATTCAAGTATTGTTAAACTCAACGTATTTGTTGATGAACAGTCGACTGACTCCTTACGACAGTCAACTGAACTGACGTTCTGGTTAACACAACCAAAGTTGAGCTATCAAGTTTGCTTATTATAAAATTGAATTTGTTACATGAGCAGATTTAGATGATCGAATCTAGTGCTTATGATTAGTAACACAAGAACTCATTTGGGTTCTGGGGTTTAATCAACTTGGAGGATCTATATTTGATACCAACTTCTAGAGCTTTGAGTGTTTGTTAATTTTCACAGTTTCTATACTTTCTTCAAGTGCAACTTAGTAGATATCATGCTAAAACACTTAAGGAGAGAAAGGAATTAGAGTAGATACCATGCCTAATTTCTTAGCCCAGGGAAATCTTTAATTTAAGAAGTAGATACCATGCTCTTAAATGAACAAACATGAGTGATCAGAGTAGTGTAGAAGTTGATCGAACATTCTTGGCTATAGGTGGAAATCGAGCCCAACTAATTCAATAGATATTTTTGTGACTCAAATCTCATTTCCTTTCATGTTACATTTAGAAATGAAACTTAATAAAAGCTTTCTGATTATTGATTAGTAAGTTAATTACTACAATTTCTGTGGGATCGACCCTTGCTTTTCACTACGCTTATGAAAACGATTCGTACACTTGCGAGGTTTTATAATTTGTGTTTAGATTATCTATTCATTTAGATAACTGAATTATCAACAATCATCTCACAAAAAATCATCATATTCATGATAATATAATCATATTTCACAAAGATTTAAATCCTAGCATGATTATATACTGTTCATGAGTAATAAAAACACTTCAAGCGACATGGAGTAGACGCCCACCTTTTTGCAGATTGAATGACAAACAAGAAAACCCTTCTCCTCCTCAAGAAGTTGATCTCCTTTCTTGAACCACCAAAATCACTAAGGAAAAGAAAAGAAAAGGCTGCTGAAAATTCATATTGCTCATATTTATATAGCCGGCCCAGATTTTAGGGTTTCTTTGGGGATGTTTTACAAATAAACCCCATAGAAGTCCCAATTTGCAAAAATTATTATTTATTCAGTTAAATCAAATAAAAATAGATAAAATTTCATTCCTTGATTTCATCTATTGAAAAATGGCCCCCAATTTTAGCCAACAAAGTTATAAATTAAAATTTTACCTATAAATGGCTTTTTGCAAATAAGTCCTTTTCTTTCGAAATATTTACAAAAGCGATTTCTCTTATTCAGAAAATCCCATAAATTAAAATATATCCAATTATAAATCAGATAATTTATTTAAAAACTCAAAACTCAAAAATTTTGTATTTCAAAATATTTGCACATGTGTTGCACGTGCAAAAACAACAATTTCACAAAAAATCAAAATAGTTAAATAAATAAATTAAAAATAATTAATTAATTCAAAATATTATATTAAAAATTATGGGGCGTTACATCACTCCCTCCTTAGAAGAGTTATGTCCTCAGAACTACTGCTAATATGGGAAAACAAACAATTGCAATACAGAAATTACACAAACAATTCTGGAAAATCAGTCTTCATTCGGTCCGCGGACTCCCAAGTAGCTTCCTCGAATAGCTGGTTCCTCCACAACACCTTGACCATAGGTATGACCTTAATTAGTAGAACCTTCTCTCGGTGATCCAAGACCTCCACAGGCTGCTCTTTGTAACTCAAGTTCAACTGCATTCCTTCCGGTTCTTCTGATAGCTGATGATTCTGATATGGCACGTACTTCCTCAGCATAGACACATGGAATACGTTGTATGCCTGTGCCAACTCTTCTAGTAGGTCCAATCTGTAAGCTGCCTTCCCAATCCATTTTAGAATCGTGTAAGGTCCAATATACCTTGGTGCCAATTTATCTCCTCTTCCGAATCCGATGACTCATTTCATAGGTGATACCTTCAGAAAAACTACATCTCCATCCTCAAACTCCAAATCTCAGCGTCGAACATCTGCATAAATCTTCTTCCTGCTTTCAGCTTCGACTAATCTCCTCCGAATGAGTTCAATCTTCTCTGAATTCTGCTGCACGATTCTGGCCCGAACATCTGCCTCTCGCCAACTTCATACCAATAAATAGGTTTTCTGCACTTCCTCTCGTACAAAGCCTCATACGGTGCCATGCCAATACTCGTATGATAACTGTTATTGTAAGAAAACTCCACCAATGCTAAATACTTCTCCCAACCTCCGCTGAAATCCATTACACAAGACCTCAACATATCCTCTAGTACTCGATTCACCCTTTCAGTTTGTCCATCTATTTGTGGATGAAACGCTATACTAAAGTCAGTCCTGGTCCCTAAATTGGTTTGAAAACTCTTCTAAAATCTTGATGTGAACCTTGCATCTCTGTTGGAGACGATAGTCACAGGAACTCCATGAAGTCTCACGACCTCCTCAATATAAACCTCGGCCAACTTCTCTAATGACCATGTGCCAACTTGGTCAACCTATCCACAATGACCCAGATCGAGTCAATGCCCTTCGGACTCCTTGGTAAACTAGTCACAAAGTCCATACTGATATTCTCCCATTTTCACTCCGGAATGGGCAAAGGCTGCAATAACCCTCCAGGCTTCTGATTCTCCGCCTTGATCTGCTAACAAGTCAAGCACCTTACCACTAAGTCGGAAATATCTCTTTTCATGCCTGACCTCCAAAAATACTGCTTAATGTCTTTCTACATCTTCGTGCTCTCGGGATGTACGGACAATAGTGTCGTATGTGCTTCCTTCATAATCATTTCATTCAAATCTTCTCTTTCTGGCACACACAACCTACCTCTCATCCATAGGACATCATCTTGAATCCGAAATTCTGACAACTTGTTGTTGGAATTCTGCTCCTTCATTTTCTGATGCTCTACGTCTGAATTCTGGCCCTCAGTCATCTGTTCCCTCAAAGTAGGCTGAAGTCTCAACTGTGCCAACAATGCCCCCAAACCTTGTAATACCACCTCGATACCTACCTGATCCAACTCCTCAGTAGACTCCTCAGTAGACTCCTACTGCATCATGATTAGTCAAGACAGACTAACCTTCCGACCGAGTGCATTGGTCACCATATTCGCTTTTCCTGGATGATACTTGATCTCATGACGAATGTCCTCCAAAACTCCCAATCACCGTCTCTGACGTAGATTCAGATCACTTTGCTGATAGATATACTTCAAACTTTTGTGATATGTGTACATGTTAACCTTCTCACCATATACATAATGCCTCCACTGTTTCAAGGAAAAATGATGGTTGCAAGCTCCAATTCATGCATTGGATTGTTCTTCTCATGAGGATGCAACTGCCTCGACCCATATGCAATGACCTTCCCTTCTTGCATCAGAACACATCCCAAATCTTGGTGAGACGCATCACTGTAGATATCATAATCTACACCCATTCGCGGCAACACGAGAATAGGTGATGTCGTCAACTTCTCCTTCAACTCTTGGAAACTAGCTTCACACTTGTTCATCCATTTGAAATCCACATTCTTCTTAGTCAGTCCTGTCAACGGAACTACTATCTACGCGTAATCTTAAATGAAACACCGATAGTATCCTGTCAACCCCAAGAAACTTTGGACCTCCTTCACTGTTGTTGGTCTAAGCCAAACCTTAACTGCTTTAATCTTCTGAGGGTCAGTAGACACTCCCTCCATAGAAAGGATGTGACCCAGAAATGCCACCTCAGACTACCAGAACTCACACTTCGACAACTTGGCGTACAAATTCTGCTTTTGCAACATCTTCAAAATCTCTGCTAAATGCTCAGCATGCTCTTCCTCTGACCTTGAGTATACCAGGATATCGTCAGAATACCACGATGAAAGAGTCGATGAATGACCGCAGAATCCTGTTCATCAAATTCATGAATATCGCTGGTGCATTCGTCACCCCGAACGACATCACCAGAAACTCATAATGCCCATGCCGCATCTTGAAAGCTGTCTTGTGCACATCTTCCTCCTTAACTCGGACCTGATGGTAAAAAATTGGATACTAAATAACTTAAATAACTTTCCCAAAAGAAAAATCCAAGCCCCGGGTTTGAACCCGTGACCGCACAAACACAGCGCGGCAGCACCCACAGTGCGCGGACGACGACTTGGAAGTCCAACGCGCCACCTATCATCTAGATTCAGAGAATCTTGATGAACAACCCAGACCCGAACCAATGTTCAAACCCTGACCCTTAATTGTTGAAACCCCATTATTACAAATTTGACTCTTTTGAATTAATCACCCAATATTTCATGTTCCAATCAATTCATAAAATAATTTACTCAATAAAATAGTGAATTAAACATGAAGATCTCATCTTTCAATGATCAACATGAATATTTAAAATATATGAAAAATTCTAGTCATCTACAATATTATATAGGTTCATTAAATCAATTCCACCAATAAAAATATGATCTTTCTTGCACAAGAATATTCATTACTCAATAACAAATCAAATAGGAATTTCATGCCACTAAGATTTGATTTTTTTATCTTATATTAACATTCAATCTTTATCTAACAAACAATCTTCACAATCATCTCACAAAAAATCATCAATATAATCATATTTCACAAAGATTTAAATTGTAGCATAATTCTATATTGTTCATGATTAATAAAAACACGTCAAGAGACATGGAGTAGATGCCCACCTTTTTGCATATTGAATCACAAACAAGAAATCCCTTCTCATCCTCAAGAAGTTGATCTCCTCTCTTGAAGCCACCAAAATCACTAAGGAAAAGAAAAGAAAATGCTTCTGAAAATTCCTACTGCTCATATTTATATAGCCGGCCCAAATTTTAGGGTTTCTTAGGGGATGTTTTACAAATAAAACCCCCTAGAAGTCCCAATTTGCAAAACTTATTATTTATTCAATTAAATCAAATAAAAATAAATCAAAATAGATAAAATTTCATTCCTTGATTTCACCTACTAAAAACCGGACCCCAATTTCAGCCAACAAAGTTTTAAATTCAAAATTTACCTCCAAACGACTTTTTTGCAAATAAGTCCCCTTCTTTGGAAATATTTACAAAGGCATTTTCTCTTTTTTAGAAAAATCCCAAAAATTAAAATATATCCAATTA
Source organism: Hemerocallis citrina (assembly GCA_017893485.1). Classification (NCBI taxonomy): domain Eukaryota; kingdom Viridiplantae; phylum Streptophyta; class Magnoliopsida; order Asparagales; family Asphodelaceae; genus Hemerocallis; species Hemerocallis citrina. The sequence goes on from CM030364.1 coordinate 220,699,538, forward strand.
TAAATCATATAATTTAATTAGCAACTCAAAACTCTAAAATTTTGCATTTCAAAATATTTGCACGTGCAAAAACAACAATTTCACAAAAATTTTAAATAATTAAATAAATAATATTAAAAAGTTATTTATTAATTTAAAATATTATATTAAAAATTATGGTTCGTTACACCTGCCTAGATCAGGGGCGTGTTTGCTTGGAATGCAGCGCCGAACGAAAGAGATGGTTCATCCAAGCGACACATGTCCATTGACCGTTGACTAGTCAACGGTGTTTCTGCACTTTCATGACTGGGGGCATGTTTGTTTGGTGCTTGCCACTGATCGTTGAAGGTGGTTTGACTCCGTGACACATGTCCTTTGACCGTTGACCGTTGACCGTTGACCAGTCAATAGTTTTAGGTGATTTCAATGATCAGGAGCACGTTTGCTCGGCGCTTTTCACCAAATGTTGAAGGTAGTTCGGCTGCATGATATGTGTCCCGTTGACCATTGACCATTGACCAATCAATAGGTTTTGGTGATTTCACGATCGGGGGCACGTTTGTTCAACGCCTGCCACTGAACTTTGTAGATAGTTCGACTGCGCGACATGTGTCCCGTTGACCGTTCACTAGTCAATAGGTTTTTGGTGTTTTTACGATCAGGGGCACGTTTGCTCGGTGCTTATCACCGAACATTGGAGGTGGTTCGGCAGCCCGACACGTGTCCCATTGACCAGTCAACGGGTTTTGGTGTTTTCACGATCGGAGGCGCGTTTGCTCGGTGTCTGCCACCAAACGCTGGAGATGGTTTGGTTGTGCGACACGTGTCCTGTGGACCATTGATAGTTGTCCAGTCAATGGATTTTGTGATTTCATGATCGGGGGCACGTTTGCTCGACGTCTGCCACCGAACGCTGGAGATGGTTTAGCTGCGCGACACATGTCCCGTTCACCATTGACCAGTCAACAGTTTTTTGGTGTTTTTACAATCCGGGGCACGTTTGCTCGGTGCTTGTCACCGGACGTTGGAGGTGGTTTTGCTGCGCGAACGTGTCCTGTTGACCAGTCAACGAGTTTTGGCATTGGATCTTCCTGACTGTTGGACTTCTTTTTTCATATTGTCATCACGACCGTTTTCTTGGGCTTTCCCAACATTTGGGGGCCCATGAGCTTGGGGAGCCTAAGTATCGCCCTTCATTCGCTATAAAACCTCCATCCTTCTTCTCTCTTCCCCCATTCTCTCATTTTTTCTTCTCAATTTTTTTTTTCTTCTCCGGCAGACTAGTCAGTCATTGTGGCAGGGCATTTGCTATTTCCGGCAAACTTTCCAACCGTAGCTATCACATCCAAGGTAAAAAAATATTTTTTGTTTATATATATGTTATTTTATCAAAGATGTCCACGGTATCCTCGGGAGACGAGACGTCCCCCTCGAGTCACGGTGGAGATAGGCAACTGGTTCTGCCTTCAAGAGTAGATAAAGGGAAGAGAGTGGCAGAGTCGATTGTTATCAACACAGTATTGGAGAGAACAAGAAAAGTGGGGGAGTTTGGTAGGCTTCCTAGCCCCTTGACGAGTCTTGGCGGTGTTCAGGACTACTCCGTTGATCTTTTGTCGAGAGTGGTGCACGGGATGACACCATTGTATGAGGAGAACGAGACTTGTGAGCACTTCGAGGTGGATGACATCTCTTTGATGCTTACGGGGGAGGATTTGAGCAGTATTCTGGAGTGTTTCATGATCCCGAAGGAGTTCGATCTTATCTTGTCAGGCCCGGACATCAGAGCATGTATGCCCACTTCTCCTGACCTATGTTTTTTTTTTCCGTTTGATGCTTTCCTAGTAGGTCTCTGTCTCCCCTACCCCCGTTCGTGAGCGAAGTTCTTCGCTGATATTCTCTGAGTCTTATTCAGTATATGCGAAACAAGTGGAGACTTGTGAATGGCTTTGTGCTGCACTGCCAGGCAGCGGGCATTGAGCCTTGATTGAATGTTTTGAGGAGGCTCTACAAGATTCATCAGAAGAATATGTCAGAGTTTAGATACTATCTTACTCCCCGTCGGGGGGTGAAGTTGATTGACAACCCCTGTAACACCCCAAATTCCAAATAAGACTGAATTCGAAGTTCCACAGGATCTTTACACCTCTTCGTACAATTTTACAAGGAACTAAATTTTTTTTTATTACAACAGAGTTTACATCAAATTAGCAGAAATATAAATTACAACATTATACATTAATTTAATAATAACTTGAACATTTCTTTAAGAAACAATCAATCTTTAGTCTTATCATTCACTTTATCCTGCATAGAAACTGTGGGTACGTCAGTTGCATACAACTGACGCCAGGATATAATACATCAATTTCTCTTACTTGGAAAACACATACTTTTCACAAAACAAACTAAGGGGGACTACCCTATTGATGTCGTATGTGAATGTGCATTTAGTCCTTAATGCAGTTATTAATATTTACATGACACTAATGCGCACTTGTTCGGATTCTATGCATCCCAAACTGCATAGGTCCGAGGGCAAGCACTTAATCATTCTTCATCTTGTAGGGTTCAATCCCTCGCTATGACTTAAACTACTACAGTAACTACGGTAAGTATCCTAGATGTTCTATGAATTACGAGCCCATGTCCAGACAGCCTGGAGGGGAATCCCACTGACATGACGCATCATGTAGACAACCTATGAAAAATTCAGCCTCCGTCATGGGATAATGGCACCACCCGTAGTCACCAAACACCCCACAAGTGTCGCCACCGGAACGATAATTCCGGAGACATGTTCACGTCATGACATGACGCATCATGTAGATAGCCTGTCAAACACTCTCACACTGCCAATCCGATGGTCCTCATACTTGTGTTTTTCTCTCACTTTCATCACATCTTCACTATGTATCTAAATCCATAAGTAATTGAATCATGAATAAAAATCAGCACTCTAGAATTCAGCGTTACCTCCACATCGGTCTTAAAAATATCAATCATTATCCATGACCCAAACTTGGTCACAATTTATCATATTTCTCTTTTCAAAACTTTCATTTCTTCCGATGTGAGGACTTAGCTAGAATTCTAGTCTAAATTCTCTTTTCATGTTCATTATACTTGTTCACAAATTTCACAATTCATCATGTTTCTTTTCAATCAATTTTCCATGCACAACTTGCATATTCTTAAACAATCTCACATTAAATTCTACCGATTAATTTATAAACCAAAATTTCATTTTGAGCTCTTCACAATTTTCTATGTTCAACAAAAATATTCTCATCTTTATTTACAAAAGAATTATAGTTTAAAGAAACTTTATTAATCACTTTTCCCAAAAATTTCTTCTAAACCTCATTATAATAAGTCAAAATGTTATAGAAAATTCTCCATAAAGTCTAGATATTTTTCTGATATTTCTAATAAATTTTTTTCTATTTTTAAAACACTTAAAATCTCAAAAATATAATATTTTATCCAAAAATCAAAAAATAAAAAGTTTGGCCGAAGCCAGGATTCGAACCGAGCACAACAGGCCCACCCGAGCTACAGTAACGCTCTTAAGGCACTACCAAAGACCAAAAAGGTCCACAGCGACTTGCTGTTTAAAGTGTAACTCAAATTACACTTAAATTTCAGTGCTCGGGTTTGAATAAAAATCAGATTTTGGAAAAAGAAAAAAACAGTGTTTCTACCGTGACTCGAACCCAAGACCTCTGGCTCCGCTCGCTATAGTAACACTCTTAAAATGCACTCGATGACCAATAGGTCCAAGTGACTCACTCGTAAAGAAGTTTGGTTAAAACACTTTTGTTTGTGGCTGTACTGTTTCCAGATTATTTTATAAAACTCGATTTTTCCTTATTAGAATGGTTCTTATAAAAAGTAGATTTTTCATGAGTATAATTTCTAAGAAAAACAGTAGCTTGCATTTTTATAGTTTTCATGGAACTCATTTTTTTAAAAACATAAAAACTCTTTCTCCCTTAGTTAGTTTAATACATTGATCAAAATACTCATTCCGATATAATTTTTTTTATTTTTATAAGAATATTTTTATCACAATTTTCCTCATTCTCATTGAATTCAAATACAAATTTTCTTTCTTTCATTCCTTACTAAAGATTTAATTCATCAATTTAGTCCTATTTCTCAACTACATATTTTATGAGACAAATAGGGCTAAATAAATCAAGTCATCACAACACTACTTGTATAAGGCACATAAACTTACTTTTATCACAATTTCATCTATTTAACATTTCATGCCAATTAATTTAAATTCCATAATCTATCCATAATCACAATTTCCACATATTGTATCTTTCATTTCATGCATAGAGAAAGATTCACAATTAATCATAATTCACCCATTTTAGCATGCAAATAAACTACCAAGTCATCATACACATATTCACATACATTTTCTATTTATACTACTACTTTTTCATGTAAATTACTTTGGTGATCTTTTGCTCTTAATCTCCTTAAACAAAAACATGGCAATACTTTCTATTCATTTTTAACATGATCACAATGTCATTTCTTAGCATGATATCTAACTAGAAGCTTGAGAAATCACCCACCTATTTGAAGAAACACAAATGAACAAGAACTCCTAGAAATCTCCTTGAACAACGAACGATCCTTCTCCTCCTAGATTGTGCCACAAGCTGCCTTCTCCTCCTTGTATTTTATGGAACCCGGTGCACTTCTTGCTCCTATGGTGAATGGCCGGCCTCCAATGAAAGGGACACAAACACTAAAACACAACTCAATCTTTTGCTCACAAACTCTTCATCTTTTTTTCACTTTTTCTTTCTTTCTTTCTTTCTTTTTATCAATTTTTCAAGTGTGTTGCATGAAGAGATGGAAAGGGGTATTTATACATTTTTTTAAGTGAAATGGAGGGCCAAGATGAACTAGATGGTTGTGGATTATGGGCTAGGATGATCTAGGGAGTTAAAGCAACTACCCATTAACTCAAAACCACCTCTCCACTACACCAACTCACCACTCTCTCTTGTTCCATTTCCGGCCTACCGCATGCATAGCCGAAGACACGTGCTTGTGTAATGCACATGTCACACAACACACCCCTAGTTATTAGTTGTACATATTTATTTAATTAATTGACTACAAAACTAGTCTACATTACAAGTTATGACAATTAAAAGAGAATTAAACTAGTGGGCTCAAATTAGTGGGCTTTAGAACCCATGGGCTTCTAATTAAAATAATTAATTAATTAATGTGGGCTAAGAATAAACAATTAGGCCTAGAATTTAAATAGGTTTTTTAAAATAAAAAGAGAAGGATTAAAATATTTGTTCATGGTATGAAAATAAATAATTTTCTAGAGAAAAATGCACATGAATTTGTACGTGCAAAACACATTAAAATCAACAAACTCTTATTTAATTATAAGTAAAAATTCAGGATGTTACAACCCCGACACAATTAAACACTGGAGGGACAAGTATTTCCTCGTTCGGAGCCGTGAGTCGTGGGTGATTCCCACGAGGTGGGGAGAGGAAGTGCAGAAGAGAGTGAAGGCCGACCCCATATTAAGTCCAGAAGAGGATTAAATAGTTAGAATACTCTTAGATCTACCTGTTATGAGTTGGAGAGAAGTGACAGAGGAGTTTATTTTCAGGGGGGTCTCAGTCCGATCAACCCTAGTTTGCATCTTTAATTTTCCTTCGTTCCTTATTTTCGCTTTCGTAGTTTCTTCTTATTTTTATCTTTTTTTCGTCTTAATAACTTTGTGTCTTGTTTCACAGGAGCTGCTGGCATGGACTTCAACTTGATTATCTCCAAGCGTGCGGGGTTGAGTGACAAAGCCCCCGAGGATAAGAAGAGGAAGATGAAGGCTACAAAATATTCAACAGTGAAGGTTGCTAGGGGTCCCACGATCCCCCCCCCCCCTAGTGGTGAACTTAGAGTCCCCACCTTCTGCTTCACCGGCTCCCTCTATCGGAGGATTCACACTGGGTGCTACTCTTGCACTCGAAGCTCCTCCCCTAACTGCGACGGCAGAGGCGATTCTTACTGAGGAGCATAAGAAGCTCTCCGTTCCGGACTGGCGAGTGATGATGCACTATGGGTTCCTTAGGGACACAGCTACTTGTATGCAAGCATTCAGTCATCTCACGACCCTGAGGGATAGATCGGTGATGGATGCGGGGTCGGTGGGCGACGATGCCTTGGAGATAGCCAGGGCTAACATGGTGGTAAGCTTTCAATATTTTATGTCGGCACTTGATTCTTTACAAAGTAATAAATTTGGTATTCCTTTTGTAACTTTGAATCTTTTTCCTTTTGTAGATCACTTACCACTTCAGCCACTTGTTGAAGCAAGTGGACGAGCAGGAGAAGGAGCTGAAGGCAGCGAGTGAAAAGGAACTAGCAGAGCGGGCAAATACCGCTAGGGAGTTGGAGGAAGCGAAGTGCCTATTGAAGAAGCAGGAGACACAGATCTTATTGCTGGAGTCGGCCTTGTCAAAGGCAAATGATTAGATAGTCCAAGGGAAGGAGAGGGCAGACCAAGAGAGGGGTCTCATAGCCAAGTATAGGGAGAGTGTTGTGAAGAAGAGAGAGGATGCAGTGAAGGCAGCGAGGGACGAAGCCGAGGGGTACTTGGCCTTGAACATGGAGAACGCCTACGCCAGGGCTTTTTGGCACGTTGGAGCACGTGTTCCAGGATTTGATCATTCGGGGTACTCTCTGTATGATCTCGTTCCCGACGACGATGAGGAAGAGGACGAGGGAGAGGAGGAAGAGGAGGAGGAGCAGGAGCAGAATGTGGTAGCGGATCCCATGTCGGTCATAGTGGTTGCTCTAGGGGCAATTGAGGGAAGCGGTTGTGAGTCTACTCCTCCCGTGGATCATTCGACCGAGGTGGACCCTTGACTTCTTTTATAGCTAGTTGGCTTTATTTTGTTTCTTGTTCTTGTATTGATGCCTAATAGCGGACTGACCACCGCTTGTTGTATCTTTACATTGCAATAAAATTCCTTTTGGTTGTTCACATCTTGTGTGGCATTTGAGCTGTTGAGTTTTGTGTGTCTTGTGACATTGATTATTTCCATTTGATTGATCTACCATTCTTTTTGCCCGCATGTTGTCGTTCTCAATGCACTTGCTCTTTACGATAGAGAGGTTGCCCTCCTTCGTACCAAGCTCCACATGACTGAATTAGGTCTTGTTCACGTTAGAGGCTTTGAAAAGGTGAAGCGGAGCTCAGCCACATAAGAAGAGTGTTGTCCCAAAGGGATATAGAAGCAAGATGTAACAACGAGATCTTACAAGAGGTGCCTCTAACCGGTGTAGAAGATCATCCGTCGGGGTAAGCATCCACAGGAGACTCCTCAAGGCTCAAAGTCCTTCGTCACTCTTTTCTTACGGCTACCACCGAGAGAGACGAGCTGAATAACGTAGTGCTCGAGAGGAGTTTAGAAGTGGTTCATCTTAGGAGAACAATCCTTGATTTTTCTACAGGAGCCGGTCCAGGTGGTTCGACGTATGCTAGCATGCCTCGTTTGAAACTTAAAGTGAGGGATGATTCCCTCAGAGAGAGGCTGGTAGAACTAGATATGGAAGTTCATCAGTTGAGATGACTTCTCGAGGGTGGTAATGTTAGGAGCACTTTTTGTTTGCATGAAGAGCACACCCAGCGAAAATCATTTCATGAGCTGGTCCTACGTTTGCCTGGTGTCCCACGAAATCTGGGAGACGCTCAAAGCAGATTGGTCGGTTTGTCTAGCGGGGCATCAGTTAGAGGAGTGGTGCGTGCAGTAGGTCCCGAGGGCACAAATCGGTCCGCGGGTTCGGACATCCCTTTAGACGGTTTGAGGGAACAGAATAGTTCTCAGATGCCTGTTGGAAATCGCCGACCGCGTGTGTCCCTTAAAAGGAGTATTCCCTTTCCACGGAAGAGAAAAGATGGCGCCAAATGCGATTTTGTATTCTCGTAGCGACTTGTTTCTCAATAAAACTTGTAATGGATTATTCTTGTGAAATAAGATTTTCCTAAGTGCTTTGAGCAATGTCTCTGTGAACTGTGTCTTTTTGAGTTTGTGGTTATTTCAGGAACATTCGAACAGCGAGCCGAGCTTTGCATATTTGCTCGGAGGCAAATGTCTAAAGCGGCTCTATGAACCATGAGTTAACTCCGAACAATAGTGACGACGAGTTTTGGGAGCACTCGAATAGCAAATCTACCCCTGTACACTTGCTCGAGAGCATGTGACTAGATTGGTTCTATGAACCATGAATGAAATCCACACTTATCCGGGTTGTTTTAGGAGTACTCGAACGGTGAACCAAACTTAGCATTCTTGCTCGGGGGCAAGTAGATGAAGTGGTCCTATGAACCGTGAGTGAACTCCGAACAATAATGACTATGAGTTTTGGGAGCACTCGAATGGTGAACCGAACCCCGCACACTCGTTCGGAAGCATGTGGCTAGAGTGGTTCTATGAACCATGAATGAACTCCTTACTTGTATGGGGTTGTTTCAGGAGTACTCGAACGGCGAACCAAACTTCACACACTTGTTTGGGGGCAAGTGGCTAAAGAGGCCCTATGAATCGTGAATGGACTCCGAACAGTAATGACAAAGAGTTTTTGGAGCACTCGAATGACGAACCAAACCTCATACACTCGCTCGGAAGCATGTAGCTAGAGTAGTTCTATGAATAAAGAATGGACTCCTTACTTATCCGGGATTGTTTTAGAAGTACTCGAACGGCGAACCGAACTCTGCACACTTGTTCGGGGGCAAGTGGCTAAAACGGCCTTATGAACCATGAGTGGACTCCGAACAAAGTGACGACGAACTTTGGGAGCACTCAAATGGTGAGCCGAACCTGCACTTGCTCGGATGCAAGTTGTTAGAGCGGCTCTAAGAACCATGAATGGACTTCTTACTTGTCCTGGGTTATTTCAGGAGTACTCGAACAGTGAACCAAACTCCGCATACTTGTTCGAGGGCAAGTGGCTAAAGCATCCCTATGAACCGTGAGTGGACTCCGAACAAAGTGATGAAGGGTTTTGGGAGAACTCGAATGGAAAGCCAAACTCTGCACTTGCTCGGATGCAAGTGGTTAGAGCGGCTCTAAGAACCATGAATGGATTCCTCACTTGTCAAAGGGTGGGCACTCGTACGTCGAGATATACCCCCACACACTTGCTCGGGGGCAAGAATGCCCGTGCGACTTTATGAATCCTGAATGGATCTCGCAATTTTTCGTTGGAGTGCCTAGAGAATTGATGGTGTTTTCTTGGGCATGTACCATGTGTCAATCTTATTACTTCCTCAGGTTGAACTATTCAAGGAGTCGTTGATGCATTACATGGAATTTTACAAAAGACAAGACTAATTTTATTGAAAAATTCAAACTTAAGTGGTTGCTTTAATGCAAGCCATTATTACATGTTGTGACCATTATAATCATCGGCCTTTAATGTTTAATGCTAACTACTAAGAGAGGGCGCTAAGAGCTCTCTTTATAATTCATGAGATGTTCGGCATTCCAGGGTCCTGAATATCTTCTCCCCCCTCCCCCCACCCCAAGTAGTCTTCAAGTCAATAGGCTCCTAAGAGGACGACTTGTAAGACTTTGTATGGTCCTTCCCAGTTAGGGGCGAGCTTCCCCTTCTTTCGAGGGTTTGATACCTTGAGCTTTCAGAGGACAAGTTCCCCCTCCTGAATGTTGGCCTGGAAAACTTTCTTATTGTAAAATCTCTCTACCCTATGTTGGTAGATGTTTCTATGGAGGATGGACTTCTCTCAGACCTCTTCGAGGAAATCAAGGTTGGCTCAAATTTCGTTCGAGTTATGCTCTTCATTGAACGATAGGAGGCATGGTGAAGGTATTCCTACTTCAAGAGGAATAAGATCTTGTTTGACGAACGTTAAGTTGAACGAGGGTTCTCTTGTGGGGATTCTCTTTGTGGTCATATAGGACCAGAGCACACTTGAGAGTTCTTTAACCCATTGTTCCTTTGGGGCTTCACCAAGCCTCTTCTTGAGGCCATACAAGATTTGCTAATTGGCGTTCTCGGCTTGACCATTGGTCTGAGGGTGTGAAATTGAAGAGAAACACTACTCTACACTTGGATCGGTGCAAAATTTGTGGAACCCCTTACCAGCAAATTGAGTTCCATTATCAGTGACTAGGATGCGGGGGATCCCAAATTGGCAGACCACGTTCTTCCAGAAAAACTGTTGGACTCTATGCTCAGTGATTGTAGCAAGTGGCTCTGCCTCTATCCACTTTGTAAAGTAATCAATAGAAACCACTAAGAAGGTTCGATGTCCAGTTGCAGGGGGGAAAGGCCCGAGAAGATCCATACCCCACATCGTGAATGGAATGAGACTTGACATGGAACTAAGGTTGTCTTGGGGGATCCACTTGGTAGAGGAGTGTTTCTGACAGGGGATGCATAAGTGGACATAGGTTTGAGCGTCACCGAGGAGAGTGGGCCAGTAGTATCCACGATTGAATACCTTCATGGACTTCTTTCAGAGTGTAATTGGCTTCTTCGGGGGAGAGACACCGAAGGTATGGTCGACCATCAACTTGAGTATAGGAGTGCTTGTAGAGGACCCCTTCTATGAATATGTATCTTTGAGCCCTGGTCCGAATCTTTCTTGATTCTTTAGTATCCGTAGGGCTGATCCCTTTTTCAAGGAAATCGATAAAGGGTTTCATCCAACAATCTTCGGGTGATCGAGGGGCTGTAGGAATGAGCTCCAGTGTCTCTTCTTCAAAACTTGGTCTGAGTAGGACCTCAATCAGCACAGTGTGGTCGAGTTCGTCAAATGGTGAGGAGGCGAACTTAGAGAGGGCATCTGCTTGCCCGTTTTCTTCTCGCGGAATGCGAGTGACTTTGACTTCTTTCAAGGTAGACATTATCTTTTTTACATACATTAAGTATCTAGCCATACGACCATCCCCCGCCTCGTATTCTCCTCGGATCTGGTTCACCACTAATTGAGAGTCATTGAATACTCCGATTTTTTGCACCCCCCGCCTTTTTTTCTAAAAGGAGGCCGACAATCAAGGCTTCATACTCGGCCTCATTGTTAGATTCTCGAAAACTAAGGCATAGCGAGTATTGCAGGGTTACCTCATCAAGACCAATCAAGATAACCCCAGCTCCGCTCCCTTCGAAGCAAGAGGACTCGTCCACGTACACGCTCCATAGTGGGAGGTTGTCTCCTTTCTGGGGAGGATCGGGGACTGTGCTTTCGGCAATGAATTTGGCTAAAGTTTAGGCCTTAATTGCGGTTCTGGGGCGGTAGGTGATATCATGATGGCTTAACTCAATTGACAACTTCATGAGTCTACCGAGCATTCAGGTTTGTGGAGGACTTGCTTGAGTGATTGATCTGTGAGGACCCATATGGAATGTGCTTGAAAGTTTGGTCTGAGCTTTCGGGCAACCATCACTAGGGCATAGGCCATCTTCTCCACCTTTGAGAACCAAAGTTCAGCATCATGGAGTACCTTACTTACATAGTAGATCGGCTTCTGCACCCGATCTTTTCTCTCACCAAAACAGCATTAAGGGTTAAAACCGAGGCGGCCAGGTAGAGGTAGAGGGTTTCTCTGGGTGTAGGATTGCTTAAGATGGGAGGATTGGTGAGTTGTTCTTCGATGCTTTAAAGCTGCTTGCTGCTCTTACCCCCACTCAAAAATTTTTGCTCCCCGAAGAGTTTTAAAGAAAGGGAGGCACTTCTCCCCTGATTTGGATAAGAAGCGCCCGATGGCGGAAAGGCAGCCAGTAAGCTTCTCAACTTCTTTGATTGTGGTTCGAGGAGACATGTCGATGATGGCTTTGATCTTCTTAGGATTGGCTTTAATTCCTCTTTGACTCACCATAAATCCCAAGAACTTTCCCGAGACAACCTCGAAGGCACACTTTGAGGGGTTCAACCTCATGTTGTTGATCCGGAGTACACTGAATGCTTCATGGAGGTCGGCTACATGGTCCTCTTTCCTAAGGCTTTTCATGAGCATATCATCCACGTATACTTCCATATTACGGCCGATCTGTTCTCTAAAGACATGATTCACCAAACGTTGATACGTAACTCCGACATTCTTCAACCCGAATGACATAACTTGGTAGCAATAGAGCCCCTGAATGGTGATGAAGGATGTGTTTGGGATGTCTGGCGAGAACGATTTGATTATATCCCGAGAAAGCATCTATAATGCTTAATAACTCATGGCCTGAGGTGGCATCTATCAAGGCATCTATGCTCGACAAGGGGAAGGGATCATTCGGACATGCTTTGTTGAGGTCGGTGAAGTCTATGCAGAACCTCCACTTGCCATTGGCCTTCTTGACCATCATGACATTTACTAGCCACTCGGAGTAACTAACTTCTTGGATGAATTGGGCTGCTAGGAGCTTCTTAACCTCTTCTTTGATGGCTTGTTGCCTTTCAGGTGCAAATTTGCGGCACTTCTACTGGACAGGCTTGGCTTCCGGATTCACACTTAAGCGGTGCATAATTAAGTCCTCAATAATGTCCAACATATCTTCAGTTGTCCAATCGAACAGGTCTCGATTCTCGTTGATGCAGATGATGAGTTGCTCCTTGACTCGGCAGGGGAGCAGTTTCTCACCTGGAAACACTTAGCTTTATCCTCTTCGGAGAAAGGGATTTCTGCTAATTCGTCCATGGGTTCGGAGGTGGCTTGTCCCATATGAACAGGGTGGGGGGGGGGGTTACAGGGCATCGAGGGGAAGGACCAAGCCCCCCATTGTTGTAGTGTAGCATGCCCGAGTGGCTTCCTGACTTCCCTTGGCTTCCCCTACTCCTGTGACCGTAGAGAACTTCATTTTCTGATGGTACACCGAGGCGATCGCTTGGTGGGCAGCTAACCCTAGGCGGCCGAATACATCATTGTAGGCAGACTTCATATCTACCACCATGAAGTCCAATGCTTTTGTGCGAGTAGCCGGAGTCTTCCCCAAAGTTACGTCAAGGTTTAAAATTCCCTTGATCATCATGGGGGCCCAAAGAATCCATGGAAGGTGTACCCGAAAGGCTTAAGGCAATCCCGCTTAAGCTTAAGGCCTTCGAACACATTCGGGAAAAGGAGGTTGACTGAACTACCGTTATAGAATGGAACTCGGCGGACTTCATGGTTTGCCATACACATGCTAATCATGAGTGCATCGCAGTGAGGTGTTCGGACACCTTGCAGATCTTGATCCGAGAAGTTGATGCTAGATCCTGGGTTTTTCGGATGCAGGATGTTGTGTACTGAGTTTACCTCTTGAACAAAAGCTTTTCTTGACGAGCTGGAGGCTTCCCCCATGTGTCCTTCGTAGATAGCGTGAAATATCTCCATCCGCCCCGATCCCTGAGGCTCAGTTGGCCTCTCCACTCGCTTGTTGGCTCCCCTTGGAGGAGGAGGTTCGGTGTTATTTGTTTGAGAAAATTTGGCGAGGTATCTTCGTCGAAGAAAGGCCTCTACCTCATTCTTAAGGGCTCGAAAATCATCTGTAAGGTGACCATGATCTTTATGGAAGACACACCACTTGGTTTTTTCCCGTCGCTTGCTCGGGGCATTCATCTTGGGGGGAGGTCAAAGGATCCCGTCCTTTTTTACTTTCATAAGGATGGCAGATATGCTTGCATTTAGTGGGGTGTACTTCTCAAAATGAGGGACAAGGGAGATCATAGCGGAGAAGTCGAGACCTAACAAAATAAGTAAACCAGAAGTGTCGCAAAAGACTAGGATGGGAAACAAAACGGAATGTACCAGAATTTTAGCATGTACAACGGGCGTCGCTGACCCGTGGCACCCTTTTGGGATTTTTTGGGTTCATCTTCGTTAGTGCCTTTCCGTTTTTTCTCGGACGAAGGCACCTTCTGCCCTTAGGGGAAAATCGCTTCTTCGACTTGGATATATTTCTCAACTCTTTGAAGGAGGTCAGAGAAGTCTCGGGATGGTTTCTTGACGAGGGAAGCTTTGAGGTCGTCATGTTTGACATTATATCTGAATGCAGTTGTTGCCACCGTGAAGCGTTAAACATAGCTCTTGAAGGGCTCCCCATCCCTTTGCTTGAGATCTAACAAGGAAGCACTGGTTTTCTCCAACTTGCAGCTGGTGATGAAATGTGTGAGGAAGAGCTCTTCAAGTTGGTTGAAGGAAAATATGGAGCCCAAAGAAAGGAAAGAGAACCATTCTCGTGCAGAGCCCTTCAAGGTGGCCGGGAAAGTCTTGCACGGGAGGGAGTCAGATGCTTTGTGGATCATCATGAGAGTTTTAAAACTCTCAATGTGGTCTACTAGGTCGGTCTCTCTGTTATACGGCTCAAACAGCGGGACCTTGAAGTTAATAGGGACGGGAGCCTCGATAATTTTCTTGGAGAAGGGAGGTCTGATGGGATGGTATATTCCCTCTTGTTTTGCTTCTTCCTTCTTCAGTGATGCTCGGTGGTCTTCCATCTTTCGGAGATGCTGCAAGACTACGTTCTCCTGCTGGTTAGATCTGGTGGACCAGTGAGACTCTTTGCGTTGTGGAGGAGTATAGCGGCGAGGACTGGGTTGCTAGGTCTTGGGAGGAATTATAATATGGACCTGAAGGATTTCGTCTTTCAGTTCTCGGAGCTCGGTTCTAGTGGCAGGCACTTCCTCATCCCTTCTTGTCTTAGGTGTAATCCTGCTGGTTGGAGTCAGATGTCTCACTTCTCGAGGGGGAGTTCTCCTGTGGTCCCTTGGGCGGGAATGGCGGTCCCTTTGCCCCCTAGGGGAAGGGGATCTCCTTCGTCTTCTTGGAAAGGGAGATCTTTCGCGTTCCCTTGGAGAGGGAGCTCTCCTTGATCTTGGTCTCCAAGGAGAAGGGCTTGCCCTGCTCCCCTTCTGTTCCGGATGGAGGGGAGGGTTCTTCACGAGCTCTCCTTTCGTTGAGATGGGTTAGGAGGTCGGACCCTTGCTGGCGATTGAGGTCGATCTGACGAAGGTCGGGTGTAGTTGAAGGAGTGTGGAAGGGGTATAGGTGTAAACTAATCCGCTGTTTTCAACAAAGTTCCTTGCAAGTTGTTCAGGACGACTCTAACGAGAGCCCCCCGACGGAGCTTCTCCAAGCGGTGGCTGGACCTATTGAAGGAGGGGCTCCTCTTGCTGAGGTTGCAACGATTGGAAATTGGAGGAAGGTCCTCAAGAGGAGGAGGTGGTTGACTCGTCGTCATGAGGCCGCCTCATTCCCTTTCCTGTTAGAAGGCTTGATGGAAATTTATTTTTACCGGTGAAGTTTGGTCGGATTTTCTTTGCTCTTCCCACAGACGATGCCAATCGGTTGTTGTTTATTTTTGTGTGGGTGCAACCAGATGATGTGGATTCTTTGGAGGAAAAATCAAGAACTTGACCTTTATACTTTCAACCGTGTTGACTGCCTTTGATTGCGATTGACTTGACGTTATGACTCATTTGTGCCATAAGATTCGATTCGTGTCGTGACGATCGTCTCCGTTGACCTGTAAAAAGTCTGAGACACCGGGGTTGATCTCGACAATAGACCCTCTGACGCTAAAGTAAGAAATCAAGAAGACTTTAAAAGAGCTTTTGTGGAGAAAATACTGATTACCAGTTTCTGGTGGAGATAGGTGGTATTTATAGTCGCTTTTGTCAGTTTCAAGATAATAATTTATCTCTACTTCTCGGTGTTTTTGGATTGAATCAGTTATCTCTTCTTTATGAAGAGATAAGAGTGGTTGGTGTTTAAATTTCCTTTAGGATAAGAGATATGGTTTTTGAACCACCTCTTATGGACAATCATGGGTTTAAATCATATTTAAACAACTTGGACCCATTCTCATTGGACTGGTAGGACAACCTAGTAAGACAGATCCATTAATGAATTGTCGGGCTTGAAATAGACCCAATTTTCATTCATGGACTCGTTTATAGGTGAAATTACTGTTTTATCTCTAAGAGTTTTAAGATTCGTGCCCAATTTGAATGACCCCGATTTAGTTCCATTTTTACCCATATCAACTGCCAATTTTAGTAGGATTCCAATTCACTCTGTTTTTACATACTTGGCCAGTACCCAATGGTAAACATTCTATTAGTGCTAGGATTTTGTAAGTTTGGTCTATATAGGTAGTCTTTCACATAGTAATAGAACAGCCAACCCTGATTCAAATCTTGCCGACTAAAATACTGATTAATAAAGAATGATATCACTCTGTATAGTTCAAAATTTGTTCCACAAAGATCATCCTTGAATGCAAGAAAGTGTAAGGATGGCCTATAACTTTGGAGCTTCCGTCTCGCCAAATACCTAATCTAATTCCAAGTTGCTGTTATACTACTACATATCTTCATGTCTTCTATTGGCAATTTTTTGACTTTATCTTTCAATACATTTTAATGGAATTTTTTTTTTCTTGTTGTTTTAAAACCTATACCAGTCTCCCGTTCCATCAGTGCCGGTAGTTAACTACTAAGCCGCTCCTGTCCCGTGTCGGAGGCTGCTCGCCATTTCATCATCGTTCCTACAGCAAGTCCCCAGCGGATCTGCTCTTCATGCTTGCGGCCTCTGCGTTTGTTTCATCGATAGTGTTGTTTATCGTTCTGCTGTTTGTATAATCTCTTTAGTGTTTTGTATATATCTAATTGCTTTTGTTTTACCTCTGGTAAAACCCTTTGTGTTGGCTTTGTACAGTGACTTATTTATCTATATATCTTTGATCTGGCTGGAGTCTTTAGACTCTATCCGTTTGCATCAAAAAAAACCTATAGATGTTTGGATATCTCGCACGTATCAGTATAAAAGTTTTAAAAAAATAAAGAAATGAGTCTGGCGCACAGAGAAACAAAATGAGCCAAATCAGCTGATTGATGGTGAAAATCACACACCATCCATTTACCTTCTAATCAATAAAGACATAAAGATACAATATGATGTCCTATAAACCTATCTAGGAAACACTAACACTAACAAGATGCGATAACGTCAGATAAAAAAAAAACAAGATGCGATAACGAACGCGCCAACACGAAAATTATTTTCAAAAAATTAACCTAAATATCAAGTGTCAGATCCGTATATCCGAAACAACATTCAACTACCATATCGAAGTATCTGTACTTAGAGCATCCACAGTCGTTTGCTATATATGCCATTTTGGCATATTATAGCAAACGAAATAGCAAACCACCCCTGCAGTCGTTTCTCATTTATCCATTTTTTAGCAAATGTTCTATTCTCATTTCTCAAATATGAGAAACGAAATGTGCTTTCTCAAATTATAAACGAAATGTGCTTTCTCATTTATCCATGGCTCGTTGACTTCCCTGGTGATAGCAGTGTCCTTCCGCCGTGGTGCCTCTAGAGTCACTCTTGACTGCTAGTGGAGTTTGTTTTTCCCCTGTTGTCTTCGGTTGGATTGTCGAGTCTCCGGGCGTCTGCTTCGCTCGCTGGTTTTTTCTGGTTGGAGTTTCTTGCCGGGTTTTGCCCTCTGGGTTGGTTTCTGTTATTGTATCGTATGTATGTATTTATTTACTCGCTTTATTCTGTTTTACCTCTTGTAAAACCATTGATGCTTGTATGTTTTATTACTGTTTTATTGATTAATATATTTTTGATGGCTGGAGCCTTTGGGCTCTATCCGATTCATCAAAAAAAAAAATTATAAAAGACGGGGTATGATTCCCCGTCTCTCTGATTTAATAATTAATTAATCGATTCGGACGGAACAACATATACCGTCTCAATAATTTTAAATTTTTTTTTTTTTTAAATGATCGGACGGGGAATGATACCCCTGACGGGGTATGGCACCCCGTCTCTCCCCTTTAAAAAATATTTTCTTTTTTAAAAAGTCCTCAGACAGGGAATGATACCCCGGCCGGGGTATCATACCCCGTCCAAGGATTAAAGCCAGAGGAGCATTAAATGCTGATTGGCATTAATTGGGTAAGTTTAATCAGATTTAGTTAGGTATTAATGCTGATTAGGAGTAGTTAGGTAGTAATTGATTAGATTTAGTTATTATTTTATTATTTAATTTAATTAATTAATATAGTTTAATAGTTAATAGTAATTAACTATTTTTAATTTATTTGAAACGATCGGACGGGGTATGATACCCCGTCTCTCTAAAAAATAGAAAAAATATAGCAAATGACGACTGCAGCGATCGATGACATTTGCTATTACTGTAGCGGCCATTTTATAGCAAATGAGAAAAACGACTGTGGATGCTCTTACATAGAACAAGATAAATCACGTCTCCATTTTGCTCTAAGTTTTGATACTGTACGTTTACATGAGTTGCAAAACAAACAAGAATGAGACCATGTTAAAAAAAATGTTAGGCAATAAGACACGTGTGCAGTAGTTGATGGCCTAAGAGCATCTGTAGTCGTTGAATGTAAAAATATCTATATATGGATAAATAGAAATAGGATTTCCAATTTTGCTGCACTCGTGCAAAGCTATTTTTTCTATAATAAAATATTAAGCGACGGCACATGAAGTGCCGTCGGAGAGGAAAAAATTAAAAAAACGAGTAAATTTGAGCGACGGCACATGAAGTGCCGTCGGAGCGTGAAAATAAAAAAATAATTAATTTTAAAGAACGGAAGTGCCGTCGGAGAAGGGAAAAAAAACAAAAAAAAAATCAAGCCATATGGACGGACAGCACATGAAGTGCCGTCCAAAAGCCATGTGGACCTTTTTTTGACCTTTTCCACTTTTTCACAAATTACAAAAACATTTCATTAATTACAAAAAAATTCAAAAAATTACAAAAACAATTCAGAAATTGCAAAAAAAATTAAAAAATTGCAAAAACATTTTCAAAAATTGCAAAAAAAAAATAAAAAATACAAAACCCTCTGGACGGCACTTCAAGTGCCGTCCGAGGATTTGGGGGAGAGCCGGGATTTTTTTTAATTGGAAAAAAAAAATAAAAAATCAAAGGACGGCACATGAAGTGCCGTCCGAGGGATTTGGGAAATTTTTTAATTGAAAAAAATTATAAAAAATCAAGCGACGGCACTTGAAGTGTCGTCCCTCAAATATCGATAAAAGCTATATCGATTCTTATTTATAGCAATCGACTGTAGCGATTTATCGATAAAATGGATATTTGGCAAACGAGTGCAGCACGTTCGTTTGCCAAATATCCATTTTATCGATATTTGGCAAACGACTACAGATGCTCTAAACGGGCCCAAATGGTGGTGGGCTAATTCTGAGCCGGCCATTTTGGGCGGTTGGGTTGCTCGATCAGATTTCCATTAAAAAATGGAATCTTTATTATTATTATTATTATTAAAATTGTAGAATTGGAGTGGGTGTCAATATAAAAAATAATAATCCAACACTATCTATTCAAACGCAAAAGGAATATGAAAAGGCGAAAAATAAAAAAAAAATAAAAGGGAGAATGTTCTAGATCATGGTTGGATTTGGTGGGTATGGACTAAGATGACAATGCCACGCCTAAAAGTGTAACATTAAATTCTATATTCTATTCCTATATGGTTTTGGGATGATAACTGCTTATGAAAGAAAAAAAAAAATCATTGATCACTTATTAGGTGATGTCTATCCATTAAGATGGTGGTTCAAGTCCATCTATTCAGGTGACGGCCCAAACCCACTACAACTCCTTAATCCTAATTTTCTCACTATATATATGTTATGAATAAAGAGTCATATGACATGGATATTCTGCTACATCTTGTCATCTCTCTATTTTCGTAACATGTTATCAACACGATACTTCAAGGAGCTCTAGATCGTTGTTTATTATGGTATCAGAGAACTGGTACGAGAAACCAAAACTTTCTTTCTGATTGAAACCGGTGTTCTCGCTTTATCATTCAATCCTTTTCCAGGTAATACCTATTACAATTCTATTTACTCTAATTCTGATTATCATGGCTTTATCATCTCTTCCCATTACCAACACTAGTATAATGGACGTGCGATGCATGTCTACAAAAAGTAAAGTCATGAAATTAAATGAATATATATCGAATAAGAAAAAAATAGTTTATATTTTGAATGTTTTGATTTGGGCTACATGTGCAGTGCACATTTATATTTTTTGGATATAGTTTGGACGTTGTTACTACTTTTTTCGGTGCGGGAGTAACCAGGTAATGTGGATTCTTTTGTGGAACAGTCGAGAATCTGACTTTTTGACTTTGTAGCGCCCCGATTTCCGACACTGGGAAACCGTGACACGAGCCAAGACCTTTTCTTCAATTAGTCACAATACACAGAAAAAACAGGAGAAATTAAAACTTTTTATTCAATACACAAAGTGTTACAAGTCTGAATATTGTACAACTGTAATACCTTACAATAGAGTTACAATATTACCTTTACATTTCTAAGTATTACAACCTTCCACATCTTACATCAGAGTACTTCTCAACTAATACATAATCAATACATATATTGCAGCGGAACTAAACATAACACTGACTCCTTGCTTTCCTTGCCTTGAGTCCTCCTGAATTTCGCCTTTGTACTTCGGCGATCCAGTACCTATGGAAGTGGGGACGTCAGTATTTACTGACGCTTAAAGGCTGATCATATAGCAGCGAATCTTCCAAACAATATACAAAATATAGCAATGGTGTTGGTGTAGTTTAAGTGTTTGTGAATGCTATAACTAGGGATTTGAACCCGCATTATGAATTCTAATTGTACACAACCTGTTCCTGACATCTACACGTGGCTAATGAGGTTGCAGATGTAGTCAAGTCCTACTAATGCAGTTCGCCAGTGGTGTCTATGTTCGCCACTGCGACCCGGCCAACTGGACCTCTCTCAGAATAGACGAACCCATTATATTGGGCGTCATTCCAAAATCAAACTATAGGGTTTCGCAAGCGCAGGGTAGCACGAAGCCTACCCTGTGGCACCCTCTGGGGTATCGCAAGCGCAGGACTGCACAATGCATCCTGTGGCACCCCCAGCCACTGTACTTCAGGAATTAACAGCGCGAGATACGCAACCCGTGTCCTCAACTTGTGAGACGGCACCGTACGTATCCCTTTGACGGGAAGGTAGAACTAGGACGCTTCCTATTCTAATGTCAGCAAGTCTCCGAAAGCAACATGCAGCCCATACTACATGCGACTCCATCTCAAGCCGTTTCTCCATATATAGGGATTGAACCTGCGTTTAAGAATTCTAATTGTACACAACCTGTTCCTAACACCTACCCATGACTCGCGAGGCTGCAGATGTGGTCATGTGCCACTGTTGCATTTCGCCAGTGGTGTCTATGTTCGCCACCGCGACCCGGCCAACCGGACCTCACTCAAAATAGACGAACCCAATGTATCGGGCGTCATTCCAACATCAAACTATAGGGTTTCGCAAGCGCAGGGTAGCACGAAGCCTACCCTGTGGCACCCTCTGGGGTATCGCAAGCGCAGGACTGCACAATGCATCCTGTGGCACCCCTAGCCACGGTACTTCAGGAATCAACAGCGCGAGATACGCAACCCGTGTCCTCAACCTGTGAGACGGCACCGTACGTATCCCTTTGACGGGAAGGTACAACCCAATACACCACCTATGATCTGCCTCAAGGGACGAGTTAGTGTCGGGGCCCCCTACAACTGACTCCTCTCTCCCGGCAAAAGGGTTTAAGTAAAATAGTCCTTGTAAGTCACTATCCTAATGATGTCCCTGACTCGAACAATCCTAGGGATGACAATGTTATAAACACAACCTGCTAGGCCTTTAATTTGGGCTTCGCAAGACAACTCTACTAGGCTGCTCAACCTAGACTTACCAGAATCCCTCAGGATCCGGTTCGTGGCTCATCGATCCAAGACTTTGGCCGTGCGAATATACATGCATGCCGTTACCCTAGACTTGGATTTCGTCTCTACTCCGGTCCTCGATCAACCTACCCTGGTTAAGATTCGACGGTACACAAGGAGTGACTCCTCCACAGTTCCTTAGGGTGAGAAAACATATGTCTTGATGGTCGATAGCCCTTAGGGTGGTAACATCACCCTAGACGAGCACAACGAACTGTGTACTAGCTAACAAGCTATACACGAGTAACAACCACATACGAGCCAATAAGCTACGTATGAAACAATAACTACCTACGAGCCAGGCGGCCTCGTAGGAGATAACCACGTACATACCAGCCAAATAAGCCGCGTATGAGACCAACAGCTACGCACGGGCCGGTCGGGCCACGTACGAGACAACAACCTACATACGAGCCAACTAAGCTACGTATGAGACCCACAGCTACATACGGGCCAGTCGAGCCACGTACGAGCACAACCATGTGCAAACAACCATACAGGTAATCAATCTTAAAAGCAACCAAATGTGCTTACTAGCAAACTTAATCTTCTATTATTAGAAGCAACAAAAGAATCTACTAGTAGTCTATGATCGGTATTCTACTAAGGAAGAACCAAAGGCGACAAAACGGCCTTTATCAACTAACTATTACTAGTGGTCTTCCCACTCCTTATTACTTCAACCTATAGCACCTTAGGCATGGCATACAATCGCAAGCATCTTCCTACGACAATCTAATCATATAACACAAACACTCACCATGATCCTCCTAAGTATGAATGTGATTAATGCTTATGCTTACATCGAGCTCAAGCATGAAAATCACTTACGACCTAGACATGAAGTCCACTATAGTTAAGCGTAGGTTACAAATTGATCATGGAAGCTTGCTACTTATCATGACTAATCACCACAACCCAACTAGTATGAACAAGCAACATTCCAAGGCATAGTAGGTAGTTCTAACACTACTCCTACAACATTCTAAGCAAGTATTTGAACTTTAGCATGGTATAGAACACCACATAAAGTCACTACAACTAACCATGGGTAGTTCCTTTATTCTAAGCATAAATATCGTAGTACGGATGTCATTAACTTAACATGATCAATAATTAGCATGATACCTACTTACTTAGCATGAATCATGATCATTTACTAACATAGCATAAACAAACACTTATCTAAGCATGGGTACCATGTAAACATGAGTATTCATATAACCTAGCATGGTATACAACTTACTCACAATCTAAACTAGCATGACATACATCTTTCTTATAATTAGGCTAGCATGGCATACAACTTACTTGTAGTTAAACTAGCATGGCATATCTATAATTAAACTAGCATGGTATATCACATACCTACAATTAAACTAGCATGGTATGCAACTTTTCTACTATCATCCAAGCATGAATCTTTATTAAGCATAAATAACTACTAAACATGAATGTTTTACTAAACATGGGTAACTACTAGTAAGAACATTCAACATCCCTAAGTATATATGTATATATACTTCTAACATGGTAAGTAATTTTATCATAGATCCTACAACATTCTAGGCACAATTAATCTAAACATGGTAGGAAACCCTTAGATTGCTTCCTACAATATTCTAAGCATAAGTAGATTAATCTAAGCATGGTAGGATATTTTTAGATTGAATCCTACAACATATTAAGCATAAATGAGTTGATCTAAGCATGGTAGGAAACTTTTAGATTGCATCCTACAATATTCTAAGCATAAGTAGATTAATCTAAGCATGGTAGGAATTTTAGAATTAATCCTACAACATCCTTAGCATAAATAGGCTAATCTAAACATGGTAGGAACTTTAGAATTTGTCCTACAACATTCTAACATGAAATAGCATTATAGGATATTTTTAGAAAAGGTCCTACAACATTCTAACATAAAGCATGATAGGATATTTTTAGAAATAATCCTACAACATTCTAAACATAAAGCATGATATTTATAGAAGAAATCCTACAACTAACTAAGCATAGAACATGGTAGGATATTTTTAGCAAAAGTCCTACAACATTCTAACATGAAATAGCATGATAGGATATTTTTAGAAATAATCCTACAACTAATTAAGCATAGAAACATGGTAGGATATTTTTATTAGGCACCCTACAACATTTGAAGCATGGGTATTGCTTCTAAACATTTTTAGAAGTGATCCTACAACATTTGAAGCATGAATATTACTTCTAAATATTTTTAGAAGTGATCCTACAACATTTGAAGCATGAATATTACTTCTAAATATTTTTAGAAGTGATCCTACAACATTTGAAGCATGGATATTACTTCTAAATATTTTTAGAAGTGATCCTACAATATTTTGCTACTACTACTACTCCTATTTCAATCAAAACATAACACACAATTATCTACTACTACTCCTACTTCATTCTTATCAAGAACATAACATACAACTTACTACTACTACTTTATAGACATAAACATCTATACTACTTACTACTACTTCTTTCTTTAATCAACATACTACCACTTTATATCAACCATACTACTACTTTATTTAATCACCCATACTACTACTACCTTATTAATCAACATACATGCTACTACTACCTCATTTAATCTCATACTACTACTTTATATTTTAGTATGCTACTACTTAGTTGCTTACTAATCTTTATTATTACTAGTGATAAAAGAAAAGATCATTTTTATTTTATTTTACTTTACAACTAGTAAATATGAAAGAAAAGATCTCTTTTTATTATTTCTACAACTAGTGATTTAAAAAAAAAGAAAAGATCTTTTTAATTGCTACAACTAGTGATTAATAAAAAGAAAGATCTTTTTAATCTACAACTAGTGATTAATAAAAAAAGAAAATATCTTTTTAATCTACAACTAGTGTTTAGTAAAAAGAAAGATCTTTTTAATTTTCTACAACTAGTGGTTAACAAAAAAATCTTTTTATTACAATAAACATACACTTATTATTATTAGTCCAATGTTCAATCAAGGTCCTACAACCCACAATGGTTGTAAAATGTTCATATGCTTATGTGTATTAAGTCCTACAACCTTAAGAGGTTGTATGTTCAAGATCATATGCAATATGTGAATCTTTTGTCCAATAACAACATAAACAACACCACAATAATAAAGATGTGATCTTTATGTGTTTTAGTAGGTTCTACTACTACTTTCTTACTTTTATTTACCACAACATACACACACTCATTCATAAGAACAACCCAAAAAAACAAACAAAACAAGAAGGTAGGTGAAGAAGTCAAACAACAAAACAAACAAACAAACAAACAAACAAACAAACAACCAAAGAAGCATGAAGAAACCCCCACCTTAGCCTTTTTTTGGAAGGACTAGCTTGCTAACCTTCTCCTCCCCCTAGCTTTTTAGAAAGCTTCTAACAACCTACAAAACAAAACTCTCAAGTTAATCTTTATTCTCTCTTTCTTTTCCTTTCTTTCTTTCTTTCTTTTTGATCTTTCTAAAATGAGAGAAGTGATGAAAGGAGGGGGTATTTATAGGTGGGGAGAAGGGTGGATAATGCAAATATGCATGCCCACAAGTGCAAAAAGGCCCTCCCTTAATATATGGGCCGGCCATACCTTAGGGAATGTAGGGATGAGGTGGAGGGAGGTGTTATGTGGTGGAGGTGTGATGTGGGAGAGATATTTTCTAGTAAGGGTTTTTACTTAGTCTTCTTATGCATACAAAAACCCTAGATTAAGCCTCCTAATCAAACCCTAACCCTCTAATTAGGTTGTTATTACAAGATAAACACCTAGTCCAAAGATACACAACACACAATTCGTATAATGCACTAATCGACATACTACTCGTACGTGCGCATATATGTCCGTATACCGAAAAATCTTCGCATAATCTGTATAAAAATAATTAAATCTTGGAAATAATAATAAAATAAATTTTATTATTAGTTCGGAAGATCACGGTATCAATTTGATACAATACGAATATATACTGATCGATATCTGGATACAGATAATGTCTATGGACAAACCGGGTGAAAATCACCAAAATATTCTAATTTGGAATTAAAACAAAATAGTAATAAAATAATAATTTATACAAGGTAATATCCGTTCGGGATATTACAGACTTCCATTGACCTTTGACTATGGTCGTCTCCTCCGTTGACCTGCAAAAAAGTTCGAAACACTGGGATTATTCCCGGCGACGAACCCTCCGACGCTCAAGTCAGTAATCTTAAAGATTATGAAAGAGCTTTTGCATAAAAAATACTGATTACCTCTTTATGGTGGGCGTAAGGGGTATTTATAGTCGCCTGAGAGAGAGAGTTTAGAGATGATCACTTATCCCTAATTCCCGGTGTTTATGGATAAGAGACAAAGTTTGAGTGGTTTCAGGATAATGGATTCGGTTTAAACCATCCCTTAGAGATAACCATGAATTTAAACCACTTTCTGGCTGTCCTGGGTTTAACTGTGATGGGCTGTAGCCCTGATCCAGTAAGACAGGCCCGTTATTGGGTTGTTGGGCTTGGTAAAAACCCAGTTTCCCATTTTGGACCCATTTATGTATGAAATTACTGTTTTCCCCTAAAAGCTTCGAGATTCGTGCCCGATTTGAACGGTCCCGATTAGTTCTATTTTTAGCCATATCACAAGTCCTCCACTTCTGAAGACTGATTTTCACAGTATTCGAGGAGTAGATCGCCCGTTTCTAATGGTTTAAAGAATTTATCCATTTCACGGGGGAGTCTGGAGCTCGCTTGGAGGGTAAAGGTGCTTTCTGAGTTTGCAAAAATAATTATAATTATTCTCAGAATTTTCTGGATTTTTTGTGATTTTTTCCAGATTTTTTTGAATTTTTTATTCAATTTTTGAATTTTAATAGTAAATTTTTGAATTTTAAGTAATTGTTCTAAAAATAAAATAATTTTTAGAACATAAAAATACTTTTCTGAATTTAATAATTAATTTAGAATATTTAATTAATATTCTCAAAATTTTAAATATTTTTTCGAAATTTTTAAATAATTAATTCAATTTAATAATTAAATAAAGGAAAAAAAATTAAAAAAATAATACCTTGATTCGGTCGTGGCTGTTGATCACGAGGCAGCACGCATCGGGGGGCGGAAGTTTTTTCCCATTTTTTCGTTCGGAAACGCTTCTGTTCGGCGCGCTCGCCACGCTGACACGTGACAGTCAACGACGACCGTTGACTCGGTCAACGATTGACCATTAACCCCGCTGCAGCCTTTTTTTTCTTCTTCTTCTTCCCTCGTTTTCGACTTCGCTCTTGTCTTTGTCCTCGCCCCTTCTCCGTCTCCGACCTCACCTCCGTCTCCGAGCTTGTCTCCGCTTTCTTCTCGAGCCCCCCACGTAACAGGCGAAGTGAGGAGCTCGCCGGTCATGGAGATTGGCGAGGGATGAGCTCGATGTCATGGAAGGAGCAAAGCTCGCCAGTGGAGGGGCTCGACGGTCGAGAGTAGAGCTTCTCCATGGAGGAGTTCGACGAAGGGGGAGAGTGAAGCTCATCGATGGAGGAGCTCGACGGCGAGGGAATTCGACGAGGTGGAGTTGGAGCTCGGCGAAGGGGGAGAGCGGAGCTCGTCGGTGGAGGAGCTCGACGGTGATGAGGGCCGACGAGGTGGAGTGCGAAGCTCGCCAAAGGGGAGAGCGAAGCTCGCCAAAGGGGAGAGCGGAGCTCGTTAATAGAGGAGCTCGATGGCAATAAAGGTTCGATGAGGTGGAGAGCGAAGCTCATCGATGGAGGAGCTTGATGGCGATGGAGTTCGACGAGGTGGTGTTGGAGCTCGGCGAAGGGGGAGAGCGGAGCATATTGATGGAGGAGTTGGCGACGATGGATTTGGGCGAGCTCGGCGAGTTTGGTGATGGGGGAGCTTGACGACCGATTTCGACAAGGAATAGTTGGAGCTCGGTGTTGGAGCTTGGCGGTGATGGATTTCGAAGGAGGTTTGGAAGAAGAAGAGTTTTTGAAATGGAAGGGTTTGGTTCTAAACGGGTGCAAACCCGACCCATTAACCCCTTTTGATACTCTTTCGGTTGACGAATCTCAGCCGTCGATTACGATCGAGTGCGAATAAGGAGGTTAGATTTTTCTCTCATTTTCTGTTCGGATTGAAACGGAGAGAGTGGTGAGCGTACGTTGAGCCACAAATGAATGACACGTGGCTTTTGACCGTTAACTGGTCAACGCCACTTTGCTCATTTTTTGATCGGATCACTATTTGCTCGGCCAGCTAAGACTGTTTGGCGAACGCTTGAATACGGCGAACGATTGCACCGTTTGGAAAATGGTTGTGTCATTTGGCGAACGGTTGTATTGTTTGGCAAACCGTTGCTATGTTTGGCGAACGGTTGTGTCACGTGGCAAACCGTTGCTATATTTGGCGAACGGTTGTGTCGCGTGGCGAACTGTTGCTATGTCTAGCGAACGGTTGTGATACTTGGCGAACTATTGCACGATTTGGTTAACCGTTGTTATGTTTGGCAAACGGTTGTGTCGCTTGGCGAACTTTTGTCATGTTTGGAGAACGGTTGTGTCGCTTGGCAAACCATTGCTATGTTTGGCGGTTTGACTTCTTTGTCGTTTTGCATTCTGACCGTTTGGGATTCCGCGCCTCTTTGGCTTCCTAAGGGCCCATTATGCCTTTGGCCCAGGCCCTCTAAGATTTGCCATAAATCTCCCCCTCCCCTCTCTCATTTCTCTTCACTTTCTCACTTTTCCCTCAACTAAAAATTTTCTTACTTTAGAGCTTGAGCAAGATTCTGGTTGTTTTTTCCGTTCTCCGGCGAGATTTTCCGACCGAGAATGTCATATCAGAAGGTAATTTATTTTTATTTTATGAGATGTCTAAGGTATACTCTAGTGAACATGCCTCCCCCTTAGGTCACACCGAAGTGCCCCTTCCAACTCCTTCTAGGGTCGACAAGGGGAAGGGTGCAGCGTTTCTGCCTTCAGCAGTGGTGGAGAGAGTTGTGGATAGAGACTGGAGAATGGGCGAGTTTGGAAGGCATTCGATCGCCGTGTCTCCTTTAGGAGGGGATCGCCAGTACAGCGCCGAAGAGCTGAGGCATGTCGAGCAAGGCATGGATCGGTTCTATGAGGATAACGAGCCTCGAGAGTGCTCCAAGGCAAACAATGTTGTCATTATACTCACAGAGGCGGACCTACGCACTATTAGGAAGTGCTATATGACTCCTCCGGAGTTCGACCTCATTCTTCTTGGCCCCGGAGCTAGATCTTGCTCTTCGTTCTCTCCTGACTTATGTGTGTTTCCCTTCGACGCTTTTCACGTGGGGCTCCGCCTTCCTCTTCATCCATTTGTCAGAGAACTATTGAGGTGGTACGGTGTTGGTCCCATCCAACTTATGCCGAACATTTGGAGGCACGTTACGAGGTTCGTGCTTCATTGCCAAGCTGCTGGGATCGATCCCCATCTCAATGTTCTTTGCATGTTGTATAAGATTCATCAGAAGACGCGAACAGAGTACCGGTTCTATCTTACTGCTCGGAAGGGCATCGATTTGGTCGACAACCCTGATTCAGTGAAATCTTGGAGGGACAAGTACTTTTTGATTCGGAGTAAGGAGCCGTGGGGAATCCCAACGGTTTGGAGGGAAGATGTGCCGAAGAGGGCGAAGGCGGGACCATCTCTAAGTCCCGAAGAAGAGAAGATGGTCAGAACTCTTTTGGACTGACCTATGCTGCACTGGAAAGAGATCTCAGAAGAGATTCTCTTGGGGGGGGGGGGGGCTTAGCCTGATGAACCCTAGTATGAGTTTTCTTTATGTTAATCATTATTCCTTAGTTTGCACAAGTTCTTCAATTTTTCTAACACTTTCTCTTATCTTCCACTTGTAGGGGGCGCAGGCATGGACTTTGACGATATCATGAATAGGTGTTCAAGCCTGAGCGGTAGGTGGGCCGATGAGAGGAAGAGGAAGAGGACAGTCGTTCTACCGTCGCCGTCAAAGGCTGCTAGAAGCTCCTGTCGTGGATTTGGAGTCCACACAAGTTACTTCGAGTGTCCCCTCGGCTGGGGACTTCCCTCTCTCGGCGGCACTCGCTCTTGAGGCCCCTCCCCCTACGGCGATGGCTGAGACAATCTTGACTGACGAGCTGAAGAGGATCTTTGTCCCCGATTAGCAAATTCGAAGGCATGATGGCTTCATTGGGGACTCAAAGATATGCTTAGACGCCGATCGTCACTTGGCCAGGCCGAAGGACAATGCGTCGATGGAGCACGGGACTATGGGACACTCGGCCTTAGAGATTGCGAAGGCACAGATGATAGTATGTTTTTGATGTCTTGGTTCGGCATAAGCTTCGTTTGTAAGTTCCCCTTAATCATTTGCGCAAAAGTTTTCTTTTTAACTTCGGTCTTTGCTTCCTCGCAGGCGATTTACCACTTAGTCACCTGTTGAGGCAAGTGGCGGAGCAGGAGAAGGAGTTGAAGGCTGTGCAAGACTGAAGGAAGATCGAGCGGTCGAGGGCCAAGAAGGAGTCTGAAGCGGCCGCCCTCTTAGCAGAGTCTCAAGCCGCTCAGATCTCTCTACTGGAGGCGGCGCTAGCTATGGCGAAGGAGAGTGCTACTTTGGAGAGAGAGGAGGTCGCTTAAGAAAGCTCAGTGGAGAGAGAGAAATCAGCTAGTGAGAAGGATGCAGCTGTGCGAGAGGCCGAGGCGGCGACAGAGAAGAAGGCCATTGGGTACCTGGAGAAGAACATGTAGAAAATCATACTCCAGGGCCTTGGACGATGTGTGCGAGCGTGTCCCTAGCTTCGATCGCTCGGGATATTCATTGTTTCCTGACGAGGAGGAAGAGGAGGTCGAAGGTGAGGAGGAAGAGGGGGATGTTGTGGCAACCCCCCCCCCCCCCCCCCCCCACCAGTCGGTTATAGTGGCGGTGCCGGAGGCGACTGAGGGGAGCGGTCGCGAGCCCACACCCCCTGCAAGTCAGTACGTCGAGGTGGAACCTTGACCTCCCTTGTAGTTTCTTTGGCTTTATTTGTTTTCATTGTTTTCCTTTTTTTGAATGTTGTTGTATCGATGCCTAATAGCGGACTGGCCACCGCTTGTATCTTTATTCAGTAATGAAAAGACTCTTTTTGGGGGCAGTTATCATGTATGGCAGTGAGACTTGGAGCTATCTTACAACTTTCGATGCTTGAATTTAGAACCATCTTGTAGCTCCGCTTAGACTTAAGAGTGATTTACGTTTCTTTATTTGGTTGGCAGATCTCTGTATACTGCACGCAAATTTCCCAGGGTAGTGGGATATCGCAGCTTCGCAACAAGCTCCATATTACCGAGTTAGGACTTGCTCAGTCTCGGGAGAGGCTTTATAAAGCGGAGGTGGAGCTTGACCATCTGAGAAGAGTCTTGAATCGCCAAGACGTCGAGATGAGGCGTGACGAAGAGATTCTCTAAGAAGTGCCCCCCCTGGGAGAGGAGTTCTGTTCTTCAATGGTTGCTGGCAAAGCTTCGAGGCTTAAATTTCTTCGTCATTTTCTATTTGCGGTGACATCTGAGATGGACGAGTTGAAAAATGTGGTACTTGAGAAAAGTTTGGAAGCGGCTCATCTTCGGAGGACTATCCATGAGTTCTTGCAGGGGGGCAGCATTGGCGGGCTGCCTCATTTGAAGTTTAGAGTGACGGATGACTCCCTCAAAGAGCGGTTCAGTGAGCTAGAGGTGGAGAACCTTCGTCTAAAGAGGCTCTCTGAAGGAGGCAATGTTAGGAGCACTTCATGCTCTCATGAAGAGCATGCTCTCATGAAGAGCGCGCTCAGGGAAAATCCTTCCCCGAGTTGGCTCTTCGACTGCCTGAGGCCCCGAGGAACTCGGGCGATGCTCACAGTGGCATGGCCGGCTCTTCTAACGGAGCATCGGTTGGGGGATCTTGTAACGCCCCGAATACCAAAATACGGTAATTCATAGCTCAACAGGATCTACACTTCACTTCGTACAATTTTATCAGGGATTTAAAACTTTTTATTACAACATTGTTCTTTTACAACAATAACGTAGCTGAAAATAAATGAAGTACAACATGATAAATATACAATTTTAACAATTATGGCATGGAAGTAAACATCAGCATCAAATTCATCTTTACATCTTCCTTTAAGTTCCAAGATCTGCATATAAAACTGTGGGCACGTCAATTGCTTACAACCGACACAATATTATAAACAGCGATCCCCTCTATGCTGTATTATAACAAAATCTCTTACTTTAACAATCACAAACTTGAATGCCTATAAAGTGTAAAGAGTGACTATCCTAATCATGTCAGTGTATGATATGACTTAATGCCTAATGCAGATGTTATACTACAATGACACTAATGCATACTTGTTCGGATTCAATGCATCCCATACTACATAGGTTCGAGGGCAAGCACCTACGTACTCCACATTAAAGGGTTTAATCCCTCGCCATGATAAGTACCCAGTAATAAAACAAAGTTTAGACATTCCATGAGTACAGATTCCAGTCCCGGAGATCCACCGCCCGACTATACAAAATCCTTGTCGTGCGAACATCCCGCAAGTGTCCCTCTAGCCCCGGTATACGCATATACACTGGAGTACGACCTACTATCCGCCCGAATAATCATGATCCTGGAATCTACTGCCCGATTAATCATAATCCCGGATTTAATTAAGGCTCGCCTCCATCGCAAGTAACCACAGCCCCGGAATCTACCACCCGACTGGGTCTATAGTCCCGGAATCCACCGCCCGACTATATTGAGGCCCTCCACTTCGTTTTCCCAAGTTTACTACATCTTCACTTAGTGCCTGATTCTTAAGTTTGAACATGAATAAATTGTACTACCTAGAGCTAGTTTACCCTCCTACCGGTCTTACACAAAAATACCGAGAACAAAACCCCCTGTTGGCCACTTATCAAAAATCAATTATTGATTACCATTACTTTTGTCGGTACCTGGGTATCACTAAGCCTCTAGAATCAATATCTTTCCATGTTCAACAACTTGGGGTACTCATACCCTTATAACTCATGTTCATGTATTCACAATTCATTCAAATTCTTTTATTCATTCTTATTTATTCATCAACAAGTACAATCTCGAACTATTCATTTTCACAATACACTTTTCATATTCATCAAAACCTTCTCAATACATGTTAATTAAGATTAAAACATAATCTCTTAAAATTCATCATTGAAAACTCATCCCATCATTTTCCTTTGATTTATTTTATACCAATTCCTAACATCATTAAACATATATATATCTTTCTTGAGTTCACATCTCATCTAAGCATGAATATGATACTTATTTTAGCAAAATATAAATTATAACAGCGAGAATATTTTTTCAATCACCTCGTTTAAGTATCATTTGCAAAACAGTAAATTCAAAGTCAGAAACTGCATTTCATGCTATTTGTAAAAATCATAGAAAATCATATACTTCACGAAACTTTGCGTTATTTATATCAAAATAAAGGTGTACAAGTCTACTACAATTTCTTAGTTATATGTTTCCTCAAAATACTGTATCTATAACCCTGAATTATTCGAAATGTACAGTAGGTTTGAAATACTAAAATACTGCCACTGTACAGTCTTGTAAAATTCGTATAAATTAAATTCTTTATGAGAATTTGATTTCTTGGACTTTTAAGAAAGTTTAACGAGTCTACTACAACTTCTTAATTATGACTTTTCTCAAATTATTTCATTTACATTGCTAAATTGATCAAAAACCGAATGATGTGCAGATTTCCAGCAACCAGCCAATTACTAACCAGTTTTGAGTTTAGATTTTATTAAAATAGTAAAAGACCTCCAAATCTTATGAAATTTTGAAGGAATGTTCCTGACACATACAAGATGCTCCCCAAAAAGTTTTAGTTCTATATTCCAAATATTTTATTAGATACGATTTTCTGATGGGCAAACAAAATTCAAAACAATAACTTTTCTTGGCATGAATTAGTAACTTCGTGTACAAATCTCTATTCATATCATTTAATCTAATCATGATGTACTACCATGCAATCAAACAACGTTAATCAACTTATTTTCATGACAATCTTTCAATTAGCATGCATTTTTATTCTAAATATCATCATTACAATTTAATCACTACTCATATGCATATCAATTTTATATATCAATTTACCTACACATGCACGATACTATAATTTAGAAAGTTCAAGAAGACACCCACCTCAATGAAGATTCTAATGTAGAAGAAGACTCCTAGAAGTTTCTCCTAGCTCCTAGAATGAGACTCCCTTCTCCTCCTAGTAAGCTCTCCTTCCTTCAGGCAAGAACTCAAACAACTATCTCTCTTTCTTTTCATCTCTTGTCTTTTGTTTCTTTTGATCTTTGGTGCAAGATTATGAAGAAAATGGGTGGTATTTATAGGGTTTGAGAAGACTTCTACTAGTCAAATTAAGTGTTCAATTTCATAACCTACATAACCCCCTTAACTTAAATGCCCACTCATACAACCCCAACTCTTCCCCTCCTCCATGAATTGGCCGCCCAAACCCCCCTTTTGTGGCTCTTGGGTTGCACTATGTGCACGTGCAACCCACAAGCACACACTCTCATTTGTTATTTGTTATTTATTTGATTGTACAAGTTGTTTACATGACAAGTGTACAACTAATTGTAGGATTTTTCTTAGTGGGCTTCCTCTTGTGGGCTTGGTTCAATTTTATTTATTTATTTAATTTATTTTAATGGGCTTAGATTCTTCTATTAGGCTTATGGTTCTAATAGGCAACAGAAAATAAATGAAAGGAAATTATGCATAACTTTTAAACAAATTTAGAATGAAAATAATGAGATGAAATCGCACGTACGTTGCACATGTAAAATGTATTTTTATTTAAAAATTTAATATGGGATGTTACAACACTACCTCCTTAGAATAATTCCGTCCTCGGAACTACACTTAAAGAGTGAGAAAAAACAAAGAAAGAGAAAAAAAAAGTTTTACAAATTTTAATTGAAAAGCTCAGGGTGATCTTTCATCATCCTTTCCTCTATTTCTCAAGTGGCTTCCTCAACAAGTTGGTTCCTCCAGGCGACTTTGACCATAGGTATAGTCTTATTCCTCAAGACTTTCTCCCATCAATCCACAATCTTAATTGGACGCTTAGTGTAGCTCAAATCCAACTGCAAACCTTCTGGTACTTCGAGCAAGTGGTGACTCGGATCTCGAATATAGCCTCACAACATAGACACATGGAAGACAGTGTACCTGGGCCAACTCTTCCGATAGTTCTAACCGATAAACCGTCTTCCCAATTCTTCAATATCTTATAAGGCCCTATGTATCTCGGGGCTAATTTTCCTCCCCTACCAAACCGAATCACACCCTTGGTTGGAGCTGTAACACCCCGAATTCCAAATAAGACTGAATTCGAGTTCCACAGGATCTTTTCACTTCATTTCGTACAATTTTACAAGGAATTTAAAACTTTTATTTCAAAAATAATTACATCAGAGTCTTTTCCATCAACAAGCAGCGGAATAATAAAAATACAACAATAACAAATGTACAATTGTAACAGCTTTAACATTTAAGTAATCAACAGCATCAAATCATCTTTATATCTTCTTGTAAACTCCAAATTCTGCATATAAAACTGTGGGCACGTCAGTTGCTTACAACCGACGAAATATTATACACGGCTATCCTTACTATGTCGAACAGTATAACGATTCTTAAATACTTTAGCAAACACAAACTTGATCACAAACAAAGCTACAAAGGGACTATCCTATTGATGTCGTGGGTGCTGTGCACTTAGTCCTTAATGTAGTTATTTATAATACATGACACAAATACGTACTTGTTCGAATTCTATACATCCCATACTATATAGATCTGAGGGTAAGCCCTTAATCGTTCTTCATCTTGTAAGGTTTATTCCCTCGCCATGACTTAAACTACTACAGTAACTACAATAAGTATCCTAGATGTTCTATGAGTTACGAGCTCATGTCCAGACAGCCTGGAGGGGAATCCCACGTCATGTCACGATGCATCGTGAAGAACCTATGGACAATTCAACCTCTGTCATGGGACATGACACCACCCGTAGTCACCAAACACCACACGAGTGTCGCCTGCGGTACGGACTCCTAGAGATATATTCACGTCATGACATGATGCATCGTGTAGACAGCCTGTGAATATTCTCACACCGTAGCTCTGAGGCCCTCATAATTGTGTTTTTCTCTTATTTTCATCACATCTTCACTATGTATCTAATCCTTACAATTTTGTTTGTTTTAAAAGAAAATCATCACAACCTAGAGCTAGCTTACCTTACCGGACTTAAACCAAAACAAAAGAGATAGTTAGCCAACCTGGCTACTTCTCAAGAGACGCTCAACCCTCAACGGTTAGCTCTCAAAATCATGAATAAAACTGCCGATCACTAGGGTCTCGCCTAGCCTCTAGATTCCAACAACTATCTCTTTCTAGAGATCAACAGTAAGTCGTAATCAATCTCAATTTAATCTTTCATATTCTTTATTCATATCTCTTTCTCAAAAATATTTATTTTATAATCTCATAACATGAGAACAATTCAATTCAACCTCTTTATCAATTTCATCATTCATACCTTTGTGTGCATTTCAAATAATCTCAATCAAGTATAGAAAATCATAAAATCTCATTAAGAGAAAAGTCGAATTTCAATCCAAATATTCATCTCTATTTAATTAGACAAGAGTCACACTCTTCATTATAAAAAAAATCACTTTTAATTCTTTTAATCGATAAACCCGAGTTCGTTAACAATATTCAATGTAAAAAATGCTCTTTTAATACTCCCAAAATGTCTCAAATATTTTAGAAATAAGCTTTATAAATTCTAAACAATTTTAGAATAATAATAATAGAATTTTTCCTAAATTTTCATCTCATTAAAACCCTCAAAATACTAAAAAAAAAAAAAAACATTAAAAGCTCAACCCCAGGTTTCGAACCCAGGACCATAGGCCAGACCCACAAGGAACAGTAACGCACCCAACAGGCGCCCTCTGACCAATATGGCCAACAAGACTAATTGTTATAAGAAGGACTTAATTGATACTTAAGTGTGGTCCTCGGGTTTTGAGTTAAAATCAGATTTTAGAAAGAAAAAAACAAGGTCTTTGTGAGACTCAAACCCAAGACCAATAGCTCCACAAAATATAAATAATTTTTCCAGAATATGCTTCATTGAAAAAAATATATCGTACATGTTTTCTCATGTTTGCAATATAATAAGATCTTTCATCAAAATGTATAAAAACACATATAATCAATTTTTCCCAAAACAAAATATTGTCTTTCATCAAAATTTCCTTTATAAAATTCCTATACTCATAAAATAAATATTTTTGAGGTTATAATTGTACTTCTTTGCCACATTAACATCACAAGTCATTTTTCATATATTTGTATTATTTCTACTACTATTCTAATCATGCATCATACAACCACGGTTCATCAAATTGCAAATATTTTAGCATACAAATATACTAACACCCATTATAACAACTTTAGAGAGCAATTCACATCTACCACACTAATTAAATTTAGCATGAATTTACTTTTATCGTACCAATTCAAATTTAACAAATAAATTATATATTATCTATCATGCAATTTCTACTCCTAAATTAGAAAGGATTTAAGAAACACCCACCCAAATTGTGATGTACTCAAATGAACTCCTAAAATGAGAGCTCCTAAAAAAATCCCGCTTTCGTCTCCTCGAAGTCCGCGTGCAAGAGAATCACCCTAAGTCCTAGTTTCGGCCAAGCAACATGACAACACCTCCGACTTCATTTCGGTATGCAATAGTTCCCCATCTCGTCAAGCCAACAGTAAGAGCACCCCACACACTTCATTTCCATATACATAGGTATGTACATTTCTACATATCCCTATATATATATGATTGTATATATATACAAGCATCACCCTTTCTATTATTTGATGGCAAACATTAAATCAATAATGAGCCAGCAAACACTTCAAATCAATTAACTTATCAGTAATGACATATTGACACCATATATAAGAAGAAGAAAAAAAAAAGGGTCGTCTATTAACTTATTATTTTTTCTTCAATGAAACAGGATGACAATAAAAAAACCAATTATATATGATAGACTTACCTTACTAAAAGATTTTTTTCATTGTTGTCTTTTGAACTTTAATAGAACTGGGATGCAGCTGACATGGACCTCAAATTTATAAATACAACTATATTGATCAATTGGGGTTGCAATAAGGTAAATTTATATTTACTACAATTACACCCTATGTTAACCGTTAATTGCTGCTAATTTAAATAATAAGATGGTTCGGAGAGACTTTTGTGGGATCTCGCATCAGTTGTGATATATTGTACTACTAGGTATGCCCGTGGCACGTGCCTACGGCACGTATTCGGAACTGCATATAAATTTAATTGGAGCTATTTGGTTGGGTAAACTGCATATAAAAAATCATTCAATATACCTCTTTCTACATCTTTAACAATTATTGGTTAAAAAAATGCACCCACCTTTTTAATACAATCATCTACTCTTTACAGGCCTCCTTTGAAATTATATTGATTCCTAATAGTGTTATTTAAATTGTTTGAAATATTATTTACGGCGCCTTTAAATTGTTTCAATTAAGTTGTTTAATAAATATTTCGACAGTGTTATTTAAAATTTTACAGGCAGGATTGTAGCAAAAATTTTGACAGAATCTCTCCTGAAATATTATTCCTTTTAGAGCATTAACATCGTAGACAATGAAATTGAATTCTCCCCAGCCCAATCCAAGCCACACCACACAGGAATCATATATATAAGTTTGGGAAAAAAAACTTCATATGACTTAAGATATAAAATAAAAGACCAAGATATAGTTTGGAATCATAAGAGATTTTAGAAAATATTGTAAAAATTTCGACAACCCCCCCCCCCCCTAAAATATTAGCCATTTTACAGCAATTCCTTACGGAATTCTGCTCACAATTAAAAATTTAACATCACAGTCAAAAAAAGTAAATTCTCCCCAGGCAAATCCAAACAACATCACACAGACATCATATATATAGGGCTCTGGGAAGAAAAAATCTTCATATGACTAAGATACAAAATAAAAACCAACATATCATTTCAAAACATAATAGATTTTAGAAAATTTAGTCTAAATTTTGGCAGAACCTCCCCTAAAATATTAGCCCTTTTACAGCAATTCCTTACGGAATTCTGCTAACAATTAAAAATACGACATCACAGGCAATAAATATTAATCCTCCCCAGGCGAAACCAAGCAACATCACACAGGCATCATATATATAAGGCTCTGGGGGAAAAAATCAAAATATAATGCAAGATACAAAATAAAAACCAAAAATTCGTTTGAAAACGTAATGGATTTTTTGGAAAACCTTTGAAAAACCTTTAAAAAACCCAATACTCCACAAAATTGTGGGTACGGATATTAACATAACTATATTATATCATCATTATACACAGTTACTTACATCATCTCCGAAAATGCTAAATATTGCAACTATTACAACTATTACATCCTCCACCATAATAAACACCAACCAACCGAATAAAAAAAATAAAATTACAGGGTTGTAGGAGAACACAATGGTTGAAGTCTTCAAAAATGGGGCCAAACAATGAGCCTAAAAAACAGTAAGAGTTTTGAATCAAATAGTAAGAGTTTACAATAAAGAATTAAAACAATAAAAGTCTGAAAACAATAGTAATAGTTTTGAAACAATTACCTTTCAAACAGAACAATGCCTTCAACCAAACATGTTCTTCATCAACCTAGAAAAAATTAAACTGTCAATATGTACATAACGGTTCTGAGTGTGGACGACAATCTGGAAAAAAAAGAAGTATATCTATGCTAATGTATAATATGAGAAGGATGTATTTGGTTGGACCCTATGGGGAGAATAAATGAGGCTTCAATATGCACATGCCTTGAATACTGACGATAATCATTATGCATTGAGTGAACAAATGGGGTCTTCATCATGAAAGAAAAAGGATCTTGTGTTATATAGTATACTAAGCACTAATTTTCTGATACCAATATATATCATTCCCCAGTGTAGGAATTGGGGTATAGGTGATTGTTTCACATATATAGGTCTCCAAAGAAATGACCAGTTTTGAGCTTTTGAGTAAGTTGGAGATGATCTTTCTAAGTCATGCAATAAGATTAAATAACTCAAAAGAGAAACACGGCAATTAAAATAATACGACGACAATACAGGGACTACCTTTCCATGAGCAATTGCAATTTCTTCATCAGGAAATGATTGCTCGAGAAACTCCATGACATCTTCAAGGCCTGTTATGCATGACAAAACTCTTCAGGAAAAAAAAAGACCAAGCAAACTATTTTATAAAAATTTAATAAACAGCAAACAGTAAAATGGGCAAGGAGCAGGTGGATCAACGAAAACAATCTTCATCAAGCTCCAAATTTTCTCTGCCAGGCAATCACTGACATGGATCCCAGTGAGATTAGAGACCATTTTGTTGGTCAGTTTTTAGGAGATAATTTTTTTAGGAGATAATCAACATGCCACATATGAATATGAGAACACAAAAGTAGGCTGAGCTCAATGCTCTAGCCAAAATCCTCAACTGTAACAAATATAACAGAACACACCTTGACTGATTATGCTAAAGGGTTGTTTATGAAAGCTTGATGCACTAAATTCCTTAATCAGGCAAAATCTATCTCAAAATCTGTCTCAAACTGCAATAACTCGATTAATACATGTATATCTAAGGTAGGTTGCAGATTAAAACAAACTGCAATAACTCGATTAAAACAAAACTACAGTGATATCTAAGGTAGGTTGCAGATTAGCTATAAAGGGTTGGGTTGATCCCAACCAACCCACCAGACATCCTAGTGCAAATTTTCAAGTTTCCAATTTCTTCTAACAAATCAACACATATGAGCTGATAGTCCTGAATGGCATCAAAGAATGGTAAACAACATCTATGCACTCAAACCAAGGAATAAAAGAACACATGACATAAAGTGGGAAATACCAACAAAAATGTGAAAGAATAATTCACTGAAGTTAAATAAATGACCTCTAATTCTTGGTAGAACATACAAAACCAGCCCACCACGATCTAACTCAAACATGATTGGCGATATGACCTTCTCATTACTATATGACGATAGATGAGTCTTTATGGGAACCCTTTCTGGATGTGGAGTTGAAATTAAACTGCATGAGAATAACCAAAGTATTCGGAATCCTCCAACTCCATCACTCTAATTACCCCCTGAATTACAAAGATCAAAAACATGATTAATTCGAAAAGGAATGATAAAATTGGGGGAATTAGTTACCTCGAAATCGGAAGCGCATTCCTGAATCTGATCGGCGATAGCGGACCCCGAAGAATGATCGGATGAATCTGATGAGATCTGCTTTAATCGACTACGAAGACAATAGAGAAAGTGAGATATCGAAGAAGAGAAGATTGATGCGTTAGGTTAAGGAGGTGTTAGAAACTGACCTTCGGATTGTTTGTAAATCTGGCGTCTCTGAGGTGTCGTTCGTCGGAGTTAGGGTTGGGGCTTTTGAGAACGGAAGGGAGGAGCAGGGGCGCTGTGTGGTGACAGGAACAGGGGGCACTGTCGATGAGAGCGGAAGGGAGGAGCAGGGGGGTTTGCAGCGTCGGGGTTGGCTTGGTGGGGGGTCGCGACTGGAGGTGGGGGCGGGGAGAGCGGGGAGAGAGAGAGGGGTCGCGACTGGAGGTGGATGTGGGGGAAATATTTGGCGATGAGAGAGAGAGCAGGGTGAGAGAGAGGGAGACAGTGAGAGAAAGAGAGATTGAGTGAGCGGAAAAGAGGGAGACAGTGAGAAAGAGAGAGAAGGGGGGGTATTTTTGGGGGGAAGAGAGAGAGAT
The DNA here is from genome assembly GCA_017893485.1 of Hemerocallis citrina. NCBI lineage: Eukaryota > Viridiplantae > Streptophyta > Magnoliopsida > Asparagales > Asphodelaceae > Hemerocallis > Hemerocallis citrina. The sequence continues at coordinate 220,741,364 of CM030364.1, forward strand.
TGGTTTTGGGTTTTGAAATTGTGTGATTTGAATTTTGGGCGGAAAAATATGTTTTGTGAGGTTAGATCTGGGCCATTGATTTTGGGGTAGATTGAATGTGAGCCACTTGATAGCTTTCTTTGTGTTTTATTATATAGATAGTAGAATTTATAGAAGAGTGTATTCATGTGGTAGGTAGGGAAGTTGAATGATGGTCTATGTTGGATGGGACTGGGGAGCTTTCGACAGGTGCATAGAGGAGGAAAAAGGGAAGAAGGACAGGAGAGAAAGAACGGAATGTATGATTGTATCTATATATATACATATATATGTATATATTTGTATACACACCATAATGAATGGAGGAAACAAGGACATGGATGCTGGCTTTGTTTGCATGGTTTCGGGAGTACAGAGAGGAAAGAAGCAAGGAGAGATGATGACAAATGAAAGAGTAGGGGTACTTTTATAAGGAAATATAGGTGTAGTTATTAAAACTACCTCCCACAACTCCACTCACTCCACTCTTTCATCCACTCACAATTTCAAATTTTGTTCTCTTTCCCTCCTCTCCACAACAGTCCGGTTTTCCCCCATTTCGAGTCCAAAACACGTGCACGTGCGTGCACTAGCACACTTTCACAAATTTATTATTTTTAAAACATAAATTGTATATATACATATTTATATACTTAAAATTAGTTTAATTAAAATTATAATGTCTCATGCACAAATAAAATAAATACAAACTTCAGAAATTTATTTTGAAAACAAACACGCTTAAATATGTGCACCGAAGAAACACGTGCGTCGCACGTAAAATATCAAAAATGTGAAATTCGACGTTATCAATATAAAAATGTTAAAGATAATAAAAATACAATATAAGAGAATATATTTATTGATTTTACATACATTCCACGACGTAGTTACTACGTACGTAGAAAACACATGCATTATACGTAAATAAGTATTTAGGTCAACATGCGAGAAAATGAATTTTCTTTTTATAAAATGGATTCGAATACATAAAATAAATAATTTAAACATATAGAAAATATTACACGTAGCGGTGGAAACACAGAATCGATACGTGCATCAAAAAACACGTAAAAAGCACGTAAAACCCAGAGATCGAAATTTAATATTTTAGTTGACCCAAATAGGATAAATTCAACATGAAAAATGCATAAATAGTCAGAATCCAAAATACGTAGTGAAAACACATTACAAAATACACGTGCGTAACCCACGAGGGCAAAATTGTCATTTCCAATTTTGCGGGGTGTTACAGGAGACACCTTCACAAAGAAAAAATCACCTTCCTCATACTCCAGATCTCTCCTCCGATTTTTGGCATAAAATTTTTGTCTGCTCTGGGCGTCGACTAACCTCTTCCTGATCGACTCAATCTTTTCTGAGGTTTGTTGCATAATCTCTGGCCCATACAGCTGTCGTTCCCCCACTTCATACCAACACACCGGTGTTCTGCACTTCCTTCCATACAGAGCCTTATATGGTGTGACCTCAATGCTTGCCTAGAAACTATTGTTGTAGGAAAATTCCACTAGAGCCAAATGCCTCTCCCAACTGCTGCCAAAATCTAACACACAACATCTTAGCATATCTTCTAGTACCCAGTTGGCCCTCTCGGTCTGTCCATCAGTCTGAGGATGGAAAGCAGTACTGAATTCAGTCTTCGTCTCCAAAGCTTCTTGAAGACTTCTCCAGAAATGCGAGGTAAATCGTGCATCTTGGTCGGATACAATCGACAAAGGAACTCCATGTAGCCTCACGATCTCCCTGACATACAACTCGGCTAACTTTTCCATAGACCAAGTAAGCTTCATCGCCAGAAAGTGAGCCAATTTGGTGAGTCGGTCCACTTTCACCCAAATTGCATCATTGCCCTTGGAACTCCTGGGCAAACCTGTAATGAAGTCCATGCTGGGTATTGTCTACAACAAACCCCCGGGTTTTTGATTCTCGGACTTGAACTGCTGACAGACTGCACACCTGGCGACAAACTCAGCCACATCCAATTTCATCCCCAACCACCAGAAATACTGCTTTATATCCTGGTACATCTTGGTACTTCCTGGATGTACGGATAATAAAGTGGCATGTGCTTCCTGTAGAATACTCTCCTTTAGTTCTGCTTGATTTGGCACATACAGCCGCTCTCTGAACCACAATACCTCATCTCTCACCTGGAATTCTGCCAACCTGTCGGTGCCAACCTGCTCTCTCTTCTCCTGAATCTCTGGATCGGTCTTCTGACTATTGATAATCCTGTCCCTTAATGTGGGTTGAAGTCTCAACTGAGCTAAGGAAGTCCCTAATCCTTGCAACACCACCTCAATCTCTGCTCGATCAAGTTCCTCTGCCAACTTTTCCTGAGTTGTGATCAATCAGGACAAACTGGTCTTCTTGCTGAGCACATCAGCCACCACATTGGCCTTTCCTGATAGGTACTTGATTTCGGGTCGGATATCCTCCAACACTTCCAACCATCTCCGCAGCCTCAGATTCCATTCTGTCTGCTGATAGATATACTTTAGACTCTTATGATCCGTGTACATGTTAACCTTTTCCTCGTATACATAGTGCCTCCACTGCTTCAGTGCAATGATTATCGCTGCCAAATCCAGATCGTGGGTTGGGTAATTCTTCTCATGCAGTCTCAGCTATCTAGACCCATAAGCTATTACCTTACCTTCCTGCATCAGCACACAGCCCAATCCCCAATGGGAAGCATCGATGTAGACATCATAGTCGACTCCTGCTTTTGGAAAAGCCAGGATGGGAGCGGTAGTCAACCTCTCCTTCAACTCCTGAAAGCTAGCCTCATATTGTTCCGACCAATTAAAACTCATGTTCTTCTTTGTAAGCCTCATGAGCGGCACAGCTATCTGGGCGTAGCCCTGAATGAACCTTCTGTAGTAGCCTGTTAACCCCAAAAAGTTCCTGATCTCTTTCACCTAGTCAGTCTTGGCCAATCTCTTATTGCCTTAATCTTTTGTGGGTCAGTAGCCACTCCCTCCTTAGAAAGGATGTGACCCAGAAAGGTGACTTCGGTTTTCCAGAAGTTACACTCAGATAACTTTGCATACAAATTCTGCTCCTGTAACTTCTTCAGTACATATGCTAGGTGTTCGACATGCTCTACTTCTGCCTTGGAGTAGACCAGTATGTCGTCGATGAACACAACGACAAAAGAATCGATGAATGGCCGCATGACCCTGTTCATCATGTCCATGAAAATAGCAGGTGCATTAGTTACTCCGGACGACATGACTAGGAACTCATAGTAACCATGTTGAGTTCTGAACACCGTCTTGTACACAGCTTCTTCCTTTACTCGGATCTGGTGATAACCTGACCGTAGATCTATTTTAGAGAAGACAGCTTCTCCTTGTAGACGGTCGAATAGATCATAGATTCGAGGAATCAGATACTTGTTCTGCACTATTACCTGGTTAAATTCTCTGTAATCGATGCACATCCTCATCGATCCATCCTTCTTCTTTACCAAAAGAACTGGTGCTCCCCAAGGTGACGCACTGGCCTAATGAATTCTTTGCCCAGCAACTCTTCAATCTGCTTCTTGATCTCATCCTGTTCAACCGACACCATTTTGTATGGTGCCTTAGAAATGGGTGCACTCCTTGGCTGAACGGAGATGATGAACTCTACATCCCACTAAGGTGGAAGCCTAGGTAGATCATCTAGAAAAACTGTTGGAAAATCCCAGACTACAGGAATCCGCTTCACTTCTTCGGGAACCTTCTGCTCAGATAGCGTTGCTATCAACAGTTTGTACTTCCTCTTTCCTTGAAATGTAACTGCTAGTCCCCCTGGTGCCTTTATTACAACCTCCTTACTCTTGCAATCAATAGTGGCACTATAGATGGACATCCAGTTTATGCAAATGATGATGTCGACCCCCAAAATTGCAAACTCTATGAGGTCGATGCCCAAGATTCTGCCTCCAATCTCAAGATCACACCTTTCATAGTATCGGTTGGTAGTCAAATTTTCTCCTGATGGGGTAGCCACAGATAGAACTTTGCCAGGAAAAAAATTTGGTTCGACTCCCAATCGTTTTGCAAATAAGGGTGACACAAATGTGTGAGATAATCCCGTATCAAATAAAACTGTTGCTTTTATTCCATTTATTTGAACTTCTCCTATTACATAAAGAGTACTCTCATTACGTAACATTTTATTACATAGAACGGAAATAACAACAGAGGACCCTAATCAGTTTCTTCCATACCCGTGATGACGTTGTCAACATCATCTGCATCAGCTTTGGTCAGAGCGAACACTCGCCCCTGCCGGTATGGCTTCTGCCCCGGATTGGCTTGCTTCTGACTTGGCCCTCCCCACTGGAGCTGAGGACAAAATGGCTTGATGTGGTCTTCCTTGCCACAATGGAAACAAGTCTTGGCCCCCTGAGACTTTGTACACCCAGTAGCTATGTGACCAGCCTCTCCACACTTGTAGCAGGTGGGTACCCTTCCAGACACTGCAATCGCATTTGCTCCGGTGGGTTTGAACCGCTGTTGTAGCGCTCCGAATTCCTAACATAGAAACTTGTGACACACTCCAGGATCTTTTTTCAAATGAGTCACAACACAACAAAAATTACAGGAAATTAAAAACTTTAATTACATCAAATTGTTATTACAATGTCCAATGATTATAACAATTAAAATTAATTGTTACAACAAGAATGTACAAATTAAATTTAGATAGTAACTTTTACTTGGACGCTTTTCCCTGCTAGAGCTTTCCCGCGATTCCAAGTCGGCAATCCTGCACTGATAACTGTGGGCACGTCAGTTGATTACAACTGACGAAAATGCTATATTCGGCTATCCTCTCTACGCCATAATATAACGATTCCAACCTCAACAACCACAAATAATATTTGATGCAAAGAAAAAGGTAGTGTCAAGCAAGTGTCGGTGTATGCCATGACCTAATCTAATGCACACCATGCACACATGCTCCTAAAGCTAATGCACACTTGGTTGAAAGATATGCATCCTATACTACACACCCCCAACCAAATGACGTTCTTCAGTTTGATGGGGATCGATCCTCCGCTATGAATCCTACTCTTGTGCTCTCTCCTATTTCTGATTCCAGTGATAGTGAAGCTGTAGTCGTCCGGCTTACCCATCATTGCTATCATTAGTGGTGTCCAATCCTCATGTTTTATTCACTATGTCCGAGGTCCCAGTCGCAGGCTTACCCTGTGTGACTGTGCAGGCTTACCCTGCGTGGCTGTAATTAAATGGCTTAACCAATATGTTGCTGTACCTACGTCTCCTCGGACCTTACCAAAAGCTGATATATGGACACAAAGACTCTCCGCGAGTGACTAGAGCAATTCCCGATAGAGTCTAATCCGACTGCCCACATTGATCAACAAAGAACCTGACAGATATAGGGTTTTCCCAACTCCGCTACACTCGTCCTTACACTAAAACAGAACTTGCAGTCGAGACGACGTCAACACTTCAAACCTCCTCAAAGGTTATTACGGATCATAAAGGCATTTCTGCCGAGACAGCAGAGCCCCCGCAGAGTCTTCTCGACTCCCCAAAGCAGCTCAGGGTCCCTGACCGCATTAAATGAACCTAGGATTCAGTCGGGCGTGATGACGCCATGTGTCCCCCTGACAGGTGAACACCCTCGCTAGTACCTGTCCTTACATTCAACCAAGACTCGATCTAGCCCTACCCAAGTATCAAAGTTACCCCATTCCAAGAATAAGGATGCATTCAAGATTTGTTTTATTGATCAATTACTAAAAACCATCACTCTAGCCAAACTCTAATTCTCTTTTCTTTTTATTATTAGAAGTATGAACCTCTAGAACTATCTCATACTATCGATTCCCTTAGTTAGGCGATCTATCTACCATATCCAAATCCCTAACTTGGTAATCAACTTTGCTTGCCATGATCAACTAGTTCAGTTCCATTTATAGATTCTCCCTAGTTAGTTACCTTTAAAAATAATGGATCTCAACCCATTCCACACTAGGACTCAACTAGTCTTCTAGTCCGGCCCAAGGGTTGACCCGCCTCGGCCCACACTTGGCACGAACCCACGCGAATCAACCCCGTCGATTGCCGCAACCCATCCACGCTTGGAGTTTGATCGCATCCTCGGCCCGAACAACAAATAGCTCTCTACTAAACTTAACGCTCCACGGTCCTCGACCATTGGTAGCTCTAAAAACAAACCATGGAATCAATCCATGTACGGCAAGTACGTCGGTGCACGAGTCATCTCCCCCAACGCATTCGATGTGATATTCTACCCATCTAGATTTGTCAACAAGACTTAATCCTAGGGTCTCACCGATGTATCCCAACGAGGTACACTACACTTGGAGTAAGTCCTAACCCAAGAATACCCAAAAGGGGGTTCGAAGAGTCCTAAAAAACGACAATTTAAGATTCCAAATAGCAAGCACACACTTGGCATGTATGCCAAAATAGAGTCATTCTCGGTCCCGTTTTCTTGAGGAATCGCGATCGGGCGCTTCCCATGCTTCTACTCAAAGTAGACAGCAAGTACAAGCACACAATGGGCATGAATTTAATCCCAAAGTGGTCTACAACAATACCCCAACATCCAATATAATTTTCACTTCAAAACATTGAACAATATTGTCTATATTGGGGTCTACAAGCAACTATAAGCTACCCTTAGCAAACAACTTTAGGTAATTTAAGTCCTAACCCAAGTACAAATCTATAATATGAGTTTTGAACCCAAACAGAAACTCTAAGCCAACAAGATACAAGTTTAATCCCATTTCAATGAACATGGTGCAAAACAGTAAGCTCTAAGATTTACTATGTTTCTGTCGTCAATTGCAAAAATCATATAAAATTAAATACTTGTCCAAATCAGAATTTATTGGTCATTCCAGAAAATTTTATGTGTCTACTAAAAGTTCCTAGTTATAAGGATCTTCAGATAAGGCCGTTTAGTTGCTCTTATGGGTCCATCTTTAACAAGTATACAGACTTCCAGAACAGCAGATCAGATCAACACAGTTATGGGATATAATCCATTTAAAATAGCATATGGTGTCAGAACATCATGAAATTTTAGAATCTAGTTCCTGACACATGATGTTACAACACACCCAAAAATTAGGTGATTTTATCAAGTAGATTTCCAATTATGTCCTTTTGAATGTCATCCAAAAATATGGCGGTAACAACAACAGTTCTGTTTACTAAAATATCTAGCTCAGTTTGCATGATTTTATTGACATAGCTACAGTGGTCCAAATCTCATGAAATTTGAAACGTAGGTCTTAGATACACTTAAAAATGACATATTAAAATTTCAGGTTATTCTCATAAGCATGCAGTGAGATACAAGTCATTATTTCCACAACTGTAACAATAAAAACTGCTTCTTTCTATTCTGACCAGTATGCAAGTTCATAATTTATTTTAATAGCAGAAAAAATCACAAAAATCTGTAAAAATTACTGAAAGTGTACGACACCTATATGATCATCCTCTAAAAATTTCAGATAAAAAATACCAAGTAGTGTTCATGCAATGAGCTACGGACTGACAATAAAAATTCAGTTTTTTAACAAGATTTTCTGGTTTGGATTACTTAACACAAAACGAGTTGGTTAGGTTCATTCTTAGGGTATTCATGTCATTTTTCAGTCATCACAAATACCATTCAACCATAAAAACAAACATAAGGTTAGAAACACCCACCTTTACTTGTAGCTTGTTTTCCTTCTAGCTCTTTGCTTGTTGGTCCTCCTTTTTGACTCCACTAGAGCTCCTTACTTCTCCTCTGTGCTTTGGCCTCCTCTTTTCTTCTCCTTGAGTTTTTCTTCTTCTTCTTACTCTCAAACCTGTAGCAAGATTGTAGAGAGTGAGGTTTGGAGGTTTAGAATAGTGTAAGAGTTGTAAATGAGAAGTGGAGTTGAGAGGGGGCTTTAAAACAAAAGAGAATGGGGGGGGGGGGGGGGGGGGGTTGAGTGTGGCCAGATTTGGGTATGGGAAAGAGGCGAGGCATCTTCTCTTGGATTGCGGGAAGTGGGAGGTGGAGTGTAGATGTAACCCCTGTTTTCCCAAAAATATATTTTGTTGTATTTTCTGTATTTTAAAAATTTTCGCAAATTATTTTTTTCGGTTTTCAAATTCTTTTATCAAAATGTATTTTTTTGGATTTTCTATTAAAATCTGTTTTTGATCCATAATTTTAGTTGTAACTAGTATTCTATGAATTTTGTATTTAATACAGTTCTTATTATTGTTATTATTACTTTTATTATTTTTATTATTTTTATTATTATTAATATTGTTACTATTTGTATTATTTTGCTAGTATTGTTATTTACATTATTATTTTATTTTATCACCAGATCAATTTCCTTACCCAATTAATTTAACTACCTACTACTAATCCTACCACCATTACCTTCCCTAATTACTATACCTACTAATACTTACTACCTTACAAGTATACATTCCTAATTATTAGCCTACCAAATCAAACCGTGAACTATATACCTGATGCTGCTTGTTTTTGGGAGGAGTGTGGGTGCACCAGGTGTAAGTTCGGACTCAATTTGTAATGATGGAAGGATGCGGTAACGGACGGTGAGCGGTAGGCTCGCCTCGGCACTGGAGGATCGGCTCGGATTACCTTGCCTCGTGTACCTGCAGACGGTCTAGGAACACCTGGGTTTATCCCGGTGGCAGACCCTCCGACGGTCTAGTTAGTCTCTGAGAGAAAGTAGCAGTAAATAGGGTTTTTAAGTGGTCAAAGATTGATTACCTCAAAAGGTGGGAGAGGGTCTGGTATTTATAGATAGTCCCAGTCGGGTTTGGATCCGCTTGGGGGCCGGGTCTAGACCCGAAAGCCCATGGGCCTGACGTGGCAGGAGGCCCAGGGGGTTTAGGGCAGACGTGGCAGCCTCATGAGCAGTTTAGGGCTGACGTGGCCAAGCCCTAGGTGGTTTCGGAGCTGACATGGCCGATCGTGGGGCCCCTGTGCCTCTAAGAGAATTGGATGGCCTGGGTTATGCCAGGTCATCCTCGTCCCCTACCAGGCTGAGTGGAAGGCCCATGGGACCGCCGAGGATCGGAGACCGAAGGCCGTGGTGGGTCGTCGAAATGAGGATGCGGGTTTTGTGGTGGTGACTTAACGGCTCGGCACCGTCCCTGTGATGGTCCGGGGCCGAGCTGGCCTGCCCATGAGTGAGAGCCATCCTGGGCCCATGCTGGGTCCCAGGTCATTTTTACTCTACCTCATAAGCCCCCCACTCCTGCGGGGATGCGAGAGTTAGCCGTGGAGGAGTGTCTTTCAGAGGTCGTTGTGTCTTTGTGAGAAGGCTGCCCTGGTGCTGGACCTCACCTCGGTCTGATGAGGATTTACGGGTCGGCAAGGGCGATGGCGAACCGTTGTGCCTTCGTGAGAAGGTTGCCCTGGTGTTGGACCTCACCTCGGTCTGACGAGGGTCTACGGGTCGGCAAGGGCGATGGCGAACCGTTGTGCCTTTGTAAGAAGGCTGTCCTGGTGCTGGACCTCACCTCGGTCTGACGAGGGTTTACGGGTCGGCAAGGACGTTGGCGAACCGTGGTGCCTTCGTGAATAGGCTGCACTGAGTTGATTACTGTCTTCATGGGGCATTAATGGCGCTCCGGGGCTTCTGCGATGTTCCAATTTCCCGGGGGCATTAATGATGTCCCTTAATAAATGCAGGGCGCTTCAATTTCCTAGGTGTTACGGTTGGGCTTCCGTTGCTTGGCCTCCCAAGGGCCATGATGGCAGGTTGCTTGGGGGAGGCTATAAATACCCCACTCCCCCATTGCTGTTTCGATCACATCGAGGGTGGTCCACCGACCATCTGAGGTGTCTGCCTTGGGCGGACGCCTGATACTTGAAAAATTCCAACCCTGGGAGCCTCGGATTGGTGGTTATTCTGCCGTCCGGATCTTCTCTTGGGTCTGACGGCCCTGATGAGGTCGTTTTCCCAAGAGAGATCGGGACGGGAGGGATACCGACCGAAGTCCGGGCCCGGGGGATAGGGAGCTTCGGGTGGATGGCCCTTCTGTCATACTGTCTTCCTTCCGGGCCGACGATTTTTGAGGGCTGTCTGCCCAGAGGAGACAGTGATGGGAGGCGGGCCGATCCGTTTTCCGATAGGGTCCCAGGCAGTGGTGGTTTTTCTCCCACCCGGGAACAATTCGGGGTTTTGGCTTCGAGGCTGTAAGCCCCGAGTTGTTCGCGGGTGAGAGGGGAGCCGACCGAGTCCTGGGGTCCGGGGCGCTCGCCGAGGACGGGTGCCTTAAAACTTTTAAACAAAACTTTCTCTGCTAACAGTTGTGGGGGTGTCCGGTTTCCGAAGTCCTCTTTTCGGACTGACCCTTGTGCCTGGTAGTGGTTGAGCGCGAACCGAGGGTTGCCAACCGCACAACTGAGTGATGTCACTAGCGCGCGTTTCTAGGAGACGTGGCGCAATTTTCTAGGGGCAGTTTCACGCAAATCGAGGAACAGTAATCACGAAAATCGAAGAGTCAGCTCTTCCTCTATAAATACCCCCCACTCTTCTCCTATTCCGCCTGTCTCTCTCTTGCTGCTTTCTTTCTTTAAGAACACAAACACTTCGGCGCTCGCACTCTGTCATTGCAGCTCTGGCTCGTCTTTCCGAGGCAACACAGGTTAGTTTTAGCTTTACTTCGTTTTCATGTCTAGGGCTTAGTCTGGCTCGTCTGCTTCGACCTCGGATGGGGGAGAAAACCCTGGAGCAGGGCTATCAGACTCGACGTTGTGGGAAGAAGACACCCAGGTGTATGACGTGAAGCCCCTGCGTGTCCGGAGGCCGTTCGTGGTCCAGAGTAGCGGCTCCGAGGAGGAGGGGAGTGATAGCTCAAACTCGGTTCGGATATTAGATCCAGAGTCGGAGGAGGGTAGTAGCGACAGTGAGGGAGAAGGAGAGGCCGAAGCGGCTGAGGCTCGGTGGAAGGGTACGGGGAGAAAATTCTCGGCTCGGGGGCGGAGTCGGGGCGTAGGTTCCTCTTCTACGGCGACCGGTCTCGAGCGCCTAGCCACCCCCTTGCCGGAGAGGGCCAAGAAGAAGAGGGTGCCGAGGAAGAGGGGAGCGAAGGCTGGCGGTCTGAGCGAGGCATCCCCCGTTCGAAACATTGTGACGGGTTCACCGGTGCAGCCGAAGAGGATTAGGCAGTACCCTGACGACCTCTTCGACAAGGTGTTGTATGGGGTGCAGCCTTCTTCGCCGAGTCGGAAGAGGATAAAGATGGATACGCTGCCGACGATCCTGGAGGCAGTCGATTTAGAGGTGGCTCGGTCGGCCTTCCACATTGGGTCCGGTTACGAAGTGATGGTGCCGAGCCCAAGCCTCCGTCCTACCGACCCGATACCAGAGTGGTACTGCGTCTTCCCCCTAGACGCCTTCAGCTCCGGACTGAGGCTGCCGATTCACCCATTTATTCGGGATGTGCTTAATTGGGCGTCCCTGGCCCCGATGCAGTACGGGCCGAATTCATGGAAGCAGATAGTATGCTTTGTGCTGCTCTGCGAGGAGAGGAAGGTGCCACTCCGGTTGGGTGTGTTCCGGGCGATGCTGGGGATCAGCTCGTCAGGGGAGTCGGAGGGGATCTACTACATATCGCCTCAGAGTCGAGGGAAGGTGGTCCACGGCCATCCGGACTTTATTAAGGAGTGGAAACAAAAATACCTCGTGATCCGGAGCGCGGAGCCTTGGGACATTCCCACACGTTGGAACTATTATAGGCCGAACTTCAAAGTGCCGAAGCAGAAGGATCTCACGGCCGAGGAGTGGAAATTAGTCGAGCGCCTCCGTTTGTCGCACAGCATCAGCTGGCCGAAGGTGACGGAGGGTCACCTGGCCAGCGTCGGACTGAGCTCGGCCGTGTCTAGTATGTCGTCGTTTCTTTTTTCCTGTTTTACTTTTCTTTCGAGCTCATTGTCCTTAATGGGTTTTCTTGCAGGTATGGACCCAAAATCTATCAAGGCTCGGAGGCTCGCCTTAAAGAAGTAGAAGGCCGAGGAGGGGGGAGAGTCGAAGAGGACGAGGGGGTCGACTCAGGTCGTCTCCGAGGCACTGGGTGAGCCGAGGGGCAAGAGGACCCGCTCGGAGACGAGCAAGGAGGTGGTCGCCCAGATGAGCCCGGGCCAGGCTAAGGTGGCCGATGGCGGTAAAAGGAAGGCCCCTCTGGTCGGACCCGAGGGAGTTGATGAGTTGCAACGGCTGTGGGTGCCGGCCTGGTCGATACGGGAGGGGGACTGCCTGACCCGTGGGCCCAACGCCATCGAGGTGTTGGAGAAGATGGCGACTCCCCGGGATCGTAAGGAGATGAGTGGCGAGACCGTGGGTGAGGCGTTCACGCGCTTGGCGCAGGCGAGCGTGCTGGTAAGTCCGCCGACCTGACTTTCTTTGTAAAAACTTTTGTTGGAGGTGTTTCTGAGCAGTGCTGGGTCGCCGCAGGTCTGTCTGGAGGGGGCCAAAGTGAAGAGTCTCTACGAGGAGGCTGTGGATCGGGAGCGACGATGGGCGGACAAGTGTTCGCAGGAGATGAAGGAGATGAAGATCGAGCTCGAGGGCTTGCACAAAAGGGAGCAGCAGCTGAAGACCGAGCTCGATGCCAAGGAGGCCGAGTGGGCTAAGAGGGTGGCCGCCCAAAAGAAGAAGTTTGCGAAGGAGAAGGAGGAACTGACGACGATGGGGCAGGACATGGTGATCGCGGCCCAGAACGAGGTCTATGCGAAGGCCCTCAGCCATGTGAGGCACTTCTACCTGACCATCGACCTGTCCGGCCTCGACTATGACTTGGAGATCGAGGCGCCACCGAAGACTCCTGATGGTGAAGGTCCGGTCGTGGGTTCGGCTCCCGATCCTCACGTGAACCCGGCTGATGCTGAGATGACAACATAGGTTGTTCGCCCCCTTGTTCTTTTTTCTTCTTTCTTGATGTATTTGCCGACCGCGGACTGGCCACCACATTTTTGTATAAGGGATTTTATTTATAAAAAAGGATTTTTGATCGGCCAAGTATTTTGACCTCGGTTCTTTCCGGACCCTTTTGCTTGTGTTTGTTTTGAGTGGTGGATGGTTTCCTTTTAGGTAACGGCTCTTCTTCCCGAGACGGACCCTCGTCGCTCCGACGTGGCGTGGCTTCGGAGTAAAATCAAGGTTCTGGAGTCGACGTTGGTCCGCTATCGCGAGGGGGCCCGCGATCAGGATGCTGCCTTTAACTACTATCGGGATAAGTCCGAGGCTCTCAGTGTGGAGGCGGCGAGGCTAAAAAAGGCAATGGTGGATCGGGACCTCGGAAGTGCCGGTCTCGGGTACACCATGTTGAGCGCGTCAGTGCAGAGGCCATCGTCTGAAAGGCTCCTTCGTGACGTCATAGTGGAAAAGGAGATGGAGATACACTGTTATAAGACGATGCTAGGAATGTCTGGGACGGGGACGGGATCCTCTTCGGGATTCCGGCGAACGGAGGGGGTTCCCGCGGCGTTGCTGTTGTTGGAGCGTACTCGACCGGTTGATGCTCAGAGCTCCGTGGTCGGCGTATCGACTTTGGCGGAACCCAAGGGCCCCCGTGACGAGGAGAGGGCTCCTAGTCGTTCGGTCGGAGTGGATGTACCCTCTGTCGAACTCGAGGGGTCCTAGGGGGTCCGTTGGTCAGTAGTTTCTTTCTGTTTAGATGAGTGGAGTGTTCATGTAACGGTATTTGTTTTCTTTAAACATAATAAGGGAGTATGAATAAGGGGTTTCGTTCTTTGCTCTGTCCAATTGTTTGTGGATTTGTCGGCGGAGATGAGGGTCGGACCTGCCGAGACCTCTGGGGGTCGGCACCAGAGTGATAACTCAGGTGCCGCAGCTTGACAAAGCCATCCCTTTGTCTGGCGTTCGGTCAGACCTATCGAGACGTTTGGAGTGTAACAAAAAGAGGTCCCTTTCATAGATATGGAGAGGGAGAGAGGCACTTATGGCCTTTTACATGAGAGAGCTTACAAAATCATTATTTACATTAGCCCAGCAGGGACCTATATTCGCTTTTCCAAGAACTTCATTAGGTGCTCGGCGTTCCAGGGTCGCTTGATCGCTCGACCCTCCATATCCATTAGTCGGTACGTGCTGGGGCGTATGACCTCGGCTACTCTGTATGGGCCTTCCCATTTGGGGGCCAGCTTCCTCTTCTTGGTCGGATCGGAGACGGACAATTTGTGCAGCACGAGGTCCCCGGCTTTGATATCTGTTGGGCGGACCTTCTTGTTGTAAAACCTCTCGATCCGCTGTTGATAGATGCTCCTTCGGACGGAAGACTTCTCCCTGACCTCGGCGACGAGGTCAAGATTGGCCCTTAGGCCGGATGAGTTATCGGCTTCGTCGAAGGCCATGATCTGGGGAGAGGGTAGGCCGACCTCGACGGGGATTACCGCCTCCATCCCGTAGGTCAGACTGAATGGTGTCTCTCCTGTGGGGATCCTCTTGGTGGTTCGGTGTGCCCATAGCACGCTGGGCAGCTCTTCCACCCACAGCCCTTTGGGGGAACTGTCGAGGCACTTCTTGAGGCCGTCAAGGATTTTCCTGTTTGCGTTCTCCGCTTGGCCGTTGGACTGAGGGGGCATATAGCGGAGAAGCGCTGCTGGACGCCGATGTCCTCGCAGAACTTTCGAAAGTTTTAACCTGCGAATTGGGTCCCGTTGTCTGTGATGAGGACCTGGGGTATTCCGAACCGACAAATGATGTTCTTCCAGAAGAATTGCTGGGTCTGGCACTCGGTAATGCTGGACAGTGGTTCGGCCTCGAGCCACTTTGTGAAATAGTCGATGGCGACTATCAAGAATTTCCTTTGCCCTGTTGCTACGGAGAAGGGACCCACCAGGTCCATGCCCCACATGGCGAATGGCGTAGGACTAGCCAAGGATCGGAGGTTCGCTTGAGGGAGCCTCTTGATGGGGAAAATCTCTAGCACGGGCCGCACCTCTTGACTAATTCGTAGGAGTCTTGCAGCATGGTTGGCCAATAGTACCCTTGATTCAGGGCTTTACAAGCGAGTGATCTGCTCCCCATATGGCATCCGCCGATCCCCTCATGAAGCTCTTTCAGCGCGTAGCCAGCTTCGTCGTTGGTGAGACAGCGGAGGTACGGCTTTCCGTCGGCCAGTGTGTACGAGCGTTTGAAAAGGATGTCTCCAATCATGACGAACCTTTCAGCCCGGATCCTGACCCGTCTCGCCTCGGCTCAGTCTTTGGGAAGCTCGGCACTGACTAGGAATTTTCTAATGGGGGCGGTCCAGTCGTCCGGACTGGTGCCGCTTTGCACACACATTGCCTCCTGGCTTTGGTCATCGATACTTGGTTTTAAGAGGATTTCGATGAGTACCGTTTGGTCAAGACCCTCGAAGGAGGAGGAGGCGAGTTTTGACAAGGTGTCTGCTTGGGCATTCTGCTCTCTGGGGACCCTAACAACCGTGGAGCAGCAGAAGGATGCTAGGAGTCGTCGGACCACGGCTAAGTATCGTATCATCCGATCGTCGCGAGCCTCGTATTTTCTGATGATCTGATTGACCACGAGCTGAGAATCGCTGAAGGCTCGGATCTGCTTAGCTCCGGCTCGGTGTGCCAGGCTCAGTCCGGTAATCATGGCCTCGTATTTCGCTTCGTTGTTAGAGGCCGGGAAGTTGAGGCGGAAGGAGTATTGAAGGAGGAATTGGTCAAGACCCCGGAGGATGATTCCGGCACCATTCCCAGTTTCACAGGAGGATCCGTCGACATAGACTTCCCAGATCGGATCCGAACTTTTGACACTTGGCTGCTCGGAAGCGGTGCACTCGGTGATGAACTCGGCGAAGGCCTGACCTTTGATCGCCGTCCTCGGCTGATAGCCGATGTCGTATTGGCTCAGCTCAATTGACCACTTGACCAAGCGGCCAGAGTTCTCTGGCTTGTAGAGGACGATTTTCAAGGGCTGGTCAGTTAGAACTTGGATGGAGTGAGCTTGGAAGTAAAGGCGGAGCTTCCGAGCCGCCATGACCAGAGCATAGGCCACCTTTTCGATCTTTGCGTACCTCGTCTCGGTGGGGAGTAGGACCTTGCTTACATAATACAGTGGCTTCTGAACTCCGTCCTCTTCTCGGACGAGGACGGCGCTGAGGGCGCTATCCGAGGCGGAGAGGTAGAGCCACAGGGGTTCACCCGGCTCGGGTTTGCTGAGGAGAGGAGGGTTGGCGAGGTACTGCTTCAGCTGCTCGAAGGCTTCTTGTTGAGGGGCACCCCACTCGAAGCCCCCTTTTCCGCACAGAGCTTTGAAGAAGGGGAAAGATTTCTCCCCTGATTTGGAGAGGAAGCGACCGATGGCCGCCAACCTACCCGTGAGTCTCTGAACCTCCTTGACATTCCGGGGTGGGGCCATGTCTATTATCGCCTGAATCTTCTCTGGGTTCGCCTCGATGCCGCGCTGGCTGACGACGAACCCCAGAAACTTTCCCGAGGAGACCCCGAATGCGCACTTGGCTGGGTTGAGTCTCATGTTATGACGTCGGAGGATTCCGAAGGCTTCCTCGAGGTCGGCAACGTGGTCTGGCCCGGCCCGGCTTTTGACGAGCATGTCATCGACATAGACCTCCATGTTGTGGCCAATTAGGTCTTTGAAGATCCGGTTCACGAGCCGTTGATAGGTGTCTCCGGCGTTTTTTAGCCCGAAGGGCATAACGCGATAACAAAAAAGACCCTGGTCAGTGACGAACGAGGTCTTCGCAATGTCGGGTGGGAACATCCGGATTTGGTTATACCCTGCGAAGGCATCCATGAAGGACAGCAGCTCGTGTCCCGAGGTCGCGTCGATCAAAGCATCGATGCTGGGGAAGGGGAAAGGGTCTTTAGGGCATGCTTTGTTTAGATCCGTGAAGTCTATACAGATCTGCCATCCCCCGGTCGCCTTTTTAACCATGACGACGTTGACCAACCACTCGGGATAGCTGACCTCCTGAATGAACCGAGCGGACAAGAGTTTGTCCACCTCTTCTTTCACAGCTTGCTGCCTCTCCGGGGCGAATTTGTGCCTCTTCTGAGCGACTGGCTTGGATCCCGGGATGACGCTCAGCCTGTGCATGATCAGGTCCTCGGATATCCCGGGCATGTCGGAGGGCTTCCAGGCGAAGAGATCGACGTTGCGGCGGACGCAGTCAATTATGCCCGCCTTCAAACCTTCGGAGAGCGAGCGGCTCACTCGGAACCATTTTGACTCGTCTGCGGCCCCGAACGGGACCTCCTCCAACTCGTCGGCTGGCTCAGGGGCAGAACCGTCGCTCTCGGGCCCGAGCTCGACGGCGTCGAGGGGGAAGACACCCCCTCCGACGGCGGTCATGTAACAGGACCGCCCCGCCTCTTGGTTGCCTCGGACGACACCGACCCCTTGCTGGGTGGGGAATTTTAGCTTCAAGTGATAGGCCGATGGTACCGCCTGAAGGGAGCACAACCCCGGTCGGCCAAGTATGGTATTGTATGCTGCCTTGACGTTTACCACCATGAAGTCCATAGACTCGGTCCGCTGAGTAGGAACCGAGCCCACGGTGACGTCGAGAGTCACAATCCCTTCTATCACGACAGGGACGCCGGAGAGCCCGTGCAAAGTGTATCCGGCCGGCTTAAGCTTGCCCCTGGGCAGTTTGAGATTCTCGAAGGCTTCGAGAAAGAGGATGTTTACCGAACTGCCGTTGTCGACGAGGATCCGCCGTACTTCACAATTAGCCATGTGGAGGCTAATGACGAGGGCATCACAGTGAGGGAGGCGGACGCCTTCGAGGTCTTCTCTGGAGAAGGAGACAGGCACCATTTGTAATCGGGGTGAGGGGAGATTTTGGACAGCATTCACCTCTCGGATGAAGGTTTTTTGAGAAGTATTAGACTCTCCCCCCATCGGTCCTCCGTGGACACAATGCAGAATTGCCGGGGTTTCGACTCCCTCGAGCTCGGGGTCCCGATCCTGGATGTGGTTCGGAGTAGGGTTCGGAGGCGAAGGCCTCCGGTTCCTGGTATCTCGCCGATCCCGTTGGTTTTCTCTTGTGAACTCCCAGAGGTACCCTCGTGAGATGAGGGCCTCGATTTCATCTTTTAGGGCCCGACATTAGTCGGTTTCGTGCCCATGATCACTGTGGAAATGGCAGTAGAAGCGTTGGTCTCGCTTCTTGTTATTGCATGGTCGGGGAGGAAGTCGGACGAGGCCCTTGTCTTCGATTTCTAAGAGGATGGCGGACACGTTCTGTGTCAGCGAAGTGTACCTTTCGAAGCGAGGGACCGGAGGTGCCCTCCTCGCGCCGACTCCTTCCTTTGCCGCTTTCCGGGCAGGTTCGATCTCATCCGCCCTGCGCTTGCCCTTGCCTACGACTTCTTTGCTGCCCTCTGGGTTTAGAGCTTCTTCTGCTCGTATGTACTTCTCGACTCGATTGAGAAGGTCGGGGAAGACCAGAGGTGGCTTCTTCGCCAAGGAGACCTTCAGCTGGTTGTGCCAGACATTGTGTCGGAAGGCGGCCGAGGCGAACCCGACGTCGAGGGTAGAGACGGATCTTGCCTCGGTTGTAAACCTTTTGACAAAGTCGCGGAGTGACTCCCCCTCCCTCTGGCGGAGGTCGAGCAGGGATGCGCTCGTCTTCTCGGCTTTCCTGCTGGTGACGAAGTGGCCCAAGAAGTTGGCTTCCAGCTGATCGAACGAGAAGATTGAACCGGGAGAGAGTTTGAAGAACCACTTCCTGGCCGGGCCCCGGAGGGTGGCCGGGAAGGCTCGGCACAGCAGGGGATCCGAGGCGCTGTGAATCATCATGAGGGTCTTGAAGCCCTCCATGTGATCAGCTAGATCACCCTCGCCATTGTAAGTCTCGAATTGCGGAGGCCGGAAGTTCTGGGGGATCTCCGCTTCTAAGATGTTGACGGAGAATGGCGGCCGGGAAGGCGCTCGGCCTTGGACAGGGTTCGGATTCCCGTCGCCGATGCGTTCGAGGCGATTCTCCATCTCCATGAGGCGACGGAGTACCTGGTCTGTGCGCTCCGGTGGAGGAGGTGGCGCACGAGTGTAGCTCCTTCCTTCGCTCATTTGACGGGGTCGGTCAAGCGTCGCGGACCTTGGCGCTCCGTGAAGAGCCTCCATGATCTCATCCCGGAAGCTCCGAAACTCGGCCCTGGTGACCGCACCATGGTCAGAAGGGTCAGGTCGGGGCGTAGGAATTCGGCCAATGCGGCTGAGTACCGACGGCCTCCCTTCGGGCGCAGGCCCGGAACGGTTCGGGGCCGAGTTGGAAGCGGTCCCTCCCCTGGCCTGGCTAGCCCTTCGGTTGATAATGACCCGACGAAGGTCGGGTTGCTCGATGTGTGGTTCGCCTTGTTGGGGTCTGGGGTTCGCCCCCGGATTATTTGATCCTTGCCTTCCGTCGAGGGCGTCCTGAAGAGGAGGCCCGTCCCGGCGGGCGGAAGAAGTCGGTCTCCGGGCCCTGGGAGGCATGGGAGAGTGGATCGGAGGGTGAGCATCGGCAGCGAGGCTCGGACTGTCGGCCTTACCTAATAAATAGTGTTCCCACAGACGGCGCCAACCTGATGCTGCTTGTTTTGGGGAGGAGTGTGGGTGCACCAAGTGTGAGTTCGGACTCAATTTGTAATGGTGGAAGGATGCGGTAACGGACGGTGAGCTGTAGGCTCGCCTCGGCACTAGAGGATCGGCTCGGATTGCCTCACCTCGTGTACCTGTAGACGGTCTAGGAACACTGGGGTTTATCCCGGTGGCAGAGTAGCAGTAACTAGGGTTTTTAAGTGGTCAAAGATTGATTACCTCAAAAGGTGGGAGAGGGCCTGGTATTTATAGATAGTCCCAGTCGGGTTTGGATCCGCTTGGGGGCCGGGTCTGGACCCGAAAGCCCATGGGCCTGACGTGGCAGGAGGCCCAGGGGGTTTAGGGCAGACATGGCAGGTGGTTTCGGAGCTGGCATGGCCGATCGTGGGGCCCCTGTGCCTCTAAGAGAATTGGATGGCCTGGGTTGTGCCAGGTCATCCTCGTCCCCTACCAGGCTGAGTGGAAGGCCCGTGGGACCGCCGAGGATCGGAGACCGAAGGCCGTGGCGGGTCGTCGAAACGAGGATGCGGGTTTTGTGGTGGTGACTTAACGGCTCGGCGCCGACCCTGTGATAGTTCGGGGCCGAGCTAGCCTGCCCGTGAGTGAGAGCCATCCTGGGCCCACGCTGGGTCCCAGGTCATTTTTACCCTACCTCAATACCCAAACACCCAACCCGACCCTTTTTATTCCCTGTAGCCGCCAGCATGCACCCTCCCCATCTTTTTAAAACCCTATTATTTATATCTATATATATATATACTCTTGTTATATGTTCAACCGAGCAAAAAAGAAAAAGAAAAATTGCATATTCTTTTTCTCCAAACCATTGCACCCTTATTCCGTGCTCTCTCTCTCCCGCTTCCTCTCCATCTGTTGTCTCGCGCTCTCGTGCTTTTGGAGTTTTATTGCGCGTGCTCGAGTGCGCATTTGGATCGTTCGTGAGTTCGTGGATTTTCGTTCGTGGGATTTGCTCCCACTTTTGATTTGCATCGTTCTTCATCTCCAAATTAAGGCAAGTAACTTGTACTCCAATTTATTTGTTTGATACAAGTCAAAAAGTTCACCTATAGTATAGTTGGGTGTAGAGACAACCAAAATTTGTGTTTTCCTTGATGGGTTTTGTCTCTATTGTACTAATTGGCCATAGATGACTTATGACACCAAATTTGATAGGATAATGACCTAGGAATTGCCCAAATCTTGATTTTTAGTCATGTATATGAATAATGGTGTGAAATTGTGTTTGGATTGAGACCCATGTGAAATAATAGGTGTGGACAGATTAATAACCCTAAATCATGATGTTTAGACATTTGGAAGGTTGTATTTCAAGTTTTGATGTGTTTGGATCAATATTCTTGAAGTTATGATGTTCTTGATTAGAGGTGTGAAATCTGTATTTGCTGCTTGTTCTGATTGGATTGTTGTTTTCGTCCATGCTATAGTCAGAATTCTGATTCCAAAATAAAAGATGAATTCTAGATAATTTTGTCTATTTTCAAACCCCACTGGTTTTACTTTATTTGGATTTCGTATGACTGACTTATGAATATTTTGGTACAGACGTGTCGATCAATTTCATATTCTGTTTTGGATTAATTTTGTTAACAAATTATTTTCAAGAACTATTATATATATATTATCTTGATCCAATATTTTGGTCAGTGTTTCTTTCTGAAGTTAGGGACTACCCAGATTTTTGATGAATTTTAAAGACAAGTTTTATGTGGTGTTTCATGCTCGTTTCTAAAATCTACTTGTGCTGTATTTTGCTCGCTATTCTATAAAGAACTCTATTTTCACTATAATTCCTTATACTGTATGAAAATTCTTTGTGAAATATGAAAGTTAGTAAATTCTATGTATTTTCATGTCCCTTTGGCGGAATTGGATTTCGATTCACTGGTTGCGAGATATCTTAGTTCTCGTACAGCAGTGTTGAGGTTTCCAGATTCGTCAAACTATATTTTCTCGATGCTTTCTTATTTTTGATGGCTTATCTATTTTACTGGAATATTATAAAACTTGTTATTTTGATTCTAGACATATAGGGGAATATCTCAGATTTTTCGTGGATTTATTTAGTGTGTTTTCATGCTGTTCTCATGCCCTCGAATTCGTTTTCCTGATTTCTGACTGAACATGTTTTCTGACTTCGAACTTGTTTTGAGTTAAGATGTTGTAAAGTACTGTATGACTTAATTATACTCGTTGGATTTGTGTGGATGTCTAGATTTCAGATCCTTCGACGGATCTAGGTTTGCATTTCTGTAGAGATGAGAATCACTATTTTAGTACTGATCTGTCATGCTGTCCTGATTATGAACCTACACCATTTTGCTCGATTATGTGACTGTATATAATCTATGCACGCTGATTTGTTTCCCTGAACCTTATAATGATTATACCATGTTAGCTTGACACTATTTTGTACATATTCATGTCTGTTTGATAACCATAATAAAAGTAACCAAGCCGGGATTAAGGAAAATATCTAATAGTGGATAGTTCAGAAATGTGTACTTGGAAGGGGGGTTGTGTTTCTCATTTTGATGCATGTTGATTCATGTACCTGTTACCTATTGCTGCATGGACCTTTGGTTCATGTACCTGTTACCTATTGCTGCATGGGCCTATTGGTTCATATACCTGTTACTGTTGTTGCACGGACCTATTGGTCGTGTACCTGTTGCTTCATGAACCTGTTGCTGCATAAATCGGATGATTCATGTACCTGTTGCTTCATGAACCTGTTACCTGTTTCTGTTCTGATTCCTGAGTATATTGCCCTCTATAGTATGAAATCTAAAGCGAAACTATTTGTTGTAGCAACCATGTTGTATGGGCGGCATGAAGTGTTACCTACATGGTAATAATACAAGATATTTAATACATGATATTTGAACATGACACCTGGATATGATACTTGAACACGATACAGGCTTGCTTGATACTTGACTACATGATACATGAGATTTGATACTTGATACATGTTACATGATTATCTGTTTACCTGTATACCTGTTACCCGATACCTGTTACATGTTGACCTGTTTACTTGATTTCTTGACACTTGATTTAAGCCATTTTACACTTGTTCACTTTTGTCATGCTAGTTGTTTATTTTGGACATCATGATTATACCATGCTAGGTTTGTTACTTAGATTCACCCATTTCCATGTGCTTGTATCCTACATTATTTGTGACCCGTAACTTACAATTGACGGGTACTTGTATTTTCTCTTTTCCTCTTTTCTGCATTCGTTGTATTACAGATTTTGGAGGACATGTTCTAGACGGTATTGGTGACATGATGTACTAGATACTGGAATTTTGCTGTTATTATTTCATGTATTTTGCTTGAACAAATATTGTATTCATGTATTTGGATTTATTCTTGTATTTGGACAATGTGGCCCGGGAATATTTGTGTATTTCAGATCATGACTATTTGAGATTAATATATTTTATTTCAAGTATTCTTGTTGGTATTTGGTTCATATGTGCATGTGGCTGACTTTTCTGGCTTCCGACTCTGATTATATTGTGATATGTTGTAAAGAATTCCTGAACAGCTTATGGATGATGAAAATCATTCGCTGTGCTTTTGTTACGTGCTCGTATTCCGTATTTTTGGGAAGCGGGGCGTGACAGTAGAGATGGTGAAAGACTCATCATAAGTCAAGATTCCATGTTCAAGCCCTAACCTTAATTCTTCAAATTTCCTCCTTCTTTTCCCTCCTAAATCATGGCCGACCACCCCTTGTGCATGTGCACAACTTTGTTTTTTGTTACATGCCATGGTACACTACAAGTGTTGAGTTAAACTAGGGTTAACTCGGGTTCAGTCGAGTCCAGTTGAAGCTTAAGAGTCAAATCCACACTAAAAGCTTCAAAAAGAAAATTAAATAAATAACTATAGCATTTTAGTGCTTTACAAATTATATATATATTCATATGAAAATCCGGGTTGTTACGGCTGTGCTGGGGGCTGTCCCCTGAAGTTACCTGGTGCTGCCGACCTCTTACTAGTGTTCCAGATGTTCTTCCTGTTCTGTACTCCCTGGAACTGGTTCATGTCAGCCTCAGTAGTTGCGGCTCTCCGAACCAACTTGTCAAACTTTCTGATGCCCAGGGGTATCATTCTGGACCTCAAGTTTGGCCTCAACCCTTGCTCGAACTTCTGTGCCTTCTGGGCTTCTTCTAGAACCATTTTCGGTGCATACCTAGAGAGCTGGTTGAATTTTATTTCATACTCTCTCACTGTCATGCCACCCTGTTGCATGCCCAAGAACTCCATGGCTTTCTTCTCTTGAACATCCATGGAAAAGTAGTGGCTTCTAAATTCTCCCAGGAATCCCTCCCAGGTGATCTGCACGTCGCCCAAGGTCCTCTTCAGTGACTGCCACCAGACTCCTGTGTCCTTCTCCAGCTGGTTGGTGGCCAACTTCACCTTACTCGCCTCAAGGGTTTCCAGAAATTCAAAGACCGTCTCAATCTGCCTGATCCATTTGTCTGCAGCGTCTGGATTGGCCTAGCCCTCGAACACAGGCAACTTCAACCTTTTGAATGACTCCACTAGTCTGATTGCTTCAGGGATCTGTACAGCTGGCCCCGACCTAGGGTTTCCGACGACATTGGCAGCGAAAGCATTCAAGGTCTGGTACACTCGAGTTAGTTCAGTTTCCAGATTGAGTCCATTGTTCTCACCACTGTGCCCTTCGCCAGCCATTTTTGGGTCATAAAAATTGTCATTAATCACCATAAATAGCACAACTTTACATTCTTCCAACAAAATTTTATTCATTCCAAAATTAAACTTTTTTACTTTCGGAAAGAAAACTTGATTTTTCATCCATTACATCACTTTAACATAAAGACATCCTAGATTCTACGGTTTCTCTTGGCTTCTTTGAGCTCTCACCGTAATTCCCAAATTTCTTTCCTCATGTCTTCAAACTTTTGATGACGCTCCTTCTTGTCCCAGCGAGTCATGTGCTCCAGCTTGGCGAAGTGTTGAGCATTCACGTGCCGGAGCTTTTCGAGTTCCCATACTTGGTGACTCAGTTCATGAATGCGTTTCCTATCTTCTGCTTACCGTGCTTCTAAGTGGTTTACTCTCCAGTTCTGGGCATTCAACTCCCTTCGAAGAGAAGTAACAATACCACCTTGGTCATCTTGAATTGGTTCTTCATTTGAGGATTCTTCTGGGGAATCAGGTGGATGTGGTGTAATCTTCTGGACTCGGGTAGTTCTTCTTCTTTTTCTATTGGGTCATCTTCTTCCTCTTCTGGGTCTTCATCTTCCTCTTCTAGGTCTTCTTCTTCCTCTAATGGCTCTTCTTCTTATTCGAAAGGAACGAACCATTCCACCTCATTCTCGGAGTCTTGATGATTGGTCATCTCATAGGAAAAAATGAGGAGAAACATCAGTGTATAGAGCAACAAAAATATAAACTACTTACATTTGAATCTCTATAAGCAGAACTCACACTTTAATGTCCACCTTAATGTGTCGTCCTTGTAAATTTTTACTACTTATTTAAGCGTGGCTCTGATACCACTCTGCAACACTCCGAATTCCAAAATACGGTAATTCGTAGCTCAACAGGATCTACACTTCACTTCGTACAATTTCACAAAGAATTTAAAACTTTTTATTACAACATTGTTTTTTTACAACAATAACACAGTGGAAAATAAATGAAGTACAACAGGATAAATATACAATTTTAAAAATTTTGGCATGTAAGTAAACATCAACATCAAATTCATCTTTATATCTTCCTGTAAGTTCCAAAACCTGCATATGAAAATGTGGGCATGTCAGTTGCTTACAACCGACACAATATTATAAACAGCAATCCTCTCTATGCTGTATTATAACGAAATCTCTTACTTTAATAATCACAAACTTGAATGCATATAAATTGTAAAGAGTGACTATCCTAATCATGTCAGCAGTATGATATGATTTAATGCCTAATGCAAATGTTATACTACAATGACACGAATGCATACTTGTTCGGATTTTATGCATCCCATACTACATAGGTCCGAGGGCAAGCACCTACCACTACAAACCACACAGGCTTTCCCGGCATTTTTTTGGGCTATCCCGATGTTTATAAACACCGGGATAGACCGTAGCGGCATATCTAAAAATGCCGCCAGCAACGCCGTTATAGCGAACGTCGAGACAGATATAGGGTCTATCCCAACATGTTTGATAAATGCTACTATAGCCTATATCTATCCCGGCATTTCATTGAACAATGCTGTTACAGAGCTTTCGCAAGGGGAAATGGAAAAGGTCATCTATCCCGGCGCTTTTGGTCGAAAATGCCGGGATAGGCTTTTTATTTTTTTTTTTTAAATAACACCCTATACCAGCATTTTTGCCAAAAACGCCGGGATAGGTAGGATTTTTTTTTAAAATATTTTTTTTTGAATTTTAAAACATTTTTTAATAAAAAATTACCCTACATGAAATAAAATTTCATATATATGTTAGAAAAACAACATATAACTCCACAATTCCATTCAATACAACCAATTGAATCAACATAAACAGATGACATCACTAATCTAATGCCATGCCCTGAGTCCTAATCTCCTAATGCCTGTACTCCAACATTTAAAAAGATGGCATCGCTTAACACTGAATGAACAGCTTGTCCTCCAAAATATTCCAAACTACAATTGAATTGTCTAGAAGAATACAAGGGAAAGATGATAGTTTTGTTGTATGAAAATTCACTAAAATTCACATATGACAACTATATTGAACCATGCAACGGAACTAGATGTAAGTAATTTAATATGCTTATTATGTGTGACATCTAAACTGAGAAACAGAAGCACCTACTTGTAGGTGTGGAATTTTATCTAAATTTTCAAGTTATTATGTTCAATAACCTTCAGTTTTGTACATAAATTCAGACTATCATCTTTACTAAGTAAATCTTATACAAGAGACTTTTAAGTACTACATGTCCCAGATGTACATATATGCAAAGCAAGCTTTTGGTGTGCATCCAACTCACATGTCCCGGATTTACATATTTAGGAAAACATATATGGAATGTATTTACCTCAAGAAGATATCTTTTAACATTCTCTCTAGCTGACGGAGTAAAATTTTGCATCTTACATACTACAGAAAGAAAGAAACTGGGGTCTTATATTTCTTATACTTGAACCTCATAAGTTTTTCAAAGTCTAAAACATACAATAATTGCTTCGTCAAGGAATACTTAAAGAGTTAAAATAAAGAACGCTACTGTAACCTATCCAGTAGCTGAAATTTCCTACCCATAATAGATTTTTTCATTTAGAAAATTTTTTAACCGCTTGCCTTACCCAGGCTTGTATTCAAAAGGGAAGAACGAGAATATGCCAATCATGCCAAAAGTGATATCCTCGAGAGTTACTTATACTTTCATCTTAACAAACCTATGCTTTCTTTTACTGCAATCTCATGCATACGAAATAGAAAACTATTTCTTCATTTCAATGGATAGCCATTGATCTTGGTCATATTTCAAACCGGATTAATCTTCATATAACACAGTTATATAAAATAATAATAAATCATAATTAATCATGGACATACCTACATGAGGGGAACTATTCAATTTCACAAGTCTAACATCACCACCGAGTTCTTGCAGATGTTGAGCAAAATTAGAAACATCTGTGTATGGGGAAAGTTCATCATCTTCTGAGCAAAGTATGAGAATTGGACCAATATTCTGCAGACATGTTTATGCTAAATAAGAATCTAATAGAAGTGCTATATATATATATATATATAGTACATAACAAACTAAAATAGTACTTATATGTTAATATGATGGACGCCTTATAATAGAGGAGTACAGAGTCTCCCAAAATTCAGCACGTTGAGCTTCAAATCTACTGTGAAAGAGAGTGTTTCCAAACCTGAAGAAAAGGCTTTTGCACTCCAAGATACTGCTCTTGGTGGTTGGGACATTTTGAGCACAGTTGGATGAAGGACGAAGCGAGTCCCCAAGTCACTCTTAAAGTCTACAGGACTTGAATCAACATTAGTCCACAAGTACAATCCCTAGCCAACTGATACTCTTCCTTGAGAAAGAAAAGGAGATAAATAAAAAAATATAGTCAGTCTAGTTTCACATATTTGAGTAACATAACTTGATTACAGTTTAAAATTGAATAGACTCATGAGTTCTGACTACAAGGTCACTTTTTTTATTCGTCATAATGGAAAATAATTAAATGGTTTTTAACTAAAGTATATTGAGCAGATTAGTGAAGCCACTACAAAGATCCTTGAGAAGTAAATTGGAGTATATAAAATGAGTAACACGAGAAGGGAAGCTCATAAATCTTGAGAAACTTCAATGTAATAAACGCAAGTTTAATGTATGAAATGAAACACAACGATCAAATGTCACTATGTTAAATAGCATATATGGATACTTATAATTTATAATGACATGTGATAAACCCAGAATAAAATTGTAACGACATGGATATGAGCTTACCAGCCTCCGTTGTCTTTTGCGTTTTCTTCAATTAACTAACAAAAAGGAAATGTCCATGTCAGTCTTTTTTCCACAGTAATCAGATTCATCCAGAATCCACCATGTTTATATCATAAAAGATCCAAATAAAAATATGACCTGAAGAACCTTGTACAGACAGCCTTTGGGTCCACCGAAAAAAGCAGAAAATACGATAGGTAATGGTCTTATCTTTTCTTCCTGTTAAACCCCAAAAAATGACGAATAAATGACAAAATGCAAACAAAAAATATCATTATATAATAAAGGATCGATGTAAGTCAGAAAATTTATGCAGCTCAATTAAAAATCATTGATGCACCTGTGGCCTAACAATATAACTTTCTATCAGAGCATGGACTACAATTCAAGAACAACACAGTGACCCCCGAACACCAATACTCCCAGCATCCAAGTAAACTTAATTCCACTTATTTTTCCCCAATTAATTCAAAAGATTATCTTAAAACCGACGGATCAAACAGCATGAGAAAAAGAATTTTCAGTTTTAGATGAAAAGTGGCATGAGAAAATATCATATACCCATGTGGAAATATAAGTATTTTCCCTCAGCTAAGACCTGATTAGTGTCTCAAGCTAAGCATTATGTCACTGGATGTAACTTCTATCTAATTCTCAGGCATTCATTAGTAAGAAAGGAAACAGGGTTCCAACACTGTTTCAGTTATACATATATATGCACAAAATTCAGTACTTGGGAATGCGAATTATCATGGAAGATAAAATTGTTAACACTGTATATATCCTTAATGATCTCTACTTAAGGACTCAATGCATCCCTTAACTACTGTCATTAATGTTTAGTTAATGTACCATACTGTAATACACTATCAAGTGCAAATGAACAATCCAAACTCTTTTTTGCATGTTACATATTTTTCAATAATAGGAACTGAAATAGGAAGTGAACTTATTTGACGGAGCTTATGAATATGATAAGTGTTCAATAATAAAATAGAAAGTTACATCTTTCATTATGCTTATCAATTTAGTACATATTTTTTTTGTAGCATTTGTTGACAAGGCCAATGCTAGCTCGATCGAAGTACTTCTCATGTATTCTCATATATTTTCGTGTATTCTTCTTAACTTTCTTAACTTGTAGCGTATATGTGTAATAATGTCATTCAAATGGATAAAAACAATATCGTGAAACAAGAAGAAACAAAAGAATCTTACATCGTTGCTTGCTTGTACACAATATACAACATATATAAGCAAGTGCAAACACACTCAAGTTTAAGATACAGATTCTTGACAACAATAGCCAATATTAGCAGTGCTATGATGAATATGAGACAGTCATTAAACCCATTAGGCCGATCATTCACATTGTAGGTTTCACTTCTTACTTCTGCCTCAGAATGCATTCATGAGCAACTCCTCAACATACACAATAGAAAACCATATAATTTTTTCTAATCTTTTTTTAAAACTTTTTTTATTCCTTTTTCTTTTTTCTCCTTTTTCTATTTCTTTTTTTCTTTTTTTTTTCTTTTTTTTTTCTGAACAAACAGCCAATAATCAATTGATTCATGATGTTGCTATCTAAAAAGCTCAAATATTTCGCCATCCCATAAACATCATTTATGACAATTAGGAACTAATTAAACCAAAAGCAAAAAGAAGATGAATTTTAATTACCTGATGTTTCCTCTTAGTGGCTACTCATCTTAGGCCTCAGTTCCAAAAGTGAGTACTTCGTCTTGTGAACCGCCCTCAATTTTGTCACACCTAAAAAAATCAGAACAAAATAACCTCGAGTCCTTTCTATGGAATACTTATATATAGGTGACTCCATCCTGTATACTGGCTTAATCTAAAGAGGAAAAGCAGAAACAAAACATAACAATTAACTGACATATGAGAGGATGATTAGTGACGGTTAAAATATTAAAAAAAAAGAAGAGGAAAAGATAGGCAATTTACCCAGAGCATGCCTAAATCGATAGTCCCGTGCAGTAGTCCTATTACCCTTGGACTGATCCACATGCCTGATGGGATGGCGAAATTGGTCACCCATCCGATCATGCCTACACTATACTAGTTCATTATATACTTCATGTACAACATAATTTATAGAGCAGTTAGTTTAAAATGCTTACCTTTAAAGACCAAAGTCAGTCATCTTTATCATGTAATATAGCTCATTCAACTACAAACCAGAGCATGGACATTCAAATAAATCAATCACCAATAAATCTTTTCTCATGAGGCCCATTAAAATTACTAATAAAACCATTAAAATTATTAAGTAAGACCTGATCAGTGTCGATGAACTGGCCATTGATTTGAGGGGAAGCCATGAGGGTTTGTGGAGCTGGAAGTTGACGACAATACTCGATGATGAGGAAATTACTAATAAGACCTGAAACATCGATTGGAGAGATTAAGGGTTTGAAGAGCCGGAAGCTTTGAAAGAACCACGACGGAGGACGGTTGAGGTGGAGGTTGATGGCTTGGGAATCAAAAAGAAGAGAGAGGAGAGGAGACGAGGGGGTGTTTGCGTCGGGCTCAAGACGGCGATGACGACAGCGACAGCAACATCGACAGCGATGGCGACATCGATGGCGATGACGGCGGTGGTAACTGTTACGAGCTTCGATTTGAGATTTTGCGAGTTTTGGGGGTTCGGAGATCTGGGGTTGGAGGGATTACGAGAGATTTGGATTGAGGGATTTTGATTTGGAGGGATAGAGAGATTTGGGGTTGGAGGGACTTTTGAGATATTTGGGGCTGGAGGGATTCAATAATTTGGATCCTCTATCTCGGCGTTTTTACGGAACACGCCGGGATAGAAAATTTCTATCCCGGCGCTTTCCCAAAATGTTGGTACAAATTGTCATGTTAGGCCCACCGATTTTAGTAGGGGTCTATCGCTGCGTTTCACTTAAATGCCGGCAAAAAATGCCGGAATAGACCATTTAGTTTGTAGTGTACGTACTCCACATTAAAGGGTTTAATCCCTCGCCATGATAACAAACCAGTAATAAAATAATGTTTAGACATTCCACGAGTACGGATTTTAGTCCCGGAGATCCACCGCCCAGCTATACAGAAACCTCCTCGTGCGAACATCCCACAAGTGTCCTCTTGCCCCGGTTATACGCATATACACTGGAGTATGGCCTACTATCTGTCCGACTAATCATGATCCCGGAATCCGCCACCTGATCAATCATAATCCTGGATTTAATTAAGGCTCGCCTCCATCACAAGCAACCACAGCCCAGGAATCCACCGCCCCACTATATAGAGGCCCTCCACTTACGTTTGCCCAAGTTTACTACATCTTCACTTAGTGCCTAATTCTTAAGTTTGAACATGAATAAATTATACTACCTAGAGCTAGTTTACCCTCCTACCGTTCTTACACAAAAATACCGAGAACGACAACCCATATTGGCCACTTCTCAAAATTCAATTATTCATTTCTATTAATTTTGCTGGTACCTGGGTATCACTAAGCTTGTAGAATCAACATCTTTCCGTGTTCAACAACTTGGGGTACTCATACCCTTATAACTGATGTTCATGTATTCATAATTCATTCAAATTTTTTCATACATTCTTTTTTATTCATCAACAAGTACAATCTCAACCTATTCATTTTCACAATACACTTTTCATATTCATCAAAACATTGTCAATACAAGTTAATTAAGATTAAAAGATAATCTCTTAAAATTCATCATTGAAAACTCATCCCATCAGTTTCCTTTGATTTATTTTATACCAATTCCTAACATCATTAACCATATATATATATATATATATATATATATATATATATATATATATATATATTTCTTGAGTTCACATCTCATCTAAGAATGAATATAATCTTTATTTTTCCAAAATATAACTTAAAATAGCGAGAATATATTTTCAATCACCTCGTTTAAGTATCATTTGCAAAAGAGTAATTCAAAGTCAGAAACTGCATTTCATGCTATTTGTAAAAATCATAGAAAATCATATACTTCACAAAACTTTACATTATTTATATCAAAATAAAGGTGTACAAGTCTACTACAATTTCTTAGTTATAGGTTTCCTCAAAATACTGTATCTATAACCCTAAATTATTCGAAATGTACAGTAGGGTCAAAATACTGAAATACTGCCACTGTACAGTCTTGTAAAATTCGTATAAAATTCAATTCTTTATGAAAATTTGGTTTCTTAGACTTTTCAGAAAGATTAACGAGTCTACTACAACTTATAAGTTCTGACTTTTCTAAAATTATTTCATTTACAATGCTGAATTGATCAAAAACCGAAAGATGTGTAGATTTTCAGCAACCAGCCAACTACTAACAAGTTTTGAGTTTAGATTTTATTAAAATATTAAACGACCTCAAATCTTATGAAATTTTAAAGGAATGTTCCTGACACATACAAGACGCTCCCCAAAAAGTTTTAGTTCTAGATTCTAACTATTTTATTAGATACAACTTTCTGATGAGCAAATAAAATTCAAAACAGTAACTTTTCTTAGGATGAATTAGTAACTTCGTGTACAAATCTATATTCATATCATTTAATCTAATAATGATGTACTACCATGCAATCGAACAACATCAATCAACTTATTTTCATGACAATCTTTCAATTAGCATGCATTTTCATTCTAAATATCATCATTACAATTTAATCACTACTCATATACATATCAATTTTATGTATCAATTTACCTACACATGCATGATATTATAATTTAGATAGTTCAAGAAGACACCCACCTCAACGAAGATTCTAATTTAGATAGTTCAAGAAGACACTAAAGAATGGGATTCCGTTCTCCTCCTAGTAAGCTCTACTTCCTCCAAGCAAGAACTCAAATAACTCTCTCTCTCTTTCTTTTCCTCTCTTTATTATCTTTTGTTTCTTTTGATCTTTGGTGCAAGATTATGAAGAAAGTGGTTGGTATTTATAGGGTTTGAGAAGACTCTTCTACTACTCAAATCAAGTGTTCAATTTCATAACCTACATAACCCCCTCAACAGCGCTCGTCGGCCACGAGTATCACTCAACAGGAGTGTCCCACTTCCTAGGAAGCATTAGGGTGACACTTTGTAGTTTTGTAGGAGTTTTTGGTCTTAGTAAGACTTGTAACCCCAATTTCTTGTTGTGGAATATGATATTCTTGGTATTTTACGTGATGTATGTAGTGGTTGTTCCTTTCTGACCATGTAATCAGTTTTTCTTATGGAATAAGGAAACCACCAAGTTTTTAAGTGCTACTCATTCTTGCTGTTTGTAAGCGGTTAAAGCAGCGTCGAGCCGAGTGTTGGACTCCGAACGGAGATGACGACGAGTTTTGGGAGCATTCGAATGGAGAGCTATTTCTTCGCCTACTTTCTCGGGAACTGTGTGGCTAGAGTAGCTCTATGAACCATAAATAGACTCCTCACTTATCCGGTTTGTTTCAGGAACACTCGAACTGCCAACTGAACCATGCCCTCTTATTTGGGAGCCAGTAGCTTGGATGATCCCTCGAACCGTGAATGGAATCCAAACATTAATGACGACAAGTTTTGGGAGCATTCAAATGGCGAGCTATTTCTTTGCCTACTTGCTCGGAAGCGGTGTGGCTATAGCAGCTCTATGAACCATGAATGGACTCCTTACTTATCCGGTTTGATTCAGGAGCACTCGAACGGCGAACCGAGCCATGCCCTTTGCTCGGGAGAAAGTAGCTAGGATGGTCCTTCGAACCGTGAATAGCCTCCGAACATTAATGATGACGAGTTTTGGGAGCATTCGAATGGAGAGTTGTTTCTTTGCCTACTTGCTCAGAAGCGGTGTGGCTAGAGAATCTCTATGAACCATAAATGGACTCCTCATTTGTCGGAGCTGTGACACTTGTACAGCGAGATACACCCCACACTTGCTCGGGAGCAAGCATGCCCTTGTGATCCTTGAATCCTAGATGGACACCGCAATTATCAGTTAAAGTGTTGCAGTAAGAGAGATAATGTCGTACACATGGTGTTGAATCTGTTAATCACTCATAACTTTTTTGCAAAAAAAAGAAATAAAGGACATATCTTATTGAATAAAATAGATGGCCGCTTGAATGCGAGCCTTTGTTACATGCCATGACCGCTATAAATCATCGATCTTTATTACATTCTTACAAATACTAAGCAGGGAGCGTTCAAACGCTCTCCTGATACTTCATAAGATGTTCAGCATTTCAGGTTCTGGGTATTCTCTTCCCTCCCCCCCCCCCCCCCAAGTCTCCAAGTTTGTAAGCCCCTAGGCAGACTACTTATGAGACTTTGTAAGGCCCTTCCCAATTGGGGGTGAGCTTCCCCTTCTTTCGGGGGTATGGGATTTCTAGCTTCCGGAGAACTAGATTTCCCTCCTGGATATTGGCCGGGCAGACTTTCTTATTGTAGAATCTCTCCACCCTCTGGTTCACCAAGCGTTGATACGTGGCCCAGATAATTTTTAGCCCAAAAGGCATAACTCAATAGCAATAGAGGCATTGATCGGTAATGAAGGACGTCTTCGGGGTGTCTGGCGGGAACATTTAGATCTGATTGTATCCCGAAAAGGCATCCATAAAGCTTAGCGACTCATGTCCTGAGGTGGCATCTATGCTCGGGAGAGGGAAAGGATCTTTCGGGCATGCTTTGTTAAAGTCTGTGAAGTCAATGCAGATTCTCCATTTGTCATTGGCCTTCTTGATCATTACGACGCTTGCTAGCCACTTGGGGTAACTAACTTTTTTGATAAATCGGAGCTTTTCCACCTTTTCTCTGATGGCCTGCTGCCTATCTGGCACGAACTTGCGGCGCTTCTGCTGGACAAGCTTGGCTTTCGGATTCACACTCAAGCGATGCATGATCAAGTCTTCGACAATACCGGGCATATCCTGGGCGGTCCAAGCGAATAGGTCCCGATTATTCCTAATGCAGGTTACAAGTTGCTCTTGCAGTTGGCAGGGGTGCGCTCTACTCACCCGAAAAAACATAGCTTTGTCCTCTTCGAAGAAAGGGATTTTTGCCAATTCGTCGATGGGTTCGGAGCCAGCTTGTCCCATGTCTAGTGGAATTTCGAAGGCGTCAAGGGGTAAGACTGAGCCTCCA